>CM032879.1:35796027-36391027 GCA_019176425.1 Megalops atlanticus | reverse complement strand
ACATTACAATACATTACATTACACTACATTACATTACATTACATTACGTTACATTACATTACATTACAATACATTACACCACATTACATTACATTACATTACTGTCATTAAGAGCGACTTACACAGGTTTCAACTTTCGGAAGAGTTCATACTCCTAAACTCATTGGCACCCTGAATATTAAGGGTAACAGCAGAGTGGTGAAGAACTGCACTTTCCTTTAGTGACCTCTGGGATTCATTACATTACATTATTGTCATTTAGCAGACGCTCTTATCCAGAGTGACTTACAGAGGTTCCTACTTTACATGTTACCTATTTGTATAGCTGAATATTTACTGAGGCAATTCTGGGTTAAATACCTTGCCCGAGTATACAGCAGCAGTGCCCAAGTGGGGAGCTTTCAGTTACAAGCCCCACTCCATACCACTATACCACACATACAGTTTCCCTCTGGCAAAAGACCACACGCTAACAGTTAGCCAGGAGCTCCTGTGGGGAACTAGTAAGGAGTTAGTTTTGTCTTTTTTACACCAACCCCTTAGATTACTGCAGAAATGCACCTATATGCTACCACAAGATGCACTCCTGAATAGTGCAGATATTTTGCTATGTTTCTCACAAAGTCCGTCCTCTACCATGGTTTCAGACGTGGCCTGTGAATGGTATCTCCTTTCTGCCCTCAGGTTCTCTCAGATAGTTCAGTGCTTTTGATCGAAGTGTATGCTGCTATGTGTCGCACTGCATAACAGCCTCTGCTAAGTGACTGAATGTAAATGTGTGTTCTCCTCTCTGTCCCCAGGTTCTTTCTCATGTGCTACATGTTTGTTAATCTCGCCTGTGCCTTGCAAACCCTGCTGCGCACCCCGAACTGGAGGCCGCGCTTCAAGTTCTACCATTGGTGAGTCCAGCAGCCAATCACAGCGCCTTGGAACGTCACTGATGACAGGCGGGATTTCAGTCGATGGGATTATTCTTAAATAGTCAACATATGCTCGCAGTCCTGTCCATATAGCAGACACAATCACATAATTATGTTATTATGTAACAAACATAATGACATAATTTTTTATAGTTTTGTAAAATTGCCTTCAAAAGAAATGTTTTGGTTACTGACGACTGTACAGTTTTCAGGATGGGAGATAGTAGTAGGTATCTCCCATCCTGACACATATATTGTGTATGCATATTTCTGCATTATTAACAAACAAATTAACAAATGTATATTGCTGTATTATTAAAAAACAGCAAGTTATTCTTGAAACAAGAGCTTTGCTGTCATATAAAGTTGGTGAAAAAGCAAACTTGTTCTTATGACCCGTTGACTTCAGTCATGTCTGTACAGAAATACAAAATTGAAAATACAATACAATCAAATACAAACAGAGTAATATTAAATAAAGCAGTAACTATTACCAGAAACATCAAACAGCAATAACTTAGCATTCAATTTTAAATCCCAGGGACAACCCATAACTGTGTCAGATGTTTTGCCAATATTCTGTTATTATATTCTTATAGTGTCCCTGCACCACAGTACAGTTTTTATTGTCATACTGTAGGGTATAACTGTTATGCACTTTCAGCAGATAATAGATACAGAATCTGCTTATTCTGTCTACAGGCAATATAAAGTCATCCTCAGGAATTACTAATTACATTAATAATGCATCTGTGAAAGTATATTTTGCTCATGCCAGCAAATGTAAGACCCATATGACAATAGTGCAGCTTTCCTGCTTTGCCAAGAGCAGGAACAGTGTAATTAAGATAGGGCCATGGAAGGGGAGAGAATCTGAATAAAAAAGAGCTGAGCAGGAAGTGTCTGTATCAGCTGTGATTGCTTTGCTGGCCATTTCACCCCTCTAGTGCCCCCTAGTGGTAGGGTGTCATTGCTGAAGGAGCTGCTCTGTCAGTCAGTCAATTGGTCAGTGAGCCAATGAGCGAGGGACACAGCTGTTTGTGAAGGTGCCTCCTCTGGGTGCCGAACAAGGACATGAAGAGGCCTGACAGCTGGTAATCAGTGATAATTGATACTGATGTGTTACAGTACATTACATCAGTCATTTGCATTTGGGAGACACCCTTATCCATGGCGGTGTGTTTAGCTTACAGTTGACACGCACACGTGGATGTTTTATTGGAGCCATTCAAGTTAATTACCCTAATCCCACCCAGCAGTGTTTTGCCCTTGAGAATGGGACGGGGGAGGGACAACTATAAGAAAGACAAAAGAAGACTGATTTGTGAATGTGTCGTGTGTGTTCCTGTCACCCCACAGGGCCCTGTCTTTCCTGGGCATGAGTTTGTGTCTCTCTCTCATGTTTATCTGCTCCTGGTACTACGCCATCGTCGCCATGGTGATTGCTGGCTGCATCTACAAGTACATCGAGTTCCGTGGGTGAGTGAACTCTGACCTCTGAGACAGAAAGTTTGGTAAGCATAGCTTATAAACGGAGGTCTGTCATAAATTGAGAAAATTTACTGAGACACCACCATGTTAGCATTGAAATCGGGCAGCAGTATATGTAGGTTAGGTTTCACGGTACTGAAAATGAAAGCTTGTGAGAAACAGAGCAGGACCTGGTAACTGAACTACTGAAAATTACAGAAAATCAGTCTGAACGTAGATGACTTGGCGTTCACACCCTGAAATGTTTGCTCTTTATCAATGTAATTCCTACCCTTAGCCCTGCAAATAGCATTTAATTAAGGTTCTGTTGGCAGAAGATGTTTGCCTTTCAAATGAGGTTGGGGTTTGACTGTGTCGCAGGGCGGAGAAGGAGTGGGGAGACGGGATCCGAGGCCTGTCACTCAGCGCAGCACGATTCGCCCTCATGAGGCTGGAGGAGGGGCCCCCCCACACCAAGAACTGGAGGTCAGGCCTGACAACAGTGTTCACCAACATTACTGCAAAAGGCATTCAATCACTCTCACACACATGCATGCAGGCACACATGCACATACACACAAACACACACACGCACGTACACACACACATAAACGCACACACACACACACACACGCACACGCACAAACAAATACACATACACACACACACAAACACACACACACACACACATGCACGTACGCACGTACACACACACACACACACACACACACACACACACACACACACACACACACACACACACACTCACACGCATTAACTATTAATAAACATACAGTGCCAGTCAAAAGTTTGGACACAACTGATTAAGATAATGGGAAACATGCATTTAAAGACATTTTGATGTAAAGAGTCCTGCTTAAATGCTTGAAATTACTTTCTTAGACAAATATAAATAGTGACATTGATGCCGATATATAAATTTCTTTCCAAAAAATTTTTTTTTGGCTACTTTGAAGAATCTAAAATATAAGATAGTTCTGATTTGTTCAACAATTTTTTAGTCACTGCATAATTCCATTTCATAGTTTTGATGTCTTTACTATTATTCTAAAATGTGGAAAATAGCAAAAATAAAGAAAAACCCTTCTATGAGTAGGCGTGTCCGAACTTTTGACTGGTACCGTACATCTCTGAGTCACCAGGGCTTGTGTTGTATTGTATTGCTAGTCAGGGCTAAGCATCCCACGTTTGCCTGCTCTCTCTCCCAGGCCTCAGCTGCTGGTGCTGGTCAGTGTAGACGCAGAGCAGAATGTGGAACAGCCCCGCCTGCTGTCCTTAACCAACCAGCTGAAGGCGGGCAAGGGTCTGACCATTGTGGGCACTGCCCTGGTGGGCACCTTCCTGGACAATCACCCCCAGTCCCAGCGTGCAGAGCAGGTCAGAAACCGTCCACATTACGTGCTAACAATGACATATTCCAATAACCTCTTCGGTTACATTCAATTTCTGCAGTGCCGGTTAGGTTTATTAATTCCCCTTTCCTCTCTTTCCTCTTTTTCTTCTATCTTCTGTCCGTCTTTCAGTCCCTGCGGAAACTAATGGAGACGGAGAAGGTGAAGGGCTTTTGCCAGGTGGTCATCTCCTCCAACCTGCGGGATGCCACGTCTCACCTGATCCAGGCCGGGGGGCTCGGAGGCCTGCAGCACAACACGGTGCTGGTCAGCTGGCCCCGCAACTGGAAGCAGCCGGAGGAGCACCAGACCTGGAGGAACTTCATCGGTGAGTGAGGAAGGTGGCGTTCAAGGTGGTGGAGGTGGTGTTCCATTCAGGGCCAACAGAGCGAGCGATTTGCAAGATTTTGTGCTGGACGTCACTGGAAGTCACTCAGGATAAGAGCGTCTGCTAAACTAATGTAATGTTACATTACTGGTAACGTCATGTAATGTAATTTTGGGTGTCGTGGGGATTCACCGACCCGCCTCCAACCCGCAGAGCTCGTGAGGGAGACCACCGCGGCCCACCTGGCCCTCCTGGTGCCCAAGAACATCTCGGCCTTCCCGTCCAACGGGGAGCGCTTCACCGAGGGGCACATCGATGTCTGGTGGATCGTCCACGACGGAGGCATGCTGATGCTGCTGCCCTTCCTGCTGCGCCAGCACAAGGTACTGAGGCCCCGCCCACGAGCGATGCGGCCCCGCCCACGAGTGAGGTGGCCACGCCCACGAGCGATGCAGCACCGCCCGTGAGTGAGGTGGCCACGTCCACGAGCGATGCAGCGCCGCCCGTGAGCAATGTGGCCACGCCCAGCTTTTTCATGCATTCAGTGATATGACAGCACGTTGATTCAGCACCAACAGGTGGCAGTGTAGCATAGTGGTGACGGAGGAGGACTCATATGCAAAAGGTTGCTGGTTTGATTCCCTGCTGGGGCACTGCTGCTGTAGGTACTTAACCCACCGTTGTCTCAACATTGTGGAAAAACTGTAACTGTCGCTCTGAATAAGAGCATCTGTTAAGTCCCAATAATGTAAAAAATGTAATGTACAATTACTGTTTCTATGCAATTTTCTTTTTATGCTTTATGATGAGGAACAAGAGTGTCTTAACAGATCAAAAAATACGTAAAACAGTGTGAAACCTTTTCAGCTGTTCATGTAACCACAGTCAGCGGTAGATATAGAGAGTATCATCACCAATGTGCAAAGACTGTTTCATTATTATATTATCTTCGCTGAAGAGGGTGCACCACCTGCAGCCTAAAGAGGCATAATAATCAATCAGAGGAAAATCTGAGAGTAATCAGTGGGAGTGACGGGCTGGAGGGCACTCACACGAGCCCATGGGTGATGCAGCCCCGCCCAGCGTTGAGTCTGGCTGTGCCGGAGCCCGTAATTACAGGAGGCATTGTTTAAACTGCTCTGCAGAACTGTGCAGAGGTAAGGAGGGGGGTTTACACTGTAGATCCCTGAAAATTTGGATCAGAATGTGTTTTTTGGTGTTTGTGTGTATCCTCCTGTTTTTTCCTAAAAGCGTTTCAGTCAGTGGTCTAGTGGTGTAAGGAGTAACGCTTTAATGATGATATGTGGTGTAATCTGGGCAATGACAGGGTAAAAGGAAGGCAAGCTAACTACCTAGCTACCAAGCTAATGTACTATTAAAAGCAGTCAGCTTTCACATTAATTTGTGAAATTTGTGAAAAGGTAAATTACATATAGGTTTAGTTATAGCATGGTAAAAATGGTTGCAGTTATTGAAAGTTATCTCAATTTTAGCTAGACCCCACAACATGTAATGCTGATTAATGCTAACGAGCAGCCAGAGATTTCAACATGAGCACAACAAACTGAGCAAAGACAGAAAAAATGTGAGTGCATGTTCTGAGTAAAAACAGAAAATGTTTGCGCAAAAGCAGAGAAGATCTGAGCATGAAGACATATATTTGAACACTTGTGCCTGGATTATATATGCTTAAATGTTTACGCTGGCTTGACTTTTAGCACTGAAGTAATACCATACACTCTCTGGTTGCAGAGACAAGTGACACTGTAGCCTGGGAAGTCAGTTGCCATGTGTAAAGGGTTTAAGATTACTTTCTCTCTGACCAAATTTTATTTAATATTATATATTAATATTGTTTAATATTAATATATTATAAATTAGTGAATACTATAAGTCTGGGGGATGTATTGCCAAACTATATCATAAAACCATCCTGCTGAAATTAAATAGATTTTTAACTGCCATTTTTATATGCTCCTTTTACTATTGTACTATTAGCACCAAATATTTTTTACAGTTTATACTAGATTTCAAATTTGCTTTATGAAAAGCACACAGATATTTCTGGGTGTATAGTATACACGGCCATGCAGGTGCTGGGATAGGGACTGCAGTTAGGGAAGGCTGGGCATTATCCATATGCAGGAAGACAGGCTGAGAGCCGCGGGCTCGGATGACTGCTCAGGTTATGAATGACAGGCATCTGCTTATTGACAGGTGTGGAGGAAGTGCAAGATGCGCATCTTCACTGTGGCCCAGATGGATGACAACAGCATTCAGATGAAAAAGGACCTGACAACCTTCCTCTATCACCTGCGCATCGACGCCGAAGTGGAGGTGGTGGAGATGGTGAGGCGCCGTTATCATCCTGCTCTCTGTCTCTCTCTGAGATTATGAAACGTACATACATTGTGAAACCTGGCCCCCACAAGACCTCCATTGCATTTACATGACACGACAGCAGGTTGATTCAGCGCAAATGACTGTTCATATGCTATTTCCATATCAAGTGAACATTTTTCAATGAGCTTTATGATGAGGGACAAGATGATCAAACAGATCAAACAGATCAAAAATATAAATAAAACAGTGTGAAACCCTTACAGCTGTTCATGTAACCACAGCTATGCACAGATCAGCGGTAGATACAGAGAGTATCATCAGTAGCGTACAAAGGCTGTTGCATTATTATATTATCTTCGCTGAAGAGGCTACACCACATGCAGCAAAAGAGGCATAATAATCAATCAGAGGAAAATCTGAGAGTAATCAGTGGGACTGATGGGCTGGAGGGCACTCACACTGTCCTGAAACTTACCAGAAGACACTCATCAGCGGGCTCCAGAGGCCCGGGTGAGGGTGTAGCGCGCAGATGAGGCCTACTTCAGAGCTCATCCTGTTAGCTTGATTGTTCGCCCCGCTGCGGTTCTCCGGTGGTAATTGTAATTTGTATTTGTGGCCTGATTGTGTCTGCATGTAGCAACGTAAAGGGATCTGAGTCAGGGTGAATAAAGTGCCTTCAGCAAATAGCTCTTATTAGGGAACCCATTGAACCTGTTTCTCGAGTCTGTGTATTTGATGGCAGATGAATGTAAATAATACCCGTGCATCATTCTGATATTTTGCACTAAATTGAACATTAGTATATGGAGCCCTTATAAAAAGGATTGCTATCAGTTACACATACATGTATTAGTCATGGGTTTTATGATTCAGAATCTCAAACTAAAGAACTACTTTATTGAGTGACATATGTAGTGCCAGTATAAATGAAAGAACTAATCTTAAAATTATGTTTTGAGAGAAGTATACATTATTTTATTTTCATTCGGTTCAGGATATATGAACAGCATTGAAATATACCTTTAGTAATTCTAATGTCCCTTTAAGAGCTGTATGCCATTTGTTTATGTTCTGCTGTCTGTACATGTGTGAGCCATCTTCCCGGTCACAGCCTTGGAGTACTGGCGTACATTACTGCTTTATCTGCTGGTGTCTAAACAAAGCTCATCTTAATTCCCAGCATGACAGCGACATCTCAGCCTACACCTATGAGAAGACCCTAGTGATGGAGCAGCGGTCACAGATCCTCAAACAGATTAATCTCAGCAAGAACGAACGTGAGCGAGAGGTAAGACAGACATTATGCAGACATTAGCAGTGATTGTCATGGTGCCAGTCTACGAATTATCAGTGACCAGTTCAGCTGATGGGTGGCAGTGTGGCATAGTGGTAAGGTGCAGGGTTTGTAACCGAAAGGTTGCTGGTTCAATTCCCTGCTGGGGCACTGCTGTTGTAAGTACTCTTGGGCAAGATACTTAACCCAGAATTGCCTCACTAAATATCCAGCTGTATAAATGGGTACCATGTAAAACTGTAACCTATGTAAGTCACTCTGCTAAATGACAATAATGTAATGTAATGTAACGAATCCCAGAGGTCACAAAAGGAAAGTGCGGCTCTTCACCACTCTGCTGTTATCCTTAATGTCCAGGGTGCCGGCAAGATTGAAATGTGAACTCTACCCACGCTCCTTCCTCTCAGATCCAGTGCATCACTGACGTGTCCCGCGGTTCGATCCGCCGCAAGAACCCGGGCGCCGTGGGCGCTCAGCTGAGCGTGACTGAGGAGCAGCCCGGGGGCAGTGAGGAGGAGAAGCCTGAGGAGGAGGTACTGCCTGACCCCGTCACTCCCTCTCCATCTGTTTCTCCCACTCTCTCTATCTCTCTCACTTCCTCCCTCTCCCTGCCCCCTGCCTGTTCTTACTCTTTTCTGTGGTTTTTTCACCTGCCTCTCCCTCTTCCTAAGGGTAGCAAGGAGTCTGTGTAGGTCTCCTTACTACCCACGGGGTCCGGTTCTCCCTGCGTCTGTGTGCCAACGTTCCAAGTTGTTCCTTGTGGTTATTCTAAGGTAACGGGTAGGGTTGTGGCAAATGATTCAATCCTTCAGTGCTACTGTAGCTACGTGTGATTGGTCTTATGTGAGTGTCTAATTGAGCTCACCTAGAAGTGTAGTGTTAGCTAGGCATGCAGCTCATTGTTTATCAAAGAATGTGGCAAACCGAGTTGTTAGCCAGCTATAGCTGTGTATTCACTATACAAAAAAATCTCATTGTATTCTTTGATGCTTTTCTTTTGCTTCAAAAATTAAGCTGCATCAATGCATATTTTTTCAGATGAAGGTCATTGTTTCAATGCATCAATATTTAAAATATGATGGGAGTCTCAATCCTTTTAAACTTGTAAGAGCTTTTATTTCAGCGTGGTATCATAGATGCCAATGTTGCCAACTGTCTCCCGATGGAGGGCAGGACCAGATGTTAGCAGCCTGACAGGGTCTGCTCTCTCTAACACACAGACCCACCTAACAGCTTTTTCTGTCTCCCCTTTGCCCTTTGCTCCACTGTGCCCCTGCTCTCAGTCTGTGAATGTCTCCCACCCCCAACAGGTGCAGCTGATACACGACAAGAACGCCACCCCACCACCCCGCCAGCCCCCAGTCCCCCTCCGAGGGCGCAGAGACCCCCGGGGCGAAAGTGCAGATGACCTGGACCGACAAATTTGACGGGGAAAAGGGCAAGCCCCCGGGGGCCACCTCGCCGGAGGGCATCAAGGACATCTTCAACATGAAGCCGTGAGTCTCCCGTCTGTGTCACGCCTGGGTGCACGACCAAACCGCCCCGCCTCAGTGTCATTCTGACATCCGCAAGACATGTGAGGAAATGTCGCCTTCGTGAACGGGTGTACACATATGGGTCTTCTGTCTGAGCGGTCATGTAGGAGTTAAAGACGCCCTGTGGCCATTCCACTGGAGCAGTATTTCTTTCGCCACAATAACTGTGCTAACGGGCTGTATGCGCTTGCTTTACTGCACGTGCTACAGAGAGCTGTACGCAAGGTTTTATTTCACCTTAGCAATTGGCAGTATTATGCTAAAACAACCAAGTAGACACTTACGCAGTGAATTTTAAAGTTTATTCCATTCTATAAACTTCTGTTCCACGGGGGTTGAAAATAGTGCTAACTGAGATTTGTAAACAACATGAAATTTTGATTTGCATAGAGGCCTCCTTGCTTTCTGAAGCTCACGCTCGCTCTCCTTAAAGTTCCTTGCTGCTTGCTATGATGCTCAAGTCACTCAGATCGTCTGCCTCGTGATTGGGAGAGTACATCCTGTTGAATACAACCAATCAAAGCACTGTCACCTTTCAGCAACACATTTCAGTCTGTGATGCAGTGGAGCTGGCAGAGTGAAAATGATCACAAAGCTGGAGCTTGCTGTTAACACCCCCCAAGCGAGAGTGTTTGCCGGCTTAGCCCGTGATCTGGCATACTGGTGGAACTACCACACTGTTCCTAATCCAGCAGGGTATATCACTTCCTTTCTGTGGTTTTCTTTCTTAGTTTTCACCAGGCTGGTTAAATCACCTTAACAACGGTGCCAATCACCTTTCGGACTAATGAGGTGATGTGCAGTGCTTATCGATCAGCCAGTCACTCGAGTTTTTGTCCCGGTCAGTTATGACTGATCAATGAAACATATTGATGCTGAGAACAAGTAATTACAACTCAGAATTCAGCCATCCCAGTTTCTCATTAATGAGATTTTGTGTAAAAAAAAAAGCATACAAATATTTAACCGTGTGAACATGTGCTTTGGCTGAAGTCAGAAACATCATATGTAAAATTTCCTATCCAGCTTTGCGCTAAATGTGTTATAGCATGAATTATTTCTTACATTTCAAGAGACTTACAGTAGTCTTTGAAAATGGAAGGGTTACATTTCATGTAATGAGTTTCCTCCTCCTAATTTGAGCAATTACTAATAGTGCTTTTATGAGCGGTAAATTACTTCCAAACTGGGACTTATTTTTAATAACTAGTTCTGAGCCATGCTTTCAATTTTTGATTGTAACTACACTTCTGATGGGAGGCTTAATATCCATATACTGGGATATAGTTGTACTTAAATTCCTTTTTTCAATATGTGCTGACATATTTTGGCATTATTTTCACATCGTTTTCACAGTTGGAACAGTGGAGTTTCATATATGGAAATGTATGTCCATACATATCATCTCTTTCCAGTTCCTTGGCCTCAGATTTCTTTCATTTACAGCCCTCAGCTCTTGCTTTGAAAAGAGAAAGAAAAGTCAGTTCAAATAAACCAGTGCTTGCCACTAGATGAG
Organism: Megalops atlanticus; assembly: GCA_019176425.1. Classification (NCBI taxonomy): domain Eukaryota; kingdom Metazoa; phylum Chordata; class Actinopteri; order Elopiformes; family Megalopidae; genus Megalops; species Megalops atlanticus. The sequence continues at coordinate 36,380,209 of CM032879.1, read as the reverse complement.
TCTTGGCGTTGTGTGGTCTCTCTGGAATAACAAAGACATATATGTCTGTCACCTAGGTACACTGCATGGTGTCTGGCATGATGTCATTGTACGTTAAAGTGACCCCTGTCATAGCAAACAGTCATTTTGAGCAATTCCCCAAGTCCCACGGGGAGTCATTATGCTGTCTGTCACCTTCTCAGTATTCAGTCCTTGAATATGGCCCTGTTTATTATCCATCCTTTTATCATTCACCGCTGATATAATAACGTACGTAAACCTGGATATAAAGATCCTCTTCTCCATCTTGTGTTTTTCTCCTTGTCATGCTGCAGGGAATGGGAGAACCTGTGAGTATTGTGCCTTCTTTGGCAAAGCCCTCTGTTCTCTGAGAGAATGTACCCGCTCCGGGTTTAAGTTATGTGGACAGGAGTCCAGGTTCAGAAGCAGTGGCTTAGTTTTAGATCATGCTTTACCTCACAACCTGATGTATTCTACAGCAGAAAGCCAGCAATCGATCGAGGAGAGACGTAGGCCACTGTTCAGTCTAACCAAAATCCTCTCTGTCCTTCATTTTGAAACAGTAATTATAGCAAGTTGTTACTTTTCAAACTGTACGTTTTGCGGGTTGTTTAAAATACCAAAGAAACTATAAGATTTCAGAATACACAGCACGTGAAAATGAGCTAATGACAAAGTTCACTGTAGGTAGAGTAAGAGTCCTCAGGGGTTAATAGCCATTAGACTCAGCTTGACTGAATCCATGTGCTTTATATTTATCATGTAGATTGTATTATCTAACGATCGATTATGTAACCATGCCTCTTTTTTCTGGAATCCCTCTCTTTCTGCTCCATCAGGAACCAGTCCAACGTGAGGCGTATGCACACTGCCCTGAGACTGAATGGCGTCATTATCAATAAATCCCAGGAGGCCAAGCTGGTTCTCCTAAACATGCCTGGGCCACCCAAGAACAGGACAGGTGATGAGAACTGTATCCTTCTCCCGCTGTGGGCAATGTAGGGTAACCGCGTTCGGGCGTGTGTGCGTGCAGGCTGCTTCTGTAGGATCGCGGCTCCGGGGGACTGTCTGACCTGTGCCAGAGTGCTTTATGTGGCATCTCAATCTCTCGCACCCAGAGGCCCGTTTAAAGATGTGACCCGGCCCCTCTCTGTCAAATTCCAACCTTAATAACAGCAATAATTCCCCGCGCCTCATTGCGCATGCAGCATCTTCTTGCAGGTAAATTACATTCTGAGGTCGTAATTGTACACCGCGTGTTAGAATGGGAAATCAGCAGTCCCAGTTCAGAAGAATTGTGCCCTTCATTATATTGAAGCTGTTACTTCAGGGCCCGAGTTAGAGTCCATATGACAACAAAGAGGGCTCCACAAACTACGTTGACTCTACTATCATGAAACTTGCAAGTGTTTAAGGTATTTAATCCTGGTAAAATAAAGGTTAAAAAAATGACTGCATTGCATCCAATTAGGTATAGCACAGGTGTAAAATGATTCGCTCCTCAAGTTATGATGAAGTGGCTTCTTTTAGCATTTTCTTAGTATTTTCTTCTCACTTTTTCTCCTTCTTCACCCAATTTTCAATTCTGCAATTATATTACAATTATACTACACTTGGCTCACCTCTCTGAAAAATGTACGTGCATGCTTGTAAGCACAACATCCGTGGAATCTTTGGAGCTTATTCATCAATGTTGCTCATTGTTTTTGTACATTATTCAATAATCTTATTGAATAAGATTGCATGCTTTTTTGCATTCACCACAGGTGTGGGCTTATCAGTCCGAGCCTTGTGTGCAGTGTGCTCTCCTTAACCTTGAATCTCTCACAGACATGGAGTTCCTCGAGGTCCTGACTGAAGGTCTCAACCGCGTCCTCCTCGTGCGCGGTGGAGGGCGTGAGGTCATCACCATCTACTCCTGAGGGGCCCATCCGTCACCCCCATTCCGACCCCTCACCCCCCCTCCATTCCCGCCTCTCCACAGACTGACCCTCCCCTCCACCGTTACCCAGACGACACGCCCTCACTCCAAGCAATAGCCACATCCCACTACCCCTTTCTTCAAATCGCTTTATACTGCATACTCAGAGACACCTCCCATTCTTCACAGATGTCTAAGCCAGCATCATATTATTCGTATTTTTTTTTTTCTTTCCCCAAGACTCCCAGATGTCATTCTCTCTACAATGCCAAAAGCACTCAACAGCTCCAGTACTTAGGTCTGTCCCTCACTCCAAAGGAGAGGCGTACGTGGATGATTGATAAGGCTCATTTTGCCTGTGTGCTTGCTTACTGGTTATTTCTCGCAGCTGTGGACATATCGCAAATGCCACTCAAAACATCTGCACCATCCCATAATAGTGGCCCCCTCTGCTGAGGCCCTCTGGCTTCTCTCTGTGGCTCCTCCCACTCTGTGTCTGTCCATTCACACGGCAGTTCAGCGCTTGTGGTGGGGGCAGGGTCAGTGGGAATTGAGGAGGGGAGGGGGACTCAGCTTGTTTAGAGAATTTTTTTTTTTTGTATTTGTTTACACTGTGGTCGGGTTTCGAAAGTGACGCTCTACACAAAGAAGACGGCGATGCCAGAGGGGGTTGTGGGATTGGAATGGGTTTCGCAAAAGGAGGACCGCAAAGGGAAGAGCCGGGCGCAACTGCGCCATTGTCCTGCGGACTGTCAGCCGAGGAGACGGGGGGACTCAAAAACGTTTTTCGTGACGTGGCCGCTACTCGACAACAAAGACTGAGCTTCTCCCCCAACCCCCCGGACACCGTGCTCAAAGAGGTTTATTGCTGTCCCACGGAGGGTGACAACAGGACAGAGATCTCTGGGGGCGAGGATCTTTCCTAGCTGTCAGCAGGCATCCTGTCACTAGCTTATGTGTCACGTTCAGTCCTGTAAGCGAAAGGTTTGAAGGGAGCACTGTGTGGACCAGCTAGAACGTTGCCATGCAAATGCAGTGCTTGGCACAAGTTTACAAACACACACTTGACTTGACCCTGAACGCTCCCAAACAGGAGTTGCTCCGTGAGTTTTTTTGTTGTTTTATTCTTTTTAAAAATTCTGCGGGCTTTGTGCAGTATACCTTCCACCCCACCCTACCCCTCAATCCACCTAACCCATGCGTGCATACACACACAAACACACACACACACACACACACCCCACACACACACACACACACACGCATACATATCAACCATAAAAAGCGGCTGTGAGACATGGTAGCAACAGTTGTGAGCAGTGCCAAAAAGAGAGAGAGAGAGAGAGAGAGACTGATTTTGTCTTAGAGATATGTGTTGTTTTATTTTCCTGGAGCCACCCTGACAACAAGAACAGAGAGAGAGAGAGTGAGCGAAAGAGTGAGAGTATGAGAGAGAGAGCCATGGTATCCTTGTGTGACATTGTTGTGAGACACACCCTCCCTTGCCCCTAGTGTGGACTGCTGTAAATAGTGTACAAACTCAGATGCATTGTTAAATATCAGTGTAGTATTTTTTGTGACTAACTAACAGCTTCTAGCGAAAGAGATGCCTCTCCACAATGCAGGGGTCATCTCGTCATGCTTCAAGGTGGCTTTTGTTCTTGTCAGTATTGTAATCCTTACAAGGATCCATAACAAATCCCTGAATGTTCATGCACTGTGTAACAAGTGATTGATATGTTTTACAAATTGAATCACTAAACATGCATCATTCCAGGAGACCATCTGTGATTTTTTTTTTCTCCAAAAGATAGCGATAAATGGCATTGTTACCAATGTGTATAGACAACAATATAAAGGCCAATACAAACTGCTAATCGGTGAATTACCTTTAATTACAAAAGGATAAAGAAAAACTAAAGATATATAACTGGATTAAGACAATTTAATTGATACATTGACAGAAAAAAAACATCATTGTTTTATTATATTATAGCCTTTTGCCAAATCAAGACAATATGTCTCTAGTGCCATATTAAAAGAAAATATATATTTGATATACAAGAGATTTTTAAGTTGTAAGTAGGATCATCTACTACGAGTAATACCAGTGCATCGTGGCAAAGGTACTGTATAAAAAGGGTCCTATCAGAATAAAATCCTGAACTGTATAAGAATTTGAAGAATGTGAATTGATGGTATAGTAATGTTCTGCAACACTCTTAAACTTCAATCCACTGTGATGAGTAAAATACAGGATGTAAGAATATATTTTCTTTCTGAACATGGCACAGATGGCACAGACACTATTAATAAGCTAAATTATTTTTATAACCATATTCCCCTACCTAAATATACTGAAGAAATGTGCATTTACAAGGGTTGTGCAATGGCTTGAATTTGGGCTCATACATTCTGTGTTGTTTATTTTTATATTCAGATATTTTGTATACATAGATTTCATATATGTAATGAATTTAACATCAGTAAGATCTAGCCAATGACTATTATAATTTAATCTATGTACTGACAGAAACTGTTATTTGGTCACTTGTTGTAGAAATAGGAAACAGTATTATTATAACTACATATATATTTCAATACATTTTTTTGTTTTGGAGAAGAAAACAAATGCATATGTTTATAGAGTTAAAAAATAAGGGTATTTTATGTTTTATTGTGTAAATCTGTAAGAGATGTTGCTAAAAAGATTGAAATTTAAAATCTGAGTTGTGAATGCTGCTAGTATATACAGATTATTAATTTGTACTGTATTTAAAAGAAAAGTTTTGCTAAATATTTACTTTAGAAAAGGGTATACTCTCAGAGAAATACATATCAGAGCAGGTTTACTTAACAGTAATGTGAAACCTGCGATTGTTTTCGGGAGAAGATATGGATGCCTCAAAAGAAGGACTAGGCAACTCAGTCAAGTTATCCTGTCCAGAAAGTGGCTGAAGGTAATCTGATTTGGAGGGAATATTTGGGTTGATTACTTTATCAAGTTGATTTAAAAAAATGGCACATCTGAAGTGTGCTGTTGGGCAGCCCTTTGAAACATGGCTTGGTTTTGTAGTGCAGGTCATCGGTGTACTCTTTGCGCTTTGGAATGTCTGATGTATACTACATTTCTGTTCTTTTCATTGGTCCATCAAACTACGAAGGCCTCAGTGACCTCAGAACATCTTCACTTGATTTTAACCATTTGTGTTCATATAACTTGTACGCTCTTCCGCCTTGGTCATGTTTTTGTTGCTGTTGCTGTTGGTATTCATTTGCTCATCATCAGCCACCCTTATCGAGGGTAGGATACACAGGTAACATTTTTCATAACATCCATTTTTATGGATAGATAAAAACTGAAGCAATTCAGGTTAAGTACCTGGCACAAGGGTACAGCGTCATTGTCCAATGTGGGAGTTGAACCTGCAACTCCTTGGCTATGATCTGTGTTCCCTTACCTATGTGCCACACTGCCACCCAGTGGAAGAGGTAGTGCCACTCACTGCCGCATCCTTCATGGTACCCTTAAAGAAAACATAGATACTGATGATTTCATGGTATTCGCTTTCCCTGGTCATTACGTATATCAGATGCACTGGTAGTAAGAACAGTGAGGCCATGATCTGAGTGGTTGTTTTGCTGTCTGATATGCTCTCTCTCCCGCTTGTGAAAACAGCAGATGACAGTGTGAGTTACAGGGGATATACATTTGGAGACGCACATTGACAGGATTTTTTTGACCAATAAGCTGTTGGCACGAAGTTGTATTTTCATACATTTGAAACAAAAAACTACCTGAAATGAAGTAGCTGTAATGGCTAAACTGCCTATGATCATGGCTGGGCTCCCTGTTGGTTGGTCATTCAAAAAAAAAAATTAGAAAAAGTGAGTTTGGTTGACTTTGTAATGTGTTATTTTTTATAATTCCTGTTTGCATGGTATTTGTGGCAGTGGTTGTTTCAGTGGTTTCTTTGCTGTGACGAGTCACCTGTATGGGATAGCTGCATGGGGAAGGAGAGATCAGGTCTCCATTTCATCACAGATGCTGTGCTAGTGCACTGGGGATTCTGGGAAGGCCGGCCCCCCATGTTCGGATGTAGGAAATTCAGTCTGTTGCTTAGTTGTGTTATTAGACATATTTTAATGTTAATGAATCCATGTGAATTAATGTGGTGGATGAATGAGTCGAGATATGAGAAATATCCCCAGTTTGGATTTGTGTATTATACAGCAGCAGTACAAACACTATAACCTACAACTTTTATTTATTTGCTCCGCACTGCTTAATGACTGGGGTTATACAGATAAGTAATTACTCTTTTTAAGGTAAAAGTGCAATATTCTTTTTTTTTTTTTTGCTTAGGGAGGGGAAAATGTTGCTGTTGTTTGTATGTTCTCCATTGTATGAGATTTATTTTGTTTTTCAAAAAAAAAATCAAAAAAGTGACACACATTTCAGAATGTTCCTACCCAGGTCTGAAAGACTGTAAATCTTTTTTTTTTTTTTTTTTTAAATCATATATCTTGTGTGGTGGCTGTGAGACATACTGAAAAAGCACTTTATATAGGGCTCTAACACTCTTTGTATATAAAGAACAAATCATATGTTATCATGTTGGAACAAACGAGATATGTCTCATTTGCATCTTCAATGCACAGCTATTGTCATAGTTGAACAACGGGTTCCCCTAGTGGAGCCAGTGTGTATTGCAGCTCTGTGGTACACAACAGTAACATGCTGAACACATTTGACTCTGAGCCAACAGTGTGGACAGATCAAATCTTTCCATTACTGTGCAATTTGGTATAGTGACTCTGTATTAACTGTAAGTGTTATTATTGCTATCCCTGCAATTCAACGGTACTTACTTTTGGGCATGTAATGCAGCATTTTTTTTTTATTTGCCATATTTCTTGGCACACTTTAAAGTAATATTACTTGTTACTGAATTCTAGTATCTCTCAGTTAGCTCTGTAGCATTAGCTGTATGGTGACACTCCACCCACTCCCCCGCCCCAACTCCCCCCCACCCATCCTGATTCTCTAGCACTGTGCTTACATGTGATTGCGGTATAATTCTGAATATTGATCAAAGACTATATATAAACGAGCGCTTCCAGTTCTGATCTGGGCTCTGCTGGAACTGCATAGGTCAGTAAGGGCACCAGCTCCCTCCTGCTTCTCCCCACTCTCACACAGGGAAGACTCACGGTTTCCCTCCAGAACGGCTTTTATGAGACCCATCTCTGAGTCTTTCAGGGAAGGTGGGGGTGGGTGGGGGCGTGGTCACAGATTTGTAGCAGAAAAGCCCCCAGTTTTCCTCTGTGTCCTTAATATTCTTCTTTATTTATTTATTATTACTGATTACTAATATTACTTTTTTATCAGCATCCTTTTTCTTTTCAGGCTGTAATGGGGAAAAAAACAGATTTGTCCTCGTTCTCTAACTGGATGCAAAAAAGGGCTCTGAAATTTGTCTGCTTAGTTCGAAAGGTCCCTGCTAAGTCCACCCCCGTAATTACTAAGGGCCGTCCACATGTCTGTCTTTGCGCTGGTCCAGCAGGATTCAAACAAGGGCAGGAGAGGCCTCCAATGCAGTTCTGGCAGAGCATGAGTCAGATTTGTTGTGTAACTCAATGCATGCACATGGTCCTGACAAAGTAGAAGTAGTTTATTCTATAATGGTGTCTCTTTGGCATCTGGTATTTGTCATTCAAGTTGTATTATTCTTTTGTTTGTTTGTTCGTTTGGGTTTTAATTTACTTTGGATGAGCAGCGATGAATGGTTTCAGTGTTTGGCAATTTTTTTTTTTTTTTTAATTTTCAATGGTCAATCGGTGAGAACTTAGTATCAATAAACTTATCAGTTACAGGCATATTCCTTTATGATCTTTATTGTTAAATATTACAACAAAAAGGTGTTTCAGTGTTTGTTATTATGCAATGGGTTTCATTGGACATTAGGTGCAGATCACCAAAGTCATTTTAGTTATGTTTAAAAGTGATTTGTCTGTGTTTAAATTATTAATATTCTAATGGATAAAAAAACCCTCTGAAATTTGAGGTTTGACTCAAAAAGGAAATGCTTGGGGTTTTTTGGTAAGGAGGCAAATGGGAGAGGGACATCATCCACACTGCTCAATGGAAATCCCAGCTCCAAACAGGCCTTCAGGCTTCCAGCAGTCTTGGCTCAACACTCACACATAATAAATAGACAAAAAAAGGCAGCTATTCATCCTAGCCCTCTCAAGAACACACTGCACTTCAGTTGGGATCCCACAAGCAAATCCCTTCCAAGTATTTTAATGCGTTACACAGGGAAAGCTGTGAAGCTCGGGGAAATTTCTCTCCTCAGCCCGTGTCCTTGGGTGTTATTTAGAACTGCCAGCGATGGTAAGAAATGTTTATGCAAACACGGGCAATTCAAGAAGTCTGCTTTGTCCTGGCTGCTACGTGGAGCGGGAAAACTGAGCAAATATCTTAGCAAGGAGCAAAAATCACATCACATCTTACTAGCAGTCTGCGTGACTGAAGGAGTCCACGTCTTTACAAAACAGATCAGCAGACAGACTAAATTTAGACGCAGCACCTCCAGCTACTTCATCCTAAATTTTCAGCTCCCCAAAGAAAAGAACTAATCGTGGACATGATGAAAAATACAAGTGTGTCTTGATTTTTATTCATTTCACGTGACTGTTTTTAACTTGTATTTCACTTTGTTTTTTTTTTTTTTGCTGTAATGTGGTTTAAAAAAAAGGCCGCGTGTAGAGCGGTCCTGTGAACAGTATTAGTACTCCAGTATGAATTCAAGTGCTGCTTTCACCGAGGGCGGTGTACACTTGTTCAGCTTTCCAGCATGTCTCCACTGTCCCTCAGACCACAACCCTACCCATGGCCCACGAGTGTGATGTCACCTGCCTGATCCTGCACCTAGACTCCACCATTCCCTCCCCCTCCCCCCTCAGACCTTCACCTGTTTATATGTGAGTGCACGCGTTCGTTGGAACAACCTTTGTTTCTTAATGTATATCTGAATAGGGCGTTCAGTTTAAGATTAGCTATTTAACTACAGGGTGTCTCATACGTCCCTTTACTTACTGGGTGTTTTGCGAGCTGAAACTGAGGCTCTTTTGTGAATTAATTCTGAAGTCTGCCCACTGATACAACTGGAAGTATATGTGCCAAATCGCTAATCCCGTACCACAAAAAGCAAACTACTGAGCCTAGCACCACATCATTCTGTGCAGAAGATAATGGCAATCACACTGTTGTTTAAGATTAGGAAAAAAAAATTTAAAAGACAGTGCATTATTGTTGGCAGCGGGGCCTTGTTCACTCGTAGGAATGAAAGGGATTTATTTGACAACCTGTACTTTAATCCCAACAGACACTATTATCCAAAGAATCCTCTCCCTTAAAAAAACAACACATGAAACAGAGCACCCCTCAAAGAGAGCAAGCAATACTCAATCTGCCTGAGGTGCAGTCTTTGGGTTCTACCTTTAATCCACTGCAGATGTGTAACACATTTTGTATGAATGTTTTAACAGGGATGGATGTAGATCTAGGGAGATATATCTCAATCACAAATGTGTAGATGTTTTACATTCTAAAAATTTTGTGTTCTCTTTCCCAAGGTATATTCTGGTAGACTTGTAGTGTGCTCCTCTGTGTTTCTCAGTTACGTGTGCGCGTGTACGTATGTGTGCACCTGTTAAAGCTCGAGGGGACGGGGGCAAGGGGACATATGTAAATAAATCAAATACAATAAAAGTTAGTGCTTAGCTGTTTATTTTTTGTGTCAGTGTAAGTTGAATATTTTCGAGATATAGAAATATGTATTCTCTATTGTGTTCGATGATATATTACAAAGAAAAAAAAAGCTGTAGTTTTATCTTACATTTCAAATGCTTATATATCTATGGCTTCTGGCGTTCCCGTACCATTTTATAGATTTGTCAGCACAAAATGCAATAAACTAAAATCATTTTATTACAGCTGTGCTTGTGAGCGTTTTCTTTCAACTGAAAGACTGCTACACGCCCGGTAACCTACTCCTTCATATTCAGAATGCTCCATTGTGCCAGCACACATACACAAAACATGAGTTAGAGAATGTGTATAATGTCATATTAAAACACTGTTGGTCAAATTAGGTTTAAACAAATTGCAGTCTTTTATTCAAGACAAGTTTGCAGTTTAACTCCAACTACATATTCTCTCCGGACAGTTTGCAGACACAAAAACGTAGCTAGGGTATCTGGTGACCTAATTTCGTGGTACATCAATATTCTGTCCTATAAAATCAAATGCGTGCACCTCCTCTACTACCCTCCCAAAGGGCAACATTTAGCATCAGGTTGTTCTGCAAAAAGGAAAGGTTTAAACTACAAGGTATTTTGTATGAAGATGTTTTCAATAAAAAATTCAATAAAAACAAGGTATTTTGTCCTGGGGAATGTTTCGAGTGTTCGATGACATGCAGCAGTCTTTTCTGCTGTGGCTGGGAACCTGTGTGAAATGTAATCTACGTGCATCTCCCTCAGTGGTTATCCAGTAGGTTACTTAAATGTTAGGACATAGTTTTGTAGCCGTTAAATTTGTAGGTATTACAGTCTTGAGTCCATAAATGCCCTATCGATGAGTCTGGTGTGAAATCCAAGGGGCTCAGAGAAATCCACATCCTACATCTGAGCATACATGCCATCCGTTCCAAGTTGTAAAAAAAGTTCCACAATCTTATTTCTTTGCAGACTTCAATGTGTTTTTTTCTGCAACGATCATATATTCAACTTGATGCAATATTTACAATCTGATGCAATCAATATTTTGCATGCTCAACGCTCCAAATAAAAGACTGAAACTTACACCCACAGAGGCATGAGTCACACAAAATGGAGAAAACTACAGAACTGTGTAGATGTTTTGGTATCAAACATCTATATGCAAAATGGCCCACATAACTTAATCAGTTTCAGACCACTGACTTTTATAGAAGTCCTGATCTTTATTTGATATTGATGTATTTTCCAAAATGATCTGATCGGAAAGTTTTACCAAAATGTAATATTAAGCACACAAACTGCATTTTTGTGAAAATATTTAGCTTATACCGAAAGGACAAAACACGGAACTGGAAAGAGGTTTATTTCATTGACACTGAACTCTGCTAGTATTTACAATTGTCTGGATAACAGTATAAAACAATTTTACATTGCTACCAAAGCTTAATCCTAACAGTCAGACCAGATCTGGTCAGATGATGGCTCAGTCGGTGGCGGCCTCAGAGAAACAGGTACATCAGTCACTGCTTTCTTCTCACATGCTGTGCAGTAGTTTCTTCAACCACATTAACAAACAGGCAAAAACAACTGCCTCTGGTTTCAATAAATTTTTTCAAACATTAACACAAAGAATCAAGGATCTGCACTCAACATGCCAGAAAAAAAAAAAACAAAAAACAAAACCAAGCAATGTCTTTAAAAAGCATGTACAAATACAGCCAAAAAATAATTTGGCTTATGTGTGCATTTCAAGGGAGGAGGGGTGGAACATACATTTAAAAAGGGTTTGAAGACCTTCAGTGGAAGTGGGAGATCAGTAGTGCCGGGGGTAGTGGGCCATGGGGGGCGGCTGGCCCATCCCCTGCCCCATCCCCTGCCCCGGCCGGGGCGGAGAGCTCCCGGGTTCACCAGGTGGTTGATGGAGGGTCCGCTCTGAATGAGGGTGTCCAGAGCTTTCTGGACGCTGGGGTTGTCGAAGTTGATGCCGGTTCCGGTGGCCGCCGACCTGGGGGCCAGGGCCGGGGGGCGTAGGGCCGGCCGTGCACTCATCATGCCGGGACCCTGGACGGAGGCCGGGGGCATTTTGGGGATGGCGGAAGGGGCGAGGGCGGGGGCATGGCCGTCGTCTGGCTGACCATGGGAGAGCTGTAGCCGCCCTGGGCCGGGGGGGGCACGCCGGAGCTGGTGGGAGGAGCCCCCGGCCCGCTGTTGAACAGGCTGAGGATTTTGGCCTGGAGCTCCTGCTGGTGGTTGGAAGGTGGTGCGGGGTTAGACGCTGGCGGAGGGGCGAGGTGGGTGGCCAGGGTGGTGTGGGCCGCCTGGGTGGTGTGGGTGACGTGGGTGGGGTGGGCGGAGTGGGGTGGGTGGGGCGTGTGGGCGGGGTGAGTGGGGTGGGCGGGGTGCGTGGGGTGAGTGGGATGAGTGGGATGAGTGGGATGAGTGGGGTGGGCAGGGTGAGTCGTATGGGCGGGGTGGGCGGCGTGGGTGGGGTGGGCAGGATGGGCGGCGTGGGTGGAGAGAGACGCAGTGGGCAGGGTCTGGGCTGGGGGCGGGGCCTCCAGACCTGCTGCAGAAGGCGGAGGGTGAGATCCTGTCCAGAGAGAGAGAGAGAGAGAGAAAAAGAGAAAGAAAGAGAGAATGAGAAGGGTCAGTCTGCTGCCGTCTGCAACAGGCACAATCCCACAGTCATGAAAAGCTTTCCTTCCAAGCCTAGCCTGCGCTCTCCTTTGCAGCGACAAAAGATCTTTGCAGTCCTTTAGAAATCTTTCGAACAAAAATGACAATGGGGGACAATGTATTCCGTATTCCAGAAGTCATTCTGAATGAGGCAGTGAGTAGAAATGAACAGCTGACACCATAATGAGCACACATGCAGCTTCAAGTGAGCCAAGCACAGCCTAATGCTAACCCTCCTTCATCTTTCATTCAGTCCTGTGTTCTTCATTATTGCCTGGTTTTATATACATTATCATCATTTAGCAGACACTGTTACCCAGCGCAACTTTCGCAGGTTACAATTTTATTCGTTCACTGAGGTGGATAGTTACTGAGGCAGTTGTGGGCTGGGCAGCAGCATCCAAGCAGGGAATTGAACCAGCAACCTCTTGGTTTTGAGCCCTGCTCCTGACAACTAAGCCATACTGCTGCCCGTGTGTCTAACTAATAACCAAACAACAACAACCAAAGTTGTGCTGATCTTTAGCATGTACAACTAAATGCACAATTACCCTGCATTGACTACCATGGCATTACATGTACAACAGTGAGAGGAACACCACCTCATTATCTCAGCTCATTAGCATATGAGCATTACCTGCATGGGGATCACCACTGGCCCTGATCATTCTCTCTCGTTTGTCCCTCAGGTAGTCAATGAGCCCGTCCAGCTCCTCCAGGGTCAGGTACCTGAAGACGAACCAGGTGCTGTTAACATCAAACACGTCACAAACCCGGCATCTTTAAGTTTACTGCTTCCATAGGCAGCGGGGGGTGATCTGACCTGCCCTCGGCCAGCAAGGTGATGGCGGGCTGGAGGGAGATGGGGTGGCCCTCCCGCTCGTGCTCCCTCATCAGCACGTCGTCCGCCATCTTGGCGGCCTTCCTGGCGATCTCCTCGCGCTCCTTGTCGCGGTGCTCGGCCTTGAACAGGTCGTAGTTGTGGGCCACCAGCACCATGGCGTCCTGCATGGGCATGTTGCGGTGCTCTGAAACGGCAGTGCACGGGAAACAGCAGGTCAAATTACTGAGGGTCATTAAGACTCGAACTTTCAGCTGTGGAAAGGGATCTCATCTTCAGCATGCACGCGGAAAATGATCTTCAACGTCAATTTAATACAACAGTTTACAAATATGACGATTAATGGGTCAGGCTCGCTTTACGAATCCCTTAGGAATCCCCATTTCAGACTCACATCTGAAGTGAGGTTTTCGGGTTGGCATGAGCATGACATTTCAGAACAGATCAAAAATCAGAATCACAAAACTTTACACACAAACTAAACAACAACAGATGCAAATTAGATACACTATTCACATAACTGAATGGCGGCAGAAATCCCCTACGCTTGCACGAAGTGAAGTTTGTGTTGACCATACGAGAACGGGCGAAACGGTGTCCTACCCTGGGGCGTCCCGAACAGGATGTTGACGGTGCAGGAGCGGTGCACCTGGTGCTGCTGGGTAATGATGATGGCGAAGGGGGTGCGCGCGCGGCCCACGTCCTCCAGCGCCTGCGTCAGCGACACCTCCGTGTTGAGGAAGATCAGGTCCACCACCATGCCCAGGTCACGCACCTTTCTGCCCACCGTCTCCGCGTACTCCCTGCGCGGGCGGGAAAAGGAGGGAATCCGTTTACACGCAGCATGTTTCACGAAAACAGAAAACCTTTTAAATGGCAACACCAACAATGCACTTCTGTATTCACACACATTCCGTTTAAGAGCTGGTAATGGTCTTAAAGCAAGAAAACATGCTAAGTAATCAACTGAATTACACCTAATTAAGATCAGATGGAATAAAACCCAGGATACAGTAGCTTCTTTTCCCATTACAGGAATAGGGACTTTGGCTAATGGCACACCAGAAACTTTTAAGCATGAAATCTCCAGTGATTCTCCATTGTCTTTCAGAAATGAGTACTTCTGTCCCTGGCATCAAGGTCTCCCCGAATACCACTCAGAATCTGTATATTAACCTGCACTTTTTTTGCTTCATTTCCCTTTTGGTAATATCCGCTAGCACGTACAATGTCTCAAAATGTAATAACTAGCTGGAAAAAAGGCGACCGTTTCCTGATTCTGTTCAAAAACAGCAACAGCGTAGCATTACAGTTTATATCCCAAGCCCTACAGCCTTGACTCAAGGGTATGAGTGACCCTAAGGGCAAGGCTAAGCTAAACCCTTAAAGGCTGTGAGCCGAAATAACTCGTTTCTGAAAATTCCGGTTCTGAAAAGGGGCTGGTAAGTCTCCATGCAATCACACTCACCATACCTTAAACTGGCTAATGATCTGCATCCGACGACTCCATGCCCTATTGCCCATGACGTTACCAAGCCCCACTGTAACCTGGGACGCCGGGACTGGAGGCCTAGAAACAAGGCAGGCTAATCCAGAGCCACCGCCGGGTGGCTAACGCGGGCGAGGACTCACTTTTGCTGCTTGTTCACCACTATGACCGAGCAGTCGACCGGGCGCTCCGAGTCGTAGCGTCTCTGGAGCTCCTCGTAGTACTGCCGGTACAGCTCGTTGCGCCGGCGCTCCTCTACCCTCGGGCGGTCGTCTGGAAACCGAACGCAGGCCGCTCAGTGCTCAGCACAGCCGATGAAGAAACGAACCACAAAGTCGTTGAGTCGGTCTCTCCGCTCACCTTCGGGCTCCCTTCTGCCGTTCCAGGGATCCCTGTACCGATCCGTGTACGGATCTTCCTTCTTTCGGTAGTAGTCATCCATGTGGTAATACCGATCATAACCCTCATCTCTGTAGCAGACAGCAGACAAAAGGAAATGAATATCAGTACTGACAGTGGATGTAGACTATTAAGCACCACTGAAAACTTGGATCTATGTAGGGACACTCTTTCTTTCAGTAATGGTCATTGATGGGGTAATACTGAACGTAACCCACATCTCTATAGCAGATAGAAAAAAAAAAAAAGGAAATAAAAGTCTACATCTACAAACAGAGCTGATAATTAAACACCACCCCAAAAACTTAATGAAGCACAGAGGACGCCGCTGTTCTGCCGGTCCCTCACCTGAAGCCCTGGTCGCGGGGGTCTCCCCTCGGGTCCTTGTCCCTTCCCTCTCTGTACCTGTCGAAGCCAGGGTCTCGCGGGTCGTGGTCGCGGGGGTGGCTGGGCCGGGGCTCACGGCCCGGCTCCCGCATGTCGCGAGCATCCCTGTGGGGGCCGCGGGAGTCCCTGGCGTGCATGGGCGAGCGAGAGCGGGTGCGGGGCTCTCTGCCGTCTCCATATCCGCCGTACGGGTGCCTGGAAGGGACACAAGGCACCGTCAGTGAGGAGGACAGAGGGCGGATGTAAACTGGGATGACAAACACTAAACTGTCTTTTTTTTGCTTTCTTGACAGGATTTCCACAATTTCTTTTGTTCACAAATTATGTGGTCAGTGCGCTGGTCAGATGAAGGTCAATGAAATACGCTCACGTTGGTACACGAACAGACCGAAGTGAGTCAAGGATTGGGCCTACGAAACCGCAGAACATAAAAATCCACGCAAAATGAGGGTGTGATTTTCAGAAATTCCTTCTTGACATGAACGCATGGAAATAAATATGAATGATTCTAACTCCGTTGTCAGGTTTCTGGTAGCGCTCCTTCAGTGGAACATACAGCACCACTGTAGTCACCACCATGAGTCGAGTCTTCTCAAAACTACAGGTCCCATGGGGAAGCAGAGTGTACATTCTCTCTGCTTCAAACTGAGCATGCCTCGTGAATTTCTTCTTGGGAAACTCCAGTGATTCCGCTAGCATATTTTAACGATGTTTGAACCACACTGCAATAGCCCCATCCCCCAACGCAATATTGAAACGATTTTATACTTTACAAATCAAGTTAAAGCGGGTAGCATCTTTAAACCACAAGTCAGTAAACATTTTAATTGCGCGCGTAAAGAAATGAAAAATGATCACATTTTGGAAATGGTCACAAGCCCCTTTATCCAGAGCAAGGAATTTTAACCTCCTCCTGAAAAGTATTGAGGGAAAAAACCTCAAAGCATAGTTTTGATTATTGGTTTGTCAGTTGAACCTTAAGCTACATTTCTTTTGAGGTAAAAATCAAAAAATTTTGATGTAAGCTTTGACGTACATTTAATTGCAGCAATAACTGCAGAATCTGTGGCACAGATTTACCTTTTCCAAGTGGATTTTAAATGCTTCCACGTCATATGTGCAAACAAACCGCCAGTTTCCCACGCAAACATTTTTGGTGCACGCAATGAAGAAATAAATTTGAATAAGGAAATGAACAAACAAAAAAAAAAACAACATTCATTTCCACACACAATACATTTTCACATTTTTATTTATTGCCTATCAAGAGTCTCAACATTTATAGAGGATCGTAGGACGCAATAAGCATCACACGTTATGCGTGATGCAGTAAAACATCATTACTTGAAGTGTAAGTGAAAGACCATTTTAAATGAAATGGTAGAGGGAAACCATTCCAGGCTCAAGGTATTCATAGTGTAGAGTAAGGAGAGAAGAAAATGTAGACGTAAAATACCTCTCAGAGACAAGGATACCAAAGAAATAAAATCAATATGAATATTTTGACTGTTTTATTGCAGCACGTTGTTTTTGAAAGATGTAAGTGCGAAACCGAACAGCCGCCGACCACTTAATACAACGTCCTCGATTTTGTGAACCCGGACGAAAACCAAAAGCGTCAGGGAGTCAGGTTTTACCGGGAGTTGAAAGGTCACTTCTCTTCACAGCCAGTCAGCAAGTCAGCGTTACATTACCTTCGTGGGGGGCTCTGCCGGGACTGAGCCTTATTCTGTCGCCGCTCCGCTGCCATATTTACATCTGAAAACAAACCAACCCAAACGTTCAACATATCAATTAAGCAAAAAAAAAAAAAAGAAAAAGATCTTTTAAAAAAGCGAAAATTTTCTGGAGGCATGGATTTTAACATCGCGCATGATTTCATGATCCTAAGGAGGAACTGAAATAAGGAGGCTCAAGTAAAATTGTTTCCCAAAGGAGATAATAAACGTCACATGAAATAGACAAGAACAAATTTGTGCGGATTTACCAACACATAACTGTAGTTCAGTTCAAAGGTAAAGATTTCTTCATTTAAATGGATGGCTGTTAAACATGGAAACCAGTTTTTTTTTGTATTTCATTTTGGAGAAGTTGGCTTTTTCAAAGTCCTGCCTCTGACAAGAAAATGGATTTTAAATTTTCAATGAGGAGAAACGAAGCAGTTCAAGGCCTGCTGACACCAATGACATCAATTTGCAACACTGCTTAGGCGTAGCGAAATAACCCGCTGAGACGTGTCAACCTGCCATCTGGACAATCTCTCCAAATTAGCAGTTGTCTAACCATCTCCTCTGCCGAGACGCAGGTTTGTCAAATCACTCCATTTACCAACCCCTGCAATTTCTACTTCCAGCTAACACTGGGCAGAGGCAATCTGTGGGAAAAAAAAAACAACTATTTTGTATATTGGAGGTCACAAATGAGCGAGGGTGTGTTCTCACAATGTGAACAAAATAAATGCACAGTAAATGAGGTAAAGGAGCCCCAGAATAATGAAAATGCTAAGAAGAAGCCTCTGGTTTCAGTGTATGGTGAAAAATTCATCCGAAAATGCAGCAGCAGCAGAGTGATTAATATGCTGAGCATATTCACTGCTCTGCACATGCACCTCTTCATTCTGTGATGCTGCTGGACATTTAAACAGCCAAGATGCTGTGAATTAATGCTGTTACTGTTACTTACGTATTTCCTGTTTATTGCACTGCATCTATCCCGCACAACCTGGTGTGCATTAGGAATGTCGTCAGCCAAATAATGCACGCCCTATCACTGGACTCCTAAAGGAACGAGGGTTTCTGAGCTGCACTTCTATCCGCAGCAAATGAAAGAGTGGTTTGATTAGGCAGAATTCTGAATCACTCTCGTTGCATTCCAGGACTCTGGAATACGCGCATTCCAGGACTCTGGAATACTCTGGAATATCATCCCTCTCCAATTCACATAACACTACATAGCATTTTATGCTAGTTTGTACACCCATTCTAATGGATATATGGGCCATGGGCCATCTCATAAGGAAGACGCAAAGAGGAAAACTCCAGCAATAAGGAAGGGTCAAAGGCAACCTTTGTAGACACCACTCAGTGAAATATTTACCTTCTTCATTGACAATGGCTATAAAGAGGAACCTTTGGGAAATTGAGTCAAAGTAGGAAATGGCAAGGAATGTTTCCGCTGAATAAAACCATTTGATTTATGAAATTTCATTCACCTAATGGTTTCATTTTATCCTTCAGGGGTACTGTGGGGGTATTCATCCCGTGATATCACTGCCCATCAGTAAGTTCCTCTATCCAGTACAAAATGCCAAATGACATCAGTTCATAATTAGTCTGGATATACAATTTTACACTGCCACTTACAGTGTTAATTATGACAAAATGAAGCTAAAAGTAAGTCCACAACTTTGCCATATTTCTCAAAAAGAACTCCCAAACATGCGAACATCTGAAAGCACAGCAGTAGAATCGCCGCGACTTCAAACCAAGCTGAACCTTTATGGGTCTCTTCCTTATAGGCGGCCCAGAGATATTCGCAAAAGGGAAAAGAGCTGAAAATTTAACAGAATCACACATGCAAAACCTTTCCACTGTCTAAAGACAGTTCAGTGTAACTATAGCACTGGATATTCAGAGGTCTGACACCTTTTTATACATATACTTCTTGAAAACAAAAACTTTGCAGACATTCAAACACAAAAGCCTGGTAACATCAGCACACACGACAGGCATGGGACACATTAACGGACATAAAGAATGTACCATCCAGTAACCAACCGCAAAGATGAGGTGTAGCTCCATGGCCTTACTACGTGATTACAAATGTGGCAATTTGTCTGAAGAGATGAGTCCATTGTCAGAAAAATAAATCTGGCACCTCTACATGCTTGTGGCAGCAAAGGACAGGCTTCTATTTAAAT
The DNA here is from genome assembly GCA_019176425.1 of Megalops atlanticus. Taxonomy (NCBI): domain Eukaryota; kingdom Metazoa; phylum Chordata; class Actinopteri; order Elopiformes; family Megalopidae; genus Megalops; species Megalops atlanticus. The sequence continues at coordinate 36,360,789 of CM032879.1, read as the reverse complement.
CTTGCCAGCAAGCTAAATGGTGAATATCAAGCAGCAAATAGGACAGACTGGAGAATGAGCCCTAAACCCTTGCCACCCACTCAATCTGGAGGAACTTTCAACACAGCTTGCACATGGATACTTTCTGACTACACCACATGCATATTATATCTACCTACATGTCTATATCAATAAACCTTCAGCTGTCAGGATAGCGCCCCTGCACTTAAAAGCCCAGGAGTGCAACCATCCAACTCAGAATTCATTAAAGTACAGCTACTAAACTGACACTTAAGATTTGCACACTTTGTTTGCAGACACTCACAAACCACAGTTGATAACTTAAAAATCTTTATCCTAAAAATGAATGATCATGCATTATTGACAGTAATTATCTCAAGGGTGTGACATTGCTGTCTGAGGTCTGAATGGAAGTGCTCTCCTGAAAACCTGAAATCAGTGACCTGCTACGAAAGAAAATGGGAAACTGGACTGCCGACTGCAGTCAGGGTAACTCCCGGGAGTGTTACTGTTAGGCAGTATTACACTGGATGATAACGCTCACAGTACCCTCCGATTACCGAGCTGAACTCAGGCTTTTAGGACACCCGCCATTGCAAAGCTCCAATGCGCAATGGCTGGTGACGGGTCAAGGTGTGCAACATTCACCACAGGTTTCTGCTTCTCGGTGACGAAGGCCGTTCGCCGGGCAGTCAGCCCTACGCCAGTGAAGTCTTACCTAGTTTATAACCTCTATAAAAGCGGCCATTTTGTCCCGCCTTTGCAGCCTCCGCCTCCTCAGCTCGCTCAAACTGCACAAATCCATACCCGCGGAACATGGAGAGGGCTGGAAAAAGGAACATTTGGTTTTCGTTGTTCATCTGCAAGACACCCGCGCCTGAAATGCTTCAAGTATTTCTACACCAAATTACATTCCTTTCAGTGCAATTTAGGGCCTCTGAACTTGTATTAACCCTTTGAGCCCCACCCGAGGGTAGCCAGCCTGGTTTCTATCCTGTTTACCATTTTTCCCCACTGGTCCTAATAACAGAAACCGGACATTAGCGCTCAAGTGCTGTTTCTTACTTTATACAGGAAATGTGTCAAATATCCTCAGGGTAAATTATTACTACAATGCCTACTCAATGACATTGTAGTAATTCCATTTTTATTTTTCATTTTTAAATGTTTTAAATCAACTTCTGAGAAAATATATTCCCTCGGTTCAGGAAAAAACTTGATAGGCTGTCAACAAGTCAGGGGTTTTAATGCAAGATTTCTATTAAATGGAGTAAGCCTCCTCTACACTAAGACTGTCAATGAAAATATTTCAGCATGTTCTGAATTTGCAATTGAATGACTTAGGCATTGCCTCTCCTTAACATGGTTTAAATAGGGATTACACAAGCAGGGATTACTGAACTGACACTTAGTATTGTATTGCTCAGATGACTACATCAAAATGATGGATGACAATTCATTTAGATTCTGTATTTTTTCATGCTTTTGAGGGAGTTATACACTGAAACATTCACAATTCAGTTAAAAGTTCAAAGCTGAGAACGCACACAGCTTTTGAAAATGGTCACAACTGGGTAAGAAAAAGCTGAGGATAAATTCTAAAAGGAAAATGTGGAAGCTGTAGCATGGTGCTTTTGGGGGAAAAAAAATTACAGGAGGTGCGCACATCTTAGACACCACAGCCCAAATTGAATTCAGCCACAAAGACTTGTCAAAACTTTGCATCTCTGCAAAAGTTCTTTTTTCTGTGATTATAAATGAATCTGGCAGTTGCAGATGCAAATTAAACAATCAGAAGATATTTAAAACTTTCAGCATTTTGTTACTAAAGATTGGATACAAAGAACCTCAGACTTACACTGGATCTGGGCTGACATCGCTAATTCAACTGGGAAAGTTGGGGGCATTCACCACTAACGCTTTAAGGAAAAGCTTGCTTGCCCCCAGTTGGTTAAAAGAACAATCACTCAAAGCAGACAAAGCACATGGACAATATAACTGTGGGGCCCAAAGGGTTAACTGACCAACCGAAAATGAGTTGTCTGAAGGATTATGCAACAGACCAAAGTTAAAAATGGAGAGGAAGAAAGGAGAGTTTATACACTTCGTTCAATGCGCTGAGGGCATTCACATGCCACCAGGAGAGGTACAGCTGTACACATCACACGTAGTGGTGAAGAGTATTCAACTACAACTTTGAACACCCAAAAACCACAATGAAATTAAAAACACTCAAACAGACTTTTATTGTACTTGAGTAAACTTGTGTGTGTCGACTACTAACCATGTATCTTCCCATATGAACTGAACAGATCCTCCATGTCCTTCCTGTCCATGAGGGTTGTCGGTAAATTGCCCACAAAAATCCTCCTCTCCAGGTCGCGGGGGTCATTGCTGTTGGTGGTGTGGTGAGAGGGACTCCCGCTTCGGCTTCTTCTGCGAGACATGCTGCCGCTATATTTTGCTCGAGCTTAGTGCTTGGCGGTGCTTGCACTTAGCTATATCAAATCAGTGCTTTTTCTGTTTGTGTTTGTGTGTATGTGTGTGTGTGGTCCCAGGTCCTAAAAATGTTGTTGCGTCAACAGAAAGGAAGAAAAGAGAAATCCCATACATAAAATGTCTCAACAGGGGGAACATCACAAAACAGTTAAACAGAACATTCTTTTAAAATGGATGGGGGAAAATGAGACTTGTGTGTTTGGTTTTAATGGTTTCTGAAATAGTTTCCAAGTAAATCCGTAACATTCGTAGATAGGATTTCTTAGATTTATTTCAACAGCATAAAATTCCCATACATAGGTACAAACCAGAAAATACTTGATTCTGGGAGTTTTTTTAACACCTTTGCTGCAGGTGGAAATACCTGAAGTGGGAAGTAACAAATGTTACATTTTCTATGCAGATGCTCTTATCTACAGCTAACTGCACAGTTTACAATTTGTACATTTTATCCATTTATACTGTTGAACTGGCACCTCCAGGTTACGAACCCTGCTCCTTACCATCGCGCCACATTCTTGCCCACCAAAGAAGTTGCATTGTATTTGCACAGCAGATGCTCTTATTCAGAGAGAATTACACATGTTACAATTTTACATGTTTTTAGACAGCTGGATATTTACAGAGACGTCGGTAAGAGCACATACACCGCCATTTAAAAAGTTTTTTTAACAATGCGAAACGAGACCACAAGGCTACCGCGCGCACCTGGACCGCTCCAAGGTGCATTTTCGCACGCCTTAATCTGGAAGTAACGCATTTCTGCAAGGGCCGTAATTGCTCGTATTGCAAGACAAGTATCTTCCCTGACCTCCAGCGCAACTGAATGGGGGTAGAGCATCGTCTCCTCAGCGATTCTTCGTCCCGTCTGATCTCACAATGCTCTGGTGAATTTGGGGAGGCGCAGTGGATTTATGAGCGTATGAAAACTTCCACACCCGAGCACGCGCTGCAGTGGGGCTCACTCGTCCGAGCACTTGCCTCCAAAAAACTGTAGATGGTATCCAGTACGTTTCAAGAATGTAATGCGCCCCCACCTGACCCCGCACGCCAAGTTAATTCGTCATCCGCTTCGTGCTTCACATTTTTATTAACCAGTCAGACGAAATGTCGCGTAACGCAGATTTCCTTGCTGATCATCGGTCATCCTCCAAACCATACTCTGCTGTGGGAGACGATCGCACCTGTTCGGATGAAATGCGTCAAGGCTGCATCTACCAAGCAAAATGCATAAAGCTTGTTGTATAGCTAGCAAATTGGCTAGCTAGTGATGTCGTAAGAGAAGATACGGAAAGGACGAAGCAGTATCCAGCGAAGACCTAACGAGCAAATTGGCAAGCTGGCTAACTAGACGTTTTCTGAGTTCGTTGTGGCGCCCATCTAGTTAGCAAGCTGCCGTTTCAAAATGTGTTACCTTTTCGATCCCGTCTTGCACACCAACTATGTGGCTAACTTAACTGCAAGTTGAGCGGTTTGTGGTCAGCTAGGTGGCCTGAGTTACTCGATATCGCGCCTCTTTCTCGTCCGTGTTGACGCGTTACAAGTCGGATACAACTTGAATTTTATCTTGCATAAAACACCACCGTTTATATCTGCAAATAAATAGAGCACCAGCAAACAGCTTGCTGTCTAACGATAAGCTGATTGCCGTAGGCCGTGATTACGTTTCGCCCCCGCCATTTTGTTACCAAGGAAAGGATGCCACACCATACAAGTTTAAATCAAGACCAACACATGAACTAGCGAGTTTAAACAACTACATCAGCGATACACCGTATAACCGCACACCGTAAATGAGTAACTCCACATCCCAGCGTGGCTGCCGACTGACGTGGTTGTGAAGACGCACTCAAGCTGAAGACCAGTGTATATTTGCGAAGCTGAACGCGCTCGCCGCCATGATCATGGCCAGCTAGCAAGCTAGCTGCTACAAAATGTCGTCGCAAGAACCCCAGGCAACTTAGTATTAATTGCATATTATGGTCATCACTGGCGCATATATCAGTAAAGTTTACCGTAACGTTAATGCACAATCGACTATACGGCAGACTAACAAACGTTACAATGTTTTGGGCAGTCTACTTCTCTACTAGGTAGTCTAGCCGGCGATATAGAGAATTCCCTTTGCTTGCTAGGTAGCTAGCTAGCTAGCGACAGTGGTTACCAGCTTAGCTAGATACCTAAAGAACAAGAGGATAGCTAGACTAGCTATTTACAATAAATACAGATTTTTTTTTTTCCTACCTTAACCAGGAGTCTTTTTATTGGTGATCAGAGAATTTTCAACTTCACACCACAGCAACCACTGGCAAGGTATCGTCCTGCGTGGCTGCCGGCGCCAACCTCCACAGTGGTGACAAAAGAATACTTTTCTTGATGTTTTTTGGCCCGGCGCTGCTTAGCGCGTTTCAGACCCATCACCGCCACCTACCGCCTGGGAGTGTAAATTACGACCGCGGCACAGTCTGCCGAGAGAGCAGCGTTCGGCTCTTTTCGGCAATTCCCGTCCATCACGTGACGTTATGATCACGGGATAGAGAAGGAACCCCTGTTTGTCATATGACCCGTTCTTCGCTTCAATTCTCTTATTGTCTGTGGAGTAGTCGGACGCATAGTGAAGGAAGGTGAGGCTTGAATCGTATTATCAGTGAGCTAGCTTTTAGCAAGGATGCAAATAACACTATTCTTGTTTTATGAATGTATATATAGAAGACCTGATCACCCGACTAGCTACCCCTAGATGGGTTGCTTATTCATAATCTTATCTATTTTTATGTTAGTTACTAAAGCCAACTAGCTAACGTTAGCTAAGCTGCCTTGAAGCTACTTCCAGTTCCTGGTTAGCAAGTTGTCATACCATGTTTTATTTATTCATGTCAGATTACCTTATAACATTTTCTAATGCGCTTTAAACGCAATTACCTATATGAAACGTACAAAATTCAACCATTGCCCAGGCCTTTAACTTCCCCTACCTATTTAAAAGTTTTGAGTTCTCTAGTTTGCATGTTATGGAATTGAACATGGAAGCCCACCAAACTGGCAGATTTGTTCAGCATAGATAGCTAAGTAGCTTATTAATGTGCAGTACTAATGGTATTAACTGAATCAGCAAGCTGTACAATTAGCGTTCCGAATGTTTGCTAGTTAGATGCATTAAAGGAGAACTTAATGTTCGCACACTTTGTTCCTACAATAAATTGGTGCGAGGACATCTGGTTCGTTTGATAGTCTGTACTTCTTTCTGTTCATCGCCTCCCAAAAGGGAATGTACGTATGTTTTCTTTGTATTGCATTATGCTACATAATTATCTGAGCTTCCGGTCACGTTTTGTGTGTGCATGTGTTCTAAGTAGTTGAACTGTATGTTGCAGATGTTCCACTGGGCGCTTTACGTGATGTTGGGAACGATGGGGGTCATGGGAGCCCCAGATGCGGATGAGATCAAATTCCTCCCAGGCCTTCAGAAACAGCCCAGCTTCAAACAGTATTCTGGCTACCTTAATGTTGCCGAGAACAAACACCTCCATTACTGGTTAGTGTCTTCCACAAAAAAAAATCTTTATTAAGAAAAACATGTTTTTAAGTTATTAATTGTATATCTGAACCTTGAACGGTATGGCTTTATCCTCAGTCACATGGTTGGTTAGCCACTTCAGGAAGTGGAACTGCTGGCTCAGATAAAATGTCAAACTTCTACTTCTTATATACAGATTTTTTTCAGTTTGCAGTGTACATGCTGTCTTTGGATCTTTTTTTTTAATTTTAAAGGTACAAAAGAAGGCAACAAAAGAAAGTGTTTACTATTAAAGATTTTATTTCCACACTTGAAACAAGTTGCATGCACTTTATGATAATTAATAATCCATTGAGAAGTAAGTGATGTTCATATCAATCCTCATAAATGCGAGTCATCAAAACCCCTTCCTTTAATTATTGCCATTTTGGAGAGCTGAAAGTGTTGCTGCGCACTGTTAAGTTGATCACCTCATTGCACTTGGCACAGTGTGCTGTCTAATACTGAGTTGTTTGAGCCAATCAAGTCTTTACCCTCCATAGCAAAACTCTGCCATTGGTTGAAAGCAGTGAATTACTAATGTGTGACTAAGTTACTAATGATAACACACGATGACTTCACTCATTTTGGAATTCAGGATGTTTCACTTTCGCATCACTGCCTCTCACCTGGCATCCTTCCCTCTTGTGATTAACATGTGACAGGTTTGTGGAGTCCCAAAAAGACCCAGCCAGCAGCCCGGTGGTTCTGTGGCTAAATGGAGGCCCTGGCTGCAGCTCACTGGATGGGCTCCTCACAGAACATGGGCCTTTCCTGGTGAGACCAACTGAATGAGACTGCGGTGGATTACATTGCATTCATTTCAAGTCACTCTGGATAAGAACATCTGCTAAATGAATATGATGAAATCGATTTGAGGGACTTTGTTAATGGATAGTTTCCTTCACTGCTGTTTCTCCCTTGTAATCTGAGGACAGTATGGTAATGGACTCAATGTACCTCTCTTCTGAGAGGGAAATGTATTACTAGGCTTTTTCCAAAACAATTTCCATCTGACGCTTCCTTTATTTTATAAAGGTGTGTGACATAATGTGGGAACATATGTTGGTTTCATATTGATATGAATACTTTCAGTGGCAGAACTGTTGATGAAAATGCATATGTAGTGTTAAATGGAGAATATATGATTTGTACCTGTGAGTGACTTGTATGTTGATATTCTAAAAGCATGTGTTAGCAAAGCCAAAACTATGCAACAAGCTGTTTTTTTCAAAGATGCTTGTACAGGCTCATGATTTGCAGGTACATGTGATTAACATGGCCTTTTAATGTGCTGAAAGCATTTTTTGTTACAGCTTTAATAAGACACGGACAGGACAGAAAATGGAGTGAATGCATGGATTTGACTGCTGTTTTTTGCTCTTTTTTTGTAGATTCAGGATGATGGGGTCTCGCTTGAGTACAACCCTTATTCCTGGAATAAGGTACATATTCTCTTCTAATGATTACACTTCTGTGTTTTCACACCCATCAAGTCTGCCATAATGTGTTTTATGCTGGAAATGGCATGCCTGCGGTAAGTCTAAACATAGATGGGCTTTGATCAGGGGAAAGGTAAAGTGTTACGCAAGTGTGAATTCCGCTTTGCATGTTTACGGCTGGCAGCTTCGGCTTCCCCAGCTGGTGGTATGAGCAGCTTGTTTGCCCTGCACCCAGCAGGTGCTCAGCTGTGTAAGAATGTTTTGTGAACAGAAGCGACTTATCCTCAGCAGCACATGCCAAATCAAAGAAGCAAAACAAAAAACTGTACATGTGTGACGTATCTGTGACGCAGTCCCAACAATCCTCTCACTGCACATGACTGAAAGTCCACAGCCTACTTTAATTAAATTGCAGCAGCGTGTAGCACAGAACACTTGTTGTGAAATGACAGGTTTACACCAATGGTAGGGATGGAGTGGGCTAGGATAGGACGAAGGATAGCTTAGTGAGTACAAATCTCAGATATAATGTGTGAGAAATGAAATTTTCCATTTAGTTCCTTACCATACAGGTGCAATACACATCAAAATTGTGAAGATAAAAAACAGACCCAACCCAATGATACAAAGACAGATTAACAAAGAAATGTATACACTGTGTTTGATGATGTACACACTGCTAGCTTTGCAGAATCTGTATGAGGCATTCTGCATGAGCACCTGAAGAAAGATAAAAGCTGCACGTAGTTGCATTCCCCAGGACTTCAAGAGAAGCTGAAGTAATTCAGTCTTGTTGTGACAGATTGCCAATGTGCTGTACCTGGAGTCACCAGCAGGAGTTGGATTTTCTTATTCTGATGACAAACAGTACACCACCAATGACACAGAGGTGAGTTATCCGGGTGCTGGGGTAAGCCTGGAGGTTGCTTTCTTAACAGTGATGGAATCAGCCCCCTGCTGTGGACTTAAGTCTTCATGTTTTACTTTCCACAAGTGCACATTTTTATTTTTTGTAGCCTTTTGATAGTCTTTTGCTGCTCTGACAATTCTGCTGCAGGCATCCAAATATGAGCTAAATTATGATTCAGTATTTTTTTTTTTAATCGTATGCATCCCCCTGATATTTCCCCCAAACTATTATTTATTATTATGGACCCTGCCTGGATACACTGTGCGTGTGGTTGCACTTCCAGGTGTCCATGAACAACTACCTGGCCTTGAAGAGGTTCTTCCAGCTTTTCCCAGAGTACAGCAAGAATGAATTCTTTATCACGGGTGAGAGTTACGGAGGCATCTATGTTCCCACTCTGGCAGAGAGGGTGATGGAAGATGGCAGCATAAACCTACAGGTAAGAGGTCACCTGACTAACCACACCACTGCAGTGGTGTTGCACTGGAATCGTACAGCCAGGTACGCAGAGAGCTTGAGCTCTCTGCTTTCTTTTATATCAACATGAGCTTATAAAACAAGTCCAAATGGAGGCTATAAAAGCTCCACAGTTTTAAAAACTCAATTTAGGTCAAGCCTGTATTCCTTTTGACCTGCATCCCTGAAAGGAACCTCTATGAAACCAGGTTTGAGGCACCTTAAGGATACAATGCAAACCTTGGTAATAGGTGCTCAGTAATCCATGGCAATATTTTATGCCTTTCTCAATGCTGTGAGACACCACCAGAGGTCCAAATGTTAAAGCTTAATAATACAGCGTGCTTTTATTAATAATGCTCACCACAGCAATTACCCACTGTTTCCTGCTACAGAATCCGTAAATATCAAGAGCAGTGTCATTTCCTGACTTGGGGGAAATGTTTTAAATACCTTCAGAGCTCATCAGGTTGTTCTCTGACAAAACTGGTGATAGCAATCATTTTCTCTGAGTTTTATGTTTTCTGGAATAACCCTAAGTGTCACCATACTGTCAGTGCACACATGAGCAGCAGTCACCCGTTTCTCTGGTCCACAGGGTATTGCTGTAGGAAACGGGATGTCCAGTTATGAGATGAATGACAATTCATTGGTCTACTTTGCTTACTACCATGGGCTCCTGGGGGCAAGGTATGGATGATCATGTTTTAATGACTCAAGAAAGCTTTAAAAATGTAACCCCTCAGACCAGACTGCAAACATCTCATTTAACATTTAATAATTAAGTGCTGTTGGGTTTCTCTACACTTAGACAGGCTTTTCAGTCTGACTCCTTTCATGCTCTGTCCTAATGCTGATGAATCCAGTCCACAGCTCTTGAGGGGATGTTCATCACCATCATTGTTTCCCTTGTAGCTTGTGGACAGACTTACAGGCGTACTGCTGCAAGGATGGGAAATGTGACTTCTACAACAATCACAATCTGAATTGTACCAAGAATGTAAGCGTGTGCATCTGTGTTTTAATTTTACATGTTGTCTGTTGTTTAAAAGTAGGGCTTTCAGCATTCACACTTTAATGCATGCAATTGATTTCAGATGTATAAGGCATTGTTTTGTTAATGAAATTAATGCCCCCCCCAAATAACTCATTGATGTTACAATCCAAAACAAGTCTTTATAATGCCGTTTGTGTCTTTGTTTCCAGTTGGCAGAGGTGCAGTATATTGTTTACCAGTCTGGGCTCAACATGTACAACCTGTATGCTCCCTGTGCTGGAGGGGTTCCTCAGAGAGTGAGGTGAGATGCAGTGATACGCATGGCACAGGAAACAGAGGCTGGACTGGACAGGATTAGAGCAGTTGGAAAGAGTTCTTATATTTTGGTTGTGCTGATATAAAATTGGTGTTCAGTTTCAGTCAGAGTGATATTTATTGCATATTATGTTTCATGTACACTTTATGAAACCCTACCTGAGATGTGGCTCTGATGTACTGTAACTTGAACTGAGTCTTGTCTTGTTGCTGATGAGTTTGGGCAGCTCTTTGCTGTAGTTCAGTGGTGAAAAGTTAACAAAATGTTTTAATTAAACTAATCTTTTTCGGTTCATTTCTGAGTATATGCATTTGTTTATGAGGAGAATTTCAACTTTCTCAGCAAACACTTCTTCCTCTTGCTGCTGGTAGTCACTGTGTATGTTAGTATTTGATGCATAGCATGTATGCATATTATGTTAGCCATAACATGCATTACTCAAATTTACATTTCAATAAGTCTGTCAAGACTTCAAATTCATATGAAGTGCATTATGTAATGTCAGGAGTTCTAATGTTAAATGCAAGCGGTGTTGGGCTACTTGCCACAATGTAACATACAGATTTCTGTTATGTTGAGTGTTTTCTGTGGAGTTACCTGCAAATTACTGCTAATCGCCATTCTGTGTCTAGATATGAAAACGGCCACCTGGTGATTCATGACCTGGGGAACAACTTCATCCAGCACCCCTGGACTTCCATGTGGAACGAGGTAAATCTGAGACTGACCTGAGGGAATGGGCTTGTCAAATATACACTTTCACTGTATCCAAGCTCAAGGGAGAACAATGGTGGAAGCAGATGAGTAATCAACAGAGCTGCATTTGCCATATTGATCATTTAAATTGGTTTGTTTGGCTTTATATACATGCTTTGAGTATATAAAGCCAAACAAGTGCAGCATAGGGATAAAGAGCAAGGCACGTAACTGAAAGGTTGCTGGTTTGATTCCCCGCAGGGGCACTGCTGCGGTGTCATTGGGCTGGCGACTTAACCCAAAATTGCCTCAGTAAATACTCAGCTGCATAAATGCATAACATGTAAAAATTGTAACCCATGTAAGTAGCTCTGGATAAGAGCATCTGCTAAATGACATTAATGTAATGTAATGTAATGTAATGCTTTTGATACCATGAATCTGTGACCTGAGGTGTGTTCAGACCCTCCAGCTGATGTTAATGTGTCTGTTTGCTGATTGGTGGCTTGTCCCATAGAAACTTCGAGGAATAGCTGTCTTGCATAAGTCTGTGAGGCTCGACCCTCCCTGCACCAACTCCACCCCGTCCAGAATGTACCTAAACAACGCCTACGTCAGGACAGCCCTGCACATCCCGGCCTTTGTCCCTGAATGGGACATCTGCAGGTAAAAACAGCAGGAGAGATTTTTTTTTTTTTTTAAGAGGGCCTCTCACTGTAGCAGAGGGAATCCAGATCAGTCAGGCTTTGTATGCGCTTCCAGCTTTTGGTTCAAATATAATATCAAATAGCTGTATGCGCTATGATTCTGCATTGCTGAATTGACTTCTTTCCTGTCTTAATTCATCTGTAGTGAGGGTGTTTTTACTCCCAGAAAATGGTTATCTTTAGTGTTGCAAGATTGCAGGTTGCACACAGTATCATTGCAGTACTGAAAAAGAGAAAGTCTAACATTACAGAAGACTATTTTCTAAGGCATCAGAACAGTTATTAGCTTAACCTAGCATTGGTCAATGATGTTACAGTACAGTGAACCTGATGAAAGTGGTTATGTGTAGAGGAGGTGTAGAAGGCATCCGCTGGCTGGCTGTAACACTAACCTCTTTTGTTCAGTAATCTCCCATTTGATCTTTAAACTATGAATTCATGCGATCAGATGGAGTCTGAACTTTTTCTCTCTTTGTCTTCACACTTGCAGTGCGGAGGTGAACCTCAACTACGTACGCCTGTACATGGATGTGAGAAAGCAGTACCTGAAGCTGCTGGGGGCACTGGTGAGTTGAAATGCATTTGAGAGAATATGACCTCTCAATGAGACTTTTTTTTTTTTTTTTTTTTTGACTGTTCCTCTCTGAGAGCTAAGTGAGTAATTGAGTATTCAGAGATGAGACTTGGTGATTGAGATTGAATTGCTCTTTGAGAGTAAGTTGCTGCTGAGATGGAGCAGCCTTAATGTTTTCCACGCTCATCTTCCCGGGCTGCAGAAGTACCGTGTGCTGGTGTACAATGGGGACGTCGACATGGCCTGCAACTTCCTCGGGGATGAGTGGTTTGTGGAGTCCCTTCAGCAAGAAGTTAGTGTCACAATGCTAAACAATGTTGTTATTATTATTATTATCATCATTAATATTGTTGTTTTTATTGTTATGGTTATTACTGTGATTATTCTTTTTATTTATTTTATTTATTTCTGCAACCCCTACTTCCTCTCAACAGTCTGTCTCAATACCGTTCAGTTACAGTTAAGTGTAGTATTCTAATTGACCAGCAGTCCTTCCTCTGTGGAGGTGTCAGTCACAGGCCACATGTCCTTTTGTCGGTTTAACATGCTCACCGGTTACCTGTGTGACTCAGGTGCAGGTGAAGCGCAGGCCCTGGCTTTACAACAACGGAGATAGTCAGCAGGTGGGCGGCTTTGTCAAAGACTTCTCCAACCTGGCCTTCCTCACCGTTAAGGTAAGACTGAGTGGGATAGTTGGGGGGGAAAAACAGGGAGTAGGGTGTTGTGGTAATGAAGTATGTGCTAGAGTGGAACTAGTGTGTAAAGCCAGCATATAACCCAAACTGCATACACCATGTCTGTGAGCTGCTGCACTGAAACTCACATCATAGCAAGGTTGAGTAGCATGTACTTTTATTCTCTAATCATTATATTCATACGTTAGTGTTATTTCATACATGTACAATTTACCAACGTTTATATCTTCATGTTTTATTGGAGAACCCACGGTTTTGAATATGAGGTTATTGTTTCAGCAGATGATATGTGTCATACTTTAAGAGATGTGGAGGAGGCTTCACACCCAAAAGAGTGAGAGGACATGATTACCTTGGTTGAGCTTGGAATTTCAAGTGTTATGGATGATAGTTAATTCTTTGTTCATGACTATTAATTGCATTGCCTCTAAACAATAAAAGGGACCACATGAACATATAGTATATGTGTGAGCATCATGGGGTGTATATCTGAAGCAAGATTTGTTTAGATAATGAACCAGAGGTCTTAGAGTATGAAGTATGAATGTGGGAGACTTTGCTCCATTGCATAGATTGAAAGTGCTACTTGACCAGGCAACATGCTTGGTAGTTGTTATTTTGGATGGGATTTTGTCATGGCGGTTGCAGGGTAACAACTACCTGAAGATCTCTATTAAGACAGCTGAGAAGGTTAAGTTCTTTTTGGCAGATGGGGAAAAAAGAGGAACATTTAACATGCAGTAAAATATATCATTAATTAGCCCTGGCTTTGTTGTCATAATCAGCAGATAAATCACACTCAAAATTGTTTAATGAAATTATTGGCATAGATTGACCTGTAATGAGAATATCCTGATTAATAGTGTCTGATAAATAATATTGATACATAACAGTACCATCTCAGACAAATGAAATGATGATGCAGACCAGAGCTGTTGGTACTCAAGTGCTAGCGTTTGTGTCACCGTGTATTTATGTGTGATCCAACAGGGTTCAGGCCACATGGTTCCTACAGACAAGCCCATTGCTGCTTACACAATGTTCAGCCGATTCCTGACAAAACAGCCCTATTGAGACGGGGCGGGAAAGGTGACTCTCAGCTCCTTAGAGGAGACGGGTAAAATCAGGTAGACCTCCACTGTACCCTTTCTCCGCTGTACTCGTACCACTCGCCATGTAGCCTACTTTTTACATTTCTCTGTTGTTGCCTCCTCACTGTCACTGTGAGAAATCCTCTTGTCTCGGCCACTGGGTCAGTCCACAGGGTTATGCGGAATATGATTTGCACAGGCTCACTGTGATTGACTTTGGGCTGTATTATTAACAGAAATGCACATCCTCCTTCTTTTCCACCGTTGGATAATTTACATCCATTTTTTTGTATATGTGATTTAGGCTGCTTTTGTGCTTTTGGGACCTGCTGTAACAAAGGGGTACTGCTGTAGAGTGTCTGCAGTCTGTGGTAAAGATGTATTGAATCGATGCATCTGTTTGTATTGTTTGCCTTGCTGAAAAAATCAAAATCATTATATTTTGTTTGTGTGCAAGTCATGGCCTTGATCCAAATACGAGAACTTGAAATGTATATCTAGTGAAATGTCACTGTGATATGATGATGTGTCAATTTTGCCTGTCCTTTTTTTTTAATTGTTTAGATTCAAAGATTGCCTGAAGGTTGTGTGAATGGAATTGAAGGGAAAGTTTTTTTGTTCTGTTTTTTTTTCCCCCATTATTCAAAATCACCATTTTGCCTTTTTTATAAGTATCTGATTGTATCAATAACTCTGAAGGCTCACATACAAAGTGTTTTGCTGTTAGTTACTCAAACTGAACTAAGAGAACTGTTGTAAGTTTCTTTTTTTCCTTTTATTGCTGTTTACAAGATTTATTTTCTGCAATGAAAGCTGGATCACAAAGTAATACCACAATTTCAAGCTGGCAAATCAAGTGTGCAATCCAATATGCACTGTGTCTGAAAGGGAATATGAGCCAGTAGGAGTCTTTTCCATTTGTGTTCAGATTGTAAGGTAATGATTTTTTACATTAATAAATTTGTCTTCAAATGTTTTTTTTTTTTTTTTTTTGAAGAGGTGAGTTTTCATTAAAAGTGGCATTTTCATCCAAAGAGCACATCAACCAGGTTAAAGTTTCCTGTTTAATGTTAATGACACAAAAAGCCACAATTGATTTAATTTCACAATTTTTATGAAGACTTAAGTAAACAAAACTGTATGATGTTGAGGTTAATTTTCCAATACATTCGAGACTAGTGAGCAGATTATTGCTCCCCTTAAATACACATTAAACAAAGTATATAAGACAATATTTAAAAATATTGCCAACACATTAAAAACAAGAAAATGTTCCCATTGAAAGATGAAAAACAAATAGCTATTTTCTGGCCTAATACATTAGCTTGTTGTTCCAGGTTATATAAAATATGATTATTTTTTCTATTGCATTTGTTTTTGGCAAAATATTGAATGTATTCAAATGATTCCATTCGCATGATATCTTAGTGTTTAATTGTTGAATTTTCTATTTTAATGACATTGAAAATTATTTGAATTAGAAAAAAAGATATTCTACTAAAATAATTAAATTCACAATAATGTACTTTGAAAGACCGTGATTAATGAGTAATGTCCTAAAGTAGAAGATCCTCATACAAAGAAATACTGAGCCTGAATACTGGAATCATTTCAGATCTGTCACTAGTTCTTCAACTTGTGACAAGTTAATAGCTGAATTATTTTGCCCCAGACAGGTTTTAGATTAAGTACAAAATAAATATGGAGCAACTGTTCGGTTTCAACCATAGGTGGTTTATAATTGACCCCTCTTCTAGCACTTCTCATTGAAGATTGAATGTGTGTCCATATTGCATACTATGGACTGTCTGATATTGAGTGGATATGAACTTCAGAAAATATCCAGACAGCAAGCAATTGGATCATACTTTCTAGGCATTTTCATATAATATGCAACTTATTGGTCCTCATCAACACTGAAAAACTGAATACAGTTTTAAGCTGAGCAGAATCTCACATCAGGCTCTGCAAAAAGTGGCATTAAAGTTAGGATAATTTTGTAATGTGTTAGTGTGGGGGAAAATCTAATTCAGTGTTCTATAAGATTGTCATAGATGCATGCCTTTGAAAATGGAGTTTGAAAGCCATTTTTCAAAAGAAGAAGGCTACCAAAGTTAACCTATCTCATGGAAATGTCTTAGACTTCCTCCATCTCATTCAGTGACCAATGTGAACATACAAGCAATACAGCAGTATGTGTTTTGTTTGCATGCCTGTTTTTAATCCAGGGGATGGTGTTGAACAAACATGCAAACCTACACATTTTGTAGAAATACAGAAGTGTACAGTAGGTGTGTGTTTATATTGTGTGTGCAAGCATGTGTTTGTGTTTGTGTGTACGTGCATGTGTGTGTGTTTTGGGAGGTTCAGGTGGAAACGTTTCTGTCAGTCCCTGTCAGATTCTTCATTCTCCAGCTCACGCCACAGTGCTGTTACTCTCCAGTGCATGCTGATTCCTCTCAATCACCTCCCTCAGACCCTTAGTGAAATGCAGGTTGGCCCCGATGATGATGAAGCCCTGGGAAGGGAAGGTGAGAGGTATGGGAGGCTTGAACCCAACGCTGAGAGACACTGTAGAGAATTCCCAACATTTACCAGATTCCCAACATCAGCTGTTCTCAATCCTGCAGAGTAATTCACTCCAGCTGAAGTTTATATATACAGAGCGGGTAAAATCGACCATGACAATTCTGAACGACAGTACACTTGTGACTCACGTTGTGATACTCCACCACTTCCTCAATAAAGTCCATCCCCTCGGGAAGTGGGATTTGAACACCTTTCTTGGTTCGACCTAAAATGTAAGTGTATACATAACGTTTATATGGGGACCTGGGCTGAAACAGAAACTGAATTTAGCAAATATGGACAGTGACAACATTCAAGTCGAGGAATGGACACATAATGTACATAGGCTTAACCTAACCTAGATCCAGTGCAACAGGCACCAGGAATTACACCATATGCTTGCTTGGTAGACATTTATCCAGGGAGGCTTGCATAACTTTACATACAGAGCTGCAAATGGATACAGCTTAATATCTACTGGTTCAGCTATGTTTGGTAGTTCAGGTCAACAGCAAAGGCCCTTCTAACATTCAATCTGCAACCTACCAAATACAAGTCCACATCCATAACCTATTCTCACTCAAACAGGCATTAGCACAAAACATGACTGTGAAGTAACTACATGACATTTCACCAACACAGTGGATACGCACTGTTAATAATTGGGACCACAGACAGCTGCAACATGGTTTTCAAGGGTCCTTGTAGAGGAATGAGCTAGGAAACAGAGCAGAGATCAGATATTATGACAGATTCTAGTCTGCCAACAGTAATTTTTTTGTTTGTTTGTTTTTAAAAAATGCAGTATTGTCCTACCGCCAGTGATTCCAGTGCAGACTGATTGGAGTAGATTTTAAACCTGTTAAGAAAAATATCATTAATTTATTCAGTAAATATAAAAAATGTTATTGTTTCATACTTCTGCTTGATATCAAAGCAGTTTCTGCATGTTGGTGCACCTTCTCAAGTCCATATGAACAGCCAGCCTCTTTCCCTTCATGGACACCTTAGCATTCAGTTTGGACTCCTGCAGGGAAAGATTGAAACATTACATTACATTACATCACATCATTTAGCAGACGCTCTTACCCAGAGCGACTTCCAAATAAGTGCATCACTATGTTGAGAGTAGTTAACTGAATCTAATGAGTGCACACGTTTACTGGAATTTATTTTTTTAAAAAATGCCAAAGACTTTGGTAGACTTGTGTGTTCACAGAGCTCTGCATCAGGTAGGCTTTTCTCTTTTGTGTGCTCGCAGAGAGAAAGAGGTAGGGAGAGAGAGGTGTTGTCTTTGCCCTCACCATGGTCATGCTACTGAGCTGGAGGGGTGGCTGTCCGACAGGCAGCAACATCACTGTCACCACTGCGTTGACAAACACACTGGCTCCGGACGTCTTGACGACACAACGAGGAGATGAAGTCACCTCCAGCTCTAAGGAGATCGGGGCTTCCACCATAGCAGGGTTCTGGAGTAGAGCGATGGAGAAAGGACTCTCTCTCAAACACATGACACTGCAGTCAACAGGGCAACCCAGGCCCCGTGATCACAACTTTCCATAGTCACGTCCACATCATCAGTAGATTCAACAGGTCTGCATGCATTTGATTCCACAAAAGCTGCTTCTCACCAGCATCATGATTGTGCCAAAATATGTCGTCCTCAGGAGCATCTCGAGATCTTTTGGCATCTGAAAAATACGTGATATTTAAATCCTGATTCCACATTGAGATGAGAAACATCAGAAATACTGTCTGTCATGATCACCCCTTGGAACAGTGTGTTATTAGAGAGAAAATGAGTACTAGAGAGTAGATGGATAAGTAGAAAGAAAACTGCTTTTCTAAACAGTAATTGCAAATACCCCAAACAGTTCTAAGGAAGCAAAACTGAAGAGTAGCTACTTTCACAATGGATGATACTTGTGACTTTCCAAAAGAGTGGCTCTGTTGAATAGTAAGAGACCTCTGTCTGTCTGATTGAAAGTAAGGACAGAGCAAGCAACCCAGAGTATAGCTTCACAGAGCTAATATTTTATAAGGTTTTGTTTCAGTGCTCATGAAAAGCGAACTGGACAAACAGAAAAAAAATCATTTCCTTGCTACACAGAGACCCTTTGAGTGACTTCTGATTGAGAGCAATGGTGTCAGAGCAGCAAGCATACAATCTGTGAACTAGAAATCTAGAAATAGGAGAGCACAAGAACTTGTGTTTAGACTTATAACTGTCCACAAATGGTTTGTAATTGTTACACTGCGTTAACAAACTCGCTAACTTGTCAGTTGTTGAGTGAATACTGTCACAATAAGTACAAGGAAGTAAAAAAATAATATGGCTGCTGCTGACATGCTGTTACTGATGTAGATGCATTTTAGAAAGATTGCCTATACTGGAAAGACATTTGCCAGCACTACACTAGTTCTATGAGAGATCTGAAGGCATGATTTTAAAGAAAAATGAAACTATATTTTGAGGAACAACTCTGCAAAGAACAACCGGCTTTTGAGTGTGCTGGTGATGAGTCACCAGAAAATAGAAGTGTTCGACTGAATTTCGAGCAAATTTCCTGGAACTGTCTGTGAATGTGCCTGCATGAGGAGTGTGACGGAGTGCCGTCACTACGGTTAAGTATGTGCTTTGACTGCCATGCTAACGAGCCTGGCTCTTTGGTGTCGTGGTCAAAGTCGCATGTTTGGTACCCCGTAGACCCGGGTTCGAGGCCGGGTGGGGTGACTGCTCTCGCCCTTTACTACAAGGAGCCATGTCAGTGTGCAGACTATCATCAAATGTCCATGCAATAGAAACTGAAACACTGACTCAGGGGTTTCAAACACACAAATGAAAAAGCACCCAGAGTTAGTAGATGAGTAACACAGGGAACAAGTTTGACTGGACATGCCAGGCATTTATAAACCAGCTTTGGGAGGGAAGCTAACTGACTTCTGCCACTAATGTGCATGATGCCTCTCCTTACACACCTTCCCTGGGGTTGATTTTCAAATACTCTCTCTTTCCTGACAACTGATAATGAATTTCCAGCTCTAAATAGATATATACAGTACCAGTCATAAGTTTGTACACACCTACTCATAGATGTTTTTTCTTTATTTTTACTATTTTCCACATTTTAGAGTACCAGTAAAGACATCAAATCTATGAAATAACACACATGGAATTATGCAGTGACCAAAAAAGTGTTAAAAAAATCAAAACTATCTTATATTTTAGATTCTTCAAAGTAGCCAAAAGACATTTTTTAAAATGAATTTTTTTGGACAAATTTGACAAATTCATACATAGGCATCAACTTCACTATTTATATCTGTCTAACAAACAAATTTCAAGCATTTAAGCACAAGTCTTTAGATCAAAATGTCTTAAAATGCGTGTTTCCCATTATCTTAATCAGGTGCGTCCAAACCTTTGACTGGTACTGTATGTTAAATAAGAATTTAAAGGGAACGTGCAACCCTCAATGCTGTATGCTTTGTTTGCAATCTCAGCTTGCAGCATAATATTAAGTCCAGACCAGCACTCACACAATCATAAACAGCGCACAGTGGAATGATAAACAAACACAACCATACTCATTATCTGCCTGGAAACAAAGACAAATGAAATGAGTCTTTGGAATTTGATCTCTGTGCTGACGCACTCACCCGCTCATGAGCGATCTGCATTTTGAACACCCCGGCTTTGTAGTAGGCATACATCCCACTGTCGAAGAAATACTCGGACAGGGCGAGATAGACCATGCGGTCGTACTCTCTGACCACCGGGTAGACTGCGTAGTTCACTATGGTGTCGTTCTCGTTGCTGAGGTCATAGAACATGCCCTGTGTAGTGCGGAAGGAGAAAGGGAGGGAGAGGGAGAGACAGGTGGGTCATTGCTCTGAAAGGGAACATCCATTACATTACATTATCGTCATTTAGCAGATGCTCTTATCCAGAGCGACTTACAATTTTATCCATTTACACGGCTGGATATTTATTGAGACAAGTGTGGGTTAAGGTACAACAGCAGTGTCCCTCCGGGGAACTGAACCAGCAACCAGTTGTTTGCGAGGGCTGCTCCTTACCACTGAGCCAGACTGCTGCCCAACATCCATACACTGTTTTGGATTTTAAAAAATGTCCTTTGGAGATACTGACTCTGTCTCTGGCCTGAGGCCTTCGAGAACGAGGTGAACAGCTTCAACAAAGAGTGGCAGTGTGGTGTGGAGGTAAGGGAAGTGGGCTTGTAAGCGATCACAAAGCAAACCTGCCATTACCCCTTTGAGTAAGCTAATTAAGGTTTTACCCCGGGAAATATGTACCTTTATCAATGTATAATAATTACATAACCAGTGATTTAACAAGTCACTCACCCTGAAGTCCATATCCAGGCTGCTGGCGGTCACCACAGGATCACTCAGAAGAGAGTAGTCAATTCCAACATACTTGTCTACCTTTGTGCGCACTGGAGAGAAATTCAAACTCATACACACATGTACATGTATAGGATACCAATTTGTTCAATATTAAGTGACAGTCTGTTGTAGCCCATACTATCAATATAGTACAGCTGAAAACCACCTCATGCTCCAGTGGTCTGTGTCTAGTAATCAGGAATCTAGGAATCACAGGGTGATCATCTGTTTACAGTTGTACATTCATATTCTGCTATTATTGTGAATCTGCCCCCATCCTGAAAATGTCCAATTTTATCTTTTTCTAAGAGGTATGTTGATATTCAGAGAATAAACTGTGGATGAGTGGACAGTGTGTGTGATGGAGGCATCACTAACTCCTACCTGGGATTGTATCCAGCAATGAGTTAATCAGAATCAATCCAGCATGGTTCAGAGCTGGGCAAATCTGCGATGCAAAGACAAATAGGACTTTATACCAGCATGTATTTAACTTCTGTGAATGCCTTGTATGTGCTTACAAAAACTGAAAGGCACATCATTGTCAAATGTGTACATAACATTTATCCAACCGCTTTCTATCTTGGCTGAAGAGGCGATTGTATATTTGCACACGCAGAGAGACTTGGCAGTACCTGCTGGTTTAAAATGAAGCGCATTCCTGTTGTCAGGAAAGTAGCCAAGAACTCATACACCCTCCTGTACAGATACAAAGCAAAGCAGTCAGCACACAGCCCTAAATTGACAGCTTCTACAAACAGTTACTGTGCAACAGAGCAGGGACCTCCAGCCATGATCCTGGAGAACCAGCATCCAGATTGATCATCACATCATCTTAAATCATCTGTTTCTGAAGGAGTGTGGCCACCTGTTAATCACTAATAATTAAATCAGTGTGACCATGATTGGTGTGTCAGTGGTATTCAGGTTGTAAGCTGTACAGCTGTGAATAAGGGTGTCTGCTCAGCATACAGACAGAACCAAAAGTGTTCCTGGCTTCTGAGAGCTGCAATGTTCTTTATGTAAGCAGTATTTAAGTTAATAGGTGGCAGTGTAGTATAATGGTAAGGTGTAGGGCTTGTAACCAAAAGCTTGCTAGTTCTTAACCCAAGTAAGGCGCTTAACCCAGAAGTGCTTCAGTAAATATCTAACTGTATAAATGGATGACCTGTAAGAATTGTAATCCATGCAAGTCGCTCTGGAGCATCTGCTGAATGACAATAATATAATGTATATTGTATATTATTGTATATTAATGTATATTATTAGGGTGGTATGGAAGAAAACCTGGAACTGGATCTCGAAGACCAATGAGGCTACAGTTGTGGACAAGTAATGAGAAAAAGTCTTTCACAGGGTATCACTAATGATAATTAAAATTATCCATTAATCTCAGGGGGGATGATAAAAGAAGAAAGAAAGTGAAAAGAAAGAAGGAGATGAGAGTGGAAATGTGGGGGAAAAAAGGGACAGAAGCAGAGCTTAGGAGCCGAGTAATTACCCCAGGGTCCCAGAAAACCTGGCTCGCATTCTCGCGACCGCCGCGTCGCAGGAGACGTTGGAGATCTTGAGACGTCCATAGTCGTCTCTGGTCAGGTGCAGAGCCGTGTGAATGTTCACCCCCTCCGCGGAGGCGTTGATGTACCCCACATCATAGCTGAGGGACAGAGCGGTCACGTTAAAGAGACACCGCTGACAGCCAGCCAATCTGTCAACAAACAGCTCCTAAATCCTCTCCTTTTACAGCTCTCGTACTTTCCATGAGTAAACCGAGGCACATTTGACTATCACAAGATATTATAACGAATTCATATGTGCTGAACAGTGACCTGTGGCATCCCATGCAAGTCAATGAGTGTAAGACCGAAGGTCTTTGGACCTTGGTTTTTCATAGTCCCTTTTTATATTAATGTCAAAAGCACTGTTATCTATGTATTACCGACAGGCTTACATCTCTATGTAATATAACTGTAGTGTTCTTTGCCCTTAACGTGGAGCAACAGTTTTAAGGTAGAGTTATCTCTTTTTATTCTTACACAGTGTTTCCTTTGATTTCAGTGGCCACAGAACTCACGGTTATTCAACACCAAAGAGCATATTGTGGTTAGATTGAATACAGGCCAAAATGAGGAGCATATGACCCTCCAATGTGACAGCAGACAAAGACTCACAAGAACCAGTAGAGGATTTTACGCTTGAAACTGAGAGCGATGGAGGAGTTGTGCACTTCAAAGAGGAGACCGAAATCAGGGTGGAAGCGCAGGTCTGCATCAGTGAGGTTCAATTCCTTGATCTGCACCCTATCCGTGGGGGGTGGTGGGGGGACAACCAAGGGACATAGGCAGCATATAAGAGGAAGAAATGTGGTGGCAAATGGATCCAACAAAAAAAGCAACTTTTGCATAACATCAGCAACACATTATCAGAAATATTTATGTCCAGAGGCAAACATTCGAATGGGACCAGAGTTTATGTGGTCTCTGGAACACGTGGTGTGTGCACATCTCTCCCGGGGCCGCGTGTGATGCCGTGTGGGGGCTTACTCTTTGATGGTGTACTGGAAGCGACCCTCGCTGCCCTGCAGGTCGGGCATGGTGATGTTCCCCAGCTCCTCCTCCACAAACCTCTGTGTCTCGTATTTCACTGGAAGAGAGGGAAGGGGGGCAGACAGGGGAAAGGGAAAGGAGGTGGTGAGGATGTAGAGGGTGAGCAAGAGAGGGAGACAGTGCGGGCATAGAGAGGAGAGGATGGAAGGGGGGGTGTGTGACACAACAGCCCAAGAGGACATTGGAGAACAGAGCAAAGAAGGGGGAGAGGCAGGGAAAGACTGTAACCCGGATGAAATATCAGTATAATCCTGATTTATGATCAAACGTAATCTGTGGTGTCTTACACATTTCGAGACCCCTGGAGGTAATCCGGATCTTGCAGCCGGGGGGCTCAGCGTTCATCATGGTTATGAAGTGTAGCAGGAAAATGACGACCACACTGCAGGGGGCCATGGTGTCTCACGGAGCCTGAATGTCACAGACAGAAAGAACGGATTGCAGCAGGACACAGTAATTACAGGCTACGATATGCCTTTCAATCAGTAAATGCATTGAGAGCTTAGAGAATGTCATTTTTGAGGTGATAATAAAATATGAATTTTAAATTTCCTCTGAAAAGTAAATGACGACAAACTGTAACTACATCTGGTGTGTCATGGGATGGTGGGTACAATTATTATTATTATTATTATTATTATTAGTAGTAGTAGCAGTATTGTTGTTTTTGTTGTTTATATTGTGGTTGTTGCTCTTGCTCTTATTCTTATGAAAAAATGTATAGCTTTCATATCATCATTCATTATTTTATCCACTTTTTAAAAATATTTTTAGTAGCATCAGCCAAATTCAATCATTTCTCCTTTCATGTTGTCTGCAGGCAGCAGAGATAGCATTTTTAGTACCTTCCTCTCAGATCCTCATTAAGCAGCTCCTTACAACTCCAGGACAGCCACCTGCTCTGATCAGAGCCTCAGTGTAGAGGGTACAAGTGCATCCCTCTGACTCTCACTGGCATTCAGCGTTAGCGCACGGACCACATGCTTTCAGCACCGTGCTATCACAGGCACTCAGAGCGATGGCGCACTTCCCATCAATCCCATCAATCCCACACTAATGCACACAAGCGCTGCACGCATGGTGCCATACATCGTACAGCTCTGTGACAAAACACCTCCAAGCCCATTCATAACATTGCCTCGTTTAAACTAGGTAAAAGGAATAACAACATTTGATCATCTTTTAAATCGCTGTCTTTTTTTCCCATGTATCTGGCTATGCTGGGCATGCATTCACCCCACTGCTTACATGCAGACCGCAGAAACAAATTAATCTGCCGATACGTCCCCTCCTGCTTCCCTCCTCCTTCCCTGCCACATCCCTCTATCCCCGTCACATGTAACATGACAGAGTGGCTTCTCTCTCCTGACTGGATCCTGCACCAAAAAACGACTCTGCTGCTCCAGCAGAGAGGAACAGCACAGCCATTCCACCCCCGCGTGATGCAGCCAAAAGACGTCACGCGTTATGAGCAAAAATAAACAGAAAACAGCCCTTCTTGCATTTTCCACAAACCCAGGCATGTGAGAGATGTACAGACGCTAACCTGCTTCTCTGTGTGTCGGCACGTCAGGGAGCAATTGATGTGCTGTCACAGCCACAGAGTGAACTGAGCTCCTGTGTAGTTCTTTGTCTCCAGCAACAGCAGTGGCAGCAGTGATCACTATAGTAACTTATTGGAATGGGAAAGAAGGACTAAGGGAGAGAGGGATGTTTGATGACCCACAAGCTTTAGCATTGAGTCTGCCTGGCTGAGTACCCCCCTGCCCCCAGCTAACACCACCACCTCATTTCCTGGGGCTCACCAGACAATGAAAAACACCCCCCAGGAATCCAAATTTGCATAATCCCTCCAAATTAGGGAAAACGTACCCTTTACCACACATCCTCTGGACCCCCCACTCCCCCACCCACACACACACACACACACACACACACACACACCTCACATACCTGCTCCCACAACCTGCATTGCCAACATAGTTCCTGTCTCACCTCTTGCTTCTTGTCAGTCAGTTACCCCCTGTATCCCCTTCCCAAAAAAACCCCTCTACATGGCTGCGTCCGAATGGCAGGGGCGATAGCAGGGGGTATAACTGCAGGGGTGCAGGGGGCTCACTGCACTCTGCTCAGACAGCCAAACTCAATGACTCCAACATGCGGAAAAACAAAGAGCACCTCAGAGGGCACCGGCAGGTCAGTGCCCCGCTGGCCTTTAGGGCCAACAACATCCCCTCAGCCTTGATGACTGACCTGACTGAAGGGACAATTTGTTCAATTGCATCACTGCTTTCTGGGAATCACTGTGTGCCAAGGGTCAAGGAATGCAAGCTCCCACAAGGGCCCGCAGCTCTGAGAATGCATTCAAAGCAGCTATAAACCCATCCTCACTTCAGAGCTTTTGGTAAGCATTGTGCATTCTACGAATACCTCACAATCAACATGTGATCAACACCAACGGTGTAGAATTCTGCATTTGTACTGTAATTTCTATGTCTGTATGACATAACCCAGTGATGAATGTTATCCTATTTCATATGTGTAATGTCTGAACTTTTTTGTTTTGTTTTGTAACTGTCTGTTAATATTAGGATAATTAGAATTTAAGGAATGTAATTAATACTGAGAAGTGGAGGTCTTTCATTGTGATTAGAGTGTGAAAATGGTGACCCAGTAACATCAATGACGCAAAGACTGAGGAGGACTCAGGCCGTAAAACAAAACATCTGCAAAGTTGCTGGCAACATTTTGATAACAGTCCCTTTCCTGTTTGTACTGGGCTACAATCGTCACGAATTCACCTAAGAAAAAAACGTGTAAATGGAAATGAATAATACAAACACTGTTGGGGGTATTGGCAAATATTCCCTCTGCTTGTGTAGCAGAGCTGAAGTGATTAGCTCGTGTGAGTCCTGAACCTTAGGTAGCGGGTAGCAGGTAGCCGAGTGGTTTCAGCGGTACAGTCTTCGTGTGTTTGTGTGTGTGTGTGTGTGTGTGTGTGTGTGTGTGGGTGGGTGTGTGGATTTAAAAGTCTTGTGCAATGAAGAAATCGGTGAGAGCTCATCAGTTCAAGAACACAACAATGTGCCAGTATCCAGGTCACTGCCCTACAGAAACTCCCAGAGAAAAAAAGGAGAACTTCAAAAACAGTAGGATTACTTTTGTTCAAAATCACCCCTGCAGTGGTTTTGGGAGTTATTTTTGCTTGTGTTAACACCTCTGTCTGTTATTATTAATCTAATTAAATAAATTTTTTCTGTCTTCATATGAATTATTCCACATTGTGATGAATAAATATAATCACACCAATGTGACATCATATGTCAAAATTTTTAATTTATGTGTTCATCTAATGAAGCGACTGACAAACACACTTCATGGTACAATATCCATATACATGAATTTTAAAAGGAAAACACATTCTTTCATGGTAAAAGACAGAGACACCTAGCTTAGTCTTGCAGTTATATCCAACTCCTTCAATATAATACTGTATGTTAAAATTCTGTATGTTAAGATAGCACACACATGCACGAAATGAACCATGAAATCTTGACTGCATGCAATACTGTTCACTAACCAACAGGTGACGCTACTCTGCTGGACCGTGATTTAGGAACTATTTTTTTGTGAAGGCTGGGATATCGAAGATGGTTTCTTTCAGTAAGTGAGATTCAGAGATCTCACTGAAACAGCATAAAAACTCTAGAAAGCTCCTGTTAATCTCCTTTAAAATGTCAATAATAATAATAATAATAATAATAATAATACTAACAATAAAATGTCATTTTCCCACAATAAACAATCATTGAGGCAAGTAAATTACAAATGAAGGTATAAGTGTGTGAGAGGACAGACACAAGCTTTTCCTCTTTTTCTCTCTCTGTTCTTATTTGCTGAATCTAATTATCTCACTTTTATTTCATCACAAGTAAATGAAGAAGCGCAATAATGTCTAATGAAAAGAAAGCTCAAAACAGTGGGGCATTCATTCCCACACCAGATCCTGTTTCCTTAGCATGCAATGAGTCTTTCACGTGAGATTTAGTTTCAACCTTCATTGAACCTTTTAGTCCCCTGGCTTCCATCAATAGTGCTAACTAAAATAAGTAAAAAAGAAAACAACATTTTGAACAGTAGTCGAGTGTTTCTGGATGGTATGCCCACTCACCTCTGTCTGTGCCATTGCTGAAGTGGCACTATAAAGCCATTGTCTTAACAGGTCCCATCAAGTCTGAAATGCTTTCTGAGCTCTGCCTGTCACCTTTGGGCAGAATTTCCTCAACATCCCAGTTATGTGTTTTTTTTCCCCACTCTTTCCCAATAAGGTTACACAATAAACTGAAATACTTACAGTGTATGATCTGAAGGCAATTTTTCAGTGGTGATGTTTTTTTTTTTTTTTTTTTGTCTGTGTTCCCAGGATTCTGGTGTTTGGTTTAGTCAAACTTTTTGACTGTTAGTCTGTGAGGTCTCTAACTTTCTCTCCCTCTCTCTGTCTGCCTCTCTCTCTCTCTCTCTCTCCCTCTCTCTCTCTCTCTCTCTCTCTCTCTCTCTCTCTCTTTTCCTCCCTTTTGCTTTCTCTGACTCCCCTGTGATACGGTATTTATAGAGGCAGGTTGGAGAAGAAAGGGGTGTAACCCTCTCTGCAGGAGTCATATGACCATGTGGTCGTTCTAATGACAGTAATTTATTTTGCACACATACTTTGCAGGCACCTTTTTCAGTTTTTTAGCTTGCACACACAGGCACACACTCCTACAATATGGAATGAAATGGAAGAACAGGGTATGATACATCAAAGGCAAAAGTATCAAAACATTAAATAAGACAAGTTTTTTTTATTTCATAATTTCAGCAGTACTATCATTTTTAATTGTTAAAAAATAATAATTAGTTTCCATTCATCTGCTTAAATGATCAAATAATGAAATACCATTAGGGCTTACATGACATTTACATCTCTTTTACAACAACTTTTACAATTGTCACTCCAACACTTGAGGACAAAGCAGCTATGATGGTACTGAACATTCAATTGGAGGTAATGTTTCAAATGAGAGAAAACTGGATTAAATGACTCAAGGACCACTTATACAAAATCATAAAATTTGAATGCAATTATCCAACAAATGAGGCTAATTAAAGGGGCCAAGTAACAGCAACATAGAGAAGAAAGTCTTGTTATCATGTGAAAAAATATGTAAAGAAAATGCAAGACTTATGTTTTACCAATAGGTAACTAAATTGTTTAACATTCGACACTTGATTTTGTGTCTAACCACAAGACCTTCAAAGGGGCACTTAGCAGGAGGTAGTGATTTTCCTTAATGGTTGTAGCATGGTGACCATTGTTCAATCACACTATTGGGTGTTGGAGATGGCTAACTGAGAAAACATTGTAAAATTTAGCCTTGACACAAGAGTGGCTAGTCAACGCTCAAAAAAACACACTTCTGCATTTCCCTGAAGTCATTAAATTTCCGAGGAAATTGTGAATATAGTGGCAACATGGAATTTTGCCATGGCTTTGGTGGAAAACCTTAGAAGTCACACTTTTTTACAGATATTCAGTGCTGCTATGTAATTTGTATGCAAGAGGTACTCTCTCATTTTGAAATAAATACCTTTTGGAAATTTACTTGAAGTGCAGCCACAAGTTGATGATATGTTTGCAGTGTGGCGTGATGCTACAGAAGGCTGCGTTTGCTTTTTTTTTTCTTTTGGTATGATGATTCACCACTAATTCAAACTGCTTAGAATGTCATGCACACCCTTTTGAAAAAGAGCTGTTGCTCAACAGCAAGCTGACCTTACATGGCATCATGATATGGCTTCTTCAGCGTTATGGAACTGATTTCACGCTTGCATTACATCCACTTTGATACTGAAAGTATTTTTTGCCCTGTCACACACATACAAACCCGAAAAGATATCTGAAATGCGGTGAAACATTCTTTGCCAGTTGCAGACCACAAGAAGGTTTACACCGCAGTAATCTGGTACACTTTGTTTTGATTACAATCCCTAACAGAAGTAGTTCTATAAGAATTGTCTGCCACAATGATGTTTCTGGCTGCTTCTGTGTGCTCATGAAGCCAGTCCTTTGAAGTAGGAAGACAGTTAATTGCCACGTTAGAACAGTTTCTCAGAAAGGAGGGAAGGGCTTCAATGTGAAGGGGCAAATGGTAAAGCCACAGCAGACCAACCAGACCACTCTGTTCCGTTATTATCCCATCATTTCATTTAGAGGTATCATAATCCCTTTAATCTCCATCCCAGGTGTTCAGTGACGTGCTGCTAAAAAAGACTTTTACCACACTTCCTATCCTCTGGTTCTGAATGTTTTGAGGGATCAGTGATTCCAATGAAAAACATGCAAATGGATGATTTGATAGTGGAAACAAAATGCAGACTATAGCATAGTATAGTATAAAGTAACATAGCATAGCATAGTATAACATGAAATAATATAACAGAATAATATAGCATAAAATAGCATAGCATAACTTAGTATAGTACAGTATAGCATAACATAGCTCAATTACAACCCAATTACAGTTAAATATAAATTTATTAGTTGTATTTAATCTGAAACCCACAAAAAATCTAGTTCTGTGATACTAAAGAACAGTTTATGATCCTTTGCTTATCTAATGTAAGGAGTTTGTCATATTTAATTTATATTGTCATGTTTGTTTATTGTCATTTATATTTGTCATGTTTGTCATTTAAGAATATTTCAACAGAAGCTTGTTCTAATTAAAAGCTTTTTGTTACATGTACATAAAACATACTATATGCAGATGATAGTATAGAAAAAATTAAAGTGTAAATATTTATTTAATCATTAAACATTCTTTTTATCATTTAAATTTGAAGTTCATCTTCCAACAAACATTTATGTAGAAATATTGGTATTAATGAATGTCATTTTATAATGTGTTATATGTCCACAACATATTGACTCACTTGCAGCTATGCAAGCATTGGTGATTTTTGTTGTGCTTTCATTTATATGTAATATATCGGTCAATATACCAGTTGATCGTTTATACATTTATTTACGATAGTACTTATATAACAGTACACATTTCACATTTGTGATACCAGAAAATGAAATGAAATGAAAGTTAGGCTTTTATAACTATTTGTGGTGATAGTAGCTAAGCCTATATAATTGGGGAAATATAATTAGTACCATGACATGGTGGCATGTCTCATAAGATTGAAATTGGATTTTGCTCCTCCATCTTTCACAAGCCTCCCCTTGATATTGTAGCTCTGCTGGTTTGCGTGAATGTCCCATAGACCGTTTGAGACTTTCCATAAAAAGGCCTGTTTACACTGTTAATAGTATTTTCATAACAACCCATTCCTGTTAATATAATACTGCAGTCTTCCTGAATTCACCAGAATAAATGTGTACATGTCCAGTATAAACACTATTGTGGTAAAGTATTAACTTCCTTGCCCTATTATCTATTTATATATGGAAACTGTCATGTCACTTAGGTAGTGTATGTAGTTTTAGTTCTATTTTTGTGACCCGATTAAACTCCAGTCAGATTCAGATTTCAAGCTAGAGAAAATGAAACAGAATCTTTTAACAAAGTGAGACTGCTGCTTTGCCTGGAACTGTTTCTGAATTTTCAGCAATAGGACAATTAATCAAAATTCATATTACAATGGAACAGGGTATTTGGCTCTGAAGTTTTAATGCTAACTATAGCTACAGACAAGATCTAAAAGGAATGGCCCGTGCCTAACCCAAATCCCAACCATCTGGCAGCATGCAGGCAAGAAATATCCCAAGGGTATGACACACCCTAGCTCCTAGTCTGCTGAGACACATAGCCAATCAGTGCTGAGCGTACGAGGCATTTATGTGTGGTTTACTCCAGTTGTTGCCAATGCTATGATGCAATGCCACAGCCAATTATTTTTTTCTACAGTGGCCTATTTATTTTTGTGTAGGCCAATGAGCAGTGTCCTTTCCATCTCCTGCCTTTGAAAGGAACCATGATAGGTGTGTATAACATATATAGGGCAGTTTATCCTTTAAGTCACCATTTTTACTATATATCTTGTGGGCCCTGAAAAACAAGTTGTGAGTCGAGTTTTTGGACAGGCTTAATCCCAACCTCAACCCTCACAAGCTGAACAAAATCAATGGAAAATATATTCTTATATATTCCCAAATATTATATTTTAAAATAGGAAGAACCCATACATATATGTCATTGACAGCAACAAGACATATTCTACATTTTTTTCTTTTGAGTTTTAATTATGTAAACAATCATTTATGCTTTTCATTCTTTATGCCCCCGATGGCAATGGCATATGCAAATCTGTTCATTCAACCAAATATTTAAAGCTAAACCGCTTAAGAAACAGTTGTGCTCTGAAAATATGAGCTGATATTTAAAATATAATAAAATATAGAAACTAATTTACATTTAAGGAAAGCCCTTGAAATTAATATGGAAAAAGTAACTGAAAATGAACCACAGAGCAATTCTTTAGTTCAACATCACAAGCAAATACATAGCTATGACAAACCATTTCTCAATCCTACAGGCTTGGGTACGCCCGTACAAACATTTCCCTTGGGGCTTATCTTCTTATAGAACAGTTCCAATTGCCATTTAAGAAAATCAGTATGTAGTGTGTTGGATTACAGCATATCAGAGATCAGTAAGAACATGTAGGACACTGATTCAAAAGTGCATGAACATGAGAATTGTGTTCATTCATTTTTAAAATTCACCAATGACCTTACCTTCTGTGCTTTCAATTTACCTCTTTTGTGTAAATCCTGTCCTAAACTGTTATTTGTTAAAAGCACTGTCAATTTACATATTTTCCAGATTCAATTACACATAAAGTTAGTAATGATTTGCTGATATTATGTGACATGACTACCTCCCTCGGCAGTTAATATACTCAGTGTCAAAGAGAATCCATTCATTCACATTGTTCTAATTTAAACTGTTCTTTTCAGTACAATTCATAAAAATTAAAATAAGAAGTTGGAAAAATTCATCCATTGCATAGATCTGTTTATTTCTCCTACTTGAGTTAGTAAACTAGCAATGAATAACAAGTACAGTATGTAGCTTTGTCTGTTATTCAGATTTATCCCTTAATGTAGTGGTCGCAATTAGCCAAAATTACAACAGGAACGTTACGATTAATTCAAAAGAGTAGGAATTGAATTGCCGCAAATTTCTGGTTAATAACCTCTCCAGTTAAATTATCAAATACCTATCCCTTAACACCACAGGTAATTTGGAAAATTATGCAGTACTACGAAGGGGCACCCCCACCAATGAACTGCACCGGAACATCACTGGCCGTAGTTCCAGTTTAGGAAAGAAAGGCAACTGAGGAAGTTGCAGCTCTGTTGGAAGCACCCCTTTTCTCTTTTTTTAAATGTACAGTCAGTCACTTGCCAACACATTACAACTGAGAGGAGTAGTAAAATACATTACACGTTAGAACTGAAGAGAGTGCTGCGATTAAGGAAAATATATACCTGCTACAGCGCCCCCCTGAGGTGGAATTCTACAGCCAGTGGTGCAGCTCCTCCACAGATGTATGGATTTGCTTTCTCTGAAACTCAGCTAGCATTTAACCAGTGCATGTTAAATGATCAAGCTGTTGTAACATTAGATTTAACTGCATCAGGTTCAAAGAATGCCCCTCCTGGAAACACGGGAAAATAAAATGCAGACAAAACCCGGCTCAATTCTAAAAAATCACACCAATTACTCCTTCTGTTGACAGTTCAAATGTTTATTTAACATTGACAAGGTTTCAAACACTGTAGAACATTGAAATGTCTCAATACAACAAATTTTAGCAGACCACCATTACAAATACTCCAATGTTCTTTTCAATGTTATTTCAGTCACAACTGAGACAGGCAACATTTATTAATCATATTATTACAGGTACTTATTCCCAAGCAAAGGACAGGTATGTGAAAGTTTTATTTACCCCTGATTACTGTAATGTGCTGTACTTTAAGCACTCTTGTTTGATCAAAATGAAGCACATATTACTGACATATAAATAATATTCTTCTGCTTTTTTGCATTGTGGCTGCAGCTGGTGAAGACCATAATCAGATCATTTACAAAAACCATAACATTGCTCAGACTGTAAAACCCTACTATTTTAATTTTGGAACACTGTGGTTTAGGTATTTTTTTAAGGCCCCAGGGATCTGCCTGGGCGGCAGTGTAGCATAGTGGTTAAGGAGCAGGACTTGTGACCAAAAGGTTGCTAGTTCAATTTCCCATGGGGCACTGCTGCTGTACCCTTGGGCAAGGTACAACCCACAATTGCCTCAGTAAAATATCCAGATGTATAAATGGATAACATTGTAAGTTGCTCTGGATAAGAGTGTCTGCTAAATGGATATATGGTTCTTTGTTATGCACTGTATTTGGACAGGACAAGTTAATTCTCTTTACCATATGTAGCCCATCCAAGTAACATGCAGATCTAATACAGATGTTGCTGCACAAATGAGGTACTCATGAAGAAATGACCAGACAGAGGATGTTACCAGACAGGTTTACAACTGTCCACCTGGATATGGACAAGTCTCCTGGATAGATATGCACATGCACCTCTGCCTGACGACATTTCCACTTGATTCTGCAGTAAGTTCTGGAAAACCAGACACTGTGGACAGACAACCCCAATGTGAGGTCAACAGAAATGCTGGTCTTGTTTACTTAATAGTATTTGGTTGAGGCTTTCTGTTCAATTTTCATGTATTGTTTCAATTTCAGCTTCTCTTCCCAAGCCTGCTTGTTAATTCACTTAGTTGGTAAAACACTAGTCTGCAGGTTATTTTTCTTTCTAATCTTTACATCTAATGATCTCTACCAAGCCAGACAGATTGCACAGCATGTATCAAACATTTTTTTTTAGCACCAGCAGGTAAGTCCCAGTTAAATATGCATGTATTGCATCGTAGCTACCTAGCAGTATACATTCAGCCTTTAAACAGTTGACTGCTGGTGCAAATATGTTTTTTAAAAACTTGTCAATCATATAAGTCCATATCCAAAACTATCCATTACCCGTGAGGTGTAGTTGCGTTACTTCTTCAGAGTACCCCAGTTCAGCCATTTATATCTACACTCATAGTTTTTAATCCTGAATAATCAGGGGAGGGCACAGGCCACTTAATAATGAATTATAAGTATTCCATCTTAGAGGTTTGAGACCCAAGAATTAGTTAGTTCAAAGTTCACAACCTCACTGGCCTGGGAGAGAAATTTTATAACCCCAATTCTACCTCCTTTGTTTGCACATTTACAGAGGAAGTAAGACAGACAGTGTTTTTTCCTGGTCAACTATTAAGCTAAATAAATATCCAGAGCCTTTAAACACTCATCTGTGCCACAGGTCCTCTGGTAAAGGAAACTTTTTTGGAACACCACAGACTATGCTGTATTGTGCTGTTTTTTTTCATTGACAAAATTTTTTTCCCTCAACCGCTGCCCTTTATTTTTCATATTTCTAGCTGTTTTCTGACCCATACAGTACTATATTAAAATGTGTCTAGGGAGCAATTAAAAACTCAAATTACCTGGTTTTAATAGATGTCTGTTGTGTCATACATGTCATGTTACTTGCAGTCAATAGTGTACTACAGACAGCAGGACATGACTACTGAATCTTATGGATATTATAGCCCTTTAGTTTCATATTTATAGCTGACATCATTTTATATATTATCATATGACTAAACATGAAAACAAGAGCACAGGAAATTATCACAGGTGTAGGACACCCTTGCTGTAAGCTCAGTTAATTTACGTCAGATACCCACCTACCTATAACTTACCCATTTTAATCAAAGAAATCTTTCCTCTCAAAGGCTGTGTACTCCTTTACATTGTTTCATAAACCATTATACTTAATTACATGACACTCAACCATCATACAGCCATCTTCCCATCTCTCTGCAAACACAGCAGCTGATAAGATTCAGATTCAGAGGGAAACGACACTGACAAATCAACATGTATGGAACATGTTATGTCAATAATGACATCAGTAATACTAAAGCCTTTCTTTTATCGCTTTGGTAATCATTCAACATCACAGCTACATGGGAAAAACAGAAAGGAAACACTTGACAAGGTTGCATCACTTTATTACTTTAAAAACTCTAAAAGGTAGAGCAGAATCGGAAAATTTCCTTCTTGTTATTCTATACTCATCGGGAACTTCAGTCTATCCCATGCCGCAACACCTGCGTTTTGTACGTATCCGTAATAGCGTATGGTTACCCTGACTCTGATTCACATTAATTCAGTTACACGAAGTTAGTGTTGTAGCAATGTATGGTACAATGTAAGTAATGTTTACTTTTGAGCTGCCCAGCAGCGAACGGACAGCTAGCCAGCCACCTGATTAGGCTAGTTAAGATAACTTTACAAAACACAGTCCACAGAGCATCTTACATCTCGGCAGAGCATCTCAGCAGTTTCATCTAACTAGACGATACAGTAGCTACAGCACGTACGTCACTGTACTCTTCGTATAAACTGAACAATTTGTCAGGTATTTAGTGAGCTATTTAAGGTGAACTAAGCTCCCCAAATATCGTGATTGCCACACTAAACATGGCTACTATTCATTGACGGTTTGTGTCCAGTACGACGAATAAACTGACGCATGCGCATTACCTAGGCCCGGGTCCGCGATACAAGATGGCGGAGACGGTGGGGAGGGAGAGGCGGAGGCGGGTCTGGACTGAATAGAGTAAAGCCTGTACCGGATTCCCAACAAACCTCTCCAAGGTAAGGGAACGACCCATAAAACCGAGTCAACAAAGACAAGGACGCGTGGCGGAATGAACAGGGCGTCGGAATATCCGCTCAAAACGTGCACGTCTGGGCAATGCACACAATAAATAAACAATATGTTGTGCAAGGGGCGCAGCGGCTCTGGCCGGAGCGCGCGCGCCATTTTGTTTACAGCTTCACCCCAACCGAAGCGCGCGCCTAAAACCATGCGAGCTATCGAAGGGAATGGGGTCAGCCATAACCTCGCCGACCGCCTTTCCCTATTTTGAGCGCACACACGGCTGGTCGCGTCGATTCTCCTCCTTTACGCGGGTCGATGGCGTCGATTCGGACGATATCCTACCGTATTTAGGCTCTTTTTCCACGGCTCCCCCCAGTCTGGGTTCGGGCGATGCTCGCCGTTGCCTTTTGTTATGTAGCGAGCGCAGCCGCCCGGCAGGTTTCCCCTCCTCCTTCGTGTTTGTTTTCGGGCGGCTCGATCTCTGGGGTGGGCGGCGTAGCAGGCGCATGCGTGTCCCTCCGTCGTTCACTTATGCTGGTAGCCTGAACGAACCAAGGCAGAATGCATTCCGTTGCGATGTTGATAAATATTTCTTAAGTGTATGTTGAAAGCAATTGAGTTATAAACACATGCACACAACACGACTTGCCCCATCAAGTGCGTATACATAAAAACGGTCAGTTTAGCAACCCTTTCTCCCCATCACTATGATGTTTTTAAATCCTCAGTAGGTAACTAGCCAGTTAGCTAGCTTGCTAAAAATTGCTTGATTCTGCAATGCAGCGAAAACGAAAACATACTGCCCATCAACTCAGAAAAGAATGAAACAGAAACAAACTGTAGCTGTCTGGTTGTTTAGGTACAATAATAATTTTTGATCTGTCTCTGTGTGCAAGTTAATAAAAATTAATGTGGGATAGTTAGCTGGCTTGCTAACAACAAAGCGGTTCTGGGAGCACTTGATAGATAGCGAGCGGGCTATAATTTCAACAGCTAGCTTGGAAGCTACCTGACCATGTATTGACTGTAGTTAAATGGGTTCACAGAGAAAAAGTTATTGCTTGCTAGGTAAATAGCTGCAGTTGTCCTGCCTGCATGAGATGTCAATTTGCTAATGTGAAATACTGTTATATCAGTGCTGCCGTATCTGAGAGATGTTTTGAAGAATAGATCATTGGTGCTCTACTGAGGAACCCTAATTTATTGAATTGGACAAAACCCTAATCGTGTGCTAATATATACGTTTTTATGATGCAGAAAGAACATAAATTTCATATTTGCAGTTTTTAAGCTATAATGCTTTAGCGTTATAAAACAATTGTCAAAATTTAATCTGCTGTGACTTAGACTTCACTCAGTGGTCTAATGGTGCAGCTTGTTTTATTTTTTTTTTCCCCCTTTTTCCTTTTTCAGGACAGATGAGGAGAGATGACAAGTGAAAACCATGGAACAGTGAAGGGGGACTCCACTCTGGTGATGTCACCCTCTGGGTCCTCCTCTCAGGGGCAGCCCCTCTTGCCCTCAACTAGCAAACCCATCCAGGAGCTGCCAGGTGAGGGTGCTCACCTGTGGGGTGGGAGGCACAGCACGGCTGCCTGGCCTGGCTGACTGAAAGGATGGCCTAAATCCAGTGTTTTACTCTTCTGCACTAGTCCATCTAGAATGTCGTGCATTTCTGTGTTATTGAAAGAAGACGTATTTGTAAAGACTGTGAGGGGTGAAAATACATTTTCCAACAACAGGATTGTGATCAGTTGGACTAACAGAATTTTTAATTTTGTGGTTTATGATGTCTCACTGTTGCAAATGTGTAGGTGTATTGCAAACGTTGGCTTACTAGATTTTAGTGAGGGTTAACTGAAAAGAGTAAAACAGGATGATTTGATTTCCCACCAGCTATTTGTTGTCTTTCAACTGGGCTCTTGTGAAATCTGTAAAACAAGGAGGTGGGTTGGGTGGACCATGAGGTTGAGAGAGTAAAGTGGTCAGTGTCATGAACTGACAGATTTGAGCTCCAGTGTGACAGTGGTAGGGAAACTGGGATTGTAACCAGGAAGTTGCAGGTTTTTATTCACTTCTCTTGTAGGCTGTAACAAGGTACAGTCGTGCTATGTTACATTTATATCAGCTGTATTTTGATTATATACCAATGTAAACAATCAAAATTGCCTTGTATAAAGCAGTTTGCTGAGGAAATAATTAATGTGAGAAGGAAATGTGTTCTCTGCAGATGAGCTGATCCAAGCTGGCTGGTCCAAATGTTGGAGCAAGAGGGAGAATCGGCCCTACTACTTCAACCGCTTCACCAACCAGTCGCTGTGGGAGATGCCAGTGCTGGGGCAGCATGATGTCATTGTGAGTGCAAGCATGGCACAGATAACAACCTGTTAGCATAGCGGCACTATGCCTTTACCCTGAACTTCTGCCCCACTGCTCAGTTGACCTTTAGCAGTGGTGTTAAATAGAGGTTGCAGAAGAGAGAAATTACATTGGTCATGTAGCAGATCCTCTTATCCAGAGCAACTGCCAGTACAAGAGAGAATAAGTGTATCTATCCAAGTTAAATGAGCAACAGTGTTAGACCAGGTTAACTTGTGCAATCTAACTAGGCAATGGAAGCTAAGTATACTACCATACATCAGTCACTAGAACACATAATCCAAAATACATTGCAATACTGCACATAAAATAAACAGCAGGTACTAGAGGTAAAAGGTTTTAGGGGGCAGGGATTGAGTGGGGGAATTGAGGTGAAATTGAGGGGGATGAGCAGTTTTTTCAGACTTGTTTGTTGAATGCAGCTCTGTGCTGATGTGCTGCTGATTCCTGCCTTTGCAGTCCGACCCCCTGGGTTTAAATGCTGCCCCAGCTACAGCAGAGGGGGCAGGTGATCCTAGCCTGGGAAATGGGCAAAGCAAAAGGCGTCTATCGGAGGAGGCTACCCAGGGAAATAGCTTCAAGAGGCCCAAGGTAAGAGATCCGTGAGCTGTATTGACTTAATTGAAACTGTAATCAAAACTGAAAGTGGACTTTCGGACCATTTTAAAAAAATGTGGCTGGTGAAGTCCATTGGTCAAACTCGGTCTTATTGTAAGGTGTTTTTTTTTTCTTGCTGATAGATTTTCCCTGGTTAATGCTGGTGTTGTTTTACATTAATAAGAACTGGCTTTTCCTGTGCCATAAAGTGTCAGGAAAGTATAAGGCATGTTTTAATATTTGTATACCTAGCAAACTATTAACAAAAGGAGGCATATATTACTATAAAACACATCAGAAGAAACCTATTAATCCCCTTTTGGGTTGTATGTATTCAGACACAATACAAGATTTAGATATTGTTGCTCAAGTAAAAGAGCCAACGATGTGGTCACTCTCTGTTGCTTAAGCTCTGTTCCACCTAGAATTCCATCTTCCACCTCAGTAGAAATGTGAGTGATCACAGCAGGTGTGATGAGTTAATGTGGTTGAATGGCAAACCTGGTGAAAAGCAGGACAGAAAAACACAGAAAGGTTCATATTATAGAGCCTGTTTAATGGTCTCTGAGACCTAGGTTACAAGATTTCCTTTATTGTCCTTCTATTATGCACTTGCATGCAATCAAGAATGAAATACTGTTTCTCCTATACCACAGTGTACATAAGTAAGAAAGAATTAAAAACGAATTAAAACAACATATGTATGTACAATGCACACAGTACACATACACAGTGTAGCTCAATGCACATGGTATACCAAGAAAAGCAAAGACTTAGCAGTATATTTGACAATGAAGGAGTGTACTGTAAATTGTCTTTGTAAACATTTGGAGGGGAGTAGCAGCATGCCTTTATAGCAGCATGTCTACATAGTATATAGAATATATGGAGGAGAAACAGCAGCATGTACTGTCAATAAATTATCTTTTAAATCTATACAAAAAGTGCCGTGTGCAGCATGAAAAGGATTGCACAAGTGGAGAGAAGTGTCTGTCTGGTCCTATGGAGGGGTTAATGGTTCAGTTGGGGGGTTGGTCGGGGGCCATGATGATGCTGCAGGCTCTGCGGGTGCAGCGCTGGGTGAAGATCTCCAGCAGGGATGGGAGAGGAGCACCAGTGATCTTCAACGCTGTTCTCACTGTCCTGTTCAGCTGTTTCTGTTTGGAAGTTGTGCAGTTTCCGTACCAGGCAGTGATACAGTAGGTCAGAACACTTTCAGTAGTACCCCTGTAGAAGGTGGTGAGGGCCGGAATGGGTAGGCTGGCCTGCTTGAGCCTCCGGAGGGGATGGAGCCGCTGTTGGGCCTTCTTGACAATGGCCATGGTGTTAGTCGTTGAGGACAGATCGTCCGCCAGGTGCACACCCAGGAACTTAATACTACTGACCCTCTCCACGGCCACGCCATCTATGGTCAGCAGAGGATGGTGCACTGTACGGGCCCTCCTGAAGTCGATGACCATTTCCTTGGTCTTTTCAACATTCAGGGAGAGGTTGTGTCTGTTGCACCACGCTGTCAGCTGCTCCACCTCCGTTCTGTATGCTGACTCATTACCTCTGGTGATGAGACCCATGACTGTAGTATTGTAGGGCAATTTGCAGGACCACATCTCCTGCAAACCCCCCAAAAGAGTGCAAGTATTTACCTTTGGGCTCGCAGGAGGTCAGGAGGGTACAATCGATATCTGGATACCTCAGTTACCTTGCAACACCCATCAAACATGACTATTAAGCAACTCAACCGGGGGGTAGCGGCAATTCAACCCATGTCGCTAATCTCTGGTCAGCAGGTCACGCTATGGGCAGCTGCATCCTGGACTCTGGACTCTGTCTGCTGCCAGGCAACCTACAGCACAGCCATACTCAGGACTGTGTTCATCTCTTGGCAAGAGTATAAAAGATGGCCATTCTCATGTGCAACATAATGTTTGGTGTCATTTGAAAGCTAATTTCACATGCATGTCAATGATGTATGTAGCAGGGAGGTATGACGGGTTCATAATAAAGATTGTAATAGGTGGCACAAAAGTGGACAGTGAGGAAGGCACTTATCGTCGCATTCCTCACCGCTGACACCCCTCCTACCCCCCTGGTTACGACGGTATTTGTAATTGCTGAATCGTGACTACACTGTTGTTTTCAGAACTTATCATATTTGGTCATGGCGCCAAAGTCCAAATACCACATTTAATGTTCAGGTATATAGGGGGGAAACTGGCATAGTTCGGAGAGACTCGTTAGCACGACCTCCTGCGCACTTTTGCGTATAGCCAATTCATTATTCTTTGCCTCTCCTTTACTCTGTTTTTCCATTGCATTGTCTACTGTTTGTTATTTTGGATAACCGTACATTGTAACAATAAATTCATTTATCGTAACTCGATGCTCATCGTCCATCTTACTCGCTGCAGCTGATCACTGTACGGTAAGATAACTGCTAATTACGCGCTCATAGAATCATTATGCTGTTGGTATACTCCGTAGTCCCTCGCCTATACAACTAGTGCCACTTTAGGTCAAGCGCAGGCCACAGGCATGTATGCATCTCCATGAGAGACTGCAACCCGTATAGAGCAACACTATGCGAGACCAGAGGCTACAGTCCCTCGGTTGCATATATAAGCATTCTATCTTAGCAATTAGCAGAGAGGCATTTGAGTAGTCTGGTTACTAAATTAAAATACGTTAGCAACAACAAAATTGGAGTCAGATGTATCAAAACAGTTATATTTAATGAATTCTGTTCCCGAACCACCAAAGGTAAGACAGCACGCCATCCGTCGCCACTCGCTCACTTCCGTCGTTGGTGTGTTCGAGTGAGAGCTCTACAAGCAGCTCTACAGTATCATCAGTGAACTTGATGATGTGGTTGTTGCGTATTCATTGGGGTTAAGTCTGACAGGTAGGGGTAAATCTCACACTCTCCTATTGAAAGAAAGCCACTGTTTCTTGAGCAGCACTGTTGTTGAAGATGTGTGTTGTCCTGCTGAAATATTGTCATGTTAGGATGAGCCCACAACTAGAGCAGGAAGAGAGGTCCCCAGTCTTTGATGCGGCCCTGAGGTGTCAGTTGGCCATCAGTTACTAGAGTTGACTATCTGAAGTAACTAGACAGTCCCGCCTAGACCGTCATACCTTGACTACCCTTTCAACCAATTCATTAGACACAACAACTAGTGTCATTTTTTGTGTATGTGCTAAACTTGCAGACATCAGTGTGGATGGTCTGGTCAAAACCTTGATTCATTGCTACATAGGACTCTGGTCCTTCATTGCTGGGGCTGCTTGATGTTTTCCTGACACAAATTACACTCTTGTATGGAGGAAAATGGCTAGAGCTTGATTTTTTCAAAATTAAATCATGCTTAAATAGTAGTGCTTCTTTTGATGCTCAGATAATCAGTCAAAATAAATCAAAATAAATGAGCCAGTGTCACAGAATTTCCACAAAAAAGGCCCCCTGCTCGCCCGTGTGCCTCCTGTACGCTTTAAATCCGCCTTCTGATCCTGATAGGTGGAGATGACGCCGGTGACTCCCACAACGCCCACAGTCCCCATCTCCCCGAGCACGCCGGGGGCCAAGCCGTGGAGCTCCGCTACAGAGGACAAGCACTCTCAGCCGATCTTACCGACGCCTGCGCCGGCGTACCGCCCGACCGCGTGAGTACGGCCGCACCGCAGCGGGACCCGGGTAACACCCACTGCACCGTTGATGT
Source organism: Megalops atlanticus (assembly GCA_019176425.1). Lineage (NCBI taxonomy): Eukaryota > Metazoa > Chordata > Actinopteri > Elopiformes > Megalopidae > Megalops > Megalops atlanticus. The sequence goes on along the minus strand of CM032879.1, from coordinate 36,317,737 downwards.
GTGGATTGGTTTCTGAATTCAGGGGCGGCAGTGTAGTGTAGCGGTAAGGAGCAGGGCTTGTAACCCATAGGTTGCTGGTTTGATTCCCTGCTAGGGCACTGCTGCTGTATCCTTGGGAAAAGTACTTAACCCACAATTAACTCAGTAAATATCCAGCTGTATAAATGGATAACATATGCAAATTGTAATATTTGTAAGTTGCTCTGGACAAGAGCGTCTGCTAAATGACAGTAGTGTAATGTAGTGAGTTATGTTGATTTCTGAATTGTGCTGGTAAGAAGTGGGCAGCATTGTTTCGATCAAAACCAGCCTTGCCCTGTGTGTCTTCACCCAAACCATGTTGGGTGTGCTTGCTGTGGGACTCTGGGCTGGGCTGATGGAAACCTCTGTGGTGCTTTTCTTTTTTTGCAGGGTGTACTGGGATCTGGACGTGCCGACGAATGCGGTAATCAGAGAGAGGGCCCCGGCTGACCACTTGCCACCCCACCCTGAGATAGAGCTGCAGCGGGCGCAGCTCACAGCCAAGCTGCGGCAGCACTACCACGAGCTGTGTTACCAGCGGGAGGGTAGGTACCCCGTCAGACACCCCGTGGACAACACTCCAGGCTTGTTTCAGGATAGGAAAAGCTTAGAACAGGGCAGCAGTGCAGCGTAGTGATTAACTCACCATTATGCGTTTTTCATCCTTTCCAAGTTCTGAATGGTAGACCGTTTTAATTGGTCCTTTATTAGATGATAATAGCAAAGGACTGAGGCGGCAGTGTAGCATAGTGGTTAAGGAGCAGGACTCGTAACCAAAAAGGTTACCGGTTCCATGCCTCCCCAGGGCACTGCTGCTGTACCCTTGGGCAAGGTATTTAACCCAGAATTGCCCTAGTAAATATCCAGCTGTATAAATGGATAAAATTGTAATCTATGTAAGTCACTTTGGATAAGAGAGTCTGCTAAATGGCAATAATGTAATGTAGAGACTGCGTGGTCTCCAGGGTGTTAAAAAAAACTCTGCCATACGCTTAGTTATAAGCAGGCAGATTACTTATGCTGGCACGTGGCTAATTATGCTTTAACATATATGGGTGTTCTGGTGTTCTGTTGGTTGGTGACACTCAAAAGAATGCTATTATGTAAGCTTTTGCAAAATAATGTGTAGTAATTGTGTGACCCAGTCATAGCCTAACTTATTTACCAGCCATCCAGTATACAGAATTAGGTTAATGTATCATTTCGTTGTTAAGAGCAATTAGGTATGAAAGATAAAAGTGGAAATTTCATAAGCTCTTGAGCTGGCTTTATCCCACCTGCCTCTTTCATTAATGTGAGTGAGCAAAGCAAGCAAACTGGAGCCTGCCAGTGAAATTTCATCCTAGCGTAATGTTACTCTGGACATTACTTAGAGTTGAAGGATTGTTTGTAGCATGACCAGGCCTGTGGCTACAAGCCTTGGTTGGACTGCGTTTGCACAGTGCACTGTTAATGTTGTGAAGAACCTGTAGCCTTAAACCATCATAGCAATGTGTCAGTGTTTGTCCTGGTGGCTGGTAAATAAAAGCAGCCTGTGTAAGTGATTGGGGTGAACAAAAGGTTCACTTACCATTAAGTGTTTTTCATTCTTTACAAGTTCTGAATGGTAGACCATTTTAATTGGTCCTTTATTAGATGATAATTAGAGCAGAGAGAGCAGCAAGGGGTTTTAACTACAGCGCCCTTCACCGTCCTTTGGTCATGTCCCTACAAAAGCCTTAAGATCTGTTCAAATTTCTGAAGGTTCCACTCACAGGTGTCTCCTATTTTTGGTTCATCTATGTCTGGCTGTTCCCTTTTCAAAGACCTTTGTGACATGGTCAGATAAATAACATGACTGAATGAGGACATCAGCCATGTAAAGTTGCTTGCTTGCAGTGTAGATATGCTCATGTGCTACAGTGGGTTTCAGAAATAACTGTCATTTGCTGTGTTGATGTATGGTGATGTTTGTGTTGAGTGGGGGGAAAGGGTGCTAGAAGGTATGACTTGCTGGTATTTGTGTGAAGCATTAAGCTGCTGAAAGTTGTGAAATGCCTGTGTCCCCGCTTTTCCCAGGAATCGACCCCCCGCGCGAGTCCTTCAACCGCTGGCTGCTGGAGCGTAAGGTGGTGGACAAGGGGCCCGACCCCTTGCTGCCCAGCGACTGTGACCCTGTCATTTCTCCCTCCATGTTCCGCGAAGTGATGAACGACATCCCTATCAGGTCAGAGCCAGCTTCTTCACCTCTCCAAACTCTGCCTCCATGAGTTAATTGACAAAATATCCTGTGTTGTTTCGGTGTTTGGTTTTTTTTTTCCCCATTGGATCTTATGTACAGTCGTATTTTAATTACCCAAATTCATGTAGGACAGTGATGCCAAGAACATTCCAAAAACCATGGGGGTTGTATAATATATGGATTGTAAGATTAATATTTCATTAAAAAGGCACTCCCTCCACAGCTTGAACAGCTCTGTCTTTCATCTCTCCCTCTCACTGTGTTCTTTTTTGTCCTAAACTTTTAATAATACAGCATTGGATGTTTTTTTCCTTCTGCAACCTTTTTTTTTTCATTAAATTCACTTACCAGAAAAATAAATGTAGCATAAGGAATAAAAAGAGGTGGCATTTGCTTTTGTTGTTCCTTTAATTTTGTCATTCCAGGTTTAAGGACAAAGGTCATTGCAGTTAGTTTTCCGCATCAGAGGAAAGTAGTTTTGCCTTGAACAAAGAAAAGTGTTTGAGCACAAGCCCCACCCCCCGATAAATTACTGATACCCTTAATCTATTATAGGTCTGCTACAAATAGTAATATGTTTCTGTTTCTTTTAGTTCATTTAATCTCTCTACTCTTTGGCTTTTTGTTTTTCTTTCAGGTTGTCCCGTATAAAATACAAGGAGGAGGCCCGAAAGCTCTTGTTCAAATATGCAGAGGCTGCGAAAAAAATGATTGACTCAAGGTAATGCTTTGGCTCTGGTGGAATTTTATCATTTTGTTTTTAAAACTCCTAATTGTTTGTTTATACGCCTAAGGGGAACAAATGAGTCCTGACCATTTGTCTGTGAGCATGCACAATCATTTTAGCATTATTTGTAACACTGAGTTAGTGCATGTTTCATAAGCACGGATTTTGAGTTTCATTTTTTGATGTTTTAAAAATTAAAGCATATGATGCAACTTCTAGATAATATGTTGCACGTGGAACAATGGGAATGACTGTTGCGTTGAATTCTCTGCAGGAACGCTTCACCAGACAGTAGGAAGGTTGTGAAGTGGAATGTCGAGGACACCATCAACTGGCTGAGGAAAGACCACTCTGCCAGCAAAGAGGACTACATGGTAAATGAGTAGCCCCCAAGTCTCTGCTGTGCATATATCCATTAGCCATTAACTATTGGTATCCAGTGCTCACTTAAGAGTGTTTGATACTCAATAGTTTCTCTCTTCCTGTGTTTCTCCCTTCGTCCCCCCATGCCCTCCCCTCACTCAGGATCGTCTGGAGCACTTGCGCAAACAGTGCGGTCCCCATGTAGCGGCGGTGGCCAAGGACTCGGTAGAAGGGATCTGCACCAAGATCTACCACATCTCCACTGAGTATGTGCGCCGCGTTCGGCAAGCCCACCTGAACCTTCTCAAAGAGTGCAACATCACTGGTGAGTCGCCGGAGCCCGTTTTCCACTGTAGAGCTGGGACCAGGCTGGCTTGGTTGGTTCAGGTTCCGAGTGGCAGCCCGTCAACCTGCGTCAGCTTAGCCTGCTAGCGCATCTTGTGCTGGCCAGCTGATAATGGAAGCTGCGCAAGTATGCTGCTTCCGTCGGTGCTGGCGCTGAAAATGAGCTAATGAAACGTGGCAGGAAGCCTTGAAGACTGGCAGTGGAAAACAGAAATGATCAGATTATCACACAGTAGCTGCTCAATCACCAAAAGTGAATGTTGAATGCCCCGCACCTCAGTGCTGACAGCTTTGAAGGCCAGAACATTATACAAGGTTAAGGGCCAGGCTTCTGTGTAGATTTCAGTGTTCTGGGGTTATCATGGAAACTTCTGAAAGTATAAATTCACTGAAAGATTTATTTTGTCACGTGTATGCATTGTCTCACCCAAACTGTAATAAAACAACAGTCTGTAGACTGATTTTTGTCTTGCCGTTCTCCATTTCTTTTGATTTCTCAACCACACTCAGTGTGTTACAAGTGTAAGCATAGTTGTTCAGGCCGTATTAATATCCAAGGAGTATATGACTTACTCCCTTGTTCATCAAGGATGTTTGTGAAATTTTTAATTCCTAGCCCATGGCCAGGAATGTAGATCCCACTTGTAACATTGTAACATTCTTGTAGCATTCAGGTCCCTACAGTCTGGTTTATGTATCATAAAAGTGGAGACTGCTTGTGTGCTTCACATCACATCTCTGTCAAAGCGGTGCATAAAATCATTACTCCTTAAATATTTGGCTCTGTTGCTTGTTATGGCTCTGCTCGGTAGGTATTAGAAATGTTCTTGCCAGGTGTAAGGGATAGGTTTCTAAGATTTAATCCACATGGCGCTTTTCCACATGGCTTCCCTTCCGTAGATGGGGCAGAAGCTCCGGAGGTGCAGGACAGGCTGGTGTACTGCTATCCGGTCCGGCTGGCCCTCCCCTCACCCCCCCAGCCCCGAGTCGAGCTGCACTTCGAGAACGATATCGCCTGCCTGCGCTTCAAGGGCGAGATGGTCAAGGTCAACCGCAACTACTTCAACAAGCTGGTGAGGAGCTCTGTCTGGGAAACTCTATGATACAGATAATCTGGAAATAACATGAAATGACTTTATTTTTATTTCCAGATAATCTGTATCATTGGTACTGATTCCATTCATAAGTACGAGAATATTATAGAGGATTGCTTGCCGTCTGTAATGCGGGAATTGAGTTATAAAAGTGGTACCTCATCGGTTACCTCGACAGCGTGAATGTGTGTCGGCTTTGAAGAAAATCTAAGTGGGTCGTGCTCGAAGGGGTCTGATGACATTCGGAGCGATCTATACGAATATTTTTATTGATGATGTGTTCTTACATTGCAGTAGAGCATATAAGACCACATGAAATACATTTTAGTGCACTGTCAAATCATTCACACAGTAACAAATACATATTATTTTGTACTTGTGGATAATGTTGCTTTGTATTGGTTGAATGAGAATTTAGCCACATTGTGGGGAAAGTATTGCACAAGATGCTTCTTTCTCAGTGAGCCGGCGCTCTCTTTTTGTGATAATTCTTCATAATATAATGCTGGCTCACTGTATCATGCTAAATGCTGTTCTTCCTCCCTGTCCCTCAGGAGCTACTCTACCGGTACAGCTGCATCGATGATTCGAGATTTGAAAAGTTCCTGTCGCGAGTGTGGTGTCTTATCAAGAGATACCAGGTAAAGTGTGGAGCTGCTCAGCCAGAGATATCCTGGACCCCCCAGCGCTGACTTCCATGGCTGTACAGCACATGTTGTTCTCCCTCCTCACTGCCCTCTCCCCTGGCGGTCTCTGTCCCTGCAGGTGATGTTTGGCTCCGGTCTGAACGAGGGCACGGGGCTGCAGGGCGCCCTCCCTGTGCCTGTGTTCGAGGCGCTGAACAAGCAGTTCGGCGTGACTTTTGAGTGTTTCGCCTCCCCGCTCAACTGCTACTTCAAACAGTTCTGCTCCGCTTTCCCCGACATCGACGGCTTCTTTGGATCCCGGGGGTGAGTGGACCGAAAGCTCTGCCACATCTCTTTCTCTCTCTCCTGCCAGTGTGTGCCATTATAACCCCTCCAAAAAAATGCATGTCTGAAAGCCGGACAAATTTGGTTTGCTTTACCTGGCTTACTTGGAGTATTCCCAGATGCTGGCTTATCCTGTCTGCACTATTAAGAATTAATAAGAACTACCAATTAAAAATTGAAAAGCAAGATATTGCAAACACATTCTTGTTATCACTGTTGCTGCTGCTGGAAGTGGCAGAGTGGAAATGTATAGCCCGATGTGTCACGCCTTGTGGATCTGTGCCTTCCCAGGCCGTTCCTGAACTTCTGCCCGGCCAGTGGCTCCTTTGAGGCCAACCCGCCCTTCTGCGAGGAGCTCATGGATGCCATGGTGACACATTTTGAGGTGGGGAAAGGGCAGTGCAGCTTTCAATAAGCGTTTAAAAGATCTGTTGACATCTGATTTAAGCATGAGTTCATAATGTCTTGTACTGTTTAGTTAACGTAATTAACACTCAGTCTGGAACTGGAGTTACAGAACTTTCCTTGCTGGCAGGTTGGGACATTGTGTTTGTATCCTTGAGTTATTGCATATTATCTAAGTAATTATGGATAAAATGTATGCCTTGTTCTGCAAGTCATCCTGCAATAAAGTGCCTGGCAAGCAAGTAAGTAATGAAATAGTGGTGTGTCTTCTGAATAAATTTGAAGGTGTTAAAGAGTTTCTGGTACGATCACTGGATTCTTCTTGGGAATCTAAATGTGTTTTTAGTTTCTGCTTTAACTCCGCTCCGTTTCCCGTAGGAGCTCTTGGAGCGCTCGAAAGAGCCCCTGTCTTTCATCATTTTTGTTCCTGAGTGGCGTGACCCCCCCACCCCTGCCCTGACCCGCATGGAGGCCAGCGCCTTTCGCCGCCACCAGCTGACAGTGCCGGCGTTTGAGCACGAGTACCGCAGCGGCTCTCAGCATATCTGCAAGAGGTAAAGCCAGTGTAGCCGCAGTTCCTTCCCAACATCCCCTTCTGTGGTTTTCTTTTGTATCCTTGCCTGTACCCCTGCCCTTTTGTGTTTTTTCCAACTTTGGGCGATGTCAACTGTTATTGGCATTTAGTTCTTATCCAGATGGGCTTACATAGGTTGCAATTTTTCAATTTGTTACCCATTTATACAGCTGGATATTGCCTACATACTGAGGCAGTTGTGGGTTAAGTACTTTGCCCAAGGGTACAGCAGCAGTGCCCCAGAGGGGAATCGAACCGGCAACCTTTCGGTTATGAGCCCTGCACTTTAGCACTATGCCACACTGCCGCTTGCAGTGTATGCAAGGCAAAAACGCTGGTCCCAGTGACAGAATGTGCGGCTGCGTGGGTCTTTTCACTGTGTAAGGGAATGCTCTCTCTGTCCCAGGGAGGAGATGTACTACAAGGCGGTCCACGGCACGGCGGTGATCTTCCTCCAGAACGATGCGGGCTTCGCCAAGTGGGAGCCCACCCCCGAGCGCATCCAGGAGCTGCAGGCCGCCTACCGGGTTTCGGGACGATCCCTGTCCTCGCCGGGACCCTCCTCAACCTCCTCCGCCAACACAGGAGGAGACAAAGATTCCAAAACTGGACAGGAGGGGGCGTGCTTGGACACTCCAGGAAACCAGGACAATTCCAGTCCTAAGGAAAAGAATGCCCCAGACACGGCGAGCATATAAACAGGGTGGGGGGTGGAGGGAGTATCGGGGGGTGTGGATTTTTGAGGGGAGCTTATCGAGGGGGGGTTGGGATGGGGCCCGGTCAGGTTGGCACTGTGGGGTGTTTCGTTTAGATGCCCTGTCTCTTGTTTACTCTCTCTGCCTGGACTTTTATTTAATATTAGTTGAACCACGTTTATTATTCTTGTTGTTTTTATTATTGCAGTAGTAGTAGTTTGTAGGAGTAGTTTGTTGTTGTTATTGTTACTATAATTTTTTTTTTATTTTTATTGTTGTTGCTGTTGATGATGTCATGAATAATCTGGTAATTCTGGTTGTCGTTTATTGGCCTTTTAACTTAGTGCTATGCTATTTGGCAGTACTATCTGGCAGTCAGATTTTAAAAAGAAAAAAAAAGGAAAAAACACATTTGGGAGAGAATTAGGTGCCCAGTTGTGGGTGGGAGGGCATTGTTTTTGTCTGACTGTGTTTTGTTCTAATCTCCTTTAAATCCCCTAATCTCTCTGAAAGAGGGAGGGAGGGAGGTGTAATGATCAGGCAGCTATGTTTGTTAACCCTTAGAGTCATTTCCCCCCCCCTTCATTTCCGAGTGGAGAAACGGAGTACGTGGGCGTAGCGGCTGTGTTACCGCCTCAGTTCGCTTCCACAACATCATAAACCTGTGCCATGCCGTGGTGCAAGCCACTCTCAGTTTACATACAGTTCTGGTTCAGACAGGAAGTGAGAGCAGGAGAGGAGAAGGGGGGTCTGGCTGATGGAAGTCATTCTGTGTTTGGGAATGGGCAGGTTCTGTTTTTCCTTTTTATGCAGATACATGCATTAATGTATTACAGTTGCAATATGAAATACACTAACTGCAGCAGTGGCTCCTCATATTACAAAATCTTAAATGCCTTTCCCTTGGCTTGATGCAGACATTAGTTTTTATGTTATTTTGGGTTTTTTTTTTTTGTCTCCCCATGATTTTTATGTGTAAGAAAAGCAACATTTAAACAAATTGTAAACTAGCTCAGCAGTATTATGTTATTAATGAGAGGCAATTCAGAAAGGCCTTCTGCTTCACTGGGTTGCAAGGATCTGCTGTGCCTTCTCATTTCCTAATGATTTGCTGTTGGTCACAAGTGTGTTGTCGTGGGTCCTATTCACAGCACAGCTGTGATTTATTACACCGTATGACAGTCTGCATGAGAAAGCACAGCACAACCTTGTTATCATTTTTTTTATTATTTGTTTTAGAATTTATTTTTTTAAAAACTCTTCCCAGAAATAATCAGATTGTAAAAATGACAGCCACCACTTGTTTATGGCCTGTAATCTGTCCACAGTGGGTACTGTGCCCCTCTTTCACTAAGGTTCCTTGTGTCATGAGGTGCATCGAATCTGAAAACAGCTTGGAGCTAAAACCGAAAATATTAAAAAAAAAAAAAAACACTGGTATCCTGGTAATGAGTAACTTGAAAAATAAATAGTCAGACATTATGTCTGACAGAACCTCGACACATTGCATTGCATTGCAGAATGTGGGCTGTTATAGTTGACATTTGAATCAGTTGAGATGGACAGAATCTTTGCTTACAGTTCCAGATTTTCACAGATAAATTGCTCCGAATGGCATACAAAACCACAGTGAATGAATGGGGTATGTTTTGCTTTTTGCAATCATTTGATTAGTATAATATTTATGTACATGTTTACACTAGTATGAGATTAGAGTATATCACTGGGCAGCAGTATGAATGTAATTTTTTTAAAAAAGTGAAACATGATAGTGCAGCTCCATTCAATATGCAGTATTGAAGCTGTGGAAAAATTAATAAAGAAGCTGAGAATTTTAACTGTACTTAAACAATTCAGTCATCTTGTAAAAAATTGCTTCCTCATAGTGGTAAGTGATACAATGCTTGGAGTCAACACATGATATTGTAGAGGTTAGCTTTTGAATGTGGTTCTTTGTAGCCAAAATACTCGTCCATGTAAACGTAAAACCATACAGTTATACTGTATTCTGTCACCTTCCTTTGCCTCATTTGTACATACTAGCGGTTAATTTTCTTTTGTAAAATGATATGTACTGCAAGACGAAAGCTTTGGGAAAGGCTAATTTTTTTTTTTTGTTAATGCTGTTGTTTTATCAGGATGTCTGTTTGACTCTGATGAACTTGATAACACGGATGTGGCATTGTGTTCAATCTGCTCGTGGGTGAAACTCAGCCCTGCATTATTCTCTAATAGAGCATTGAGCATCACATGGATATTCTAATCCCAGTGTGTTTCTGTCACCAGCAAAGACCTGTAGATAATGTACAGAAATTGGTATGAATTGTGATCTTTTCTCTCTGCTACACAGTTGTATTAAGCTGTTTAGAAGATGAATTGTATGTTGTCTCCATGTTTTGTTTTCCAAAATTCAGACTTGTTTTAATTTAACAAAACTTTTTTTTAAAAACGAATAATTCATAGAAAATGTTTATTATGAATTATACAGTTTATGAAATAGAAAATGTTTTAAACTAAACCAAAGTGTTATTAAAAAGAAGAAAAATCTATCTTGTATGTAAAACTAGACTTGTTTATGAATGCAACAGTAATACACAGGTGTAACCAGCCAAATTACCCCTGGAATTTATTTTTATAATTCTTGTTTTGTTCTGGTGAAAGAATGGCTTTTCTGTTTGGAATTTACTTTGCATGATCAGATATTTTTCACTCACAAAAATTATAATATAACTATACAGAAGTACCTTCATATAAATTAGTTCATAGGCTGTAGTATTGAGTCAACTTTATTCTGTGTATCATCTTCATTTTTATATGTGTGATAATATGTATATATATATAAAGGTTTTCAAAGTTGTGACGTTCTTTTATTCATCCATATCTGTTTCTCCTTTGGGTATTGTACTGTAGATAGTCTGTAATTGCCATGAATGTTTTTTCTTAATGTGCAACTAATGGGCATAGATATGGTGAGAGAAAATGCTGTATGTGCTAATGAAATCCATTCTTCATTCTTCCAGAGAGTAGACTATCAGTGTTGTGGCACTCTCAGTATAGACCAGTATAAACATGCGCTGGATCACATTTACTCCAAGTGAAATGTGTTTAACCCATGTACCCTTATTTGCATTAGTAATAAACTAGCTTACAATAATTGTTATAATTTAGTTTTATTTTTTCTTTTGGTAAATGCTGTCTCATTTTCACGTTCATGTGTTTTGAAAGGTCAGCCATCTGACATTTAGAACGTCTAACCACATGAACTCCGAATTTCTTTTTTTTTTAGAAAAAGATTATCAAGCATTGATGGCTAGTTGGTATGGCTGTATAACCTTTGTGCAGTAATGCAATATACACTCAGAGTTGAAATGTCGGTGGTGCACCTTTGTACAGACCAGAAAGGGAGGCGTACACTAACCCAGAAACATGTCTGCATTGGGAGGGGAAAAAAGTTCATTCTAGTCTCAATTTTATTAGCTTTCTCTTTTCTTGTAGTTTAATTGTAGCTACTGACTCCAACTGACCCTTTTTAATGGCCTATTCACCTTTAACAACTTAAGTTTTCAGAAAATAGTTCAAGTGTTTAACTTTTTTGTGTATTCTATGATAAGTTTTACAAAATTACTATCCCCTCATTTAAAGACTTTATTCTGGACAGTTTAAGCATGTGCTGTTGCCAACAACCATTTAATTTAATGTATTTTTCCTAGATGAAAATGTCTCATATCTGTAGATATCCATGGTATAACAGTGCATACGTGGTTAGCATATATTAAGGAGTGGATCCATCTCACTGCAATAAATTAATAACGTTAGAATCATCCGAGTGGTGCAAAGACCAACTATTTCATTCACAGTAAGGGTACTAGAAAAGGAAAAAAATCTCAGGCCCCAGCGAGATTTGAACTCGCGACCCCTGGTTTACAAGACCAGTGCTCTAACCCCTGAGCTATGGAGCCGTATCTGCTGAGATATACACAGACCAGGCTCTTACAGCTGCAACTCCTAACAAGTTAGAAACACGTTTTTTACGAAAGTATGTACTTTAACAATTGTTAAAAATGTATTTAATGGAAATGTTATTTCACTAGCTAGCCACTGAAATAAAAAATCTGAGAACATTATGAGGCAGCAATGGTTCGCATTTAGCTGGACAGAGGAATAAATTTAATTCATTATATGGTTTATGGTTTATAATGGTGATTCGTGAATGGATGGACAACTTTGTTTTTCAGCCATAAAATTATACACCAATTGCTTTGTCGGCGTTAGCTAGCTGGCTAAAGCTCATGAATCGTGGATAACCAAAGTACAATAGTCTAGACCTGTTGTTAGCTAGAAATAAACATTGCGCTTGCTTACTGGCTAACGGTAGCATTTTCTACTAAAATAGCATTACAGATACCGTAGTATCGATGGTTTTTCCTTAGCCATAAATTTGTTCACTTCCGTCACAATTTAACAACATATTTGCTAATTTGTCATGCTAACGTTAGCAAGCTAACTAGAGTTACTTACAGTATATTTAGACATAGATATTTAAACTTATGTAGCTGATAAGCTATCATAACAAACTAATCTAGCTGACTTGTCGAAACCACAATTAATATAACGTAGTGTTATATATATTAGATACGTAGCTCGTGTAGGTTAAGAGTGCTGGCGACAATGTGAGAAACAGCGCCGTGCGTTTGGCTGGATGAATCTTACGGAAGTAGCCAACGCTGGAGGGTTAGTCTTTGCAACTGTGTGAATCATCGCTTTTGCAGAAGACAGGTGTCCAGTGCAGCTGTAATATAAATTAGCTCATCGAAGTTGGAGATCTGTATACTGGAAGGAAAAAATAATAACAATATAAATATAATAATAATCAAATGACGCACTAGGGCCTGTGGATTGTTTTAGTAGATTGTGTTCTTTCCTCGTCCTCGTAGCTAGCGACTAGGTTTCTGCTCCGTTTCAGATACCACTCGATCTGAGGAAAACATCTGCGGGATATCGTGCAATCTTCTTTAAACGGACGTGTATATAACATCGATCTATCATCATCCTCCATCAGGATAAAGTTTGTGAATTGTTAGGTTAAGTTTATCATTAATGGGTGCTCATCGGAGCGAAGGGCGCAGGGACTGGCTTCAGCAAGATGTTGGAGAGCAGCTGGTATCTGTGGTAAGCAATACTTGAATGACTTCAAAATGTTTAGCCCAATTTGAGATTTGTTCTAGCTAGCCACCTACCTCAACCGACACTGTTAGTTATCTTAACTATTGCTGGTTTATTTACTAGTATAGGTAACGTTAGCTTATAATAACATTGATCGTCACAGTCTAGCTAACTAACGTATCTAGCCTAGCTGGCCTAAATTATTGAAGCCTGGTAGGCATGCTAGCTAGCTAACTTTGTTAGTGTTGTGAATGAATTGCGGCTTGTTCTTCTAGTTAGCAAGTCAGATGCAGAAGGCGTGCATGTTTAAAACTTGCTAGTGTTAAGCAACTATCCCTATAACAAACGGCAAGCAAATTAACCTTAGTAAATATTGTTGCAAACTAGCTAACTTATATTTTAAATCTGTCCCAAAGCTAGCTAGCTGATTGTTAAGATGGCTACCTATAAAAATAAAAATATTGTAGGATTGCCACCCAAAGGCCAGCAATCCACTAAAACATAAGTCAACGAATCTTCTCACAAAACCTGATAGGGTAACGTTACAGTAAGTCAGTAAGTAGCCTTTTGGCTGACTAACTCGTAAATGAGATTATGGTGTGAATTGAATTTTTCAATTAATCAGGTTTGCTGAGAATGAATCATTTCACTGCTTGCTCATAGTGGCATTCGAAATACATTAAAAGAGTTTTTGTACAGACCTGCCATTGATAACTTTTCATGTTTACCACATTTGATTTGGATACGTCTTTGTTAACACCCCCTCTAGATTGTCATTGAAACACAAACTACTGAGTCACACGTTACTACTACGTTACCTGCTACGTTAACTAAAAACGAGAAAAGAATTACCACCAAACAATTTAATTTCCAAACTTTCAAAGATTTTTGCTTATTAAGGACTTGCCATCTTGAACTTATGGCATTGGTCCATTAGGGAAAGTCATTAGACCCATATGTGAGTACGAAATCAGCGTATTGCACGAGCTGGAACTACCTAGCAGTGTTCTTTAGAGTATACAGATGATGCCTCCAGCATGTTTCCAACATATGTGCTCGGTTTCCAGCATAACTCTGTTTTGTCTGCAGGGTACTTAAACACACACATTCATGTTTTTGTTTGCTTGTCAATAAGACTAACTGTGAACTGTGGAATTTCAGAATACATGGAATCTCATGATAAAACACAGACAGGTTCACCGCCGGGGTCGGCGCTCTCAGATGACTGTCAGGTAGGTTGAAAGCCACTCAGCTATCCTGTCCATTATTATCTCATCCAGAACTGAATACTGTAGTCTCTTCATGTTGATTCAGTCACTTATCATATCACTTCATTACATTGAAGTGTATAGTAAGTTGGTTTAGTCATTTTTTCCGTTTCATATTCTGTCTAGCTACACTGACCCTGTGATTTCCATGGATCTTTTGCGCACTGTGCTGCAGCCCAGCTTCAATGAAGACATCCTTGCAGTGTTTAGGAAATACATGAAGGTAAGAATATCTCTGCTGGTTACCATCTTCAGAATATTGTCATCCTCAAAACAAAGCCCAGTAGTCTCTACACTTATAGTTTGAATTGGATCTGTAATTAGAGAGAAGTTGCAGCAACAGTTATGCTGAGTAAGAGACAGAGTATTTTCTAATTCAGACCAATGCCTGATGTGCATAACAAGCTTTGCATTTCGTTACTGCTTTAGAAGAAAAAAAAAACAAATCCTCCATTCCCTCACAGTGGTCCTCCTTAATTTGGGTGCTTTTGACCTTTCTCCTGCAGTTTTTTGAAAAGGCTGCCAGTAATGTGAAGGATAATGTTGGTGAAGAGGTACAGACTGAGCAGCTGATCAGAGAAGCCTGTCGAAACTGCCTGGAACAGGTAAGAGGGCTCTGTGTTTTCAGGTTTGCAACAGTCTGCAGTAACAATATTGTCTGCTGAGACACTGTCTTGTGAAAAACTTCGGGGGTGTAACTCTTTTGTTTTGTGTAGTAATTCTGTGAAAAAATATTAATAGCAATGTGTCAAAAATATGCAGTTAAAATGGAGTGTACAGTGCTTGAACTGTCAGTAACATAAATGTTGTTACATAGAAATACTGTTTGCTGTCAACGATCTGTGGAGTGAATAAATAAATTATGCACTTTCACTTTTCTTTCCCTTTATTACCTGTTGTTCCACTCAATTCTAATGTGTCCTTTCATATGTGTGCTGTACTTCCATATGTGTGCACACAGGGTCATTTCTCCAGACAGTAATTTCTGTTGCAAGCATAGCTTCATTCACTCATTGGTCTGTGAGAGCAGCTCCATCTATATTAACATTCACAGACTGCGGTACATTATTTCAAACATTTGTGTGCACAGGTCTTTTTTTTTTTTTTTTTGCATATATTGTCATTGTGCCTGGGCAGGTAGCTAGCTAGCTATATTACAGTGGGGGTATTGGATATACCAGTGTGTATAGAGAAAATGTGTGACTGCACCTGTTTGCACGATTTTCAAGGACAAACACTCAAAGGGAGAATGATTTTTAACTCAACTAAATTATACATTTGCACTGTTGTCATCTTCCAGGGGAATGCATTGCATTCAGGTGTCTTATTCAGTTTCTATGATGATGTAAAGCAGAACTAGAATGTTATTCTATATTGTATCATCATGTCTATTGTGCATTATGTTCCCTGTTCTTTCTGACTTTGTGGTTTTGTGTGGGGTAGGGTCTGTTAGGGGAATTGCATTTAAGATCAGTATGGGGGTGACTGTCACTAGTTATCACGCCTGATTCTACATTTGAGTCAATGTGCGCTAGTTGTTTTGCAGCAGTGGTATTTAGCCTGTAGGGTTAGCAGATAGCTTTGGTCTGCAAATATAGTTGACTGCCTGTTCCTCTGCAAAACTCCTTTGCTACATTTCCTTTTCCACACAGTACTTATTTTTTTCTCTCCGCAAAGTATAAATTCTGAATGAAATGGAGACCTTTACATTCTAAGTCATATGATATTCACATTTTTCAATTTGAGAATCTGAATCTGAATCTGAAGTTCACAACATGAACTTACTTGCATGCTAATTTTTATGCAATGTAATGTTTTTTTTTTTCTCAGCAATCAGAAATCTCTCATTTTCAGCAGTTTTTAAAGCCAGACTCATTTCACATTTTCTGTGTAATTTCTTCAAATGCAGAGCATTGTATGCCCTCAGTAAAGGCACTCTTAAAATTCTTTAAACCTATTTAGGACGCTGTTCACATGAGTTGTTAGGGTATTTCTAGAATGTCTGAATTGTTGTGTTTGAGCCACTTGCTCGCAGGATTTAGTGGTTTTACCCAACATTCTGCTGTAACAACAACAGATTGTTTTTTGCCACAGAGAGAAGTGCCTTTATTAGAAGCATATATAAAAAACTAGCTACAAAGTTAGCCAGCTGACTAAATTGAATTGACATGATGTTTAAAACAAGCTTATTACTTACATGTGGTTATTAACTATAATGGTCTCATTCAATTCGGAAACATTCACTCGTACCAATCACTACATTTTGTATGTTTGAATCCGGCACTGCTGACTTTTCAGGTGTTTCAGAGAAGCCTTCAGTCACACCCAGCTAAGAAGTTGAGCAGGAAGTATGCTTTCTGGCTTCAGACTTTCATACTTTCCTCACAATGTGACTAATGAATTTCAATGCAATACCATGTATTTCTGTCAGGGGAAATTAATGTGTACCCTTCCTGCTACTCAGGCAAAACAGCTCTTCTCTGATGGGGAGAAAGTGACCAGACCAGGTCCTGACCCCCCAGTCAAGGTGAGTTGTGAAAATCACACCAAAGGTGGATTCCTTGCACATCAGTCCACCTGCTTCGTACTCCCCATATCTGAAGTAAAAACCTGTGCTTGATACCATTGTACTTTTTGTGTGCAAGTGTTGCTTGGCCCGTATTTGCTAGGTATTGTGACTGTCTCCTGTAGTGACTGTGCCTCTTTGCCTTCCTCACAGCGTGTGCGTCATGATGATGATTCCAGCCAGAGGGGAAGTCCTGTACCAAAGAAAGTAAGACAGACAGTTGTCCCTTCAGATCCCACTTTTGACTGACCCAGATGCAGGGGCAAAAGGAAAGTGAAAAGTGTCGTTGCACTGATATTTTCTGTTGTTCACAGCGGAAAGGTCGCCCCCCTGGGCCTGTTGCTGCTTATGAACGTCCGGTTTCCTTTGGCACCCCGTGAGTATGAGAAAGCAGACGTTCACACGCAGAGAGAGGTGCACCTTGGTTAGATAAACAATATGACTGTTCAGATCAGCGGATGACACTTTCGTTTTCAATCATTTCTTCACAATTTTGTCACGTCTTCAACTCACCAAAGACTTGCTCCCAGCTCACTTGACTGTCACATGCAACATCCCTCTCACAATACCGAAATTATTTTGGACGTGACTCTTTGTCATTAGTGCTGTCTATAACTCTCACTGAAATTCTGTGTTGTGATGTTTCAGACTATTTTTCTAACTGTAGTATAATGAGAGTGCCCATTTATTAAGCTGGTGAGGTATGAATGCTAACCTTCTTGATTCCCCTCTCCTCAAGAGCAAAGCCCAAGACGTCTGAGCCCATAAAGCGAGAGGGACCCAAGGTGAGCCCCCCCCGGAAGATTTGAAGTATCTGCACATGTATGCAGTGTGACAGGATATTTTGTCTGTAGCTGTTGTGCTATGCTATGTTATGCACACTCTTTTTCCATTCACTGAAATTGAATAGTTGAGCATAATTTGACTGCATTTAATTTAGCATACAAAACAATTTCCTCTCCAGTGGGAGCCCTCCAGGCTGAGTGAGAAGAGCACATTTGTCCTTGGATCGAGGGCAAACAAGTAAGTATGGCGGAGGAGACGGCAGCTTTCTTGACTCTTATCCTGTTTACCCGAGTACAGATTTAGATCACCAAAAATGACCATTGGGTTGTAGAACAACACCCTGGATAAGAATGCATACTGATAGAAGAAATTGCTGTTTCCACTGACCTGCCTTAACGTTGTGTAAGTCAGAGGTGTTTGTACAGCAAAATGATCCGGGCTAGTCATTTTGGCCTCTCCATCACAGAATTACTGTTGCACCAAGCACAGGCAAGAAGGAGAATTAGATGTCTTTATCCTCTGTAAAATACCATAGCCAGAATATACCTCTTTCACCCCTGACTCATACCTAGGTAGCACAGCCTTGTCGAACCATTATTGATAATAGACAGCAATGTGGACAGTTTATGCACACTGGATAAAATGCATCTACATGGTAGCCTTATTGGCAACCCAATGTGTACAACTGACTGCTGTCTATAACCATGCATACTGTGCTGCTACTGACTGAGACAGGAGGAGAAATAGTGACATTGGACAAATGATATGTTCCAATGTCATGTTGTTCCAATGTAATGATGTCTTGGTATGTTCATGTTGGGTATAAACCAAGAAAATCCGATACGTTGTGTTGGTCAAAAATGGAACATGTCGGTACATCAGGACAGAGCAATGTGAGGAAGCATGCAGAGCAGATGGACCATTAACCAATACGATGACCCTATATCTATAATTCAGTAATGTTTTTGGTTGCCCTACTGTCATTTCGGTATATTCAGCTTCTTAGTAGAAATCCTCTCAATGACAGTCATCAATTTTGAATCCTTATCTGTAGCTCTGTAATTTAACTTCATTGGACTATATGACAGGAGGAAATATAAAACTAAAGATCGTGGTGTATAAAACATGCCATGTCATTCAGGTGACACTCGTCTACTTTAACGATGCCCAGCAATTAAGGAAGTCTGTGAAAACTGCCATCAGCCCAACATATAGGACTGAACAACAAATTGCCATTTATGTACAAGGCCTGTTCCCATTTTAATAGTGTGCACTGCATTTTGGATGAGAGCACTGGGAATAAATGCAAATTTCCTGAGAAACTCAGTAATGTAGCTACCTTTGTGTATGGGAAAGTGTGAACATGTCAAATGGCAAAATTAATGTGCTCACATACACATGGTGACTGTGGCTCAAAAGCCTGGTTAATACTGTGTTTCTGCATTCATCCTTCAGTAGAATCACCCAGTATGGTTGACAAAGAAAAAGATGTTTTACTGGGTTGGTGGGATAAAGCCTGGATTATAAATCTGGATTATGAATCTGGGCTGCAGTGTAGCATAGTGGTAAGCAGCAGGCCTCATAACCAAAAGGGTGATGGTTTGGTTCCCTGCTGGGGCACTGCTTGGGCAGAGCGTCTGCAAAATGACAATAATGTAATGTAATGGATTATGGAGGCTGCATATTTGAGATTAGTAGTGTTGGTGGAAAATGCTGTAAATCCTGGTCTGATACACATGCTGCTAGCCAACAAAAAAGTAGTAACAAGTTTACATGGTAATAACTGCAGCAGTCACCGCTCTTTGTGTTTGTGTGTTCATCTGCCTTGTTCTGCATATCATACGTCCAGTCCTGCATCATGTCCTTTTTGCTTTTAGAGCTCTGGGGATGGGTGGCACCAGAGGAAGGATTTACATCAAACATGCTGACCTCTTCAAGGTGAGGACTCTGTCACAGACAGAAAAATATATGACAAAGTACAAGTTGCATTCCAAATATAATGTCTTCTGATCATAAAATAGCTTTTTTCATGCTGTTTTTTATTTATCTTTGCTGTTAGTAGCAGACATTGCAATCAGTGTTTCTAAAGCAGTGTTCAGTGTTTGAAATACTGTGTAATGAAGGTCTCTTGAGCTGATGGCTTCGATTGTGGTGATGTTGTTGGTCAATATTTAACAAACAGGTTTTCATGGAATGAAGGGATTGTCTGTTTTGGGAATCAGATTCACTGTAAGCTTGTTAAAGGACTGCCAGCCTTCCTGTTTCTGTCTTTATCATTGCCTGCAAACATAATCCTCCTGCCCATCCAGTACTTATAGGTAGCTGCAGGTAATGTATTTAATGCATTACACAAATATAAGGTGGTCCTGAGCATGAGGCAATTTTAAAGATGACAAAAATGCAGTTGTCAAGTCAAGAGGGCTTTATTGTCAGCCCATCCATGTACAAGTATACAGTAGCGTTGAAATAATGTTCCTTTGGGACCCATGGTGCTACATTTAGACAGTAACAAACAATAGACAGTTGAACAAACGATTAAAACATCCATCTTGTTTGTAAACCAGTAGCTAGATTTACAAACCAGTATACCACCAATAATGATTGCATTTTGAAAAACCAAAAATTTCATTTTCCATATCACTCGTAAAAAGGTAAGCACCACAAAGTCTGTCAAAACATCTCCCAGCATCATCATGCTGTTTTTGATGATGTCATCTTTTTTTAAGTACAATGACAGTTTTAGCAGAAGGTCAGTGATTTTTCCAGGACATTAAAATGACAGAAATGGGAGGTTGAGCATTGTGGACAGACACCAATGATTCTGCAAGCTTTCCTAGGCTCTAATAAAGGCAGTAGACAGCTTACTCTGATGAAAAAAAGATGTAGTGGGGTTCCATGCTCAGAAAGCACTGAGTCTGAATCACATTCCGATTCTCATATTCTCATATATTGTCTCATACTTCTCACATATTGGTACATAAGTAGTTGGTGTTTGCGTGTTGTGGTCTCTTGCGGTCTGATGATCTCATGAGTGTGTGTGTGTGTGTGTGTGTGTGTGTGTGTGTGTGTGTGTGTGTGTGTGTGTGTGTGTGTGTGTGTGTGTATGTTACAGTATGCTGCTGATGCACAAGACAAACACTGGCTGGCAGAAAGACAGCACATGAGGGCTACAGGTGGAAAGATGGTGAGGTCTCAGGCACTGCTTTCTCATTTCAACTGAAACACTTGTATCGATTAGGACTAAATCTGTACGTGATAGTCATGACACACCATCATCTAAGTCTAAATACTTTCTAGGCCTACCTTCTCATTGAAGAAGATGTGCAGGATCTTGCACAGAGTGAAGACTACAGGTAATGCACTCTCAGAGTATTCTCAATTACATTCTGACTGATTTTGTAGATCCCAAACAGATTGTATGAATGTTATCTTTTTGTCAGCAACCTGGCTAAGCTTCTGGCCAGTTAACAGATAAACTTGTCAGTGAGATGGGCTTAATACTTCTTTTCTTCCTTACATCAGAGACTGCCCCGACCTGAAACTTGATGAACTGAAGCCTTTTACGGTTCCTCTGTGGATGATCGAGAAGATGCAGAAAGCAATGGAGGCCCAGAGGTCCGAGAGAGATTAGGGCGAGAGACGAGAGGAGCAGAGAGTTCAGCCAGGACTTAACCGATGCATTAAGAGACTTGCAGTCAGAGCTGCCCCTACTGCTGTCACAAAACAACCAGGACACAGTCTTTCTTCAGGCATTGTGAAGCTTTTTCAGTGCCAAGACCTGAACGCAGTGCCATTTGATACAACCACTGGTGACTGAAGTGCAAATACAAACTGTATGTACAGTTCTATACAAAAAATACATGGCTTGCATAGAGGATCTTATGTTCTGTTTTTGGTGGACAGCTGTATTCACTCAGGAGATCCATTTAAATATCTGTTTATGCAAGAAGAGGCAACTCTAACACTGTAGTTGAGAGAAAAATCTGGTACATGAGCACTTGTATTTTTTGTTCTATTGCAGTGGTTTCATTGCTTCATATTTCACAACACAAATTTGAAACGTTTTACAGACTTTCCATATCATCTGAATAGTATCCAAAGCATGGTCAAGTTCTTGCGTAGGTATTTTTATGCGCCAAATATTTAGGACCACATTTTATAATGGGGAACAATGTTTTCTTCTCATAGTTGTTCCCATCTCAAGTCATTACTGACACCAGTGTGGACTAAATCTTCTGTTATGTGCAGGGGTCTTTTTGTTGTAGGTTAAGATGCAAATCTTTACAGGGCTTGTATGTTTGCAGATGTCTTTAAATATTTTGTGTTCTTACTGGCAATTATCCCTACACACATATTGAAGTTTTTTCTATAGTTTCAGTTTTTATTTTTGTTGAATTTCAGTTAAAATCAAAAGTGTTTCATATGGGAACTGCAAAAGAAAATAATACTGCATTGGAGCAAGAGGTTGAATGACTATTATGTGATGTCAGCTATTTTTACATTGCTTTATTTGTATCCTCAAAATGCCATTTTGGTGTCTTAAAAACAATAACCAGCTATTGCAGTTGTATGTTTTTTTTTTTTTGTTTTTATTGCTAACTTGAATATCAATGAGATCATCATAGGGGATTTGTGTTGGAGCTGCATTTTAGAGCAGAAAATCAGATAGCTCTATTGCTAAATGCTGAACTGATGACACGTGAATTTAGATTGTGAGCAAAGTAGCAATGAATACCAGTAGTATTAACTGAACATTAAAGCTGTTTTTTGTTTATGTATTGAAAGTCCATATTTATTCAGTTTTGTAGGAGTTGGGATAGAGGGGATGGTTGGGATTTTCCTACAGAAATAACCACAGTGACCCTGAGGTCTGATTCCTTACAAACATTTACTTTTATACCATCTAATATAATTTAAACAGAGACATATAATTTCAGATGCCCACACAATAAATAACTTGGATCTTGGATCTACTCCTTTATCTTCAACTTAATTGCCTGTTGTTTTACAACATTGCAGATCCTCCAATACCCCAATTACACTTCTCACCTTGTTTTCTCAGAAACAATTTGTTCCTTGTATCCATTTGCATATCACAGACACACCAGCCATTTTTCACCAGAATGCTTACCCACACATCAACTGAATTGGACAGGGGGCATTATTTAGCCAGTTACACTGAGATTATTAGATGTCGGAATAATGTCGGTGTATGATTTGAGCGTCCACGGGCAAAATTTTTACCAGTATGCAAGGTGTTTCTGAGCGCTGTGGGTTTCTAGCATGTCACAGAATGACCTAAAATTGTGTGTGTGTGCGTGTGTACTTTTTTTTTTTTTTTAAAAAAGAGCACACCTTGATCCATGTAAAGTGATGTAATTGTTAGGTAGTAAACAGAGTTTAAACAAATGAGGGGTTGGGTCATTCCTAAAACCTCGTGTGGTATGTCAACTCAAATGATTTTGCTGTAGCTACATGTTATGTGTCAGTTACATTGTAAGTATATTCATAAAAACATTGTGTCATGACAGGGGAACCGTTTTTTCTATGGGCAAAGTATTTGCCAGTTAATGAAAGAGAACTGCCAGAAGTCGAACCATGAAAATGAATAGCGATATTGTCATTCAGCAACTGATAGAGATGTAGGCATGTCTAGAGCAGAAAAACAGGCACTATCAGTATAATGTGCTGCAGAGAAGATAGGGGTTTGGCCTGCCTGCATTGACGTGTGTCAGTGCTGCCTACCAAAAACCTGTACCTGGTCAAAAAATGCGTTGATGGTTTCAGTTAATGCAGCGTACAGGAATAGTCAAGCTGTGTCCACTATTCAGGAAATCATCTGCCTACATCCTCAAGCAAAACCTTAAAATGTCATTAATATGACGTGAGCTTGTTTTAATAGTTTCCAAAGGAATCTGCTCAGAGTGAAATGTAATCCTGGACCTAACCCATTCCGTAAACTTGACAGAAGCTGTTGTCGCTCTAAAGCGCTGTGTGATGATGAGGTCACTTCCGTTGCTCTCTTGACCAATCAAATTAAAGTTCGCGTCGATGCGCATCATTTGCGGATCGTTGCTAAGTCGTTACTTTGTTTTCAAATTGCCCGCTGCGATTGGTCAGTTCGCACATGTGGGCGGAGAAACCGTTTTGAGGAAAAGTTTAAACAGAGGGGCGGGATAAAAATTGAAATCAAGCAAGTGAATCCCAACCTATATCTGGTGTTGAACACTGTTGACGGAACGTACCTGGTAATTAAATTTTAAAACATTTCAATTAAAAATGTATATTTTTGTCTTCCTACCGAAAGTGTTCGCGTTAAAATGTCTGGATATGCGCTTAGTTAAGTTGCTTTGTACGTCAGCTAAAGTAGTATGAATTTGCTAATTCGATCGTGAGATAGTAATGCTAGGTAAGAAGTGTATTTTCAAATATTTCGAAATCTAACGTTATCATTTCGGCTAGCTAGGTAAAGATAGGTGTTGCAATGTGTAGCAGTACCTGGACTGGGGGTGGCCGTCAGGACCAGCGTTGATAGGGTCGTAGAATAAAAGATGGGTAGGGAAATGTCTTAACGTTTCTCACGTTGTCTCCATTGTCTAATCAGCTAGGTTAGCCGCCTCGCCCGGCTCGTTTGCTAATGCTGCGGCTAGCTAACAACATTTAAGCTAAGCAGGACCTAACTGTGTGTTTGGAAGGTATTCGAGCAATGGCCTCCCAGAATATGGACCCTGCGGCAGCTACATCTACCGCAGCTCTGAAAGGCAGCGACACCGGTGGGAGTGCGGCCAGAGGATCGGTTTCGAAAAGGTAACGTACACTAGACGTGACTCAAATTTGAGTTTTAGTCCTTTCTTTCGGATCTAATACAGTCACCCTTATGACCTAGATAGCCATCCGTTCTTAGTTGTCATATTTCTGAGCGATTTCACAGAATATCCTCGCCAACTTTAGCTATCCGAGGCAAATCCCAAATACGGTCATGAGGGGATAACTGGCTATTTCAGGATTAACGTTGTTAAAATGTGTCGTTAATGGAGGATCTTGGTTCTTGAAACAAACTTGCCCCTCTGATCGTTAGCCAACCAGCTCGTTAGCTAACGTAGCAACCCTTTCAAACGTGCAGACGCAACGTTCAAGGTGGTTAATACTGGGTGTAACTTATGAATGTGTTAGATTGATATGACACGGACTCATACAAAAATTTACCCTTTTAGGTGGCCGACCCGTTTTTTGTGGTTTACAATTTATTGTGACTGCCACACTGCATCAGTAAATGCTGACTTCAAGCAGGAAAAAAAAGAAAATCAAAATGGCTGCTAGCAAGCAGGAAGTACTTCTGTGTCCAATAGCTGACTATTGTGATTTTAAATATAGGTCTTTTTTTGGAAACAGAACCAGACGCTGAGCTAATTTCTCTTAGGACCTAAATTTGTCAGAGATGACATCACGATCTAGTAAATCAGTATGGCTGCCATGAAAGTGCTGAAAAATTAAGCATACATCTGACGTGATAAATATTTTTAATGCATTTATGTAATCGTAGCTGAGCTCTGTGCGAAGCCAGAGGTGACAAACAGTGGGGAGTGTCGCTTATGTGAATTGTTATACATTTAATGTAATGTTGGTAGCAAACATCCTTGGAGTGATGAACGCGTGATGAAACGGCAGTTTAATGCAAATGGTGCTTTTTAAATTCAGAAGGAAGGTATGGGCACTGGTGAGAAACCAGTGTTGTCTTTGGTGCAGCTATAGGGTTGGTTATTTGCGAAAAGTTTATGGATGTCACTTTTGGTTGCAGCTCAAAGTAAAGTGGCACAAACTGTTTGATTTGTATGGGTCAGGTGTTAAGAATGGAATGGATAATCAATAGTTTAAAGAAATTAACATTTTCAACACACCCTCCACTGAAGTAGTCAAATAAGATGACTGGAGTTATTCATTATTGTGATTCATTCTAGAGGAAATGAGTCCAAGGTATTGGCCTACAGTTTATTGTTGACTAACCTGTTTTTGTTGCTTTTAACAATCAGCAACGTATGATTCAACACCCCAGTTCGCAAAGCCATCTGTCACTGAACTCTGGAACTTGTGTGAACCTCTTGTAATTGCATGCATGCTTGAGCACTTGTAGTGCAGTGATATGACAGTTGTACACTACTTTACTGTACTGAACTGTACCAAGAGGTTAAGGCTCTCCTGCTGTCCTATAGACCTGGAAGAAGCCATTGAAAGTGCCTGATTTAGTAACCCTTTTCCTCTTTTTCCTTTTGTAGACTTCAGCAAGAGCTGATGACACTAATGGTAGGTTTTGACCACGATGCTCTTCTGTATTAAATTTCAGGTTTTTTCTCCATATGTGTTGCTGGTGATAATTAATTTCTCTTTGATATACAGATGTCTGGAGATAAGGGAATTTCAGCTTTTCCTGAGTCTGACAACCTGTTTAAGTGGATTGGGACAATAGATGGCGCACAGGGAACGGTAAGTTTCCTGTCAGCAGCTGGCCAAACTGGCTTGCTGTTCATATTTTCACTGACTATGCAGCACACATCAGTC
This sequence comes from Megalops atlanticus, assembly GCA_019176425.1. Lineage (NCBI taxonomy): Eukaryota > Metazoa > Chordata > Actinopteri > Elopiformes > Megalopidae > Megalops > Megalops atlanticus. The sequence continues at coordinate 36,291,982 of CM032879.1, read as the reverse complement.
ACTCAAACCTGTAGCTTGTTTTGATAATCCATTTGTCTGAAGTATTAGATTCTTGCTGGTCTGGCTGCTTCAAAGGGTACCTTGTACCTGCAGGGAAATGCATGCCATTTGTTTCACAGCTGTTAGTCGTAAATAATGTAACAGGTGATGTACTTTATTGCCCACTATCTCCAAAAGACTAGAGCCTGCTGCCCATCTAGGAAGTTCCCTTTAAGACATCTCTATACTGGATCATTCCCCTGGTTACCAATTACACCAGGGACTTTACTCCCCCAATAAGTCTGTTCTATGTTGGTGTTTTACCTTTTGCATTGCATCGTGCAAAGCTGGCTTTGAATTTTGAAAAGGACTTGACAGAACCTTATAGATATCAGGTTCTTTTTTTTAACCTCCTGATATATACTACAAATATAAAAGATACATGTAGTTCAGTATGTCATAAACAATGCATGAAGACTACTAGCATGTGCTAGTTGGCTGGCTAGCTGTTTCCTAGCAAGATTCAATATAATTTGAGCATGCTAGCAAGCTGCTAAACTTTATTTACCGCAACCTTGATTCATTGATGCGAGTACACATTATTGACACTTTGCAATCCGCCCATGCTGTTTACATTGCTGGCAGTAAAATCCATTTCGCTGCCAGCTTGCCCATAGGGCTTTTCAAAATGGCCAAGTCACATGTGTGAGGATGTCCTGATCCGGAAAAGGAACTTTAACTTGCTCTCAATTGCTCCTTCTGTCTGAGTCCACATGCGTTTATCCTTCATGTTGGTCTGGTACCCCTTTCATCTGATACCACAGGGTGCGTGTGTATGGAAGACCTGAATTGTCAAATTGAAGAGTTAAATTCAACCTCAGCTGCATCAAAAATACTATATATTTACTGTATGAGTAAACGTTTTTCCACATTCAGTCACAAAACTGTGGTTACATTGCTTGAGCAATTCCAGTGTGTTTGAACTGAAATTGACAACTGGCTGGATTTCAGGGCTCAAACTAATCAGAATTGCTGAGATATTTAACTCGGTATGAAACTGCATTTGTTGTCGAGTAAAAAAGACAAAACATCTTATGCCATGTTTCTGGGGTGTTTTTTTTTCCCCCTGCATTGGATTTACATTGACCACCTTTTGCTGCAGCATATTTTTAAATGGGTAAAATTGTCAACAAGCCTGTTACCACAGTTGATACTTGCATGTGCCCCAAAAATACCAATGATCAGTGTAATTTCCTCTGCAAGATTAGTTGTATTGTCCAAATCAAGAGCAGAGTCAATATTACCAATGCAGCTTGTTGTTAACTAATTCATTTGCATTTTCCTAACTCCTCAGGTTTATGAAGGTTTGAGGTACAAGCTCTCCTTAGAGTTTCCTAGTGGGTACCCCTACAAAGCACCCCGTGTAAAGTTCATTACCTCCTGCTTCCATCCCAACGTGGATGAGAATGGTTTTATTTGCCTGGACATCCTGAAGGAGAAGTGGTCAGCCTTGTATGATGTGCGCTCTATACTGTTGTCCATCCAGAGTTTGCTAGGAGGTAAGGATTTTTTTTCCTGGTCTTTGGGGATGTGGAAAGCTCTTGTGAAAATACTTAATGGCAGGTTTTTAATACTGGGGTGGTAATGTTTTGTCTGCAGAACCAAACAATGAGAGCCCTATGAATGCCACTGCTGCTGAGCTCTGGGAGAACCAGGGAGGTAAGTTTTTGGAGTTATATCAACTAGCAGTTTAGAAAATACTGGTATGAGATTGTGATACTGTAGTGGCCTGACCGCCAAACGCATGCGTAATTGTGGACACTTCTTGATCTGGAAAGGAGGGCTCTGCATTGGCTTGTCTCATGTCAAAGGTTGACTCTTGGGGCATAGCTTACCCATGGTGAGCCTTCACAGCCACAGTTTGATTGAAGCTGCTTCATTTTAGCCTTCTGCCTTTTCCTGCTCTTGCACACATGTTTTGTGCAGGACAAACCAATCAGATATCTTGTGTGAAATACAAGCATGGTGTGTAGAGTGGGAAAAGTTAAATCCCAAATAGGTCATGATGTTGGGTGGTGATTGGCTATTGCTGTAGTTCTGGTTTTCCCGAGCAAATCTTAATCTTAAAATTTTACATGCAAAGACAGTTGGGTTTAACACCAACGGAATAAATTGAATAAAATATTTCTGAAGGAATACATTCTAACAGGTGCTTATTCAATACAAAATTTGTATATAATACTATAATATGTAACTCTTACAAGCTGTTCATGATTTTTTTTTTTTTTTTTTTTTTTTTACTTGCAGCCTACAAAGCCCATTTGCACGCAACGTACAAGAAATAATCAGCAAGATCATCATGGACTTGCCTTGTTTTAAGTTCTAAGTGTCTTCCTTTCTGTTGACATAATTATGTAAATTTTTCAATGTGTGTTTGTGTCTGTACAGTTGTTTATTTTGTATTAAACTTGTGAGAATAAAGAAGTTTCTGGAAAATGTGAATTTAAGATGACTTTATTCTTCTTACCCACACCAAAATTTGTAGTGTTACATTTGGAAGAGTGAAATGATGCTCGTTCTGAAGAGGTCTGCATGGCAACTGCAGCTGTCCTGTTTTCAGTTGAGCAAGCAGAGCACCCAGCCCAGCCGACAGCCCTTGTGGCAGCATCCGTGCACCCTCTCCTGCCCCGGAGGCACCACCTCCACCTCCAGCATCTCCTCCGCCATCTCTTCGTCGTCCTTCTCCTCCTCGCAGCCCTCCACCCACGCCTCCTGAGTGGCCTCCACCGACCAGAACGGCACATTCACCTTCTGCAGCATCTCGTGCACCATGCACTCCAGCTGGGCGGTGTGCGCCCGCAGGTCCGGGCTCTGCTCCTCCTCCGCCCTGATCCAGGGGGGCTGCACAGAGGCGGCCCGGGCCGCGACCCCCGACCCGCCCCCCGCGCACCCTGTGTTCACCAACGCCCGCCGGTCCCGGCGCTGGCTCAGCGGGAAGAAGTCTTGCAGGGCGGTGACTTTGCGCAGGTCCTCCTGGAAGATCTCCAGCACCGACATGAAGAGCACCCACAGTCGCTCCACTTCCTCCCTCTCGTCTTGGCTCAAGTCTCCCTCCAGCAGCAAGGTTATCAGCCTCTTCTGCAGCCCTAATTCATGGAGGGACGAAATGCAGTCAGTCAGTAGTGATTTGTTCCTTTTCACTGGAACATGTTTCTTCCCCTCCAGCGTTACAGAAACGTAGAATACAATGCTGAACCACTACACTGCACTTAGTACTTTAACATAATAGAATCAAGACATGAGTGATTTAACCTGTGAACTGCTGTTGCAGTATGCTAGTGGCCATATTACCTTTGCATAAGCTGTGAGCGAGGACCCTGGTCTCCTCCAGCTCCTCTCGAAGGCGGCTGCAGTCAGAGCTGCTCCCTATGAAAGTGGCCAGCTGCTGATAACAAGCAGTCACCTTGCTGAGGGCAGCCTGTGCTCTCTCACATTCTGCCACCGGCCGTCTCCTTGCCTGGATCTCTCCCACTGATTTCCGCCAACGATTCATCATGAACCTGGAATGAATGCAACATGACAGAATCACTCAAAATGCAATAAGAAATTTCATACAGATGTGATCCCTAGTTACCCAGAGTGTTTCCTTAACTCACTTTTTCTAACATTTTACTGATACAGAAAAAATAAAATCCCAAAGAAAACTTGATAGTAAATGATTTCTAGGGCTTTGATCAAACTTGAATCATCACAGTAGAAAGTAAATTAAACTTGACCTGAAAGAGAATGAATTAAAACAATGCCTGCTCATACCTGAATATACAAGGATTTTATATCAAACATTTGTGCAAATACAGTTTCATCCCTTAGACTGTTGACTGTCAATGTAAATGGAAATCATTACCTTTGTTTACAAGATCCTGTGTGGTCTCATGTTTTCTGAAATCTAGTGTGGTTCTCTGAGGCTTCTGACTGAATCATCTCTTCTGTCTTCACAAAGATATAATCTGTTCTGATCGGCTGAATCACTGCAGGCCCAACCCTCTGCATTATCAATCTCCAAACAATCAAGCCCTGCCCTGTTTTCAGTGACCCTGTCTTGCGTGAGTGCTGGTCTTCTGGGAGCAGCAATGTTTCAATTACCCCAAGCGCAACAGCTGATGCTCAGGGCAGCCTTCACTCAAGTGCGAGCAAGTCTGCATTCAGTGTGTGAGAGATTACGACTAGGAGCAACATTTTTGCACACAATTCTCCATTTTTTCATGTGAGTGATAATTATAGGGTTTTGCTTCCTTAAAAAACGTGAAATTTTCAATCATTGAAGGAACGACTTCAGCAAGTGATGCCATAATGTTGATAAGCAGGTGGAAGCCTGCTGTATAATTCCCCTGTGACGACTATAACTTGTTAAAGGCTCATAGAATATTGCTGGGGAGGACTGCTGATGCAACAGGCATGTTCCCAAGTGCCTCATCTCCTGAGCAACTGCACTAAAATTAGCCTATCCAGTTTGCAAAAACAATCACTATCCATTGCACCATTGCAACTGAGTCATTGAATGCAGCCTGAAACTAGCCTCTCTGCAGGTCTTTGTCACACAGGGGTTTTTGTCCCTTTTCAATGATAATTGATATTCATGTAAGTGTATATTTTGCACAGTAGTACCATAGATGCAGCAAGTTAAAAACCTCCGACTCTGATTTTGAATAATTTCGTTCTGATTCTGGGTTGTTTAATGGACTGAATGGAATTAAAGATACATGGAGTAAAGTTTTTTAAACGATAAATATGAAACGGAGAGGAATTGTGGGGAGTGTATATTCCAGCTTTGTGGTTACAGACATGTTAATGGGTTGTGTCCTTCCTGAATATTAGGGTGGGCGTTTATGTCAGGAAATAATTTATATCAGGAAGTTCTCATGCATCGTCACCTCCCTCTTTGAAGGCAATTGTTTGTCAGTTTCAATTTAACTTTGAACCAAAACCTTCAGGGGTTCAGTCATTTTTTAAACACTATGCTAACCACTAATGTGATGGGAAAAAATTAATCTTTGCACAATGGCGCTCCAGTGGAATAAAAAATCAAAATCAACTAGCATCAATGCAGATTCTGAAAAATTAGCAGACAGAATAATTTCATTACCAGATTATCTTATTTTTTGTTTTTATTTTGAAATATGATTGATACCATTTCAGGCGCTGTCATTGATTCCCCCCACCTTTTTGAGCATCAAAGACATTGGACACCACAGTCCCATCAACCCCCACTAAGATATGACAATGGCTGAGAATGCGGTTCTAGCTCAGGTTGGACACACTTAGCAAGTTCCTTGAAGGACATAAGCAGGCCAAAATCTATAAATCAAAGCAAGCCTGAAATTATATTACTATGAACCAGCAGCAAGCACCCTATGTGAAGAACATTATTCTTTCTTAAGGCAGGGGGCTTAAATCTAATAAAACGGAAGGCAGCCCTGAAACTAGAGTTTGGGTTGATCAACTGCGTTAGGTATCTTTGAGTTGTAGGGAATTTATTGATCTTTGTTTAACCGATAAACAGCCATTACAAGACCTGAAATGAGACTGTGCAGTTAGCCCAGGGGCCAGGTCCACCAAATTATTGTGAAGAAAAACACTTGATGAGTAGTGCAAGCCACTATACACAGGTCTTACAGAAGCTTCATAGCAGTCAATTGCCCCTTAATATATGTTGCCTTGACAACGTGACTTGTCAAAAAAAAACATAGCTCACAGAGGAAGTCATTGCATACCACATTGTTTTTATTTCCAGATTTTTCACTTCTACAATTGATCAAATCAGTTTGCTTGATAAATAATTGATCTCCTTGTTTTTACAGATTTGGAGAATAGTATTTGCTAGATGATAAAATGTAAAATGTACACAAACAAACCTGAGACATCTTGTTAAAAGGGAATGGCAGGAATTAACCATCCAATAGGAAAGTAAACAGGGTTCCTTTTCACCACTTCAGGTTGTTTTCGCTTTGTCTGCCCAGTAATAGATCCTACAAAGGCAAACAACTCAATATCCATGAGCTCCAAAGTGGTACTGTGTATCGTTGTTTGAGAATGTATTTGTCAGCTGTGTTTTGTCAGCCTTTGTTGGTTTGTGCCAAGTCGACAGTATAGAGTATACCACATCACAGTAAGTAACGAACTTTCATGAATGGGGAAAGGTGTGTGGGACTGTTTTCATGCCAGTTTGATCAGGCCCATTGCATCAGTAATGTGTTATCCTTAATTGACACTAGTCCACAGCGTTAGTCTAGTCCTAGTTTGGTAACCATGGATGCATACAGTAAGATCTGAATGCATCCATGGTGGGGGGGGGGGTACATTCTGTTCAAGTCCTTTGTGTTCCGTTGAAATGCTTATTTATACCATGTGACACACCTGGTGTCTCTGATGGGGTGTGTAGGGTGTATTGTTTTTACTTTAAACACTTAAGCTTGAAGATTCACAATGGTAATTCACTTGCACTTTAAGTGGGTACATCTTGGAACTGAGTGGGCTAATTGCTGCAGTCACCGTGACAACAAACGGAGAGAAATAGAGAGGCCGTTAATGGACTCTGGGCTGCTACAGGCCGCTCCATAAACCCATTCTCTTAAGTATGTTTACTGTAAATTAAATTAACAAAAGTAATACTGCAGAACTAATTATACATGTCCAACTTAATATCCAGCTTGTGCTTGTTCGCGTTTATATGTTTGAAACCTTAACCGATAAAGGCCAAAGTGTCTGTTGTTATTTAATGTGTAAACAGAACATTAATTTCCTTCGAGGTGTATGATGGTCACACAGATCACAAAAACTATATTTTCCTATGAAATTGAATTTACAGATCACCATGTATGCAATATTGCACATTATATATATGAGATCAACTGCTCAAGGAAATGGCAAAAATGCCAGGTTGGTGTTTTTATTTTCAACTCACATGTGCATCATCATCCATTATGTAATTCATCCTGAGCAGAGAATACAGCAGACACCTGCTGTGTGTGACGTTAGACAAAAAGCAACAGAGTGTTGAAATATTCTGAAAATCTTTTATCATTCTGTACTAAGAACAAGACTTGCACATTCAGGCCCCCGTATGAGATAATCTCATCACCATTGGATAAATGCAGCCACTTTAATGTGAAACCAGAAGAAGGTCTTTCATGTACGTCTGATAATGACAAAGCTTTGAATCACACGGTGTGAACAAAGAGTCCACAAACCCTGAGCAACAAGGAGTACGTCATAAACTGTAAATCAGTCACCTCTGTTAACCTCTGTAAAACATCGCTAAGCAGGCAGAACACAAAGAGAACAGGACTGCATGTGGCACTGTGTTGTGGGGCCACTACTCCATCTCCTCTCCTGCTCGTCTCAGTTTTATTTCAGTTCATATTATACAGCACTTCAAGTGCAATCATTTATAATCAATAGTTAAAATACTAATATTACTTAAGGTAGCTCTCTGGCAACTGGGTCCTTTGTTGCGTTTGTTCTATGTATTAAGTATGAATCCTATGAGTCCTGTTACACCTAACAAATGTATGTGTTGATCAGCATGACCAACATGCATCATTAATTCCTTATATTATTTTTTATTTATGGGAATCAATTTATCTTGTATATGACTGGGTAATTTGATATTAATAGTACACAGTACATGCTTCCCACATTTTGGAAACAGGGTAGAGTATCATTAATATATTATGTACTGTATATGCTTATCTGTATCCTTAAACACCTGATACGATCCCAAAGAACATTGCAAAAATATATATTATTTGTTGGAGCAGGGCAGAATAAAAAAAATTCAGCTGTGTAAAACACATGATGTTTTTATTACAATATTATAGTCAGAATTTACAGGGTCTTATGTGATAATGGCATGAGATGTTTGCTTTTGAAGCCATGGTAACACTGCATTTTGTATGAGTGCCTGTCCACTATCCATAAAGGATCCATAAATGAGGGGCATTCTAACCTAATCACAGCTGTAATCCCAGCAGTTTAAATGGCAATACTGATATGTATCATTGTATAAATTAAGAATATATTATGTAATGTTAAGATATGTTCTCACTTAAAATTTTTATGTCAATTAAATAGCCCAGTTTCATTATTTGAGTAATGTGTATGGCCATTTCATCACAGGCCTTTGAACCTTTCCAAAATTAAATGAGACTTTGTGACTGCTGGTGGCCAGTTCTCAGAAAATTTGAATAGACAAAGAACGAACAGTTTGATTGCAACAGCTTAGCATTTCAAATGAGTAATGTCCTTTTCTATTCAAATTTTTGCTGCTGAATTTGTAATAAGGCTGACAGTGGAATACATATACGCCAGGGTGTTCTGGTTTATAGCCAGGATGTGGACCAGTTTTTTGTGTCTTCCTCATTTCTAGTGGCACAATGAGGTCATTTCTTCAAATGCAGCATATCTGGTGATTCAAGAGGCTATGAGTATTTGGATTCTGGATTTGTATCAGTGGTTACTACCAATGACAGAGGGTCAGAGAAAAAAAAAACCCAGAATACACCATGGGTTTTGAATCTTTATTGAAATATCTAGTAACAGTTTTGGCGGTTCTAAGGTGTTTGTCCATTCCCATTTTGTAATGACAAAGACAGACTCATGACGCAAAGTTACTGCTGGGGTACAGACATGCCTTACAATGGCAACTTGGAACTTTGAAAAAATATATGAACACTCTATGTTGTATGTATCCATACATATACATAGTGTAGGTTTTACAAAGTAAACCACTCACAGGTGAAGTGGACAGGAATTCTATCAACCCATTTAACACTGTATGCAATTCGCATAGTAGAATGAGAGGATGTTAGTTTCTGTTGTTCTCTATATTAACACAGTTGAGTGATCACAGTTATAGGTGAAGCCCATTTGGTGAAATGTATGACCACAAATTTCAGCAATCTGATGTACCTTGAGTTTTTTTTGTGTGTCTGCCACTCAGACTTGACCTTCACTTTGAACCTGAGCCTCACTAAAGGAAATGGAGTACGTCCCTCTGTTTCAGTGTGGACTTCCGAAAGATCGCTGCAGCAGCGCCAAGGGTCACTCACTGAGGGTCTGAGGAGGAATCTGATGGGCTACAGCCGAGCACAACTTGTCCTGCTTATTTTCTGTTCCAGCTCCTTGCCACTAGCCCAACATGTAACTCAAAGTGTTAACAAGGAGTGCTGGTACACTTGGAAGGACCCTGGAACAGGATCAGGCAATGGGGTGGGGCCGGGTGGGTCGAGGAAGTGTGTGAAGGTTTCAGTTATTTGGTTTGTCTGTGTTGGCCAAACCTCGTCATGCCCGTAGATAGACACGAGCGTTTTGGGGGCGGGGGCGATTATGTTGCGATGGACTCCATGATCTCGTGGCACAGGCACTGGCAGAAGCCGTAGAAGACACAGAGGACCAGGGTGGAGGGCACCAGGCTGACCAGAATCACACCCAGGGTGAGCTGCTGGATCATCAGCAGGTAGATGCCCAGCGGCAGGGAGCTGAAGTAGATGAGGCAGAGGACCCCGATGAGGAAACGGGGGAAGGTGCGGGAGGTCCAGATTCGGCACTTCTGAACGGGCAGGTGGCAGGGCAGCGAGTCCAGGCTGGGCGGCCGGTAGAGGCGCACCATGTTGAGCATGCTCATGGTGTCCGAGGACTGGGACTCCCCGGGCATCTCCATGATGGTGATGACCAGGCAGTCTGACGAGCTGTGCGACTGATCGCCGCCGGCGCAACCCCCTCCGCTGAGGCTGTTGGGCGTCAGCACCACCTCGCCGGGGGTCACCGAGCCGCTCTTCCTGGCCCGGTCCTGGTAGGTGAGGATGGCGAGGATGTTGCTGTCGTCCTGCAGGAGCCAGATCTCCTCGTCCGGCACGTGCGTCTCGTGGCGGCAGAAGGGGCAGCTGATGATGCTCGGGGAGGAGTCGCCCATCTCCACCATTTTCTTCAGGCATTTGGCACAGACGCGGTGCAGGCAGCTAAGCACCTTGGGCTTGCGCGTGCGGGCGTCGTAACGGTTGTAGCAAATCTTGCATTCCAGCTCCTCCATGGTGTAGACCAAGGGCTGGGAGCTCTCAGTCTCAGAGTCCAGCTTTTGACTCATACTGACAGAGGGTGGGCTGCCCAAGAGCTGGGAACACAAATGCCAATGCACAGATATAAACAGCTCAAACTAACACGCCTGCCACTGGTCTCTCCTGTAGATCGTCTATGAGTCACACTTTCAAAAGTCCTTAAAGTGTGATGGTCTTTATGTAAAATTCTCAATATTCAGATTTCTGTCCTAATGTTGAACCGGGACAGTATTTTTCTTACTTTGAAGTTCAAAGTAAGCAAACCACAGTCTTAATAGTTGGCTCAAATGATGGCCTAAGCACCTTTGAACTTTACGTTACGTATTTACATCACTTGAGAAATCCATGCACACAGATAACACATTTAACAAGTTTGCCCTGATTTGAGATTTGTTTCTACTTTTACAGACGTCTTCATTGAAATACCCTGAAAGAATGACGGAAACTGCTGAAATCACAGTAGAAGTTGGTAGGCATGTTCCTCGCCATATCGTTGCAGAACTAACTGGGGTATCTGCAGGGGAGGATAACAACTCCACCCACAAGCCAGAAGGCTCCCTACCCCAGTGCCTTCCAGCCTATGCATGCAGGCTGTTTGCTGCAGCCCACAACCAACCCAAAGCTTCCAGTCACCATGCTTACTTTGATCTATAATTTAGCCTCTGAAATGCACATATCTGGGCATCCTCTTCACTGACCACTTACACTTCCTCCACAAATGGTTGGCACCAAAAAAAAAGTTCAGATATACAGATACATGCAGAATTCTTTCACAGTCGATCTCAAAATTTAGTCAAACAAAACGAACCCAAAAAAATGTATTCTGGTTAAGATGTCCCCAATGGCTGGAAAATAATAATAATGATTAAAAAAACAGTTATATTGCTAATAGATATTGAAATAAAATTACTCTGTCATCATATATTTTATTTTCGTGCCCTAAAAAATACATCAGAAAAAAAAAACAGATTGAATCCAGATGAAGCCAGCAGTTGTCTGGATGAGTTGCAGTCTGCTGTTCCAGCTGTTGGGGGTAAGAGGTGCACAGCAGACCCCAGGAGGCAGATGCCCTGGCACGACCTCTCTTCTGTGACGGGAACAAGAAGGACAAAATATTAAGATCAACAAATGCATTGCTAACTGATGACACTCTTTCGTCTTCAGCACTCTTTTTTTCACAAGGTCAGACAGTAAAAACATTTAAGAAAAAGCATAAGGTCCTCACTCATATCTTGACCAAAAAATAATACAGATTCTGTGTAATGAATCTGTTTCCACCACTGCTTCAGCCACTGGGCTGTCTTGTCTCCAAATAAGTGTGCGTGAAGAAACTAAGATGTCTGAGTACAGTGTCCTTTATAGGGTGTGACATACAGTTGTGCAGGTACACACACATACATGTTTGCATGTCTAACAGAAAAACTTCTCAACTGATGTCACTGAGGCAGAAACACTGCACTTCATTATCCCATTAGTACAGTTGCTGTCTTGCACTAAAAAAACAGGGTTGATGACCTAACCTTACATTGCATAATTACATAATGTCTAATACCTCAGAATAGCTACCTCTTAACTTTTTAAAGTTTGGCTTTAAAGTAGACACTGGAAGGACTGCTTCATGCTTTCTGAATGAAATGATAATACAAATAAGTTATCTGTGCAGTGATGTTGCTTCCACCTTTTATAATCACAATCAATGGCAACCTAGACTGATTAACCTCATGTGCTTCATGGCACTGATCCATTTCATGTACCACAGCTGAACTCAAGATCAGTTTCTGATCCTGGATCCAGGGTCTGATTTCAGTCACTCAAAATGCACCACAGGGGCAAAGGCTCTGGTGTTCAGACAATTCCATTAGGGCTTGGGTTATAAAGTGCTTCCGAAATTAAAAGCTTATGTCTGTGTATCATGACAGTGATATATTTGCGGAGTAAAAAAAAAATCTGTCTACTTTATAAAATTGCAGGTTAAGGTGAGCAGGGAAGGAGCCTGACGAGTGTGACCGTAACGCCCGGCTTGTCACTCTCGTTAGCAACCCAACACATGTCTCACAGCAGACACCCTTCCTTTCCAATTCCACGTTTTTTACGACCTCTCCACCTCTCACTCCCCTCTTGTCAGGGATATTGATACCACCCCATATGTCTTGTGGGAGGAGGAAGATGTGAGTGGGTTCACAGAGACGGGCGGGGGCTTTTCACGGAATGGGATATGAGCATGGGATTGATGACCCTGTCTATGAATGCTACAAAAACTCGGAGGCTGTTCCGTTCACAGGCGTCTTCTCTTGACCGTTGTCACCCACTGAAGGGCGGCAAAGACTACCACAGAGCATGTCTCAGAATTAGTCAGGGAGATGATTAAAGGAGAGGTCAATGGTGACGCAAAAACAGACTCAGAGACCTTGCCAATTGGGCTGGAAATAATATGATTACGTCCAGTAAATATCTATTACTCTTTGCTTCTCTTAAGTAAATGAGGGGGTCAACAAGAGGCGAGATGGAAGTTTTGACTCTGCCTGTGTACTTAATATTGAGAGGAAGTGTAGAATCATTTCCTCTGCAAGCGAATGCACACATAGGTATCTACTGCAGAAAAGACAGCAGCTGAGCTGTACAATGAATCCAAAAGGGAACTGTCTCAGCAACATGGCCAGAGAATTCTCTCCAGTAAGATAAACTACTGTGTGTGCACATGTGCAGCTGTGTGTCATGTGTCTTTTAAAGCAAACACATACTTCTTTATTTTGATACATCCGTATATTGGGTGAAATATGTGAAAGCATGCTGCAAAATGATTGGTTTGCTGGGTGAGGCAGTTGCTTTTGCCTCCCTTGGAATAGTATTTTTTTTTGTTTATTTGCTAAAAATATCAAAAATATCAAACATAAAAGGGCTCTGGGCTCTGTCCTCTGGGCTACCTTCCTGCCTCAAGTAATAGTCTATGTCACTGTCTATGGCTGAATCTGGATAAGTCAGGTGTTGGTTCTTATTTCTTGTGTTTGCCCTGTAGCACTCTCGATAGTTAGCTGTCTCTTTCACTGCCTTGTAGCATTAGCAAGAACAGTGTTCTGGAGAACCACGTTTAGTCGAGCTGTTTCTGAGAATGGCAGGACATCTCTGCCTGCAGACGACGGGCCGTTTTCAGAGATCAGTCTATCTCAGTGAATTGTGACAGGGAATCAGTTGGCATGTGAGCAAGCTGAACGGTCCCACTTTAAGTGATCTCACATTCCACCAGGAGAGCGGTGGCCTTGTGAGTGCTGCTCTGGGTCTCCTCATTGGACAGTATCTGTTGACCCTGGTTTGGTTTATGTCTGTGCCACTCTGTGGAGTCTGAATGATCTAATCAGGCCTTCCCTCCTCTGAGTGGTGGTCTCCAGGGTCCTTGTGAGGTTTTTGTTCCTTGTGAGTCTGTTTATAGTTTGTTTACTCACAGCTGTAGCCTCTGACTTCTTAATGAATGCAAATCTCTAGGTTAGTTTGGTACCAGGCAACCTGAACTCAGATCCTATGGTGTGCCCCTTTTTAGCCCCAAAACAGTCAGTGGGTGAAAAGTGTGCTGACATCCTCTTTCTCACAATGTGTCTTACATAGTGTTGCACTTTATTATACAGCCAGCTGTCTTTCTATGATCGGGAGCATAAGGTGAGCAAAGCCAGTGAGCTGTCTTGTCACTCCAAATAGGTGTGTATGAAGAAACTGAGACGTGTGTGCGTCTGTGTAGAGTCCTTTATAGAATGTGTGACATACAGTTGTGCATGTGCACACATATACATGTTAGCATGTCTAAAAGAAAAACTCAACTGATGTCACTGAGGCAGAAACACTGCACCTCATTATACAGTCTAGTTGCTGTCTTTCACTGAGAAAAAAACAGGGTTAATTACCTATCCTTACACTACATAATTACACAATACCTGATACCTAAGAACATTTATCTGCTAACTTTTTAATGTTTAGTTTTTAAGTAAATGTTGGACGGGCTGTTTCATGCCAGCTGAATGAAATTACACCAATATTGTTTAGAAATCCTCAGAGTATCAGTTTACATGAAAGAAAAATCAGATCCTGTTTCCAAATAAGGAAATGCATTGATTTTTTTAAAGTATTTGTGGCACATGTAAGTTCATCACCATGTACTGTCGATAGAGCGAGGATGAAAGATTGTCATTGAACTCCAGGTAAAATTAGTGAGGTGCAGAGAGACTAAATACATTACGTCGACACACGCACGATTCCCTGTGTGCAGCACTCTCATTATGCAAGAATATCTTTTCTTTTTTGTGTGCACAGGCTCCTAGAATCTGAACCGAGTCTATAAATAGAAGGCCTGTGGAGATGGAGGATGGACAGCTGGCTTTATGTAACAACCCCTCCTCCAGATAGCACTGTGATCAGGAAGCGAATCAGCTCTCTCTCACTGATGAGAGAAAGAGAGAGAGAGAGAGTGAGCATGATAATGGCATGATAGATGAGGATAGCACTGGGGGGCACATTGTCTGGTGATGTCTGGGCTAAAGGTAAGTGCAATAAATAAGATGAGACAATGGTACTTGAAGGGCGAAATTCTGAACATAATAACAAAAAAAATTCTGAAACTGTTTTTCAGCTGCAACATGAATATACCAACAACAACACATGCTAACACACCCACACGGGTCTCAGTTGGCCAGTGGCAAAATGGGCAAAATGCTTTTCCAGTCTTGGTGCATCATCACTTTGTTTTCAAATAATGTCTAAAGCAATTCCAAAGGATGGGCTTCCAGGAAGACATCATGGACAGCTATTTGCCTTACAAAACAGCTCTTAGGTCATGCAAAAACACCCACCCTTTTCAGCAGGGAATGATATCTGCAAGGGCCAAGATGATGGGCAGCTACACCAGGTTTTTACAACACTTAATCAATATAAGCTCTATGTCGGTAACCTTTGCAAAGCATGCAAGTTACCTGGCTAAGGATAACTTTAATGAAGGGAAATCAGTATTTTTATGATAAACTGTTTCAGATCAGTGGTAAACATCACTAAAGTCCCGCTGGCCTCAGTGCACACCCTTGCACCATGCTAAACATTCTCACTCACAAATCATAAAAAAGGCAGACACCCCGGATAGTTGCAATGATCCATTTAAACATTTGTTTTGGTATTTGTATTTGTCCTTTTAAATTTTAATCTGGGTTTAAAAGTTCTGTTGCACCTCTTAGTCAATCAAGATGGGTGACCTGAGTCTAGGCCACTCAAGTACATTTTTCTGTTTTTGATTTACATTTTGCCCTCTTATTTCTTTGATTCTGAAGGGGTTCGATACTTATTAATCAAAGTAAAATGGCCCTTGTGTTCTCATTGGGATGCGGATCACGCTTCCCTCGGTCTGATTCACCGGCTGCTTTCTGTCAATCATACGGCGACAACGTCTTGATAAATCTAAAGCAGTGGCAGGATGTATATTTTGTTCAATGGAATACTGTGGCATTTGCAAAGGAAGCCCGTTCCTTGTGCATTAGAACCCACGGCACGTGCCCTAAAAATAGAGGACGAAGCTATCAGCATGGATGCTTCTGCTTGTCTATCAGTCAATGCGCTGCCACTCTCTGTCTTGTCTGATGGTCTGTCCACATGTGTTTCTGTCATGTATTTTTATCAGATGGCTTGTAACTATAAATGTCAAAAACTCTTATCAACAGTCCTGCTCTGTCGGAAGGCTCGTCCTCTGCAGCGATGGTTTTTTTTTGTAATGAAATTCTGTGCCTGATGAGAATCTTTGCCTCATTTTATTCTCGGAGGATAACATCTGTTTACTGCTGAGGGTCAATGCAAAAAATTTTTCTTACAGGTGTATGCAATTTACAAATAATCTGTGTGACAAAATCAGATTGTTCAAGTATATTTTGAACAAGTACCAGTGATTAATAAATGTACTACTATTATGAGGGTTATCCCAAAAGTAATACCTCACTATTTTCCCGGCCAAAATGAACTGAGGAGAAATGATATACCCATAGAATTAGCTCAATTATTGGTAACATGCATTATTGTTCTTCAGGTTAAGTCTTACAGCTCTGAAAAGTTGATTGTTTAAATGTAAAAGAACATTCAAGGGATTACTTGTGGTATGGCTTCAGAAAAATAAATTTTGCTAATACTGAAAAACCAACAACAAACAAATAATGCACTGTATAATCACCTTATAAAAACGACACTGAAGCCTTAGACAATGTACACAGAAGAGCAACCTGACTAGTTCCATGTCTTATGGAAATTATGTAAAAGGGTTTAGATGCTTAAATATAAAGCCTTTCACTTTCATAAAAAAAAATTGGCTTGCTTCATGTTTGCCATCAAGTGCTTGTGGAAAAGTAAACTGAAAAGCACCTATAATATAAAGGGGTGCAAAGCAGATTTTGTCAACCACCTCTTTAAGTAGTGTGACAGACCCAATCCCTGTGTGCTAAGTGTTGGCTTCATGGATCTAATATCAAGTATACAGGAAAAAAGGTCATCTGATAAATAGCTTTTGCTTAGGCCATATGTCACTTGTCATTTCAACAGTATCTTATCTAATCTTAATAGAATAGCTCTGAGAAAAGGAGAAGGTGTTCAGAATTTACTATACTGCATCTTCATATTAATGAGATGTAGAAACACAACAGTAATTCATTATGTGAAAGTTGTGAGACATTTTAATGACTGCAGTATATTACGTCTTCCTTTGATTCATTTCTTTTCATTCATCACTGCCCATGTCATAAAAGGCTAAGGTTGCTTGAAAATTCAACAGAGACTATGGCCAGCATGACAGCATAATCATATAAAACAGTAATGGTTTAGAGTGGGCTAAAATGCTTTCTACAGGTGCATTGGTTGTTAGGTCGTGAAAATGAAAGCATGTGCTTAGTGCTAACCAAAACACTAAAAAAGCCTAACCTGAGGGATATTAAAGGCATAACATATCAAGCTAATCGCCACTTCTAAACTGGGAACCGTTCCGCATAGTCCTGCGTGTATGCACACACCAAAAGCGACTGACCCACCTATGTTGGCATAGAGGAGCTCAGAAATTCTCAGAAAGTCTCATATCACACCCCTCCATGGTATAAATGTTATTGGTATATACACACAGGTTGACTGACAAATTAATCAAAGAAATGAGAATAGGATTCATAAGGTGAACCACAGTAGCAATTTCCACAGACAGTTATAAATGCATAGGATTTACAGTAGCCAGAAACTCTGACTGAACAATGGAAATCACTATCTTAACATTATTTCAAAACTGAAACATGTTTAGCTTTAATAATTGAGGGATACAAATTATCTTTGAAAGTGGTAAGATGGTTAAATCCAAATATCTGAGGAACCTAATGTACCTATGTAAACAACAGAATGCCTGTAGAGTATAGAAACAGAATGCTTTTAGAATAATTTGGGAAACCAAGGAATCAAGGAATAGATTGCTGTGCGTGTTAGTAATTGTTGTAAATAAGGTATTAACATGGGAATTTTCTGGTTTCAAGAGTTGATCAGATTTTTTACTTAAAAGAAATAACACTAAATGGGAAATTTGTTTTGATCAATATGTCTCTGAAAGCCATTTATTTTCAAGACCTCAAAAATATCATTATCTTGCATACAAAAACAGAGGGAGGGAAGAGAAAAAAGAGAAGAAACAACACCAGAGCTGCAAAATACAAATTTGTACATTCGAATTTTTGAATCTTAATGATACTTCATCCATTAAGGACCATTAGTGGCTCTTTTGAAGAGATTATGCTGTCTCTTTTCAAAAAATAATTTCAGAAATGATAGGAATAGAATAGCATGATGGAAACATGTAAGTGAAGGGCAAATTGTAAACTAACAATCGGCTCCATCAAAAATATCTCTCTTTAAGACAGACTGTAATGTCAATTTGCGAATCAATTACCAAGCCAGCTACCTTGCATAGATCATGCATGAAAGTCAAGAAAATGACAACTGTGGTAATATCATTTCAGTTTTTACAATCAGTTGAAACCCTCATTTTTTTGAGGGAGAATATTACTTCCCTTGGGAACCACTGCGGACGTATCAATAAAAACGTATCCGAGGAGACACTCAATTATCCCTCGCGCTCCCGTTTCTCGGGGTGCGGCTCGGCTTGGGGTGTCGGTTTTGTTCTTAATACCTGCGGCCCCCGGCGCCGCACGGAGCCCGGAGCGTCCGGGGGAAGGAGGACGCGAGCCAGCGTGATGACAGATAAACAGCCAAACACCATCTGTCCCCGTGCCCTCTGCCAAGCAGACACAACAGGGCCCCTTCAGCACGCCAGCCTCCGGCCTGACGCAGACAGGTGAAGCTATCACCCATATTGATGTCAGGCTCCTGATTGAGACAAGGGCGTCCGCTGGCAAATTCAGCTGGAATTCTACATGGCGGGACGGAGCCGTCCATTCAAGGACCAAGGGGGGGTTAAATTTCTGCCAAATCTGTTGCACGGGGGGGGGATTTTCAGGGGCCTCCTGCAGTGGGGTCCACTACCGAGAAAACAAGCTGGACAAATATCCCCAGAGAAAAAGTGTTTATTTTCTGTGACAATTCCCCGCTGAGCGCCTCCATTTCCTCTCGGACAGCTATGCAGATCAATGCACTAAACTTATGTCATTGTATTTCCCTTGACTTGGGAAAACATTCAAAGTGGAAATTCCCAAATGCACAGTGCTCATTAGTCTGGCTTCTTCCAGTACTCCTCTTCGTGATTTTGTCATAGCAACATACTGTATTACGCAGGATTTAGCTTAACCTGCACAGAAAGCGCAACAAGCTTCAAAGACTCAGACACCAGGTCTGTCTGGCATTATGTTGTTTCTCCCTTTAAATTAATCTAATTTTAAGGTTTGTCTGAAATATCAGCATAATCTCCATTATTTGCAGCAATTTACATTTCATTGCTATGGACAGTATTGGAGTTTTGATGGGTTTATTTTCATAATGAACAGAACTGAGAAGATATCAAAGGTGGGTGATGGCTGTATTCTGAAGTAAACACCTGAATGTGCAGACATCAACAATAATCATTCAACCCAACAGTGACATCTTAGTGAAGACAGTTGAATTAAATGCATGGATTAAAAATGAAATTAATAAGAATTATCTTCAGAAGACATTACCTTGGTCCTGCCATGTAAGAAAAGACTGATGTTACAAACAAAGCTGACACACAGTACCACTGTATATTTATAATATATCATATTTACAGATCTGTGGTTTTGGTGGAGACAAAATACCCAACCAGATTTTACAAGTTACTAAATTATGAGCTCCAGCCCAGTAATGAATATTTCATATTAATGTTTAATTCTGTTTTCTTCAGTATGTTTAACAACCGTAGCAGCCACTCATTACAATCAGCTATTTATAAGCAACCAAGGCAGACAAGTACTGTCGTAAGCCTTACAACGACACACCAAGCCCAACCTCAATTTACATTGTAAAAGATGACAAAATAAGAAAAAAAAGATCCTCCTGAATATGTGATTAATTTTACTGAGAGGCCCTCTGGTTTACTGATTGGAATGCAATGCATGCACAAAGCAGTTTCAATCTATCTGTGACTTATATGCAATCCTTTAACCCTTAATTTGACTAAAACGTTTTGTAAGCAGTTGGCATTACTGCATTAAGCAAAAATGTTTAGTAGGATAAAAACAAAGAAAAAGAAAGAAAATGTCCGTAACCACTGTATGTAAGATGCTTTCAATAAGGGTGTCTGCTGAAAATAGGAAAGGAAAATTAAAAATGAAATTCTCATAGGACAAAGCAGCCTGAAGTCAGAAAGAGTATAGGCCCTAGTCTGCATTCAGATGCATGGAAAAACTTGCTTAAAACTTTTACTGGTGGCCTTACTTTCAGACAGCAAAGAAGTACAAGATTTTGGCTCCTCAAAGTGCCTGATTCACACATTTTATGTCTCCCCCTTTTTTTCTCAGTATTAGTGATGTAATATCACCAGCGGCCAAGAAATTCTGACACATTCACATATGGAGCATGATGGCATGATGGAATTCCAGCAATATACCATATAAAGAAAAAGCCATATTAAGTTTGAAGGACCAGAAGGCAGAACATTTCTTTTTATGTTGGTATGTATTTTTTTCATCCCCTGTGGGCCAGGTTTAGGGTAATTGTAGCTTGTGTTGAGGGACATCAGAGGCAGTCTTTGTGCTACCCTCTTATCTTTAGAAAAGGTCAGACTGAAACTAGGTTACCAAAAATCCATAATACAAGTAGAAAATAACACAAAAGAGGAGAATGTAAGTACTGTTCTTGTTGTGGGATACAGGGTTGGACAGACCATCGATAGAAACAACAATTATGCATAAAAGGTCTTTGTTCTCTTTAAAATTGAAGACCCGTGTCTTCATACAGAAGAGAACAAACAATTGATCATTAAAAAATGGGATTTTTAACTTTTATGTCCTTTCTGTTTGAATTTTTGTTGTATATGGGTAGAAAAAGGAAGGTGCCACATCCTTCATTGAAAAAAGTATTGTTTCTTCTCTGTCCGTGATCATGTGTTGCTGTTAAGCAACTACAAGCTTCATCTGCAGTTTGCGCTCAGAAAAAATAAAATCAAGCTTGTCATATCTGGGGTTCATGTGTGCCCCAGATTGGCAGCCTCACTAAAGTTACCCCCAGGAGTCCTTCTGAATAACAAAATAAGTGCACTGAAAAAAGCCCCAAGAATAACAACAACAAATTCCTGAATGCTTTCCCATTACAGAATTATCTATCTTAACATAAGATTGTAAACAATTTGATTTATTATGTTTTGTGGTTATGAGTCTATTTTTATAATGTCAATCAAACATTACTTGGACATTTTCTTTCTTATTCTGTTTTTTCCCCAACTTGATTTAGTGTAAATACAACTCATAATATTTCTCATTTTAACATAGATCTTATGGTTAATTATGCCTTGTATGTATTTTTACATTCTAGTGCACAAATGTTGATATATTCTGTAAACACTCTGATATCATGACTGTTCAATAGGTGGGAACTGAAATATTTGTAAGGAACTCTGTTCTACTGTCACATTATGTTTGTGGAAAACTGTGATGATGACAGATGTCACAGACAGTTTGATAATTGAAGTGTTTTGGGAAATACCTAAGCAACTGTGGACAGTCACAGCAAATGTATCTGCTTCCTAAAGCCCATATTTAATCTACATAAGGCCTATCTTACACTAATGCATTTTGTCCTTGACTATGAGAAAAAGTTAGGTCTACTACTATTATTACCATTTTTATACACAGAATGTTGCTAAATTGAATTAATTCCCTGACTGAGTTCATAAATCTGTAAAATAAAAGTGCACTGCATTTTTATTGCACCTGGCCCAAAATCTCATGCAATGTATCTGCAAATCTTGGTCTGGACTGCAAGATAGCAATTTCATTCAAGTGTCCAATTAATTGTTATGTTATTGCAAAATAACACCATAAATACTTGTGTCCAAAGAATGATACTGCAAGAGAAGAACAGGGACATATAGTTCCATACCCTCTTCATCACTATGGCTTAATGCAAAACCAGGTCAAACATCTAGGCTCACTTCACAAGACAAATGAGTGTGAATCCAGTGCTTCCTTTGGGTTACAGTGAATTGTGCATGAAGATCTAATGTACAGATTAGGTGTGTAATATTGTGACCATTTTGACACTATATAATGTGTTCCTATTTCACTAAGCCAATTTTTCCCATTTATACTTGTCTTCACATGAGTGATTAAAGGATATTGGGGATTACAAAGTCTGTATAAGACAAACAGAAAAACTGACCTGTACATTCACAAACCTAATGGTATATGTCTTCAAATAAATGAATAAAAACCACAGAGAGACTATAAATCAGATTGATTAAACACTGTATGAGACACGGGAACACTCTGTAGTCTCGGTCCTCCCCCATAAAATCTGTGCATTTTGTGACTTCATTCCTTTTCGTACTGAGGAATGTCTGCCTTCCCCATCAAGTTAAATTTGAAAACCTTACTTCTAACATGGTTGTGAAGAGTAAAGGTGCACAGCTAACAACATACTGATCAAATTCGTGTTTCCCACCAGTGTGGTAGTTACATTTTCAAGCATGACTGTGATGACTCTTGAACTATTACTGACTTTGTCACGTTACAAATGTATCAGTATATAAACATTCAGTTCATTAAAAGATGTTTGCCTTGTCATTATCAGAAGGAGCATCAATCAAGCCACACTGGAAAAAAAAAACAAACAAAAAAAAAAAAAACATTAAGACAGATTTTTAATCTTTGTAGCTAGGTAGCTATAATGTGAGTCTCTGATGCATTTAATTCGAGTGCTTTATTTTGCTCTTCGCTCTGCTGTTTATTTTGCTAAATCACGAACACTGGTGGTCAAATATAACATAAGATGGTGTAGGGTAATTGCCTCAGATTGCACAGTTTGAGTGCAGTGAAGTTGTGCGGTGCGCAGTTCTACTTTTCCACTAGCCTTTGTTGGACATATGCTTATTACAGTTTCTGATTTCAATTCACCGTCTTCATTATTGTGCCACACATGTACACAAACGACGGCTCTCTGACTAACTGAAAATCTACAGGTAGACCGACAGAAAGGGTAGCTACTCAATGTAAACGCTTGGTTTTTAAAATCTATTCCTACGCTCTCAAAAGAGGAGATTTTCGAAAATATTAATTTTTACGCCACAAGTGTTCGTATTCTGTTCTTTTTCACCGTAGCTTGCACCTGTAGTGTATTGTTTGTTGCTGCAGTTGTCGCTGGTGTTATTTCCTTGCTAAGACAAACAAGACTGCCTGCTCACTTGACATAGGTTTTCGTTAAAATGGACTCTGCGGGACTCAAAATATTGTTGTTAAACCGTTCTATAACAGTAGCTGTTGCAAATCCATTCAGTCGTTCATGGTTTCATATTAGAGTTTCTTTTTGAAGACACTGCCATTTGCCCCTTTGAAAGCACAGC
This sequence comes from Megalops atlanticus, assembly GCA_019176425.1. NCBI lineage: Eukaryota > Metazoa > Chordata > Actinopteri > Elopiformes > Megalopidae > Megalops > Megalops atlanticus. The sequence goes on along the minus strand of CM032879.1, from coordinate 36,268,882 downwards.
CATCTCAAAATTACGAGGATGTATTTGAGACTTTGCGACAAAATCTAACAGCCAGCTGTCCTCCCTGTTGCTCTCGTCAATCCAGTGATAAACAAAAAGCAGCTCATTAATATTCGACATTTCACATTCAAAATTGCAGTAGCCTACTGTTATATTAAAGAAGCCCATAAAGGTAATATTTTCTGGTGATTTTTTTTCCAATATGGTGTTTCACATCAGTTAAAATTAAATGCTGTTTTATGTTACAGCTTATTTCAATTTTGCTTTAAAAATGGGTAACAACGCCCTTATATATGTTAACGACATGTATTTTGTCTTAAATATTGTAGCTATCAAGATGTATTGCGGACTATAAAAGACAAATTTCACAGCCTAGTTGAGAATCGACTAACCTCCGCACACGCAGTTTTGAACACTTACCCTTTGATCTTTGGTTGTACAGAAAACCCACTGTAGCCTATTGCAGGTCTGCGACCAACAGTGTCCTCTGTCAAGATCCACGGTTGCCCAGCCTATGGCCAGCTCTTTCTCTGTTCCTCCCCAGCTTTCTTTTGCTTACTGTTGGTGAGTCACTGCCGATCTCGAGGTCCCATCTGCTCGAGTCGGACTGCTGCATCCCTCTCAATGCGGTAGCAGTGTAGCATCAGGACCTGCACAGATTTCTCCTTGGTGGTTGCTGTGGCAACACCAAGTGCAAGCTGCGACCGAAAGATGGACAGTATGCTATGACCTGCATTCTGTCATTTTAAAAAATTATACACATCTAATCGGTTCGCCTTGCATTTTCCACGACAATTTTAACATATTTTAAATAAACATCAACGATATCCTGTTGGTTGTGGTCAGTGAAAGGACAGTTCCATTTTTAGTCTAATTCAAGCTGTCAGTATTAAATACGCGTTAATTATCAGATGTTGCACGCATGTGTCTGACGAGCACCATATCAAATGAAGTGCATATAGTACACTCACGTGTGTGCATGCGTTTTTACAGTTTTACATCTTATTACACCTATGCGTTTATTCCGCCCCGAGTTCGACCCACTTTTAGGGAAAGCTACAGGGAATAGGGCACAGGATAAACAGGCCAAAAAGCAAAGGAGCAAAACGGATCTTTCCAAGGACATATATGTGATTGTATCGGTGTCCTCGCCACGACTCCCTCCTGTGCAAACCCGGCATTGTCATATTTCTTTTCTACCAGACCACAGATACAGAGAGAGAGAGAGAGAGAGAGAGAGAGAGAGAGAGAGAGAGAGAGAGAGAGAGAGAGAGAGAGAGAGAGAGAGAATGGGGGTGAAGAGGGATTTAATATGACAAGTTGGCTATCAATAAAACACACACAGTTGCATGTCCATAATTAGTAACATCATTTGGGAATGTGATATTTCTGATCTGTATTGTTACAGGCATGGCACTGAAAATAAATACTTAAATGTGAATAGTTTCATAAGTGTTAAACAGTAGTGTTGTAACATTGTCTAACATTCCATGAATGATAGTATACAATTTTATATTAAAAACAATTCACTGGTTAATAGTCTTAAAATAAGGTGAGGATGAAAGGCAAAACAGGTATATATTGATCATGCAGTCAGCTTGGTGCATACCACCTTGAAAATTCTGTCTCTGCCATTGCTGAAGCTACAAGTGTTCTGATTAACTGGCTCATTATGAACATTCTTGAAAGGCTGTGGCCTAGAAGAACATTCATAGGAATGCACAGGAACAGATACAGCACTGGAACTTCTTGCTGGATGAACCTCCTAGATGGAGGACGAAAGGGACATGGTGCCAATAAAAAGGAGAAATATGGCACAGAATAGCATGAATTTACCAAATAATAACGGCTCGTGTGACTGTACAGCAAAAATCAGACACATAAAACTCTCTGAAAAGTGATAACACCATAATCTATAGAAATTTTACACTTCATTTAAATTTAGGGGTACATACTAATTAATGTAATTATAGGTCCAAGGGGAGTGTGCCACTAGGTAAACCTCATCAGAACAATTCCCTGCCTTATCCTAGAGTTTGCAGTGTTTCTTGTCTATCCCCTCTTGTTTACAGTACTGTTAACAAAAAGGAACAGCCAAGAAACACTCCAAATGAAGTTTTCCCACACAAACATGCTAGGCCGCCATCCCTACACATCCAAGGGTATCCATGATACATGCCAAAGTGTGACCAGCATTGTAGTATAATGCCAACGTAGGGCAAGGTAGACCTCAACCAGAGCCGGGTATATACTTTGGTGTTTGTAAGACTCAGCATAACATTAGAACACAAACTCTCTCTCTCCCCACACACACACACACACACACACACACACACACACACACACAGCTGTGTATTAATTTCATCAGGACTGGATAGTGGCACCACCACCTGGTAGTAATAATGAAGTTATTTTTGTTCCTCATGTATGCTATGCTACTTATGTGAATAAATTGTCCCAGATGCCCTCTAATGGACGTTTCTTGAAGTACTACTGTAAGAAATGGACTTTCCTCAGACAACCCCCACTTAATGTAAAAGACTCACGACTACTTCTAAAGAGGATTACCTCCAATGAACCGGTAAATTAGCTTACCCTCATCAGTACTTATAGATTTAGAAAATATACTAAACAGTAAAAAACCCAAAGGAGTTTCCTTGTCTGGAAACTTAATGTATGAATGTAAGACTAATCTGAATGCATTAATTGACTTTCACTTATTTCATTTACATTCATTTTAGCTTATCCTTGTCTGTTTATGAGGATTTATAGTCCACCTACAGTGCATTTGAAATTGCTATCATTTTGTATTTTTTATTACTTATAATATCCACAAATTCCACTCATAAGTAATTACATACCTGATGAAAAATGCCATATGTTTGCCACATGTTTTGGCAGCCAGAGATTATGGCTGAAAGGCTTACATATCCAGTGCTCATGTACCATTACTGACTACAGTCATGTAGATCAAGATTTGAATCTGCAATCCCCTGAATAAAATTGTGGCAACATACCAATTTGAATTTCAGTTTGCTTTTTTTGCTAACCTGCTCTGCAGTGCAAAGTGTTACACATTTTGCATTTTTATACTTTGCAGCCTAAAGACATTTAAAGTTTGTGCATGTATTAACTTTTACATTTCTTCCCCCCCCTCTCTTGCACTGCAACACATCTATTAAGCCCTGATTTCAAATTACCTTTGTATTGTTGATCCAGGATGGATGACACCTATCAGACTTTTGTCAGCTCTGTTGGCAATTCAATGTGGGTTTTATTTCTGTTGGTTAAGGATTTTATCTTCAAGTATTTTGGACTATTTTACAGGTCCTTCAGTCCTGGGTTTGTCTATGATGTTTCTCTGCACTTGATGACGCTTCATATAAAATTGAGTCATGACCTATTTCACCCAATATTTCATTTCTATATGGAGTTACACAATTATAACAATCTTCTGTAAGATGCATATAGGCCTAGTTACATTTTAAAACAACATGCAGAAGACACTAATTCATCTAGTGTCTTTTGCACATTCATTGCCATGACATTAAGTCATTTAGTCTCATTAGTCGTATCGTTATTTCAAGGATAAGAGGTATAAACTCAGTTTTTTCCGATGGCTAGCTAACTGTAGAATGAATACAGTTTTGAAGATGTGGAACCTATATTCTGCTCTATGATATTCATGCTAGCCCTGCAAATGGCCGACGTTGCTCCAACGTTTCTGTGAAACATGGGATACACGGGAAATGGGCAACCGTTGTCGGCAACAGGTATTTCCGGTGGCCTTATTTCAAAATAAAAGTGGTTAACAACAGTAATAGTCCTTCCTACTTGCATGCTTACATACACAGAAGTATTTACTAACATGTATATATGAAAATAACCTGTACGTAATTACACACATTTTAACGACAAATAGCAGCGTGAATACACATACATATTTCGAAAATTTCGCGTTTCACCTCTTTAATCTCCTTACAAAGCTAGGTCTAACTGAATTTACTTGATGACAGGCTAATTAAAATTAAAGCATCATATTTAACTAACATTTGCCTATATAAGCAACGGGCATTGCCTTGCGTATAAAAGAACTGCAAACCCATACCCATCAGAACTTCATCTTTTAGACATTGAAGCTGTCACATGACTGAACACCCTCACTGGCAAATAATATTACCATTCATATGCATGGTATCATTCTAACACATCCATTCCAACCCGTACTATACAAAAAGACAACAAAATAGAAAATTTTCAGCACACAATTACCTCGCATTACGCATGTGCAAAAAACATCTCTTTACGTCAATAAAAGGGTCTGATATTAAAATTACTGTAATCAAAATGAAGCGAAGTTACACTAAATCATTTCACCAATCCCTCACAAACTAAACAAGCGCTTTCCCAAAACGACGTTGATCAATGCTTCCTAAATTATTTTGGGTAACTTGGTCCTTTATCTTCCATCTGAAGAACAATTGGTCTATCGAGCTTTGTGTCACAACCATATTTTACTGACGTATTGATAATGGTTTTGCACATATGAGTAAACTGGGGTTTTTGCAAACTAAAAGTATTTATGCCAGACACTGCTAGTTTTTCTCGTTTTGTGGCGGTAGAGGCGCGAATACACGCCTCCCTAATCACTGTTGTACTACCTGTGTAACATAAAACATTCCCGGGGAAACCTGATTTTGTTAACTTTGAATTTCAAACATTTTATGCTTGGGACCTTTATTATATATTAAACATGGAATAGGAATAGAAATACGCTATATCCAAGTGTGTTTTTACTGCATTTGTGGCAGAGTAAATGTATTATTTAAATTTATTATCAACAATTTATTATTGATGGTTGAGGTCGGAGTAGTTTTCAGGGGACACCGCAATCGTACTTCCGACTAGCCTCTGTAAAAGACGATCCTAGCGGCGCTGAATCTTGTGGCTCCGCGGGTCAATTTTTTGAGTTTGGCGTGATCCGATTTTAATCGGAGCCATCAGAACTGCAACAATGGTAAGAGTTTGCTTGTTGTTTTTAAAATAGTTTTACTGATGGAAATACAATGTATTTGTCTTTTTGGAGCAGCGATGCGTTTGGATAAACCCCAGATTTTGGTTGTTCCCTGGTCGTTGGGTAGGCCATTGTTTAGCCCGCTCGATATTTAATGTTGGGGTGAATATGTAGATAGCTTGACTACATACTTACTGGTTAACGTGTTTAAATCATGGTTTGTTAATGTACGCTGTCCTGATGTATTGGAGACGGATTTTAAAATGGTAAAAGTTAGGTGTCGTTCTAGGGAAGTGTCTCGGTGCCAGAGACGTTAGCCAAACAGCTGTTAGTCTAGCTAAGCACTCGAAATATTGCTTTCAGTAGCGACCTAATTGAAGCGAGTAGATATGCAGTCTAAGTTTAATTCATAACTTTGTATCTGAAAGAAGTGTGCTAATTAAATCGCAGCCGGTTGAGTATCTTGTGTATCAGATCCCTCGCTAGGCAGCCATGTTCTGTAACGTAACTACTACGTTGCAAGACGTACGCTTGCTGCACGGCCTAGCGTATTTGAAGTTAGCTAGGTCGATGTTTTGGTGGTAATCTCAATGCTTAGTTGGAAGCTAGCTAGCTACAATTGCGTTTTTTGTTTTGGCTGTTTGGATCTGCACCGCCTATGCAGTGATGCCTGTGAAAGGAGGCATTGTGGTGGCCGAAAACGGAAACACGGGTGATCCTTTTATACTGAGTTTGCAGAAGCAGCTTGTGGGAGTTCCATCAACTGCCACAAATATTGTATAGCAGATTTGTTGCCGGGTTAATTGTTTGCAAGGTCTGGTATTATAAAGCAAACAAACGGCCAGAATACTAACTTGTCCCATGTGTGTTGTATTGCCAGAAGGGGAAGACTTTTTTGTTGCTCTCATAGTAACAAATGTTTATAGAGTGGTAGAATAAGTTCTCAACAACTTACATTGGGTATGATCTTGGTGTCATGATTGCAGTCAGACATTGGTCACCATGTCCAAAATTTAGCCTAATTTGGGGTTCACACTGATGGGGGGCAGAAATTGAACCCTGACTTGTTCCCTCCAAACAAAGCGGATGAGAAGGCACATGGGCTCTACATGTAGGTGCAGACATATGCAAACTACAGTCAAGAAAAAATTGTACGCCCCAAAGGCTCAGTGATGCTTATGGCATAACCTTGATTTCCTCCTGCAGACGGTGGGAAAGAGCAGCAAGATGCTGCAGCACATCGACTACAGGATGCGCTGCATCCTGCAGGACGGCCGCATATTCATCGGGACTTTCAAAGCCTTCGACAAGCACATGAACCTCATCCTGTGTGACTGCGACGAGTTCAGGAAGATAAAGTAAGTCAGAGAGGATTTCCGTGTTTACGTTTGCCAGCTGTTGTGGAAGATGAGTACTGTGTAATTGTTGTTTATCTATGGTGTTAAACTGATGCCAGACCCACCATACCTTTGCTGAGCTGACTGCTGCATGTGGTGGAAAGGAAGGGTACCTTGTATTCATGCCTGACCCCCTAGTAAAGTGGTTTTTCGAGTGTTACTGGTGTTTGTTAAAGAAACTAACTTGGAGCCAGCAATTTAAGATTTTTTTTCATGGCATTCATCTGAGTAAATTTGCATTAACATGACACCATCTTGTTTGTGCCCTTCTAGGCCCAAGAACTCCAAACAGCCTGAACGTGAGGAGAAACGTGTGCTTGGACTGGTACTGCTCAGAGGAGAGAACCTAGTGTCGATGACTGTTGAAGGACCCCCTCCCAAAGATGTAAGTTCACACTGTTCTGTACATTAAATTCACTTAGCGGACGCTCTTATCCAGCATGAATTCCAGCACAAAAAAGTGCATCCATTCAAGTTGAATGAGCAACAATGCCAGACCAGGCTAACAACACTCCCAAACCAGTGAGTGTGAGCACACTATTCAAGCCCTATCACAAGTTAGCCTGTGCAACCTGACTAGACAAAAGAAGCCAAGTATACTACCATACATCAGTCAAGTTTATAGAGTAAGGCAGAGTCATTTTATGTAATTGCCTTTACTAAATTCCAGAGTTGGTATTTTTTATAGCAACCAGTACTCTGCACAAGGATGCTCAGGAAAGTTTTAATATTTACCAATAACAAGACTTTGCTTCTCTTGCAGACTGGCATTGCCCGTGTGCCCTTGGCTGGTGTGGCAGGAGGGCCAGGAGTTGGCCGGGCAGCAGGCAGGGGGGTCCCTGCTGGAGCTCCGATGCCCCAGGCCCCGGCAGGGCTGGCAGGGCCCGTCAGGGGTGTGGGAGGGCCGTCGCAACAGGTAAGGCCAACAAAATGGCTGTAATCTTCCATAGACCAATAGGGACCGGTGTCAGTGATTTGCAGTAATGGTTATTTTTTTTTCCCGTTCACAGGTTATGACCCCACAGGGAAGGGGAACGGTCGCTGCGGCAGCAGCAGGTGCCAGCATTGCTGGCGCACCCACGCAGTATCCCCCAGGCAGAGGAGGACCCCCGCCGCCTATGGGACGAGGAGCACCACCTCCAGGTATGGCCCGTTTGCTGTCCCACATACTCATAAGGAGCCCCCCGTACACGAGTCTCGAGTGGTCCTCCTGCTCAGGTGGGAGTCTCTGGGTCTAAGTGTGTTGGCCACATGGCAGTGTTGGTTCTGTAGCCATGATGAGCTCTCATTTGCTCTGAGTATGATGTTGAAGCTTATTAAAGCAGGATTACTCTGAGCTCTGAACCATATGTCAAAGTAAGACTTGGGAGTTTCAGACCACCCACTGCTGGTATGTGTGTGGTGCCTCAGGTTGGTATTAACCCCCATTCTTGCCTCCCTGTGTATAGGAATGATGGGGCCTCCCCCAGGCATGAGACCCCCGATGGGGCCCCCTATGGGAATGCCCCCTGGCCGTGGTGCCCCCATGGGCATGCCGCCTCCCGGAATGAGGCCCCCAACCCCGGGAATGAGAGGTAAGGCTTGCTTCTGGTACTTGGTGTTGGCAACAAATTGTAAGAAAAATTACAGCATGTTCAGTTTTAAAGTCAACAGATTGCATGTCCCAGTCATGAATTGAAATTTTCCCAGTACACATCAAAGGGAATTAAATTTTTTCAGTTTTGCTAATTGTATCTAAATGCCTCTTGTGTGGGATCCCAGTTCTTGTACATTTTTAGGAAAAAGTCACCCGTGGAGTCAAACAAATTCCATTTATTGCAAGGGGTTGTCGTGTTTCTACAATGCCTTGTAAGGATGGGCAATATAAGTGGTTTTAGTGTTTAACATCTGCAGTAAATGAAACTTAGTACATTTAATTTTGTCATGACAGAGGTAATTCCTAGATAGGTGATGAATAGCAGTGTCTTGCTGCAACATACCTACATTTAGGTTCACTGTGCTTAATGCTGCCATGTCCTTGTTACAGGGCCTCCCCCTCCAGGAATGCGTCCCCCAAGACCCTGAGCCACCTCCCTGGATTTAAACTTGTCATCATGAACCTTTTGTCACTGGACTTCTCAGCTCAAACTGTTGTATAGTTTCATTTTTGTAATTTTTTTTTTAATAAACAATTTTGTCTATTTTAAAAGGACTTGTCTCCCCTTAAACATGCAAGCTGCGTGTTTGTTCCTCATTGTAGCATCCATTCTCTCACCAACTTGGGGTCATGTTTTATTTCAATCTAGTGGATCTGTGTTCCTGACCAGATGCTCCACCCAGGAATGCTCCCCATGTTTCTTCTCCGTTGTTTGGTTTCAGAGTTCTGAAATGTAGTGTTTGAAGAATTAATTTTTCCTCCTTTCCTCCCAGCAGTTAGGAGGCATAGCAGTTGGTTATGGTCTATATTACTGTATTAAAAATGTGAATTTGTATTCACTCCTTGTAGAGGGTAGTTTATTGGCCTCATGTCACTATCCACTTGGTGTATAAGATGATGCAAATCTGTGGCTATGGCAGTTCAAGTTATTGTGCCTGGACGGAGGCATAATTGCACCATGACCTACTAAGCTACTGGTCTGGAGTGGGTTTTTTCCTGAGCTTTTAAATGCTTCACTTTTGGTATGTAGCTTTATTGGATATTAATTGTTTTCACATCTGCTTTGGTTAAGCTTTATATGTAACCAGTCCAAAAGAATGTACATTGATAACGGTATGTAATCTAAGTACTTGGAATTAGAAATCTTCAGTTGTGGTCATTACAAAGGGGAAAAACTGCCCTTGTTAGATGGTCTAATACTACAGATTTTGTGCATACAAGCAAAATCCCTTTGTGTGTGCACATATATAAAACAGCATTTGGAGCTCTCAGGTTACATTTGTACAAACTCTTCCAGCTACCTGAGTTCACAACATTGTTTCAGATGAAATGTGCTGCTCAAAAGTGTACTCTTGTCATATCCAGCAACCCTCAAAAAGGTTTATTTCAGGAAGAACTTGTACAATGGTTCTGGTTAGCCTCAGGAAAAAAATACTGAAGACCCTACAAAATCAAAGCCATGCCATTTTGAACCAAATATATCTAAACCAATATGAGCTGTGGCCTTAGCCATCACTTCAGTTAAGGCTGGTCTGCTTCTTGCTGTCTGGGCCGGATGACTCAGAGTAATTCCAGATGAACCCACTCCTGTGTAATCTGTGTGAGATTATTTCCAGTTTTATTCCCTCGATAAAATACTCAAATGTATGTAAAATAAGCAAGGAAATTTACTTTGGCACATTGCATAATTTCTCTGGCATTTATGCAGAGTGCAGTTTAATGCAGTTGAGCCTGGCATGTACACTTTTAATGAGCCAAATTTTACACTAGGGAAATGTCTTACATGGTATCTTTCAGATGTATCATAAGAAATTGGAGAATCAACAGAATGTGGTTGTGAACTTAAGAGTTGTCTCCAATTTTGTCTGCAACATTCCAATTTTTGTCTGAATCTTCTATAAAGTGGAAACAAAACAGCTCTGCAGTTCCCTACGTGGTGTGGGAAGTTATAGTACTGGCATTTTTTTTTTTGAATGGCAAAGATGTTCCTGAGTACCTCTGGTACATGAGCTACCACATGAAGAGACGCCTGGCCTAACCCTCGTGGCCACAGGTATAAAATGGTCATGTAATTGGAGTGCAAGAGAACACTGGCGGTTATGTACTACATATCAGGCTGTGTTGTAATTATGCTGCTCTTCACTTAGTTGCCTGAAATAACTTAAAATCTGCAATTAACAAAGGATTGCGGGACTACGCAGCAACCCATTTTCCAGAGAATGGGCTGTAACACATCCAGAGCATCGGTTAGTTGACGGTTTCTGTCGCTGGCCTGCGACACAGTAGTCCGATACACTTTCCGACTGTCATGTCAGCCTCCTAGCGTTATTGTACCCCGTCTGGCAGGCTGTTTCGCTAGCTTGCTAGCACCTTTAAACTCGCATAGATAAAAAATTACACCGTAGGCCGGAACGTTAAATGCGTACTCCGTGGGTTCATTGAATCGGTGAACCAAGATGTACTTCCGGTGCTTTCAAACACGTGTGCTGCTAAGCACGATGGGGCTTGCCTACTCTGATGTGTAGCTAGCTGGCAAGGTAGCTACTATACAATATTTGGTGTTTCGGCATGGTTCATTGGGAGACTGTTGTGGTATTTCGGAAGATAGCACAGTGAACTGTCAGTAAGCGCTTAAAATAATTTTCTTAAGTAGCGAGCAGTGCTACTTAGCCTGTTAGCCAAATAAAAACAGCCTGAAGTGGCTAACTACCAGTATTTTTTAAAGGGTCGGGGCACACTTTGTCAACGGGACAATGATCGCAGATTTGGACTTCATCGGAACCATAAACGAAGATGACGATGTGCCGGAGGAGCCCGATTCGGACTCTGAAGATGAAACAGTAAGTTTGTTGTTGGCGAAAATTAATTCTCTCTAAAAACTAGTTCAGTGGTCCAGCTTTCACACGCTAATGTTAGTTAGCTATTCAGACTAGCATGTCAGTGTCTCCATACCTGCAGTTAACTTAGTAACTAGGTAAAGGACATTCGTTAAGTTCGGTCGAAGCAACTGACCGAAGTTGAGGCAAATTACTGGTGTAATAGATATGCTGGTAGCTTATTAGCGTCAACAAATTAATGGTCTCCATTTCTGCATTTCCAAATTAAAAAGGGATTGTACTTCACCCAGTCGATGTCATATTAGTTAGCCAGCCAGCCGTACTTTTTAGCTAGTTGATTTGCTATCTCCACTTTAAATCATATTGGGGATCTCTAATACAGTATTGTTTTTCTAACTTAGGCAGTACCGGTACAGTTCATTGTACCTCGGTACAGTAAGACTGTTTAAAGAGGACCTACACACCATCCCCTGCCTCATCATAGTCCCGATACTTGTGTGTTTGTACCGGTTAATGACCAACATAGAGTAAGCAGATCTCCCACCCATGAGTCTGTGAGTCTTTAAAACCTTTTTCCCCCCAGGAACAGCCGATCGTTCTGGCACGGAAGCGCAAAGGGCTGCAGGGACGCGGTGGCGACTTCAGTGCCGACTTCGAGTTCGGGGAACGCGATGGGCTGTACAGCGAGGACTGGGCCATGGCTGACGTCATGTCACAGTTGAAGAAGAGGGTGAGAGGAGGCAGTAATTGTGAGATCAAACTGACTGGATGAATAAAACATGTATATGTGTATGCAGTGTTCTCTTAGATTAACACACAGCTCCATTGAAGAGGAGTCGTACATAAGCACTTATAATTGCAGATCACTGTTCACACAGTGCCAGAAGTTACACAGATGACAGAACTATCCATTTAAACCATCCCTGTTATATTACAGAAAGCCCCCACTACCTTGGATGAGAAGATCGAGAAAGTCCGGAAAAAGCGCAAAACAGAGGTAAGATTACTGGGCCCACTCAGCTATGGGCTCCCAAGGCAACAGAGTTACGGATATTTTAATGTTATGTCTGTCATATTTTTGTGCATCCCGGATTTGACATATTGTAATTGGAGCATCATGCAAACAGTGGTCTCCTTATCTTGTGTGAATTGGTGCAGTGACATCCTGTTACCTCGTGATGGAGCTCTAACTCTGTGTGCAACATCTCTGCAGGAGAAAGCGCTGAAAGAAGGGAAGGCTGCAGAAACCCATGCGTCCGAAGGGAAAGGGAAAGACCAGGCAGAAGTTAAATGTGATGGTGATGATGATGATAATGAGGAGGAGGAAGGAGAGGAGGGGGAGGAAGAAGAGGAGGGAGCCAGTGATGATGACAATGGTGGTGAGGGATCAGAAGAAGGCAGTGAGGAGGAGGATGAATTCTCCTCAGCTGATGAAGAGGTTCTGACCAAAGCAGGTACTGTTTTGGTGTTTTATGTGGGTCTGTAATGCATCTGTGGTTGTTTTGCAAATGTACACAAACAGATTGGCTCAACAGGCCATCTTGATTGACAGTTGTCTGCATGCGCAGATTTTTACCCACTCATTTGAGATGTTCATTTACCTGTGCTTCTTTCCACAGACAAACTGAGAGAGAAGGACAGCAAAGGCAAGAAAAAGAAGAAGGCAGGGGATGAGGTGAGCTAAGAACCAATGGAGGTTGATGGTATACTAAGCGCAATGTGTAGAGCTATGTGAAAAAAGACTGCATTCGATTTTCTCAGATCTGTGTAAAGAGTAAAGTCATCAGCCAGATAATTCGCGAAAGTATACATGCTAAGTATAAGAGTGTTTATCTCCACGATTCTACATCAGCTTAAAGGATTTTGACATAGTGGTCTGGTGTTTCTGTTTCTGGTCAGTAGATGGCGCTGAAAGCTTCTGGGATCAGATGATTTTGCTTTGAGTAGTGAGGGAGGTGGCAGGGGGACTTCAGGTCTTCACCACATGGCTGCTGCTAATCTTTTACATCCACTTTAGTTTTAACAAAGGGCACGCTTAAGAAAGGAAAAGTAATTGAACTCTTTTTATTCATTTGTCTCCTTCATTTACTCGCCTCTCGCCCGCAGCCACCAGAAGCCTTTTACGAAGACGCCTCCCAGTACGACGAGAGCCTCACCTTTCAGGACATGAACCTGTCCAGACCGCTGCTGAAGGTGGGGACCCGGGGCGCCCTCAGTGACATTTGTCTGTCTGAGGCCTTTCACACGCTCACCCCTTAACCTGTCTCTTTTTCAGGCCATCACTGCTATGGGCTTCAAGCAGCCCACCCCCATACAGAAGGCCTGCGTCCCGGTGGGGCTGCTGGGGAAGGATATCTGTGCTTGCGCTGCCACCGGCACTGGTGAGTGAGGTCAGAGCGGCTGTGCGGCGGCAGAGCACGGCCAGACACCATCCCCGCGGCCAGCGTCACTGTCAGGAACTGTGTTTTCTCGTGTCAGAAATCAAACATACCCTTTGCATCTCTCATTCTGAAAGGGCACACATACTGTTGTGCTTCCTGGTGAAGTAGGTTTAATGTTGAGTTTATTAGTGTCTGTAGTTTATTGTCAGTGACCTGAATATAATTGCATATGGATTTTCAGGTCTGCTAGCCTTTTAAAAGTGGAGAGTTGCTGTGACTGCAACTGAACAAGTACATGTGGAAGCATACTATTTTTCCTGCTGGTATTTTTGTGACTTTATTTTTATCTTTGATGATGCCAACAGGCACCAAGCTTGGCCTCTCTGGAATGAAAATAATTTTGAATGAAGCATTGCAAATAGAGAGAGCAAACACATGCTCTTAATAGACTAAATATTCAGACACCTAATCAGACATAACATAAATTATTGGAACCAGCTGGCTAGGTCTAGTAATAGTTACCCTATTAGTGACTCTCACCCTAGATGCCCTTCGAACAATTATTATGATGAAGAGTGAGGAATAACAAACCACTGCTGCTGCATATCGACAAAAAAGCAGTCCTTTAAATTAGGAGTTTAACTGGGATATTGATTAACACAAATTGTTAAAATACATGCCAAGGTAGGTGTAAGCCCTAGAAATGTAATAATTAATTTATTCACAGTCCTTAATAAAAAGATTGAAGCAGATGCATGAAATGGAAGTTACCAACATTTGAAGGTTGTGTTGGAAAGCTGCCACGGAGCTTTATCATTTACAGACACCTGTGTCAACGGATATGAGACCCAGTGCTAAACAGTCATGTTTCCCTGTTGCCAGGCAAGACCGCTGCGTTCATGCTGCCAGTTCTGGAGCGACTGATCTACAAACCCCGGCAGGCCCAGGTGACCCGGGTCCTGGTGCTGGTGCCAACCCGTGAGCTGGGCATCCAGGTCCACGCGGTGGCCCGCCAGCTGGCCCAGTTCACCAGTGTCACCACCTGCCTGGCAGTGGGTGAGCGTTCAGGCTTTTCTAAGCCTCTCATTTTGGCTACTGCAGATCAATGAGTCTGTAGTTACATCATATTATTGTCATTTAGCAGACGTTCTTATGCAGAATAATTTGTATGGGTTACAGTTTTTGACCAGGGGTACAGCAGCAGTACCCCAGCAGGGAATCGAACAGGCAACCTTTCAGTTACAAGCCCTGCTCCTTACCACTATGCTACACTGCCGCTATAGTGTCAGTCAAACTCCCCTGGATGAAATGTTCATTCCTACTCTGCCTCAAAAGTGTTCTCTCTAATACATGGTACGTAACCAGTTTAACTGGTTTAGAGGCGGTGTTTTGGGGAAGCATTGTGTAGCAGTGTTTAAAGATCTACATAAGAACATAAGAACATATTATGACGAGAACAGGCCATTCGGCCCAACTAAGCTCGCCATTTCTTAATTAAAGAGTATCTAATACTGCATCAAGTCTAGACTTGAACACAGCAAGGGTCTCTGCCTCAACTACATGACCTGGCAACCTATTCCATCTATTGATAACTCTTTGTGTAAAAAGATCTATGGCTTGTGACTAGGTGGTTGCATGTTTAAGTGTTGGGAAGGGCACTGCCGTATCACCGTGGACCGTTACCAGAACTGCTTCAGTAAAATAACATAGATAGACATAACACGGATAGCCGTAACATGTACAGTTCACTCTTATAAGAACATCTGATGGGTTTGATTGGTTGATGTGCAGGAGGAGTGCTGCATCCTTGGTGATACAGTGCTGAAACCTGTGTGCCTGTTCCAAACCGACAGATGAGAAAAGAAACGTGGAAGCGGTGCATTCAGAGCCCCTCTTTCTGTGTTGCCGTTAGGTGGGCTGGATCTGAAGTCTCAGGAGGCGGCGTTGCGGGCAGGACCTGACGTTCTGATCGCCACACCTGGGCGGCTGATTGACCACCTGCACAACACGCCCTCCTTCGAGCTCAGCCACGTGGAGATCCTGATTCTAGACGAGGCTGATCGGTAGGTGTGGAGGGTATGGTGGAGATGTAGATTTTTCCGGAAGGCAGGTAGGGAGCTGTTGGTGGTATTGCATGGCTGGGATTGGATCTTGCATCATGTCACAGTCCATAATAGATCACTGAGAGTCTTCAATGCGATGCAGTGACGTGGTTGTCTTTTGGGGAGCTGCAGCGGGCAGGCTGTGAATGTGAAGAGGCTGTGTCCTCCTCTGTTTCAGGATGTTGGACGAGTACTTTGAGGAGCAGATGAAGGAGATCATTCGGCTGTGTGCTTACCAGCGTCAGACCATGCTGTTCTCAGCCACCATGAGCGAGGAGGTATGGACTGGCCCATAATCCATATTCTACTGCTGACCCATAATCCATATTCTACTGCTGTCCCATAATCCATGTTTTACTGCTGTTCCATATTCATGTTCCACTGCCATCTCATATCCATGTGCTGCTACAGTCTCATTCCATGTTCCACTGCTGTCCCATGTCCATGTCCCTAGCTGACCAAAGTTTGAGATTTTGTCACACACATTTGGAGTTATGAGCATAAAAAATGGGAATCAAGCCCATCTGGACCTGCACACTAGGCTTCTGTGTTCACCATGAAAGCCATCCTATTCCAGGTGTCCTGCTGCTTCACAGTGGTCCTTTGTGGCTTTAGAATTTGAAGTATAGTGATATAAACGGGAATACAGATTCTGGTGTGTGATACCTGTTATGCAGTGTTAATGTTCCTCAGCACTGTCTGCTTTTCTCATTTCAAGAGTAAAACCATGTTAAGCAAATACGTAATACAAAGTGGTGATATGGATCCATGCCTTTTGCCAGGTCTTGCCAGATCACCATGCTAAAGGCTTGCGTTTGACTCCCCTCTCTTTCTCAGGTGAAAGATCTGGCCTCCGTGTCACTGAAGCAGCCTGTGAGAATCTTTGTGAACAGCAACACAGACGTGGCTCCCTACCTCAGGCAGGAGTTTGTGAGAATACGACCTGCCAGGGAAGGAGACCGTGAGGCCATCGTCGCTGGTAAGTGGGTGTAGTGGAAGTCTCGGTTCGTATGGACCCTGTGTAAATGTATGATTTTGTGTCTGCTGTTTGTATGTTAACTGTTTGTGTTTGCCACTGAATGCAGTTGTTCCTACTTGTTGATTTGTGCTGATGGTGTTTGTACTGACTGTGTGTGTGTGTGTGTGTGTGTGTGTGTGTGTGTGTGTGTGTGTGTGTGTGTGTGTGTGTGTGTGTGTTTGTGTGTGTGTGTGTCTCAGCCCTGCTGACCAGGACCTTCCAGGACCATGTGATGCTCTTCACCCAGACGAAGAAGCAGGCCCACCGCATGCACATCCTGCTGGGGCTGATGGGATTGAAGGTGGGAGAGCTGCATGGGAACCTGTCTCAGACCCAGAGATTGGAGAGCCTCAGGTAACCTCACCTTGCTTCCCGTTACCACACATTATTTATGTTTTGACCAGATCATGATCACAGTCTTAACTGGTGACTCAGGCTCACCTCACTAAGGCCAGATCAGATGGGCAGTGACTGGTTTCACTTTCTCGAAATGGTGATCACAACAACTACTGAAACATTTGGGCCTCTTGATAGAACATAGAGTATGAAACCCATCTCTCTGTCTCTCAGGCGTTTCAAGGATGAACAGATCGACATCCTGGTGGCCACAGATGTAGCAGCTAGAGGTCTGGACATTGAGGGGGTCAAGACGGTAGGTATTTAAAACATGCCCATGTGAGAGCCTTTATTGTGGAAAAAATTCCTCCCAGGTTCCATTCTTGTAACATACATTCACTATAAAAAAAAAACCATTACATTACATGACATTCATTTAGAAGATGCTATTATCCAGACTGGCTTCCAGCACAAAAGAACAGAAGTGTATCCGTTCAAGTTGAATGAGCAACGTTGTCAGACTAATAGGCTACAGTGTCAGACTAATAGTACTCCCAGACCAGTGAGTCTGAGCATAATACTATTCATGCCCTACCACAAGTTAACTTGTGCAACCTGACTAGACAGGGGAAGCCACGTATACTACCATACAACACAGTCACTAGATCAGATCATACTTACCACTTGTTCCCACCATGCAACATTGCAATTAGCATTTAAAAAGTGCACTAAGGAGGTGTCAGTGCCTGTAATGAAGCTGTAAGGGTGCTGTATGGCCATCAAGCTGGGTTTTGTGTGTGTGAATAATTGTCTCACTGTTTGCACCAGGTGATAAACTTCACCATGCCCAACACGGTGAAGCACTACGTGCACAGGGTCGGCCGCACCGCCCGCGCCGGCAGAGTGGGCCGTTCTGTGTCGCTGGTCGGGGAGACGGAGAGGAAGATGCTGAAGGAGATAGTCAAAAAGGCCAAGACCCCCGTCAAAGCCCGCGTCCTGCCACAGGGTAGGGCCCGACGTCAGACAGGAAGTGATGTAAGCCTTCCTCGCAGTACGAGGAAGCATCGGTTGAAATGGTGTAAACCGCAGTCTCGTCTCAGTCTAAATGCAACTCCCATCGTCCATGTTTTAAAAGGCTTATAATGGGCCCTCACAGTAATGTAGACTGCAAAACTGTCACTGCCATGCAAGCTTTTTGTTTCTTTTCTGTTGGTTTCAAGCATTATGGTGCGCTGTTGGAAGCTACAAACCTAAAGTATATCATTTAAATGTAAAGAACAATTTAGGTGGATATAATTATGGAATTTTGAACCTTTGGAAGAAACTCAAAATGACTGAGGATTCACATTGACCCAAGATTGTTATGCAAGAAGTAGTGTTTCCAATAGGTATTAGACATCAAGCCATAATATTTGTCATTATCACTTGTTCCCACTTCGCAACATTGCCATTAGCTTTTTAACAAGTGGGCTAAGGAGATGTCAGTGCCTGTAATGAAACTGAAAGGTTGAAGTGCGACCATCAAGCTGTGTGTTGTGTGTGTGAATAATTCTCTCATATTTGTAGTAATTTTGTAGTAATATTTGTAGTAATTATGGCAATAATGTCTCAGCACAGAAATGAAAGCTGTGTGTTTAAGCTGTGTTTGGTATTGCTTGATTTCTACTTCTTTGCATCTATATATTGATCTCTTAACTTTAACTGCTCTCGAATCACATACACAAAAACAGATTGTGGATGAAATCTTCTTGCATATATATCAATTAATGTTTTTGCACTTTCATGAGTAATTTACTCAAAAAGAACAGCAGTAAATAATCCCTATCAGTATCTCTTTTCCTGTTTCCTCCTTATCATTCCATAATTATGTGTCCTTCATTCTTTTTTTCCCCACTAATTGACCTCCTTTGCTCATCTCCTCCTCAGAGGTGATCCTGAAGTTCAGGGACCGGATAGAGAAGCTGGAGAAGGATGTGTACGCAGTCATGCGTCTGGAGAAGGAGGAGAGAGAAATGGCACATTCAGAGGCCCAGGTGGGTTCACGGATCCAGGGTTTGCAGCCAGGTCTAGGCCTGCTCTTACAGTGTGAACATAGAGTGAAGTGAGGAGGACAGTGCTGATGGGATCCAGTTATGACCTGCTAGTGAACCCAAAACTCCACGTCACATCACTTTTCATAATTACATTCACGGTACCCATAAACCTTCATCTTCTGAATGGCACTGATTGTGTGTGTGTGTGTGTGTGTGTGCGTGTACATTAGATCTCTGTTGCAGAGAAGCGTCTCCAGCAGGGCAGTGAGGAGAACCAGCCCCAGAGAACCTGGTTCCAGACAGCTGAGGAACGCAAAAAAGATCGCAGTGAGTATGGGGCAAAAAAACGGAATCGATGAACAAAGTCTCAGTCATCAACTTTGCTGTATATTGTAGGGCCTTACAAGTCATTTAAGTGATACACACTGCTCTTTATCCAAATGTGAATAAATTGCAAATGTGACTGAATACATTATATTTAGTTATTCCTGTGCAATTGGCAGACCGAATCATGCTAGGTATGTTGAATCCAAATATAAATGACATCTTTAGATACTATGATTGAACAGATTTACTAATGAGTTATGTGGGTGTTTGTTTGCCTGGCAAACCAGTAAAATATTGCAATAATTATACTTCTCTTGTATGCAAATAAGTAGAATTGAAATTGTGACCTCCAATATTCATGTCCATGCAATATAATCTCAATACAAAATTGTAATGTATTCAGTTCACATGTATTCACTATTTTTGCACTTCCAGTGCTTATAATTGATTGAGTGTCTGTAATCTCTCCCTCTTCCAGTGGCGAAAGCTCTTCAGGACTTTGACTTGGCTCTGAGGGGAAAGAAGAAAAGGGCAAAGTTTCTAAAGGACGGGAAAAAGAAAGAGCTATCAGTAAGAATTCATTTTCCCTCGGCTTTGCTCCCTGTTCTGCTTGCTTCTGTCTCTAGATAATTGCTACTGTAGAATATCAACACTTCTTACACGCTTCAATTTTTGAATGCTCGGCGGTGACAGAACATGAACTGTGAAAAATCATTTCAACAGCATTAATGCAGTCGCTTGTGCTTCACTGGGATTCTGATAAAGGGGATTCGTTTGTTAAATGGGACAGCCTGTGAGACACACAGTCCGTCCGAGTATTGTTTTAACTGGATAAATGGGACGGAACACTGGTCACGCGCATCTCCGTTTGTCTCAGGCTGAAGATCGGGCGCAGTTCGAGATCCTTAAATCTCAGATGTACGCAGAGCGCGTGGCCAAGCGGGACCGCAAACCCAAACGGGCCAGGGCCATGCCTGAGGACGAGCCCGTGCAGAAAGGTGGGCGCCGTCCAACCTCCGCCATCCTCAGAAACAGGATTCTCTTCTGATGCAGTCTGTCACCGGCACGCTCAACAGGCTTTGTGGCCTTTTTGAGTAGGCCTGTGATTTTTATCAATTCATTTTTAATATCTGTAAAACACTGAAACTGTTGGGATGATGGTAGAAATTATGCCCCAGTCATGTCGTAAAGCTTGGAGGTGGTTGTGTATACTCTGTTGCTCGTTTTGAAGTGAGGAAGGCCGCTGCTGATATTCGTGCTTTGACTTACAGCCAAGAAACAGAAGGGTGGTCGACCGGCCAAGAAGTCAGTGTTTGACAAGGAACTTACCAATACTAGCAAGAAGGCACTGAAACAGTACAGAGCTGGGTAGGTGATCCTTTCCCAAACACTGCCATTCCTCAAGCCGGACTGAGCCTGATGAGAGTCCAGTCAAATGGCATCTTTCGAAGAAATGAGTCATGGATACACTTACAGCATGACTGAAGGATAAACCAGGAGTCAGTGCTGTTGTGTTTGAGATGCTTTCACAGGCCCGGCCTTTCTGCATCCTAGCTTTTAATGAACACTGGGTATGTCTGTGCTAACAAGCATATCTGCTTTAAATCCTTCACAGGAAGTAAAACCAAGATAGTAAAACCAAGAAAGTAGCATGCACTGAAAGAAGCACAGCAGACCACAGTAGGGCTCTAATTAATCTTTCTCTTCTTGCTCTCTTTTTAGGCCTTCGTTTGAGGACAAGAAGCGGCTAGGACTTCCCACCCACAAGAAGGGAGGCCATTTCAAGTCAAAAGCCAAGTAATTTTGAGCGTTCTTTCCCTGCATTTATCTGATGACTTTATTCTGAGCAGAGGTGGATCTGGGGAGGAGGCTGAAGCCAAAAGCCCAAACTATAGCACTTCTCCTTAGTGGACTTTTTCCAGTCCATAGAATGTGCTTCATCATTTTAACATACAGTAGCCTTGCCACCTGAGCACAAAATGTGCCCATATTTTCATGGCCAACACTGCTCTCCCTAACACAACTCCCCCTCTGAAACTCTGCGCAAGTCCTAGCTATGGTTACCTTTTTGCTTCCTAAGACAGTTCTAGCTGATTCATTAGCTAGGTACACTTTAAGATTTCATAAGGATGAATTGAGAGAATGAGTTTTTTTCGTTATAAATGAAAGTCTTTGCTCTGTTGCTCATGTTCCAGGTTCAGGCGAAAGTAAGGAACTCCGTTTGTGAAGGTGCGAAGACCACAAGGATAAGGAATAATGACAACCTCAAAAAGGAGTGTTTCACTTGCAGGCGTTTCAGTCTGAAAAAGTCTTCTGTATGTTTTTGAACATTTTTATAATTAAAATGTAAAATGAGTGTGCAAAACAATGAATTCCCACCTTTGGATGCCTTCTACTGACACATTGTAACACTTCCCTGTCTTTGGGTTGTCCAGAAGTCTCTGGACTCTCATTCTCATTCTCATCATGTTTGGTTGTGAAGCTGTTGTCTTTTGGAAATGCAACTTGTATCATAACTAGTCTAGCAAAATAAAGCAGAGATTCTTAAAGACTTCAAATGATGTTCCTCTCATATTTTAAATTAAGGTTAATTCATTGTGCTTATTTCTTATCTTTATCGTTTGTATGGGAAGGGCAGGTTCTCAAGTCTATGGCCAGTGGTGATGACAGTAAACATTTGTAGCAGTTATTTAGACCTGTGAATAGGGTACAATGACAAGTTTTAAAGTACTACATTACACTAATGTCATTAAGCAGATGCTCTTATCCAGAGCGACTTACATACAAGTTACAATTTCATCCAGCTGGATATTTACTGAAGCAATTGTGGGTTAAGCACCGTCCCCAAAGGTACAACAGCCGTGCCCCAGCGGGGAATCAAACCAGCAACCCTTTGGTTACAAGTCCTGCTCCTTACCACTACACTGCTGCCCTACTACTTGTGTGTAACCTGCTGTGCTTGGGCTACAACAGTGTGCATTGCCCAAAAAAGTAAAAAAAAAATCTGTCTTTTTGTAATTTAAAGTTTATTAATTGAAATGTATAAGATTAAATGTTTGATGAGTAAATATGGAGTCTCTTCAGAATAGCTGTCCAGCTGCACTGTGATGCCCCCTTGTGGACATTATAGACAAGGGGCTAGTCGTGGCCAAAGGACAATAACTAGTGTCCTGGGTCCAACCGTGGCATCAAGGCTAGACAGAAGAAACTGAAATGGCAAGGGATGGAAATCTATGGGTAGGAGGCGGATTACAGGCCTAGCTAATGCTACAGGAAGTGGAAAGATTACTCGGTGGCTTATAACACATTAGCTACCTGTTTGGCTTAGCAGAGGAGGGTAAAGGTGGTATTTTTTTTATCCACCCAGACTAAAACGTGCTTTACTTGGAAGAAGTGTTTTCGGGCTGTTACAAGGATGTATTTGATTTCAGTTCACTTAAAATCAAAAGGGATTTTTTGTGATTACTGTAAGCAATTTTTACTTTTTGGAGGCTAAATTCATTTTTCCAGTGAAAATTAATACAACCGTGCAGGCCACTGAATAATACCGAGAATATTTGTAGAAAAAATATTTTGCTGTGTATTACTAATTTAATTGCCCTGACAGACGGCACGAAATTTATAAAATTCTTTAATTTGTTCATTTATGTTTGCAGGCTGTGAGGATATTTTTCCTTTTTGTTATTCCCGTTTAAAAGTACTGAAGTAAACAGACAATAATACACCTACTGGACAATGTGTATCTGTGGAAGAAATTTATTTTCTTTCCCTGAATTACAGTAGGACGTAAGCTACGTCGTTTTTAATTAATTGGATTTTTGGTAGAATTCCAGCTAGTTCAAGCTTTCCAGGCATTTTCTTTCACTTGCGATGCTTTACAGTATAGGAAACAAAACCGGGAACAAGTCTGGTTTCGTGCAGCTCTTCATCTGGAGTTACTTTCGACTAGTTTACTTCGACCCTTAGCGCAGACAGGTGCATCCTTTATCTGAATCTACAGGTCTCTGGTGAATTGAGCATTATAAAACGAAAACATGCATACTGCAAAACGCCCCAGCCCTTTAACTGTCTTAAAGTGAAGTTTCCACTTGAGTGAGATCTTTTGGAGCTAATCCATATCCATTCAAGTGCCTTGCCCTTTATTCTGTCTCTGCGGATGTAGATAGCTTGCTAGTTCGTTTCAGCACGAACTTCGCACCGCTAGAAGCGTTTCTACAGAAAGGAAAGCGAAAGTGATACTGTCAAGGAGGGCAGGACAAACTATCGCCAAAATAGAAAAGAAACCAACCCAGCGACATGAACTGCACACAAGAAACGCTCCCACCGAGAGAGGAAATAATAAGCAGTCTTTATTATTCAGCACGAAACGGTTCGCTGTAGGGGAGGCTCGCTAAATTGTATAGTTTAGTTAACCAGTGTTTTGCAAATGTTGCCATTAGCTACCACTAAATAATACATTTTTGTCATTACAACGGTTCGAGGCGAACTTACTTTTGTAACTATTGAACCGCACGTTCCACATGATAAAATGGTTAGCCAAGCAGCCAGCTGGCTTGCTAGCTAGATACCAAAAAAACTTGGAGTTACAATTCTCCGTGAGATTTTACTAAAGGTAGGTTGCTGTTTGTTTCTCAGCCTGCATGGCGTTTGCTTCCGCATTCAGCTTGGGCTACATGCAGCTGTTTTGAGCGGTGTGCTGTCATGCTAGCAAGCTATAGCTCCATATCGGATGGGAGTTTTGAAAACTACTGCGGCGCATGTCTCAGTTTCAGCTTTCATTTATGTACATTTTCCATGTTATATGCCTGTTACAAGCTCATATTTGTTGTGGCATGGCAGGGCGGCCAGCGATAAGCAGTCAGCTGGTGAGACCAGCCAACGATTTCATTGGTTTCCGTAGGTGACAATCTTAAAAGTGCCTCCGACCAAGACGATTGAAATAACCATCAACATGAGTCATTTTTTTTTTTAACTATCAAGTTAACAGAATCTGCTGAAAGGGCTTGGCCGACTTCTTAGGGAGTATGGGGTGTTTTCCTGTGGAAGGGGATTTCTAGTAACAACTGACTTCTTGGGAATTGAAAGTGAAATGAACCTCGATTCCGTATGTGTCATACACGGCGTCATAGACAGCTGTTTAGTTAAGTTAGTTGTTTTCAATAGGTGATTAAAAGTAGACTCTATCTCAAGTTAATGATTCCCATTTACGGGACTCACACGCGAAGACTGGGGTTTGGTTGGTGCCAAGGCAACGTTGTGATAATATTTTGAAAACACAGGGGATATAGGCCTACTTGTGGGATGGGAATATGTTTATTTTGCCACAGGGTAGTGGGTGGAGATGTTTTGGTTCACTTTAACAGACTATAATAGTGCAGTGATGTGCCATATTATTGTACCTGTGTTAAGTACAGACATGTTTTGTTATAACTGAAAAATAAAAAAGTTGTTTTTTCTAAAAATACACCTGTCACAATTTGAAATACTTGTAATATAAGCCATGCATAAGACCACTATCATTTTTATGTATTTATTTTTAGTATCATTAATGAACACATGTTAAGGGGGCTTATGTTAAGCAGAATGCAAAATACTGCACACATTGCATTCAGATATTCAAGGTAGGTATGTCAGGTATGTCAAATTTGAAAATTGCACGTATTGTAACTGTAAAAATACTGCATATATGACATCAGAATGTTGCACTTATTTCATTGGAGTATTGCACATAATGCACTGGAACATTACATATTGGATCTTTAAAAATATTGCACATATTTTTTGGAGTATTGCAATATTGTGAGTGTGATATTGCAAAAAGTATGATAGAAAAAATTAAAAGAAAGAAAAAAGCCATAGTCTTTGGCATTCTGTGATTACATCCACATGTGCAAACTCAACAAAGATGTAAAGTAGTGACTGTCCAGTGAGAACAGCTGAAACTTATGAATTTTCTTATCATTGTTATTTTCCACCTTTGAAAACTTCCCTCTGAGAGCAATAGATGTAATTGCTTAAGTAGCATTTGATCATGCCCTCATTCTTGTTCAAGTGGCACTGTGTATAATTAGTTTTAATGTAAAATTTTATAATCCCCCCTGTATTAATATCTATTCATGTCTACTAAACATTCTTACAGCTTCTTTACACATTAGATGACCGTGTAAATGGTTCATTGCCTCAAAGTGGCTGAACATATAGTGATCCTACTTGCTTCCATTCCTCTGTTTTACATAAATTTGATATTCATACAGTGCATATTTACATTTCATGAGTATCAGCTCCTGTTCTGTACTTAAGAGGTGTGTGTTTTCCCACCTAATAAGGAGTGCCTGACATCCGATATTTCCAGTCTGGTAGGGCATTGTGATTTAGGTGGCATTATTATGCTCACATTGGCACGCATGTTGGTTGTAGTTCATACGTGTGCCTGAAATATCTTTTGCTGCATTATCCCCAGCCACAGACAATATGGCTGCCAAATTGTTGTTTTTCACATTAATAACAGCATTTGTGTAAATGTCACAAATGTCATTGCTTAAGTGAAGGTGTTTTAAGGGCAGTCCAGAAAATTGTTGTGACATGCCACCTTAATCAACCTTATTTCAAACCGGTTGATTTTTCCATTTCTAAATTTGACCTGAGCAGTAACCTTGAGAGAGGCTAAGTATGTAACAACCTTTTGTAAAATGCAGAGAGACTTGTGATAAAAAGTGTGTTGATTTTGCTTGATTATCACACTCCAGAAGCCTTGTCCTTCTTTTATCACTGTCCGTCCTTGAACTGCATTGTAATGTTTTGTGTCTGTCTTTGTTCAGGTTACCTCATACAGCTCTCATAGGTCAGGGCCAAGTTACCCCTCCTACAGGTCTTCCTTTTGAAAGGGGTTGTTTGAACAATGGACAACCCTAACAGGAGAGGGGGACACAGGGGAAGAGGAAGGGGCAATGCTGAACACAGGAGAGGTACAGATAAATTTGGGATTTTGGCAGAGAAATATTGTAACATTGTGTAGCAGTTCTCAGTTGTGTAATCTTGCAGCACTTTGGGTCCCTTGGTTCCCATGTTTTTTTTCCATTTTTTTTGGCTTTCAAGGTGGAGCTGCTGAGAGGGAGGACAACTGGAGGCCCAACCCTGGCAGAGGAGGAAGAGGGAGAGCCAGAGGGGAGAGGAGAGGAGGGAACAGGGGCGACCTGCCAGATCGCAGGAGGGAGGACGGACAGAGAGAGAGGGGGGAGAGAGAGGAAGATCCTGTGAGAGGGAGAGGAAGGGGGGAGGGGGCTCGGGGCAGAGGAAGAGGTGGTGGCAGGGGTGGAGGCCAAGCTGTGGATGCCGCCCCTGAGGTTCGGAGGCTGGGGTTCAAGGCCCTGGAGGAGCTCTC
The DNA here is from genome assembly GCA_019176425.1 of Megalops atlanticus. Taxonomy (NCBI): domain Eukaryota; kingdom Metazoa; phylum Chordata; class Actinopteri; order Elopiformes; family Megalopidae; genus Megalops; species Megalops atlanticus. The sequence goes on along the minus strand of CM032879.1, from coordinate 36,242,420 downwards.
GGGGAAAGAGCCGTCGGAAGTGGCCATCACCTTGTCGTCCAGCCCAGGGCTGCAGGCTCTGCTGGAGGAGAAGGAGATGGGCCACAACCTCATACAGCTGCTCTGCCAGACTCTGAGAAAGGCCATCGGCTCCAAAACCGACCGCATGATCGTGCAGCACCTGGTCGGAGTGGTGAAGGATTCGGGATTCCTCCGGACGGTGCTTCCTCACTACATCGTGGGAATGATGTCGGACTACGTCCCTGGTCGCAGGGCACAGTATCCGCAGCACTTGGACAACATCATAAGCCTCCTCTCAGACGTGGTCAGCATCTTCCCGGCCAGCTCTGTCCAGGTGACCTCCATGCTGGTGGCCCTCTTAAAGCCAGCCATCAACGGGCTGCGAGCCGCCGGAGTGGACATCCCCGACCACACCGAGCAGAACCTGGAGAAGATACAGGGCCTCGTGGCTCACCTTCAGGAGAAAGCAAGGGACGGGACCCTGAGGTCAGACAACTACACCTTCCTCAACCCCGAAGAGGACGCTCCGCCGGGAGAAGGGGACTTCCGGACCATGACTATCTACCCGACGCCCGAGGAGATTCACCAGGGCCAGAAGCCCTTCCTGCGGCCGAACATCACCTCCTGCAGCTATCCCAGCAGCCTGGTGTACCTGGACACGCACTTCCGGCTCCTGCGGGAGGACTTTGTGCGCCCACTGCGAGAGGGCATTCGGGAGCTGCTGCAGAGCTACCAGGAGCAGAGCCTGGGGCAGGTGCCCGTGAAGAGGAAGCGCTTCGATGACATAAGGGTTTACTTCGACGCTCGTCTGGTGGTCCCTCTGTGCACCCCGACAGGGACCGCCTACAAAGTCCAGTTTGACCCGCGCCCTCTAAAGGTCAGCGCAATATAATGCTCAGAACTAGAGGACAGAGCCAGTAAGGTCTCCATTCAAACAAGGCCCAGCTTCATAAATGACAGGCTTTTTTTATTTTCCATGAGTAATAATCAATTAAAAATCTTGCTGTGCTTTTTGTTCCCAAAGTTAACAGACTTAATATTTTGCCTCATGTGAAAGAAGAGGAATTTTAATGTTTTTTTTTTTCTTTTTTTGGGTTGGTCTGTTATGCCTAATTAACCTGTCATGTAAGCTAAAGCAATTTATCCCGAACTGATGCACGCACATTTCACCCATGGAGATATTTCCCTGTTTCAGCACTTTCACACGGCCACGTTAAGTGTGCCTCTGCCTGCCTTGTGCAACTGTTCTCTGCAGGCTCAGAGCTGTGCAGTACATGTCTCCATGTAGAATTGAGCGGGGGACGGAGTGCACTCTCAGGAGACATAGATTTGATTCCGGAGAGCAAAAATGCTGAAATAATGGATTTATAGCGGGCATGGGCAAACTGTTTCAATTCAGACTCCATTACTCTACAGACTACCGGAGTCCCTGGAAACCATTAAATCAGCCATAACTCCCAAAAGAAGCAGAATCCTCAATTCTCATGCAGCAGAGTGCTGTAGAGAGCTAAACTCTTGAGTGACCTGGAAACCTGATGTTCTTTCTTTATGTGTAGTGATTTAGATTTGAGATGTAATGCACAGCACCTATTTTAAATGTAAGGGACGTCATATCCATTTCTGCCTCCAGGGGGAGCTCCATTTCTAGATGTTTAACGCCTTCATTTATTTGTTGTATCTGTGTGCAGTTTGTGCGCTGGCAGAACTCCAAGCGGCTTCTCTATGGCTCTCTGGTCTGCATGTCCCACGACAACTTTGAGACCTTCCTGTTTGCCACCGTGTCAGACCGGGACCCTGCAGATTTGCAGAAGGGTCTGGTCCAGCTCAGTTTTTCTCGGGACAGTCGTCCAGCTCTGGCTGGGGTGCAGGTATCCCATTCTTTCCTCATGGTGGAGACCACAGCCTATTTTGAGGCCTACCGCCATGTCCTGGAAGGGCTGCAGGAGCAGGAAGTGGACGACCTGCCCTTCCAGAGGTATGTCTTTTGCAGGACCACCCAGTGTGTTGGCAGATTTATAAGCTTCAAGGATAACGCAAGAGTTGTTGCATTTTGATATTGCCACAATCAAATCAATTTACAAGACAGTCTGTCACTCCAAGCAAATGCAAGCAAGCAATGCTTGGTACTGTATTTATCAAAGTATTTTCTTTCCTAACTTTTCTCCTGGCTCTAAAACTTTTGAAATTTCCCATGTTTATGTCCTCCATCTAAGGTACATAGTCAAGTGCAACACAGATGTACATCCTCCTGCCTACCTTCATATGGGGGAGAAATACAACCTGGCCGCAATAGCAGCTCCTGGGTTTGAGGGTGACCTGCAGCCCTTAAATGTCCAGGACCCCCAGGCCTGGCCCAGTATGGAGCAGCTCGGTTTAGACGAGTCTCAGATGAGGGCGCTCAAATTAGCGCTCACCAAGGAGCTGGCCATCATACAGGGACCCCCGGGCACAGGTATCCCTTTGCTGCATCCTGGATTTCATGTCCTGTATGTGCCAAACACCAGCACATTTATAATACAATTCATATGCTAATACCCTCCCCACAGAGCCAGGGCCAGTTCCACTCCAATTCAGTCCATTGAGGAAGTGAATTGAAATTCAATTCATTAATTGGATAATTTTCATTGGAAATCAATGGGCCGATTTTCAATTCGTTAATTGATTTTTGTTTTATTTCCTGGGGGAATTTCCTCCTCAACTGACTGAATTCAAGTGGAATTGACTCCAGCTCTGCAGTGTGGTATCACTTGCCTTTGCTTTCCTTGCCTTTCCTTCGCTGTCTGTTAATTGACTCAAAAGACTTTTGAAAAACATACAGGGTTTTACTAGTAATAAAAGTAGCATGCTAATATATTAAACCCCTGGTACTCTCTGCTTAAATCTTGTCCCCCTCATCCTTCTTCATGCATGACTAATTGTTACATATTTTTGCTGTTTGAATGTATTCCAACATAAACCATAAACATGCGTGTCAAAATAACTAAGTATTCAGCTGCCTGAGCTGGTCTTTTACTAGTTAGCAAAATCATCAATGACAATCACAGTGTCATTTGATCCTAATAATATTTATTTCTTTTTCTTTGTGATATCTCTTTGTGTTTCAGTGTATGTAGTGTGAGAATATGTCTTCTCTCTCCTGGCAGGAAAGACCTATGTGGGTCTAAAGATTGCTCAGGCTCTTCTGACTAACACCCATGTGTGGCAGCATGGTGCTGTCAATTCCCCTGTGCTGGTCGTCTGTTACACCAACCACGCCCTGGACCAGTTCCTGGAAGGTAGGTCGGCTTCCCAGCCGGGACTTTGGAAACAGGCTTTGGGCGAGGTTGGGGTCATTTCCACATTTACAGTTCCATATTAGCCCTACCTTGGCCCGGTTCCAGTCATTTTAGTCACATGCAAGTTCACCTTCCCTTAATTTCCAGGTGTTTGGTATAACCATCCAAGTTCAGTACCAGCCGTAAAAGGCGTGAAAGTTGTCAATGGTCAATTCAATTGCTAAGCAGGCAATTGGTTTTTATAACTGCCATGGGCTCATACTTAAGATGTGGCTCAAAAAAAAGAGAAAAATATAGCTCCATGAAAATAGTTGTTTGGGCTTTTCAGTGTCAAAGGAATGCCTGCCAACCTGCTTAAAATGAGACCCCCTATGATAGTGCTGAACCTGTAAAAGCAGCCGCCTGTGGTGAATAAAGTGGTGTGAAATGCAGACCAAAGTAAAGCATAATGAAGCCTGGGATGGACCTTAGCTCTGTGTAATGTTTCGTTCCGGGGAATCAGAGAAATGTAGATGCTGATGAGGGTGGATCCGGTGTTGTCTGCATTTCAGGCAAACATTGCCTCACAAATTAAAAGATACGGAGCCTTTAAAGAGGCAAACAGTGGTGGCAAAGAGCAAAATCCAGCTTCAGTAACTTGCCAATCAGTGACTTTCTTAACTTACCAGCTTCAGTAATTCACCAATTACATTACACTCATTTAGCAGACGCTCTTATCCAGACTGACTTCCAGCAAAAAAGAAGTGTATCCATTCAAGTTAAATGAGCAATAGTGTCAGACCAGGCTAACAACACTCCCAAACCTGTGCATGTGAGCATACCACTATTCAAGCCCCACTACAAGTTAACTCGTGCAAACTGACTAGTCAAGAGAAGCCAAGCATACTGCCATCAGTCACCAGACTTACTGCACTTACTGCAGTAGGCAGTCATATTACACTGCCCCCCGGGGATCATAAAAGCCCCCTTGTTAACCTTTGGCAGACGGATAGCCGCTTCATAGATCAATGGAATGCAGGCTGTATCCTACTTCTAAGTGCACACTTGAGATGGAAGATAGGGTAGCTTTTATCTACTAGCAAGTTTACGTGCTAGTATAATTAATAACAGGAGGAAAGCAAGATTTACACAGAGCCAGGTCCGGCACTATGGGGGTGCTTAGAGGTGCAGTGCACCCCCAGACAGACCTTAGCGCACCCCCAGTTGTCTCCTTATATCGTGATGTCTTCATAGTATTTATGACTTTTTGTGCACCCCCGTGGATTGCAATTGTACCCCTCTGTATTTTATCCTGGTGCCAAGTCTGCACAGAGGACACAATCAGCTTAATTAACAGATGACTACTTGCAGACATGGGTTATTAGGTCATGATCGTATACATATGTACACACATGTGCATACGCACATGCACACACAAGCAAGAAAAAGATAACTTGGCTGAAATAACAATGGTTTATAATAATTAAAAACATTACCTGCATCACAGGCTTTGTCTGTGATGAACATTTTTATAACTTTTTGCTGAACTAAAAAAAAAACAAGTCTTAGAGAATCATCTGCAATTTACTGTAACTGAAAATCACTAAATAAAATTGAAGTGAAATTGAAAGTCTCATAGTCCTCCCAGGTGTCCATTGCCTTGAAGTGGAACTGAAGTATCAATTTCATTTTGTATCAGACCTCATCCTTGGGTTCGAGTGATACTTGATTTTAAAGATCATGTAAGATACTTTGGCTTGGTGAAGTAATATTTACAGGTAGGGAGGGGTTGTATTGGGGAGAGGCATTAACCCACACAAAGTTAATTTCTGGAAAATAAAGCTTCTGTTTGTGGAAGACAAACTGAATTGAGTGCTGGTTATTGAGTGTTCAGTTCTGTCAGCTACAGGTCAGAAACAGAATGAAGAAATACCATAACATGTGTCCTATCGTGTCAAAATGGCATTAAATGAAAATGAAATGTGTTTTATTGCTTTTTTCTAGGACATCCCCTCGATTAAGCCCAATATTGATTTTGTTCTTGGGGGGGATGTTTATATTTGGACTTATTTCCTTTATTGTTTCTCTTATTGTTTTTATCTTTTAGCTTATAGTGCAGTTGTTATTTGATCTGATTTATTTGCCCGTCTCTCCTGGTCTCGGTCCGCAGGAATCCACGGGTTCCTGGAGAAGGGGATCGTGAGGGTGGGCGGCCGCAGCAACAGCGAGATCATGAAGCGTTTCACCCTGAGGGAGCTGACCTGGGGCCCTGAGTTCCACCGCAGCCTTCCGGCCCATCTGCGCCGCGCCCATTTTGAGGTGAGCCCCCGAGACGCCGGCCGGCCGGCTTAGCACCACCCGGGAGCCTCGGCCTCTTAATCCCCCAGCAAAGCCTCCGTGTCACGGCCCCGACGGGTCCCGTCTCAGCGTGACGTGTTCGGAAAGGCCGGATTTCGTGATCTGACCTCAAACCCCGATACGGCCGGGGGCGCCGCAGTTTCCCGGGGAAGAGAATCTCGCCGCTAAGCTCCTCTCCGCTGCATCAAAGCCCACGGAGGCACGCGGTGCCAAACCCACAACATGTCGCCTGCGTATAAAAAGATCCTGTAACAGGTGGCAAATGTAGGTGCAAGGAGGCGGTGTGAGAAGCTCTGTGTCAATAACAGATGGATCCCCCCCCGGGGAGCTCTTACCGCTATTAATAATTTAGCTCGATAGGCATCTCACCAGGTTATGGCCGCATTTTAAAAAAATCACTGGTTTGATTTGTTTCTGGGAAGCCGCGGAGAGAATGAAAGCTGAAAGTAATAGCGGTGAATGGGAATCTTTGATGTCGCCCCCCCAGATCAGCGCGGAGCTGGCCCAGGCCGAGCAGCGCATCCTCCAGCAGGCGGGTCAGCTGGAGTGCAGCCTACGCGGGGTCCTCCACGAGCAGTTCCTGGAGAGGTTCATCTCCGAGGACCACTGGGACAGCCTGAGCAACCAGCCTGTAAGTCAGCCCCTCTCCCATGTGTCTCCCTCTCTCTCTCTCTCTCTCTCTCTCTCTCTCTCTATCTCTATCTCTCCATGCTGCTGCACAGGCAGGTCCTGGCGGTTTCTATTTCTGAATTGCTACAGTCAGCATGCAGCAGTGTGCTGTGCCCGATTTCCACACGAGGGTCTCCTTGGGGGGTTTTGGAGTTTTAGTGAAGAAGTCGGGATGTAACACACTCTGAATATGTTCCACATTCTTCTATGTTGTTTCAGAATCCTAAAAACCCAAACATATGGCATAAAAATGGTTTATAAAATTAAAAAATTAAAAGATAAAAAAATAAATAAATAATAAGTTATAAATAAGTTAATTAATAAATAAGTTAATTATCTGAACCACGTTAGAATCAAGTTTCAGAGAAGCCTGCATCTGAAATACAGGCAGAACAAATGTAGTGAGTTTCACAGCCAGGCGCTAAACCCTGTGTGCCCGTGTCCGCGCAGATGTGGGACGGGTTCGAGCGCTATGGAGTGAAGCAGTCGATGATCCTGGAGTGGCTGGGACTGGGGTCCTCTGAATTCCAGCAGAGAGGACATGAGCCTGCCGCTCAGAACGCCGGTGAGAGTCCACACTGACCGAAGATGAGACATGGCCACTGAGCACATCACTTTATTAGTGCCGCTTTTGGCTGTAAATCGTGGGAAAGATGCCCAGCTCAGCCCCAGGCTTCAGTGCTGTGATCTGTTCCCTTTGAAAGAAAAAAGGCCGCTCGTGCAGGATGCATATGTTTATACTTATGTATGAATTATTAGGTACTGTACTTGTAATGTCGACGTGTCCTGTCAACTGGCGCAGAATTCAACTCCCTCTCTCTTCCTGACAGAAGAGGAAGAGGAGGAGCTGGAGCAGGAAGAGGAGGAGGAGCTGGTGGAGGTGGAGGAAGAAGCGGCTCTCATCCAGGCCGAGCGGATCATCGAGGAGGCGGAGCTTCACGGCAAAGGCGCCAACAAGAAGAAGAAAGCAGACCTGGCAGTGAAAGAGCTGGCACGAATGATGCTGGCTCTGAACTTGGATCACACTGAGAGGGAGCCTGGACAGAGCCAAGATGGCTGGCAGGTACCGCTCAGACCTCCGACAGGCAGCTCCTCCCCAGCCATTACAACTTTACTTGCTCTCGTTGTGATATTATCATATAAACCTTGCATATTTTCCAGGTCTCTCTCGGTCGTGCATTTCTGTATTCCTTAAACACATGGTCATTTTTTACTAATTAAGCCTAATGATCAAGTTCTAAATGAGTAATTAAATGTTGTGGATAAAATAAAAAAGCCAGACTGTTGCGGTCTGTTTGGCTTGGATGGCAGCCTGGTGTAGAACTTTAGGAGTTCACGCAGAGCGCAGAGTGAAGAGGAGAGAAAGACAGAAATAAGGAAGTGCTCAAGTGTCACGTCGTGAGTTCTGGCTGTCAGATGGTGGCCGCTGACGGTAGCTGATGACTGTGCTGCGGGCTGAAGGCGAAGCCGGCCTGTGCGTCTGCATGTCTGAGCGTCTTTGTGTCTGCGTGTCTGACGGCATGCCCCCCTCTCTCCGGCTCCCGCGCAGATGCAGCGGGCTCAGAAGAGGAAGATGAAGCAGAGGATCCGCAGGGAGCTGGCGAAGAGCGACGCCATGAGCGAGCAGGAGGAGGCCGCGGTGCAGGACGTGTGGAGGCTCCGCCTGCAGGACCGGTGGAGGCTCTACCGGTACAGTGTCCCCTCCGAGCTTCATCAGCACGCCAGCTGTTAACAGAGAAAGAGTACCTAAGGTTTAATGTGGCTGGACGCACAGTTGAGCAGAGGTGTCTGTCTAAGTGCTGGTTAATGAACGAAGGAATAAAGGCTAAAGGAAGTAATACAGAGCAATTCAGTATGGCAGTGTAGTGGTAAGGAGCAGGGCTGGTTTGAGTCCCCGCTGGGGCACTGCTGCTATACCCTCAGACAAGGTACCTAACCCAGAATTGCCTCAGTTAATATCCAGTTGTATAAATGGATTACATTGTAACCTATGTACGTAGCTCTGGATGATGGTGTTTGTTAAATGACAATAACGTGATGTAATGTAATGAATCCCTGTACATCACAGAGGTAACTTTCCTCATCCTGTGAGATTAAGCAAAGAGGACAAGAGTCCCCAAAATTGGCCTTTCTTATACAAACATGATTGTTGGCTGATGATATTTGTTTTGTTGAGAATGAAGACTATTCCTATGTACTATATACCATTTCCTATGTAGTAGTATTTTATATAATATACATAGTATAGTATACTATACAGTGTACTATACAGTTCCTATAGTATAGTATCCTATGTAGTATGCCAGTGTTTCCCAACCCTACTCCTGGCAGCATCCTGCATATCTTCTATCTATCCTTGCTGCTTGATTAAATCAGGTGTGCTCAGCTAATAAAACGTGCCACTGATGAGTTCAGTCAGGTGGGTAGAGCAAGGATAGATAGAAGATATGCAGGACAGGGTGCCGCCAGGAGTAGGGTTGGGAAACACTGTAGTATACTATATAGATCCTATAGTGTGGTATACTATATTGTATACCGTATAGTTCTTACTCTTTTACCTCTGCGGATTCACACTCACAAAAACGAATTGCGTTTGGCGTCTGTTTCCCGGCAGCCTGTGGCTGTGGCGGTACCAGACGGACATGCGCATGCGGGCGCTGCAGTCAGAGCAGGCCTACCAGGATGCGGCCGAGCGGCTGGCGGAGATCCGCATGCGCCAGCACCTGTGCGTCCTGCGGGAGGCGCGCGTGATCGGCATGACGACCACCGGCGCCGCCAAGTACCGCCAGGCCCTGCAGGAGATCGGCCCCCGCCTGATCGTGGTGGAGGAGGCGGCCGAGGTGCTGGAGGCCCACACCATCACCACCCTGAGCCGGGCCTGCCAGCACCTCATCCTCATCGGGGACCACCAGCAGGTGAGCTGTCTGCTCGGGGCGGATCTCCAGCCAGACTTTTTCTATTTCTTATTAATCACGCGTCTGCATATTTTATATTGTTATTAAAAATCGGGAGCTCTGAGAACTTTTTTCAGAGACTCTTTGACTTTGCAGGAATAATATTCAGAACTGAAAAGGTTATGCTGCACTAAAATAAAAAAATTTGGCCCAGCATTGCTCAATTACTGTTGTGGTTCTTATGCACTCCTGGTAGGGCCATAGCAAATATTATCTTTGTTTTTTTCATAAAACAAACAAAAAAAACAACACAGACCAGGTTTCATTGCAGTGGAATCAATGACTCTGAATAGCGCCTGAGAGCATAAGAGCAGAAATTGATTCAAGTCAGTTCAGTTCAGGTCAGTTCAGGTCATGTCATACAGGGCCACTGAAATTGTAATGAGTTTGCGGTAGATCAGCCGAAGGCACATACAATTGCATGCTGGTAGTTGAAACACGCCCGCATTGTTATAACCCCATTCGAACTGCTTCAGAACTGGATTACTCTCTTGCAATCACATCCCTCTTGTACAGTGCCCGGTTAGCTGGGGGATGCCCCCAAGTCTGGCTGGGCTCGATGGCCTCATTAAACCTCTTATGTTCTCATCTTCTCCTCTGCCGTTTGTGTCCACAGCTGCGCCCCAGCGCCACTGTATACGAGCTGGCGAAGAACTTCAACCTGGAGGTGTCGCTGTTCGAGCGGCTCGTCAGGCTCGATTTCCCCTTCGTCCGGCTCAACTACCAGGTCAGCGTCTGGGACCGGGCCTCAGAGCCTCGGGGTCAGGCTGTATATACGCTCCAACGCCCTTCATCCCTTCAGTGTTTGTGTGTCTGTGTTGTTACTCCTAACCAGCCCTCCGTTTTTACCATCTCACCCTCATCTCGCCCTCATCTCTGCCTGTCATTCACAGCACCGCATGCGGCCGGAAATCGCCCGTCTCCTGACTCCGCACATCTACTCTGAGCTGGAGAACCACCCATCTGTCCTGGAGTACGACAGCATCAAGGTTTGCCAGCACCCCCTCCCTCAGATGCAGTTTTATCTGTGAAATGTACAAAATCAAAGCCAGCCGGCACTCACGCCAGAACCTCTTGTTCTCTGCGGCAGGGGCTTCTCTCGAACCTGTTCTTCGTGGAGCACGAGTTCCCCGAGGAAGAGATCCAGGACGGGCGGAGCCACCAGAACCGGCACGAGGCCCTCTTCGTGGTGGCGCTGTGCCGGTACCTCCTGTGCCAGGACTACCAGCCGTCCCAGATCACCATCCTCACCACCTACACCGGACAGCTGCACTGTCTGCGCAAGCTGCTGCCGGCCGCGCAGTTCTCGGGCGTCAAGGTCCACGTGGTGGACAAGTACCAGGGGGAGGAGAACGACATCATCCTGCTGTCGCTGGTCCGCAGCAACCCGGAGGGGCGGGTGGGCTTCCTTCAGATCGCCAACCGGGTCTGCGTGGCCCTGTCCCGGGCCAAAAAGGGCCTCTACTGCATCGGGAACCTGAACATGTTCGGGAAGGTGCAGCTCTGGAGCAACATCCTGCACACGCTGCAGGAGAGGGGCCAGGTGGGCCGCTCGCTCATCCTGTGCTGCCAGAACCACCCCAACACCCGGGCCCTGGTCTCCTGCGCCGACGACTTCAAGCAGGCGCCCGAGGGGGGCTGCCGGAAGCCCTGCGAGTTCCGCCTGGACTGCGGCCACGTGTGCACCCGCGCCTGCCACCCCTACGACGCCGACCACAAGAAGTTCGAGTGCCTCAAGCCCTGCCAGAAGGTGCTGTGCGCCCTGGGGCACCGCTGCCCGGCGCTGTGCTACCAGGAGTGCCCCGACTGCCGCGTGCGGGTGGAGAAGGTCATTCCCCACTGCGGGCACAAGCAGATGGTGCCCTGCTACAAGGACCCGCTGGATTTCATCTGCCAGGAGCCCTGCGGGAAGAGGCTGAAGTGCGGTCACCGCTGCGCCACGGCGTGCGGTGATGCCTGCACCGCCCGCTGCATGGTGACGGTTACCGTGGAGCTGCCGTGCGGGCACAGGCAGGAGGACCCCTGCCACTACAGCAGGGCGGGAACGGGGCAGCCCGCCTGCCGGACGCCGTGCCAGGCCACGCTCAAGTGCGGGCACCCCTGCCCGGGCACCTGCCACGAGTGCCACCAGGGCCGCTTCCACAGGGCCTGCCAGCAGCCGTGCGGCCGGCCCCTGGTCTGCTCGCACCCGTGCCAGGAGCCATGCACGCGCGAGTGCCCGCCCTGCCGGAGGCCCTGCCAGAACCGCTGCGTGCACAGCGCCTGCAAGAAGGCCTGCGGCCAGCCCTGCGCCCCCTGCGTGGAGCCCTGCTCCTGGCAGTGCCCGCACCAGCGCTGCAGCAAGCTGTGCCACGAGCCCTGCGACCGGCCGCCCTGCGACCGCCCCTGCGACAAGGCCCTGCCCTGCGGGCACCCCTGCATCGGCCTCTGCGGGGAACCCTGCCCCGACAAGTGCCGCGTCTGCCACCGCGAGGAGGTGACCGAGATCTTCTTCGGCGAGGAGGACGACCCCATGGCCTTCTTCATCCAGCTGGAGGACTGCGGGCACTTCTTCGAGTCCGCCGCCATGGACAAGTACATGGGGCTGGACGAGGCCGCCGGGGCCGAGCAGGACCAGCTGGCCGTCCGGCTGAAGGAGTGCCCCAAGTGCCGCACGCCCATCCGCAGGAACCTGCGCTACGGCGCCCACGTCAACCGCAGCCTCGGCGAGATCGAGAAGGTCAAGGCCAAGATCAACGGCTCGGCCCTGGAGATTAAGAGGGGGCAGAAAACCCTGCTGGAGCTCCTCAAGGAAAAGGTTAACCTGCACATTTACCTGCCTCAGGAGTACCGTCAGCTGAAAGAGCAGCTGTCGCAGTCCGACCTGACCCTGCGCGCCCTCTGGGTGCTGGAGAACAAAATGGCCTTCCTGGAGAGCCTGGGGAAGCTGATGAAGATGATGAAGAAGCACATGGCGGGCGACGACGGGGAGCGCTTCGCCCTGCGGGTGGGAGAGTGCCTGGGCTGGCTGGGCCACCCTCTGCAGAGGTTCTCCGAGCAGCAGACGTCAGACCTGCAGTGTGAGGTGCAGAGACTCACTGCGCTGGCCGAGCTCAACGCGCGCTGCAAGAGGGCCAGCAGCCAGGCGCTGGGAGCCAAGATTCACGCTGAAATAAAAGCTCTCAGGACAGTCTTGGAGGGAACCTCCCCCTTCACACAGGAGGACGGGGTGTGGGTGAAGCAGGCGCTGAAGGACCTCGCCGACAAGCTGCCCTGCAGCGGCCTGGGCATCACGGATGAGGAGAGGGTCATGATTGTCAACGCCGTGGGGCTGCCGAAGGGACACTGGTACAAGTGTCCCAACGGTCACGTTTACGCCATCGGAGACTGCGGGGGTGCCATGGAGAGCCGAAAATGCCCAGAATGCAACGCCACCATTGGCGGGGCAAACCACGCCCTGGCCAGCGGGAACCAGGTGGCCACGGAGATGGATGGGGCTCAACACGCAGCCTGGTCTGAGCAAGCCAACATCCTGAACTTTGACCTCAATCAACTCCGGCTGTGACCCGTGAGACACAGAATGAACATATTACAAGGGTACAAACCTGCACTGCAGTGTAATACTGTATCCTTTAAAATAATTTCAGAGATGCATTACCATATTGAAAGGTTTGCACCAAAGAAAAAATATAGCCCACTAATTAATTTCATTTCCACAAAATGAGTATTTGTGTTTTTACAACAGTTTCTAATGAATTGTGACAGTGTAGATTAGCTTAACTTGTATGGTGAGAAATTTTTCATTTATTGTTATATCTCATTATTTTACCTAGCACATATTTAATCCTCAGGGTTTTAAATAATTGATCTTTCACCCACTGGATCTATCATGATATTAATTTATTTGATGCTTTTAATTAATGGAATTGTGCCTTCCAAGTCCATTACTGTAATATTACTGTAATAATCAGTGGTGTCTCTCAATGCAATGAAGGATGAGCTCATAAACAGAATTTTTTTCATTGGCCTTTTAAAATATTAATTCTTATGTAAAAGATGAAGAAATGCCTCCACCTCCTTATATGTAAGGGTTCTGCAGTTTACATGAAGGACGTGAGTATGTGTGAGAGTGAGACATTAATTCAAAAGCATAATGCATAGAATTGTCCTCTGGTTCTGTTAACCCTTGAATCCTTCAATCTGTTTGAATTAGAGATTATTCAGTCACTGTCATATTATTTACCAGTGGATTATGCTTGAAGATAATGGATACAGCAGTTTCAGACTAATTATGTATTCATATGTCAACCAGAATGAGTAGAGAGATTTGTGTGGTTAGAGACTTGCATTGAATGTATGCTGTGAAAAATAAAAAAAACAGTTCTTTCATCTCAGAATTACTTGCTTGTGATTTCTCCTAAGGAACGTTAGGTGGCAGCAGCAGCACATTGTGGACAGAAAGAAAGAGTTAGGCTAAAACAGAAAGACCTCTAAAAAATAAAAAGGACAAATGCACAAAGAAGTTACCACTGATGCTGTCATGTATGTCGCCAGTAGTGCACTGGATTCAGCACTGTAATACTCGTGTGCGCAAAATGTGCCATGTACATTTATATATAGAAAAATGTTCAGGTGAAGTCAGGCGGTCCCTTGGAGAAGTGCTTGGCACTGCTTCCAGAAGAGTACCTGTATTACAAAACAGAAGAGTAGGATCAGCAAGAACAATCTGTATGTACAGTGGCACAGATGGCAGATAATAGAGTATTGCCAGAACTCTCAACAGACAGTATGTTTTTGTCAGTGAAGCATAGTGCTAATCAAAATAACCACATTTCTTCTCCAAACTGTAGAATGCGGGGTTGGCTTCTACTTCCACTGAAGGCGCTTTGCAGCTGTATGCATCAGTTGTGTGATAAATGTAGCCCTGTCACCAACCAGGCTTTAATGCAAACTGTGGTCTCTGCAGAAAAAAAAAAACTGTGGTGTCAGGATCATCGAAAAGCTAACAAAATGTGAACGGATGCGCGCTGCCAGTATTTATGATTTGCAGTTTTGGAGACATTTTTTTGGGACTGTGGGAGCCAATGCGGGAAGAGAATGGCAGTATCTCAAGGGACTGCACAGTGTCATCTGTCACTGCGGTTTCTTATGAAAGATTTTTCCCTCAATGCCACAACTGGTACCACGCAACCTGAGCACAAAGACACTCAAATCTAAGCCATCTTCCTCTCATCAAACCAAACATTTGCGACAATGATGTAGCCTTTACCGCTTTGGTTTATTCAGGGGCAGTCAAGAGTTTCAAAAGACAAAGGGACGAGCGTTGAACGGCAGAAACAATCATTTTCATCACAATGCATCTTTGTGGTGCTGGTTAACGGGGAGGAGAGAATTATTTTAGCAACGGAGCTTCAACAAAGAGCTCCAGTGATGAAGGACGGATCTTGGCACTCAATGCGGAATATTAAATAAAAATAAAAACTTGGAAACTTCAACTAAGACAAACTATATAGAAGATGGCTATTGACAATGAGAGCCAGCTGATATACTAATCAAGAATAGGTATATTGCTATACACACGTGGACATGAATGAACACACACACACACACACACACACACACACACACACACACACACACACACAGACACACATGCACACACAGATATACAATGAGTGTCTACTGAAAAACATCATGCAAACATGTTCAAAGTATGGAAATGTACTATGAGGAGTGGCAGTTTCTCTTAATGTTCTCGAAATATACTATGCATTAACATCACCACAAAATTTATATGTTTATGCAGTCTCAGTATGTTACATGCAGTCTATTATTAAATGGAACTGTTGTAACTACTGACTAAAAGAACAATGTAGGTTTGGAATATTAACATTATTTTTTATTCAATTTAGCCTGATGATATTATGACACCTTGTTTAACAACATTCTGCAAACAGTTCTAAATTGTTTACTTGTACAGTGGCCTTGTCTCCTGATGGACATAAATAAGCATCTTAATTAACATTCAAGGCAAATGTTCATATGGTGAAATTCGTCACAAATGAAAAGACAATTATACCAAGATTGTTTACGGTTTCAGGCACTAGAGAGTATAATTGGGTATCAAATTTATGTCAGAAACCTTATGTGTCAATGTGGCAAGCTGCTTTGAGTATGTTTGCGATCCAATGTAATGCACGTAATGTGCATTCACATCTAAAATGGGTCTGCTTAAAGACATACTGTAGACTTTAATTAAAATATATTTTCCACAGCTGTCACAATGAACTATGAACATTCTTTGAATTAAACTATTGGATTCTTAATCAAACCTCAAAAAATTACTGTGATAGTTTGTGTGGAAACCAATGAAGGCAGGGGGAATCTTACGAGATTATTGTTGGTTTGAGCACATGACTGTTTATTTAATTTCTTGAGTGTGAATGGCGGTGATTTTCCATCTTAAAATAAGGTCATTTTTGCAATATATCACTGATGTGGAATATTATTAACATGGCCACCCCCAATCTACATATTCATCAACTGTTGATATTAATCATTCTGGGTGGTGACCTTGACTGACAGATGATGTCATTGCATGCAACAACATTATGAGAATGCTATTGTATCGGCAACATTTTAGGAGTGTTTCAGAATCACCATTTTGAAAATGAAATTGCTATGTAAACTAGGGAACCAGAGTGCTGTGTCTATTAAGGATTTACTTCACTGAGTGGCTGGGAGACATAGCTGGCTCTCAGCTGCATTTTCTGGTTGTTAATCCCTTGCATATGATGAGAGCTGAATCTTGTGGAAAGGAATATGGTATTTAACTTGAGCAGTTAAGTTAAATAACCCTGCTGAAGATGGTCGGCAAAGATGTTCGGTATCCTACCCGGGATTCCAAGTTCCCCAGGTCCGGAGTGGAGTTCCCTAAACTTTAATTCACATCACTGCCCTTTGCCATAGCTGTTCATCCTTTCATCCCCGTGGACTGTAGTCCAACACCGTCTCATACCTCTATTTGCACAGTTTGAAGGAGTTTCTTGATGCCTTGATGCAGTGATTCTGACGGCGGTCTTGGAGGCACAGTGCCATGTGACACTGAAAGCAAAATTGCTTCCCATCCCAGGAGGGTTGCAATAAAGCGACAGGGGTGAGAAAATGGAAAATTAGGTAATGCTTTTTTTGTCCTGAAGGAGGACAGGAGCCTCTGTCCAGTTTTTGACCTTGGGGCCACCATCTGACATTTGCGCTGAAGGTGGGTTCATTAACTGTAGTGCTGTGTGGTTATGTTTGAAGTGAACTATTAGATATTTTTTATATTAGCAGAACAAAAAGGAAAATGAAAAGGAAGTGTTGCTAAGCAAATCAATTCATACTCACAATCCTATTACAAAAAGATACCCCCTGGGCTCAAAAGTTTGAAGCTTCTCTGTGTCCTGCTTTGAATGAGTAATTTGACTTAACCTATTTAATCGTATATCCAAGATGTTATACAAGGTGACACATCATTCCTTTTACTCCAAGTTGTTAACACTGTGTAGTAAAATAAAATAAAATCTACTATTTGTCATTATATTATATTATATTATATTATATTATATTATATTATATTGTTGTTGTTATTAATCCAGAACTTCAGTCTGTCTTTCACTGTTTCCTGCACAGAGAATCATGCAGTGCCAGGTTCAACAATTCATAATTTATAGCATGGGATTAGTTGCTTTGTGGAAGGCATGCTACAGATTTAATTCATTTTCAGTGTCATTTCTTTTCTTTTTCATGGTTTCATATCTTCAGTTGGAGACTTACTCTTTAATGAATCCCAAAAGAATTCAGTTTCAGTTCATGACATTAAGAGGTCAAGGCACTTCAAGGGCATTTTGAACTAATACCTACAAAGTAAAAGCATGTCTTTATTAACTTTTCTGTTTTTCACTTATGATGATAACACAATGCTGGTCAATGCGGTTTACTGTGTGTTAATCTACAAAAAAGCTTTCAGCTGTCAGTATGTGGATGGATCCACTTATCCACTCGAGACTATGTTTTGAAGAGCACTTTGTTTTGCTGCCGTACATGGCTTGAACATCTGATCAATGTGTGGTACATGGACAGACGTGATCTTTTCATGTTCTGAGTATTAGCTTTTTTCATCACAATTACACAATTAGAACTTTTTTAAACACACCTGTCCTTACAATAAGAGTGCCTTTGTCCTCTAAATGAGCAATTCTCCATGACCTGCCACCAATTTTTCTCTCTTCCTTTTTTATTTTTTATAAACATCATTTCACAATTTTATTCTGTGCATTAACGACACGTTAATTGTATAAACGCATTCTGTGTTTAATTCACTGTCCAGCAGGGGTTGAGAATATTGGCCTAGATGATTGACTTGTGCCCCTTTGAGGGACACGTCTCTTCAACACACACAGCTGTGATGATGACACGCCTCGCGACAGCGCGTGGTACCACTGCGTGGGCCTTCACTCCTTCGGTGACAGGCGCCCAAGTGACACGGGCCATACCTCTCCGCTGGCCCTCTCCATGACACAGTCCGCTGACAATGTGTCTGGAGCTATGATAGCACACTGGTGGCGGCACACACCTATTTTTAAGGGAGTGTGTAATTACCTCGACCTCAGACTCTGAGTCATGACTCACTGCTCTGAGCTCATCCCCGTTTTGCCTTGCCAAACCCGGTTGAACTTCCATTACATTTTAATTCAAGGCACCGCAGACCTAATTAACCATACAATCAAGCAAGCCAAATAAGACACTACCCCATAGATGCAATCACCCCCCCATCCTCACCCACCCCCATGCGCGGTCCTCACATACTTGCCTGGTATGTGACGGTTTTAATAAAATATTCAGTGCTAATATCTGTAAATATGCTCTGCTTTAATACATATCTTGCATCCAATTTTTTTTTTTTTTTGCATCTTGCATCTAAAGTTATTGTATAAATTAGATAATACTAACATGATGAGCGCACAAATCAGGACTGCGTGGGCAGAAACAGTGAAAATGCTTAATTACCTTACGTTCCTCTGCCTCGTTATTCAGAAGGGCCACAAAGAGGGTTTGACAGCAGAGTTTCGCCCCAAATCATCTGATAAGACCGAAACCGGCCAGGCGGCAGCTGCCTGATAATCTTTGGCATTTTGGCAGCACTCAGAGGCAATGACTGAGGCTGGCTATGTGCATGGCAGGGCATTTCGGCATTAATACACGCAGGCCTTGTTTGCGAGAGTCTTAGCTTCATGACACATGGAAATATTTTCAAACTGAACACAATAAATAAACTAATCCTCGCGCACAGTCTGAATGTCCATTTTATTTGCTTCTTGGAATATGAATTGCATGCAGAGAGAAGAGCTCCTTTAGTCTTCACTTAAATAGGCGACTTAATTTCCAGTTTGTCAATTACCCAGATAGTGAGACAAATTTTAAAGGCAGCTAAAATGACATCTGCACAACACAAATAACTAAATGATTAACACCAAATGTGAATTATTTAGGAAAGCTCATTACTCTCCACTAAAATTGGGAAGGTTGTATATTGCTCTTCAGTGCAATGCTATTCAGTGCAGTACGAGTATAGTGTACTGCTTTTTAAAACTTATCCCAACAGTTTTAGATGTGCTTTATGATCCTCAATCTCGGCTGGAAAATTGAAAACATTAATTTGGTTCGGAGGCAATTTGTCTGCTGAACAGTGATGAAATGGTGAAGCTCACCTGTGGGTGTTGATGTTCCTGCGGGCCATATCCTCATAGATACCACTGCATTTGTGTCTGCAGGGATGAAACGTGATAGCTGGTGATTGTGTATGTCTATATATGCCTGTCCATGTATGTGGCTGGTGGGCTCTGTGTAGGTGGGGGCATGGTGACCGTACTACCTATACTAGCATGTTTTACTCTGTACTGTCTTCATTGTGCCATATTGTGATAGCAGCTATACAAAATGGCCTTTTGGACCAGTAAAGATAGATCCATTGATTGATTCGTCCGCTTCTACTGTTAACCCTCTGGAAGTCATTGTCATGCTGGCATGTTCTGGCCTATAGACTTTATTGACAACGTTGTGGCGAGAACGGCAGACACGGTCACCAGTCAAAGGAGAGAAGACATTCTTAAAGCCAGGCAAGCTGAAAAGGAACACCACCGCAAAACATCAAAAGAAAAGAATTTGGACAGTGAGTCACACAAGTGGCATAAAAAGCCCATTTTTTCTGTATCTGTCGAGGTGGTTGCAGGAGAGAAGACAAAACATCAAAGAGTGTAGCTGTCCCTTGACCTGGAGGGAACTGTGTATTTATTCATCCAGAAACCTGATTTAAACAGGGTAATACAACAGCCAGGAGTTCCCATTTACTGATTATTTTCTCTCTGTGTATATACTTTAGTTGTGAAGTACATATGAATGTAAAACATGCAGAAATTTTAACAAGAACATTTTCTTTACATTTTTTGTCGAGATAAAGAGGAACACTCCAACGTTTCAAGAAGCAGTCTTTGAAATGAAATACTGCAAATGTCTTGTGTGATCCACTGTCAAAGATGCACTGCTATGCAAAATTCTAAGACATTTTGTGTTTTATACTCTGGTGAATAAAGAGACAAAAAACTTTGTACCTGTTTAGCCATTTAACCTTTAAGTCTCATTCACCTTTCCTGACAGGGTCTTTTTTCTGCAGGACGTCATTTAAGTTCTGATTTCAGGAGTGACCTTCCTACTGCTGATGGATGGACAGAGACACCTGCATCTGCTTACAGTTCTGATGTCAATTCAATGGTTGTTTTCTTTATACTCCTACATTATTCTTCACGTTTTGCTCAGCAAGGATTCTTCAGGTATTGCTCACCCTTTTTCGAATCACTGCATTACAATAGAAGCAAGCTTTTGTGAGCTACTGCTGTGTGGGTATGATATTCTTTCCACAAACTCCTTTTTTACATCAATGCTAATGTGTTTGTCTGGCTAATGTAATTAACGGCAAACTAATTTCATGCTTTCTATAGTAATTTCCAATTGACCACTGGACAGCAGAAGCAAGAGACTGCAAATGGATTAATGCATGGTGGTGTTGTGATAACAGCAAACTTGTCTCACATACAAACTTCAACAGAAGACGTTTGTGCAAATGTTACTGGGTTGATGTCAGTTGTGTTAAATGGCAATAGAGTGATAAAAAAAAGAATTTTCAAAAAGAGACAGCTAGAACTGAACCCATTGACTCCAACCCATGAGGCCACAGCACTTCCCACTTGCGACCATGTTTGCTGTGACATTTGAGGTGACACTAGGCTGGGTCAAAGATGAAATAAGAGTTCTTTTGGCTGCCAACAATGAGCGATTATGTCGAAATGTTTTGCCAGCTGTCCTCTTCCTCTGCTAGGTGGTGGTTACTGGAAGTTTTAATCCACAATCTGGTCAAACACTTGGTCAGTAAAAAATTATCACACCACACATTTATCATGATTGTATGTCACTGTCAAATCACGAGAGCAGTTTGTTTTGCAGCCTGTATTCCAGGAAGTGGCTCTCTGAGAGCTACGACATACTGCTACTGAAAAGAAGTTCTACTACAGTTACATAACAATATTCTTGCACATGAAATCCATGGTGGTAAGACTAATTTGTGGATGTGGCAATAGCTATAACTGTTACCAGACAGACATGCCAGTTAAAGTTTGTTTCATGGAGGTGGTGTGATTAATGTAAGCGCAGAGAGAGTTCATTACTGAGTAAACTGATTCCGTGAGGTATTTATACTCTTACTGTGCAATGTCAAGCAACATAATGAGTATAATTAGCTTTCATAAGAAGTAGCTTGTAGGCCTATATGTAACAAACTTACTGAGACAATCACAAGAACCATTTGGCTAGAAAACAAATGAAAAAACATACTTTGTTATAGTATTGTGCAGGGTAATTAATATTTCTGTTTCATTTTTATATGGTTTTTTAATTTATTTATTTGGAGGGGAAGGGTGTGGTTGGAATGCAAAGTTTTGTAAAACCAGGTTGGCACAGGTTTTTTTTTTTTTTTTTTTTAATGACAGACATGCGCAGTTTTCGGGTTTATTTTTAGTTTGTGTTTCTGGACAACGTTATAAAGGATTTTCGAGTTATGAAACTAACGAAACTATGGTTACTTGGAACTTTGCTTTGATGTGCATCTCAATATTGCAACCAACGACAGAAAAGCCGCTACAAAGTTCAAAAAATGTGCCAAGGGAATTACTGAAGTTATCACTCAATGGACTTAAAATACGGAGTAAAGCAGCGCTACCGACGAAAGAATCCGTGAGTACGATACTAATATCGTGTGGAAGCAAAGCCGCTGGTTTGAGAATATTTGGAAATAGTCGATGCATATATTACAAAATAATGTCGCAGGTTATTCAAGTGTGAATGGGTTCGGTGCGCCGCCAAGTAGCGGAGCGGTAATGCAATGCGGGCCTAGTGACGCGACTGCAGTGGAGTAGAGTAGTTGAGAATGGAGATGGAAAAGGCCAATCCGAACGCTGAATTGCTTTTAGATGAGGAGAAATTGTACAAGTTTATGCGGCACTCGCCGATATAAAATGGGATCTTGAGCAAAGCAAAAGAATGCAATTCAAGAAATAATGGATTTTGGCGATTATGATGATGACGTTATCAGTGGTCATGTTGATGTCTTGAATAGTCTGTTGCCTGAGTTTATGATTCTGAGTTTGTGGCTGTTCATAATAGACATATATTGCCTGTAGAAGAAAGAGAGGCTGATGAAAAGGGCAAAAAAACAACATTATACTACCACTTTTAAAGAAGCTGTCCAGGGATGAGGTCATCAGAAGATTATGAAGAGATATGTAAGTAGCACTCTACGGAGTTTGGTCAGTCTTGCTTCTAAAATGTGACCCATGACACAAACTGAACAAGGCCAAAACAACATTTTACAATGCAGTGCCTAGGTCATCAGGACCGCGGTGAACCAGTAACCGCTCTTTTCAGCTGCAAAGCCAGATGAAGCACCATTTTCCACATCACAGAAGTCACCAGAGGGAGAAACGAATGCATGATATTTGTGCAGATTTGACATCAAAAAGATGCATGGTTTTCCTTAATCCATCCACAAATAAATTATTCTCTCTGACTTCTGATGCAGATTAAGTGATAGAAAAACTGCAAAAGCCATTAGAGCAAAACAAAAGCCTGAGGCCTGACAGCTCATTGGGTGTGAGTGTTGAGGAAGAGGCAGTGGAAAGCACTCTTAACAGAGACAGTACTTCACTGACAACCAACCGCCATTCATGTTCAGGGACGGAAAAAAAACAACCTGCGTAATAATTATGGCATACCCGAAACCGAATGAACTCAGGAACCTTTGCATTACACACCTCGCGATACCATCCAAACCTAAGATTAATTCCTCGGTGGCCAGATGAAATAACCAACACCAAAGAATTAACATGCAAATTAATTAACTGCCTGTAGGGAGTCATGAATATTAGGTGGAGAGTATATGGAGGACCACAGCAAACAAGGGATGATTAATCTGTGTGACTGAAGCTGTGCCTGATTGTTTTTCACAACGTTATGGTCAAATCATTCTGAAGCACAATGCAAAAAAAAAGAAAGTAACCGTCATTCCCTCAAAGCAACTGGGTAAGTCCCATTTCCTTAATGGAATGGGGCTGTGAATCTTTGTTGCAGTTTATTTTGTGCTTGCCTGGTATATGTTTTGTAGCACACGCCACAGATTATAGCACTGTCACAGTGTTATAGCATTGTCAATAAGCTCATTTTGTGTGTGGAAAATCTATGTTTCAGCTCTCTACTCGCAGAGGAAAGGTATTTGTAAATAACTTCAAACTAGAAAATGTAAGCTAATACATTAATTTGATGAATACCAGGAATGCTGCTTAGCTCTAAAACACCAGAAACTAACCAGGAATTCAATGTTTTGGATGCAAACAATGTAAGGTTGCATCTAAGGTGATTATGTACATCATTAATGCTGATAATTGTGAGTTAACCCAAAAATGGCAACCCCGTTTAGATTGTCTGTAGCTAGCTATATTTACATTCACAATGTAACAAGGAATATATGTAATAAATATATGTAGAAATGTATGTAACATGTGACAAATACATCCAGTTTGGGGAACTGAACCTAAGATCAAAAACAAATGTCCTAGCAGAATTAAACATAAAAATGGTATTATTCTGACTGGTTGGCTGTCTGGAACACATGGATCAGGAACCATCAGGATGGTCTGTGGTTCAAAATGACCTGATAAGAAGAAAATTATATATCTATTCTTCTGTGTTAGTGAATTTATTTCAGCTAAAATGCCTTTTTCTGTGACTAACTGGCACGGTAACCCCATGCCGCCCAAGAAAGCTTGGCAGTGCCAGATGAGATCAATGCACCAGTGGCAGAACTTTTTTTTTTTTTTTTTTTTTTTTTTGCTTTAATGGACTGTGAACCAGAACAAGGGAGATCAGACCAACATTTGCTTGCAAACATAAAGGGCTCTTTAGCTGAAGTGACAAATTACAAATGCCAACATCCCTGACTGAAGCCGCAAATATGGCACACACATGTGAGGGAAAGAGAAATGAGATGTTATGACAGATAGTTAAACGGTAAGTAAAGAGGCATTGCCTCTGTGAGCGACGACAGCCAGTGAAGTTTGTTGTCACCCTGCATGTGTGCAAATGGATCAAATGAGGAAGTAATGTGCTTTCTTAATCTTTCCCTAAAAATATGAAGTGACAGTGAATGACAGTTCACAGAATGTTTATCAAAACACTTTTCATGGATCAGGCTTTTGGAAAAAAATCACTTACGGAGGCATTCCCCCCTTTTACTGATACGTTGCCAAATTATTCTTTGCAGATTTTTTTTTTTTAGAATTTCTGCCGTTCAGATTCTACCCAGCAGGAGAAATATATTCGGTTCTACTTTACAGTTAAATTGTTTCTATGTCACTGGAAACTTGAAAGCTGTAAATTATATGAAAAATGGCCTCATAATATGCGAGGCAGGATCCACATCCCAGCTGGGGGAAAAAAATGTGGTGGACACAACTAACTTAGTGAGGATATTTCTCCGCAGGCCTTGTTTGAACATGACAGAATAGATAAGAAGGATGTTTCCATTATCTGAGTAGATAAAGACAGAATCATACCGAAAGTGTACTGCCGAGGTATGGACTTGATGATATCTTTTTAAATAAAGTTTTAAATGAAATGGCATACATGCCACCTACTACCTCTTTGATACTAAGTCAGAACAAAATTATTTGCTTTTCACTCTAGTGAGGCAGTTCAAAAGCTCAGAAAGTCAATTTTATGTCCCTTCTGAGAAAATATTGGGATGGCAGGTGTGCCATCCACCAAGTTACAGGTTAGCAGGGCTTATCCCATGCCTATACATCACCATGAGTTAAGCCCTTTTTGGGTTTTCTCACAGAAGTAACCACAGTGACCCTGAATTCTGACTTATTATTCAGAACTCAGGGTCATTGAGCAGGTCAACAACACATTAATTAAAGTAAATAATGGAAATAAATTAAATGTTAATTAATTTGTAAATTAGTGTTAATGTTAATTTGTAATTACGTCATGAGCATTAATTACAAACGTTAATGTCTGTGCCACATATCCTAATTTAAATTTACCATATGAGACTGTATTAAAATATCTGTGACATAATACACACCCACTCTTGGAATGTGTTTTAATGGCATACCTATTTTTGCAACTGACATAGAGGATGGGTACTCAGCATATGGCAGTTTACATAAAACTAATGAAAATGTGTGGCCACATTTTATCCCTGAAGACTTAATTGCATGCATCCTGAAGAATGGATTTGTATATTTGAGTTTCAGGCCTCCAGTGTGCTTGTTGTTGTGAAGCAGTCATATGCTTGCTCATCATTTCATGGTCAATGTAGAGTTATCTGTTGTAATATTGAGAGACAGGTATTTAGGTATTTCTTAGAGATGTCTTGAGATAACTTTGAGTGGTGCACAAACTTTAATGAATATGCATGTAGCTAATTAAATATGTTGATTAGTGACTTGTACCTGTGAGTAATTTAGCCTTTTTGTTAAAATTTTATCAGACCTGGACTAGCAAGTTAGGCAACAGCCCTGCTTTCAGGCATGGTTCTTCCCAGTTCCATGGCCGAGATTGTCGCTTTTTTATTAAAACCCTTGTTGCATAACATAGCAGTTCCTTTCAGTACGCTTCCTGACATTAATCATACAGATCCATACTTGTACTGAAGAGTACACTAAGAGCGCAAGTCACTATAGCCAAATGTTAAGAGGTGCTCTTCTCTACATAATGGATCTTTGTTAGTTTTGATTGCCAGACAGCACTGATGAGACTCAGACTTGGAGAGAATTCTATAATTTCTAATAAGGTGCGGTTGCTTTATGAAACATTGGAAATGTAGTTTTCAGTGTCGCGTAGATGGATTGTGTTTTTAGGGAATATCACTGAATATGCTGCGACTACATCTTACATTTATTAATTTGGAAGACGTTCTTATCCAGAGCGACTTGGAAGAAGTGCATTCAAGAGGGTACAGCCATTAGCTGCGCAGACACTGAATCATCAGTGCTACCCTTGAAGTATAGTGTGATTGTGGGGGAACATTGCCACGAGGGACATAAGTGCTGTCACAGGGCACGCAACCTTAAAATATTACCTCCAATTTCCAGCCACAAGGTTTGTATCGCCACAGTGTGTTTGCTACGGAGCATATGCCGGCTGCGCAGGCTTGAAGTGCCACAGGCTTTTATCTTCCGTGCTTAAATCATAATTCATTTCTTTACAAGTACTGGCTTTTATCGGTGTTGGGAGGAGAGGGGGATCAGAGGTCGGAGACCGCAGATGTCGTCCGAATAGGTGGGCTGTGAGTCTGTGTCGGGAAATGGACGGTGATCCCACTGTGCCGAGAGTGGTGAGGAGTTCGTTCCGACCCTCGAGGGAAGAGCAGAGGTGGTGGGAAGGGCAGAGAAGGGATGTGAATAACATGAGTGCTCCTTGCAGTGAGGAACGATTGTAAGAGACCAGAGAAACTGGAGTTGAGCGGTCTGGCAAGAGTGTCGGGCGGGAATAGATGGATTTAAGTATGGAGCACAGTTAAGTGTGGAGGTGCAGTTTTTGTAACGGCTTGGTAGTGTTAGTCAATGTCCCAAATACCAAAACGTGTTTTATTCCAATAAAGAAGCAGATCCGATGTTCATAGCAAAGTCAGGAAGGTTTATTTGCACAGCCGGCCGTGGGAACATCAGCATGGAGCCGAAGTTTGTCAGGTACAATGTATGGTTCACATTTATACAGTTTTCAGGAGGTACATTTACATGTGATGGCCAGGAAACCCCCTGGAAGGAAAGTCCATATATGGTCATGGGGAACCCCACATTCCCCGGACTGGAAGTAGCGGTAATTGTGAATTTGTACCTTTTGGCTATGGTCGGATGCAGCGGCATCCCTTTGTATCCTGATACAAATTGATCAAATACTATGCCAGTCGGATGTGGCGGCATCCCTTTGTATCCTGATACACATTGATCAAATACTATGCCAGTCGGATGTGGCGGCATCCCTTTGTGTTCTAATATACAATGATCAAATACTGTGCCGCTCATAGGAACTGTGTCCTAACAGTAGGCTATAACCAATATTTGAATTTTATTAAAACCATAACAGGTAGACAGTACAGACGAATGTGGATAGGTATAGCATGACAGTATTTTGGTTGGCTGTAGATCAGTCCAGTAGCTACATTCTGAACCAGCGGGAGAGGTTGGATGGAACTTGCCAGAAGGCCAACCGGAAGAAAGTTGCAGTTGTCCAGACAACACTGTGGCTTGAACCAAGGGGGTGCTGAGTTGGTAGCAAGAACAGGCAGACATTTTGGATGTTGTAGTGCAGGAATCTGCAGTGACTCATAGTTGAGAATTGACTGAGATTTGAAATTTATCCAGGCTGTAACAGGTTAGTGTCCAGCACCATCTCCAGGTTCAAGGCCCTCCGGGGTGGTGTCATACTTGTGTTGTCAAGTCAGGTTGTGTGGTGTTGATGACTTAGCTGACATATAGGGAGGCTTTGGTTTTGGTGAGACTGAACTTGCTGATCATCCAATTGGACACATTTTTGAGGCATGCAAACCACAGTAGGAGGACTCACTCATTTTCTACAGTCATCACGTGACAAAATTTGCATAAACAAATACCAATAGACAATGTCTGAAACCTAATTTTAAGATTACCTTCCTGTACACAGGCAATCAGCATTTTTATAATAATTATATATTTTATAATAATTTATATATAGCATATATAGCATCCCATTGCATCACCCAGAAACGATCATTTCCTTACAATGACAGCTATAATTATTTCTTCATTATTAATTCATTGACATACCATATTAGTGCTTCATATTTTTTATCTAATCTTATTATACCAGTCTGATATACTACATTTGTAATTCAATTTTTTGAGAGTAACACTGACAAGGACAAAGATAATTTTACTGTATCATTTTTGACTTAATCAATCCTGACATTTGCAAAAATGGTCTTCTTTAGCTCTAGGGGAACACTGTGAATAGAAGTTTTACCCCAGCTGTTTCAAATTTATTTAGATTTGATTCAACAGTCAATGTATTAATGAAATGTGTTTGAACAATATTGCCACTTAGTCCTTTATGAAAGAAATGTGTTTATGTAGGTTAACAAAAATATCTATACCAATCTGATCAGTTAATTTTGTACAGCTGACTCATTTTCTGTAAATTCATTTAGTAGATAAACGAAAGATCTAGACCTAAAACAGTGAATTGAATATTAAATGAATCTTAATTATCATAAATACTCATATTTATTCCTGAAGTGTACTTTTAGAAAGGAAAAAAGTGAATAGAATTAAACTGCAAAAGTAATGTGATCAAAAATGCCACATAATGTTATGTGTTATAACATTACACCATATTGTCATATTCTGTACTGTAATCATGGACAGTCAGTCACACCTGGCACTCATATGTTGTTCCGGCACCAGAAAAGCAAACATAAACACAAGCATACCTATTGACAAGTTCAACAGCGTCATTCATTTTATGCTAGCTAGCGTCCTCTGGATTATGAAAATGTAAATAGTGAATTGTATGTTAATTCCCCTGGAAATGATTGTTGAAGGGATGTTGGTATATTACTGTTTACCATTTGAGTACATTGCTGTCATTGTTCCTGTATTAGTAGCATGACACCTACAGGGGGCCTCTGTTGCTCCCTTTTTATAAGTTGGTGATAATTTGTGGGGGGACCCATGGGAGGACACACTGGGGAACCAGTTCTTAATGTTTGCTTGAATTAATAAAGAAATGGAAAGGATTTATGTGTTTGGACCCATTCATTGAGAAAGTCAATAGCAAAAGACTGGCAAACAGCATGTTTCTTTCTGTTAGCACAAACAGGCCTCCAACAATTAATTTCGTTCACAAAGGAATTGCAACAGATAACAGTCAATTGATGTCAAATCCAGATTGGTTCAATTCAGTTAATTGCATTCAGTTAAGATCAATTCATTTAAGTGCTTAATCAAAGCTATTAATGAGCTCCGCTGGACAAGAAACCTGCATACAGTATGCCCTCAGGGCCAGAGTTCATTGATTTACACAGGAGATTTGTTACACTTTCATATAGTTATCACTATTGACCATTACATTCACATTTTATTTGAAACCTTCTTCGTTTGGGAAAAGGTGGAAGATTTTCCAATTTTTCTTTTTATAAATACAAACTCAAATCCAAATTAAACTTTCCATTGTGGTTAGAGTCACAATTCACAATAACTTCCTCTGCAACACAATGTTCCCACCCCAGGGTAAGAGCCTTTTTTTTTCCAAATTAAACTCAACCTTTTAGGAGTTCCAAGATACCTTTCTTTCTATAACCCCCTATGGCATGATCCATGGTACAATTTTAGATAACCTCTTTGTGCTCTGTGTTTTTGATTGTGTGTGTGTTTCTTTGTCCAACATACTTTGTTTTCATGGATTGTTCTGCATGTAAAATATAATTTAATGGAAGTAATAAGATAAATGTACCTTATAACTGTCCCTAAAGACCTGATAAGTACCAAAATTACCATCATTTCCTGTTCTTTTTGCCAGTGCAAAATAATTCAAAGACAACACCACTAACTTAACTTGTCTTTTGGGATGCTACAATCACAATGTCATGATTTCATAGGCTAAAACTAGCAGCCACAACCAAAAAGGACACATTTCCTGTACATGCCGTGAGAAAGGTTTAAATCGTTTTATTATTTTGTTCTGAATATTAATGCATTATTCAGTGAAAGGTTCTTTGAGTCCCTGAAATTAAAACCTGTGTCGCCTATACAAGGCAACAGTCAGGTTGCCGATTATAAAGAGAAGAGAGTTCCACTCATTCTGGACAAGGGAGTTATCATAAATTGCACTGACCTTTAACAAATCACAACGGTACTCTTTGAAAATCTCATTCTTTGATCAGAGTCCACGATGAATCAAAGTTTTTTTTTTTTTTGATGATTGTGTGCATCTCACCCTATTCTCAGCCAGAGGTAAGTATTGGTAAATGCATGACTTTGCCCCTTGAGTTTTCCGGGTTGTAGATACTGGGTCTGTGGCTAGTTCTAGAATCTGTCCAAAATGATTTTTTATGCTATTTATAGCAGACACCCTCTCTCTGGTCCTGCACTTATGTTTCATAGCAATTATCCAAACTGCGGATTCTCAGTAATACTGCTGATTGGCTGATTGGTAGACCCTTCTTCAGCAAGGTGGGATGGAAACCCTCAATATGGTATTGTGTTGTGTGAGTCTGCAGTATTGATCCGCAGTATGAATGGCATTGCATTCTTTCATGATAAAAAGCAGTTTTTGGTCACAGTCAAGGCTGATTCATTGATGTCCATTGAAGTTATGTAGGTGTTCAAAGAAATCTAGCAATTCAGAGAGTGTCCCTGTTAAAATCATGAAAGTCTCATCAAAGTAGCATTGCCAGGTTTTGATGTGTGAAAGGGATGTGTTACGCAGGGGACTGAACACAAACTGGCAGTAAAAAAAAAAAAAAACACAAACAGATTTGTGTAGGTGGGGGCCATAGTGCTTCCTACCACATTTTACTTATTTTTCTGAACGTAGATTGTCCTTAAATGTGAAGTCACGGAAGGGACATTGTGGGGTTTTATTGAAGAAAAAAAAAAAAAAAAGAAATCCATTCCCTCCAAACCACCTTGATGTAGGATATTGATGCTACAGTATATCACATGATGACTGTGTCATAGAAGGCATGCAGTCAAAAATCAGTGTCAGAAGTGATGTTACCATTTACTTTAATGCATCAGTAGTCACAATGTTACAGTGAAAATCAGTGATGGTCTCAAATTTGTTACTGAAATTAATGCGTACAAAAGATCAAGCTTTATGTAAAGCAAACAGGTCAGTTCTGTATCAGTTACAGACCTATTCAAACCACGGGTGATCATTTTGCATCCCTGCTCTGGACAGTGGAGGGCTGGTTTGGGGATTCCCTCACTGTCCTGATGATGTGGGGGATTACCTGGATGACAATCCACAAAACAGAAGCATCACCATGACAGTTGGAGCTGCTGTCAGAGCATCGTCCATGCCGTTCTCCCTGTTGATGGAAAGTGTACATGGAGAAGATAATCCATCACATTATCTGCTTCTCCAGGTGACTGAGATTTCTCCAACATGTCTTTTTCTGAAATCCTTTCTCCAGAAGTAAAATTCTCATGCAGTACAATCAGCAGCATCTCTTTGAGTGATTTTTTTCTTTTCATTGCTTTGATGTCTTCATTGATTTGACCAAGGCTGGCTAGCCTTTAGGTAAACACAAGTCTACCCTGCTTTGTGATCTGTTCCTTCAGTCTTGTTTAATCTTGAAGGTCCTCTCAGGTCTTGCTTGGTCTCTTGTGTCACTAGAATCATCAAATCCAATGAACATGCATGAATTATTTTGCACCATCTTTTTGCTAAGTGTTTTGTCATTTGTCCCTAAGGTTGGTTCTTTCTGAAATCCTACCCCTTGTTGGATTCTTTTGTTTCTTCAGCAATCACTCAAGGTGACCGCATGCAGCTAGACTCCGGCAACGGAACCCTTTGGCAGACAGCTTTTCCCCTCTTGCCCCCCCCTTCCCCCAACACTTAGTGGCTGTGGACCTGTTTAACATGCTACCGTACTCTCTAGAGGGGGTGGGGGTGAAAGAGTGAGAGCAGAAAGGGAGTGAAAAGCTATCAAGAGGGCTTAATCAACGATCATTCACCCTCAAGGGGCTGGCCACTGTGGGGACCGAGCTCCCAGAGTTTCCACTCTTCTCTTTTTCTGACTTACTCCATCTCCCCTTTCCACTTGTACTTTCCATATTCCTTTTTTCCCCAGAAGTCCCTTCTTGCCCTTTTTTGACTGCACATCTTGAATGACTCCCCATTGTTCTAGCGATCATTTATTCAATACAGTAGCCTCATTAATAATGCGTTTTCATGGATTCAAAAGGCTTCGGCATCATGTTGCTTTGCATTTTCAGTAAGAAAAGCTGACAGCAAATTTTGATACTATGCATCAAAACCTCATAAAGCAGGAACTATGTGAATGCATCTTGTGTAGTTGAGTATCATGTATTTTTCAATGACTAAGGATTTAATTTAACAATACCAGCATCAACTAGACTGTAAAGGGCCATTCATGTGGATAACAAAATACTGGCCTGATTGTCCTTGGTCTAATTCACTATCCAAGAGTACAAATAAATGACTTCATTGTTAACATCAGAAATGTTTATATTTTATACAGTATTTTTACATGCTGTGAGGCTTTCCTTGCAACATTTAATGAGGTTGCTCACACAGGGCCACCATTCGATAGATTTACCTCACATAATGACAAAATGTATGAAAAATCTAGAAGATATAAATATATAATCACCATAGTCTATCCAACCCTCCATACATCTCTTAGCAGGAGGCTGTATCCAAAACTGCACAAACCTATGTCTAATAGATGCAGCATCTATTAGATATCATTTTAAGATATCATAAGTCTTGTAGGGGTTGTGCCAATTAATCTAAGGGGCTTTCTCTTTCCTAATGTTTATTTTTTCTTTGTAGGTACCTAATAACACACAGCCAAGTTAGTTAATGCAGGTAGAGTACTAGCTACCTGACTGCCTGTTGGCTACCTGGTTGTTTCATCTACCAATATTTATACCTACAGTATAAACTAAGGTAGTTACAATTTACACAATAATTATAGTTTGCCAAGTGGCCATTCCTAAAAAAAATCCACATGTAAAAACATATAGTTTTTATACTCTGACTCATCATTGTAAAAGAGAAATGAGTTCTTACTTGACCTCCCTTGTGAAATAAAGTCTGTGTAAAGGAAACTAAAATGGTGATGCGATGAAAGCACTTCAGTTTGTATCCTTTCCAGTTGACTGGCCAGGTGATTCATAAAAGAAATGTGAGAAGTACTGCATATGTTTTTCATCATGATACAGGCTACACTGTCACATCAGAACACGCATTACACAGGGGTTTTGGTCTTCACACTGGGTTCTGTGTGTGAAAAGCATGTGTTTGAATGGCACTGAATAGTGGGTTTAATGGAGATGATAGCTGTATTCCTGAAGAGATGAGCTGAACGTTCCTTACATTTGTCTAAGCCAGCAAGTGTCAGGCCATGTCCATAAACTAATCTTTTAATAAAATAAAATATATCACTTCTACAGCTTTGATCATAAAAATAGTCTATTTCTTGCTTAAACCTGTTTCAACAGAAGGAAGTCTGGTGCCCTTGAGGTACATGAGCAAAAGAGCCTTATTTCTTTGGTGAACACTTCCTTCTGTGAATAGTTACTTTTCTAACATTTATCTTCTTTACATTTTTGTATGTGGTACAGGGTATTATTTCTGAGTTAGCTCGTCCATGGTCTGCGTGATAAAAATGGTTTCATATTTTCAAATCACTTTCCAAGTATTTCCCTACTTCAGTGCTTGCTGTGTTTTCTTGAAGAGTGTATCTTTGAAAGTTAGTGACAAAATCGATCAAATTATTTTCATTTTCCTGTATACAATAATGATGCATTTTTCTTTCAGTGTAATTGGTGCAGGGTTTTGAAACTGCTCTGCTGAAGATGAAACTCAAAAATACTGAGTTGTGATGTAATTGGTTTTGGATGTTGAAGTTAACATAACGGCAACATGAAGGCAATGTTTGGTTGTTGCCTAATTAAAGATGGGTTAGGATATTTACAACTGATTGGTTTGCCATCTCCTGGGAAACTTTCCAACACCTTGTGAAGCATATGTCATGTCATGTCAAGGCTTTGATTAAGGAAGAGGGAGACACGGCCCCAAATTAGCTTTGCTCCTTATTCGGTTTCCAGGCCATTTTAAATGTAAATTTGTTTTCATTTCAACCCCTCTCTTAGGATCTCTTGACATTTGAAGAAAAAAAAGTCTGGAGGTGTTTTGCTCAGGTAAGCATATTTACACTGGTATGATTCTAAACTAATTTAAATAAATCTCTGAAACTCAATTTAGTTTAATTGAGCCTTATTTTGTGAGCACCTGCAACTGAATTAGTGACTGACATTAAGCTGTTTTGCTGCACAGGGCTTTAAAGCGTTTCATAACTTTGAATTTAATTCAGCATATTTTAATACGACACCATATGGGCTGCACAGACTATGCAATGTGCTTACCTGGTACCTGAAACTGACTGAAGTATGACAAAGACACTGGACCAATAAGCAGATCTTAGTATCTTCTGCTCCCCACAGCTTTTTCAGTATGTAGTACTACAATAGATATTATTGCCATTATTATTACAATTAGTTATTATTCTTAATTATGTATTTTACACTCCTGTAAGACATTTATGCTATTTAGAAGCTGCAGCACACCAAAACAGCTGTATTCTGGGTAAACACCACAGTGAAGCTTTGGAATTTACCTGGGCACTTTTGAGAGCTTGTTTCAAGAGAACTTTTAAGACTCCTTTGGCCTACCTAAATGAGGGCATATATTCTGAAATGTGGGTTTAAGCAAATGGCAGCCTTTTCTTTTCTTTTCTTTTCTTTTCTGAGATACAACCCATGAGGTTTCGCCTCGCTGACTAAACTGAAATCTGCCATATTAGGCGAGTGGCTGTTTGAGCAATCAGTAACTTAGCTCCTTGCACCCTTACAGCCTGCTTTTTGTATGCCTGTGTTGCTGCCTGATTTGTGCTCTGCCAAACTCATCGATCCTTTCCAAATTAGAACAATTACTGCCGCCTGGCTGCCTTTTTGCTGCCTTTCATTAAAAATGGCTCTGTCAATACCACTGTTTATGCCAAGATTAATGTGATCTCCTGCTGACAGGATGTCATTAGGTGATTATTTCATTCAGGACTGGCAACAGAAAGGGAGAGGGAGAGAGAGAAGTATGAAAATAGGAGTGAAAAGAGAGGAAATGACTGTCTTCAATTCACACAGATGCCCGTATCCATCCCAAACCTCCCAGGGCATTTAGTGCTGTCTACATGGACATAAATCTCAGGAGGTCATTACCGAGGTTCATTTTGCAGGAAGTTAATTGATGCTGAAAATCAAAATCTAAGGATTAGCACAAACATTAGACATGGGGTCAAAAGCATTTAAATGTAATGCAAATGCATCTCTGCTCATGAGGATATGCACTTCAAAGAGGAAAATGCAAATGAAATGATCCCACAACTAAAATTAAGTAAAAAATGCAAATATCCACATTGCTGTTTCAAACATATACATATCTGATCAGTGAAGAGACTTGTTTATCCACATTTAAATCCGTGACCATTTACTCAACTCAAGTCTCAGGTCAACTTAGTTCTGTTTACATTTACATTTCACATTAACACAATTTATGTCCATTCTTATAACAGTTCATGCCAATGTTTATCACTCATTTTTAAAAATATGAGTACCACTACTGTATGTGTTGGAGATCTAAACATTTCCTTGTATCTACCTTGCATCTTATATAGGTTCCATGATGATAGCTAGGTATGTACAGTAAATGGCTGAGAAATAACCTTTGACATTGAATTGGCTGAGAAATAGTCATTAGTACACACAAATTCCCAAGTCCCTCCCCGAAAGACACAATGGAAACGAAATGGGAAGCACTGGCTGAACAGTTAAATGTAAAGCACTGCAGAAGGCACTCAAATGATTTATCCTGTGTACTTTATTATATATATTATTGATTCTTTTACTCACCCCAGATGCTACTGTAAAACATTGTGCCTAGAATATTAGGGTGTATTAGGGTGAACACTGGTAGAAAATTCAGTAATCGTGCAACCCATGTCATGCCAAGCTGCAGCATGCAGGAATGAACTGAGACCATCATCAGTGACCATCATCACCCATGCTTTAATGTGCCAAGCGTTGGTAAATCTCCATATGCTCTATGTCACAACACAACTTTTAAGCGCTGTGATGGCCTGGTGACCTTTAGGTTTTAGTAGCTAACTATAGCTAGGTAAGAGGTCCAAGAAAAAAAAAAAAAAACAGTAAAAGCAAGTTATTACTCATTTTTGTCATGGAACAGTGCTCATGGACCTTTAAAGGGAAGTGCATTTCCCTGCACTGAAATAAACTGTGGAAAATGTTCTGCACCCTGGGCACTGTGCAGCTGTAGAAAATGAATTTAGACAGCTGCACAGGCCCAGATAGTGACATTGTGCCACGACAGCAAAAGATTCCCCTGAGCAGGATCCAGGAGGCCAACAAAAGTCCTGTGTCAGACCTTTTCTACGGGGCATTGTTCACTCTCCTCCCTGGACAGAGCGCTGTCAGAGTTGTCATGTGGAGTCAATAGCTACAACACCTGCTGTGTACAACCGAGGTACAATTAGCTATGAGAGAAAGGTTATTCGCCGAGTGTGTCCCTCCGCGCTACTCTTCACTTTAATGCAAGGCTGTTGTCAGGGGACTAAGAGGAAAGAGTTGCACACAAGTGCGTGTCAGACCCTCTGTTTGCAAAGGTTGGGTTGTCATCTCAATATTGTTTGTTTTTTTTGTAGTGGTTGTTGCCATTTATTAAATATCTTGTTCAGGAGGTACTGGATGAAGTAATGGAAATTTTCATTCGCTAATTAATAAGGTATAGGTAAATATCACAAACAATTAGAAAGCACATGAATGAAAATGTATCTTATAAAATATCGAATGCCTCAAAATAAAGCCTTAAAAGTTCAATAATCTTGAACTGAAACAACTGAAATATGAGTGAAAACTGAGTAATTCGCAGCACACGATGTGTATCGTAAGAATAATTCTAATAAAGCGGTCTACCCACACACAGTCTCTTTGACTTGGAACGTTGTCAACAACCGCAGTGATTGTTGGCAGTACAGAAACCACAAATTGTTAATGGTAAAGTAACAAATTTAATTTCAAAAAAGTATTCTTTTTGAGGCTTATTTGTGTAACTCTCAAAAAGTACAGTTAATTGCATTGTAATGGACTTAACTCTTAGGTTTGCACTTCAGTCCACTCCAGCATACAGCAGGATTCAAACAAAACAAAGAAAAAAGGGACCCGCCTTTGTCTCAAAGAACTTCCTCTTTTATTTGTCCAGCCTTTTTAATTTGTTTAGTATAGTCTGTTTTGTCATATTCTCTATGTTTTATGTTAGGGTTCTGAGGTGAGGTACCTAAGGGATTTTTAAACATATAGATCATTTTCTTTTGAATAGTAATGCTAGGTAGGACGCTACTGCATAATTCCAGTTTATTTTCAGGTGTGCATGAGGAATCTGAAAGATTATTATGATAATAAAGTCTCCCCTGAAATTCATTAAGCCATCTTTTCACACAAGTGTCAACGGAGCATTACGACTTGCCTGAGATGGCCATTATGAATAGCTACTATTGTACACTCAGACATAATAACTGAAATGAACTGATTTTCGGTCATTAAATCTTGAATATGGGTTTCCAGGGACACCATTAGTGCAGTCCCATTTTCACTCGGTTTCTCCACTGTACGGTACTTATGCAGCCCCAAACACCAAAGTGTACAGTCTGTAACGCTGTGATAAAATAAAAGGTTGTAGAAGCAGAGTTAAAAAGTAAATGTAGTTACTGCATATATACAAAGGACATTTGCTGTTCACTCAGTTTTGCAATTAATGGTTTTGAGTATTCGCATCAGGCAAAACTGCTTTTTCACAGCCCATGCTTGCATACATGTAAGTATTGTCTCAATGTTACAGTTGTTTTCTTTTGCACTCAAAATGTTGCTGTTTTTGTTCTGACAACAAATACCCCTTTCTTTATTGTTCTGACACAATATTTCCCCATTTGTGGGAATCTCTATAACATATTTACTGTGAATGGCAAGGGTGTTCTATAATTTTTTTTCCCACAGAAAAATACATCTATTGGTGTATTTACAACATAAATTTCTGCGGGGCTTTACAGAGCTTTTGCACCTTGCTGTGAAATAACACTTTCTTAAAAATGTGAAAATGAATCAAGTTCTCATCTAGTTGGCCCTCTGTGTATATCTCGCCCTCTCTCCTTGCACAATGAAGAATGAAGCTCTCTGATATAACACAGACTGATCCCTCACACACAGCTCTTGTCTTCTGTGTTGTGCAAGATAAACACCCTCATGTAATTTATTATAGCAAACGGAGAGGTGGTGGTGGTGTTGGGGGTGTTTAGGCGAAAGGATTAACACTGTTGTGTTACAGCTATGCACCCTCTGTCTGGTTCATGGCGTAGCCTGATGGCTGATGGCTCTGTTTAGTACTGCTCTGTTATCAAGAGTCTGTTGGAGGTTACCTCTTTTCCTTCAAGTCAATAGACTGTAGCAGTAAGCTGCTATAATCAGGGGTGTCTGAACTCAGACCTGCCTTACATATACATATAGTAAACAAATCTAACGAGTATCAGTTGGAATATGGGATATTGCGAGCAGATGGTGTCTGTAGGATCAGTCTTATATGCGAACTTAAATTGGAGACCATGCAATTTTGTTGTATGGGTGGTGTAACCAATGCACCTCAAACCAGATCATACACATTTAATTTACAGTGTAGCCAAATCTTGACATATTTTAATGTGGTGTGTATATTTACATCATCATCTTTTGCATGATCTAGTATGCACCGCATACAATAGGTGCAGAAGTGAAGAAGGGAGAGAGAGGACGCTAAGCTGGACAGATAGAGGTAGAGAGAGAGAGAGAGGGAGAGAGAGCTGTAGGGTATGAGGGTGAATGAGAAAGAATGATAGCAAGCCAGAGAGATGCAGAGAGCAAGAGATTGAGTGTGACAAAGGGAGAGACCGGGGAGAGAGAGAGAGAGAGAGAGATGGGAGTTTATTGAGCGGAGTCACTTAATGCCAGCGGCATTGCGGGGCCATAGGCAGCAAGGCTTGGTTTTTTCCAATTAATCTTGTTAGAGCTGGCTGGGAGGCAGTGGCCACAGGGGCTGGGTTTGGTGGTGGGAGAATGCCGTAACAACCAATCTGGAGGGGTGTCGGATGACCCTTAGCAGAAAGCTATAGCCAGCAGGTATTAACACCTAATATTGTGGATACACTGCTGTAACCTCACTGTGAGAAAGGTTGAGTTTTCGTACTTTCATATAGATTCTGTGGGTTCTCTCAGCCGGCTCATGTAACAAGATCAGCGCGAGTCCGTGCTACATTTTTACACTTATTTTCATATGCTGGAGAATTAGCTTTTCTTCCACTCTGCAGAGAAAGTAAAATGGAAAAGAAATAAGCTTTATCATAAATTTTACCTTTACCTGGAGTAGAAATGGGCCAGAGAAAAGGCTGTGAAGACTGTTCCAGGGGTAAATGATGACGTGGAAAAGAACAGATAAATGTAGCTGCATTTTTAGTAGTGTATTTCTTTTTTAATCATTGAATGCCTCAGTGCTGAGAGTGCACTGAAACCATGTCACTGATCTATATCTGGCTGCGTCCATCAGCGGGTCTCAATGAGAGAAATCAAAGCTCTTTCCTTACAGGGGCACTAACACTAGACAGCTGCAAACAGCAGTATATCCTGAGTGCACTGAGGTGAACATGTCTTGATGGAGGTGTTGTTTGCACTTCTGAATTACCGACCTCGTTATGAGGTAATGTATCGTTTCATTGTAAACGCGAGCACAAAAAGTAGGCCGCTTTTTTAAGATGAACCATCCCTAGCAAAGTAACTCCTCCAGAAGGTTTTACTTGAAGCTGATTACCCCCATTAAAATTATGCAGTCATCACAGTCAGATGTAGTCAACAACCCAGTGACGACAACAGTGTTTACCCACAGCAGGTATCTGCGGTTTCTAGGCCACGCCATGTAAAACTCGTGGATTACATGCAAGTCATCTTTATTAAACTATCTCAAAAAATAAAAACAGCAATACAAACACCTTCCCAGCAGAATATATTGAGATTCTGTCCCCCCACTGATCAGCAATAACTTGGCTGCTTTGTGCCCCCATGAGTGTGTGTGCATACTCACTACCCAAGCTACTCAGTTCCCTGTACTTCAGTTCTGATACACTGGTGCTGCCGTTCTGTTCATTACATTAAAGGTGTGCAGTCTAGTGGAGTAGGAACAATCAGGAGACGGCCATCCCAGCCTGTGGCCATCCCACTGATCCTGGGCCTGGGCTTGTCTTGCTAGTAGGCAACCACTCTGGCTCTCCTGGGGGGGAAGACATAAGGGGAGAGAACACACACAAGCACACAAACACACACACACAGACACACACACACACAAACACAACATGCAGCTGAGAGGTAGACAGAACCCCCTGGGTGCTTCTCCTGGAAATAAGAATACAGGACCCAGCAGGTCCGCTGGGGCCCACAGATCCGCTTGGCTCTGGGCTCTCAGGTCTTGTTGCTGGCTGGGCTGGTGCAAACCCCCGCCCACCCGAACCCCCCCACGCCTGTCACTCCCCACCCCCCCGTCTTGACAGCCTGCAAGTAAGCGCAGCAATCATCAGCGACGCTCCATGCGCACAGCTCGTTTACGGCTCTCATTTACATTTACATTTACTCATTTAGCATACACTCTTATCCAGAGTGACTTACAAAGTGCAAGTACAAATTGTAGCTAATCAAGAGGTATGAAAGACTGTACAGACAGGACACTGCTGACCATGTTTAAACAGTGCCGAGATAATTAATGCATACTATGCTTTGACGTAAGTGCAGTGCCAGACATTCTGTTGTAAATTCGCAAGATACCTTATAGTAAAACTTCAAGATGCAGTAAAACTGCACAAAAGCAGAAGGAAAGGGTATCTAGGATGAAGTACACTCAGAAGAGGTGGGTCACTCTGTGTTGTAAGATGGTGTTCTAACCCCTACTGGCAGGGTGGCTGTGTAGCATAGTGGTTAAGAAGCAGGACTCATAACTAAAAGGTTGCCGGTTCAATTCCTCCCTGGGGCACTGTTGCTGTACCCTTGGGCAAGGTACTTAACCCACAATTGCCTCAGTAAGTATCCAGCTGTATGAATGGATAACCTTGTAAACAAAACAAAAAAACTGTAACCAATGTAATTTGCTCTGGATAAAAGCGTCTGCTAAATGGCAGCAATGTTTTGTTAAAAAACAGTAATACAGGGACCACTCTCCAGTCACTCTGTCCCACGTTAAGAGCTCTGTGGTTTTCCCTCTCACAGTGGCACATTGTCTCTGTGGGCATCATGGCGGTTCCCTCAGTGAGTACCCACAGTGCTGTCTGCTTCCTGTTCAGCTCGACACACACAAAGCCCCACGAGGACCACTCCTCGTTCCCACTTTGCACGCCCGCTGGGGTGGGAATTCTGCAGGATCAAAATCCTCACAGCAAACGGCCCCCCGCCACAAGTGTATATTGACCCGTCTGTTGCTCGAGAGAAGTATGCGTTTGATTGGGTCAAAACTGAAGTGACCTAACAAGTGACGTCATTCTCAAGCCCTGCGTGCAGGTAGTGAGGATCTGTATTCTGCACAGCTTTCCTGTTTGCCCTGCTCTCTCTGTTGTTCTTCTCTGTACAAGAGCACAGTTTTAAGCAGAAGTTGCTGGTGCTGGTGGATTCATCTGTCAGTGAATCCACCAGCACCAGCAACTGCACACACGTTTGTGGAGGTTAAAGTTAAGACGTACACCTCCTACTCACTAATGCCCCCTTTGTTGTCATGCAAGCCCCCTGCTCTCTACCTAATGTGTTCCCTGACGCTCCACTTTCAGGATCCTGGAAAAATCCAATATATTCAAATAATTTCTCATCTGTGCTAAATTTCATGAAAAAAGCATCACCCTGTCAGCCTTTTCACTTCAGACATTAACACAATGATGTTACGCAACTTCATCATTACATGGTCTAACCGTTTTACTCAGCCTTGACGCTAATGCGAGAAAAGACCCAGTTTTTGTGAGCTGACTAGAAGGCTGACTGCATCGCCTGCACCAATAGATGGTACACAGCATAAAACTCATCATGAAACAAGGGTCAGAAGAGTTTAACTGTACACTTCACGGTATTAGATGCTTTAAAAGATGTGCGGCAGAACTGGCTACTATTAAAAAATGTTACATTTGATTGCATTTACATTTACATTACACCTGTGGATATAGTTCAGAGAGGTCTTGATTATAATTAAGCACTTGAGTTTCTCTAATTGAACTACTTGAAATAATGAAATTGAAGCCAATGGGATGATTGTACAGCAACTGAGGAAATTGTGGGGTGAAGAGTTGACTTGATCGGCACCCTGTGAATTAAAGATCAAGTTGCAGTCAAGAAAAAAAGCAAGATGAGAAGAGGAGCTTAAATATGACGCCAACTGAAATGGGTCTCGCTCAGCGGGAGGAAATTAATTTTTATAACCAGCGTTTTCACACAAAAAAAGTAGATGAGTGTGAATCGGAAGTCCTGTTGACAGACTGCGGATGGATGTGGCACATCTGTGGTCAGTTTTGAAAAATACTGTTTAATTCCACCTCTGCCGCGGTTGAGATCACAGCACTGGCGGTGCTGTCAAGCATCACTGTCATTTCTATCAATCAGTACATTTACCGTTGTTATTCTGAGTGTTGTGTGACGCGGTGAATGCCAAAAAGATCCATGTGTGTAGAGGACACTGGAATCTTGAACTGCTACCTATCCAGGACAACCAAAGAATGAATCAATGACTCGTGTCCCATCTTAAATTATGATTATGGCTGTTATGACTATATTGTTAGCATGACTAAAATATGACTATGGCACTGATTATGGCCAGCGGTTATGAGATTAACCCATTTTGCTTCAAGGGCACCTATGGTTTGTTGCTGACTTGCTTAAACCCAGGGAATATGTTTAGTTGGATTTCCGGATCATTCATCATTTGGCTCTGAAACAGCGATCTATTACGTCTTTGCTCGGTGCACCCAGCGAAACACTTTCCTGGTATTTTTTAGATATGTATTTTCTCTGTGAAAATTAGCTTGACTCCATTTTTTCAGGAGAACAACCCTCGTTGTCCCTTAATATCCCAAACTGCTTTATGTTTGGATGGGGTGAAAAAAAATCCAATGAATTAAACAACCTGCTTATCCCCCAGTTTTGTCTGTTGTAGGAATATTAACAGGGTTTATCCATGTGTGTTACTAAACTTGCTAAGTGACATTCTTGCAGTAAGCAAGAGGATGCTTATCAGCAGGCCGTGTTTGCAATGTTTGTTTTAGTTGTGCATTCTGTGCTGTATGAGGAGTGGCCCTTGTTTGATACTGTGAGTCAGAATCGATTGAAGTCAATTTTTTGTTCCCCCCTCCATTGCTGGGAGTTTAGGGAGTGCTGACTTTGCCAGCTCTGCAAGGTCCACTTTGCAAACTGCAAAGGACTAGGGAAGTGTAGCCCACCTACACGCATCACACGCCAAGTCATTCTGTCTATAGAGTTTGTGTTTGGGCGTACCGCACACGCAACCACAGTTGGTTTCTCCTTTTTTTTCCCTGAATCTTGGCAGTAGACTCCTGCATTTTAATGAGGGTCTTGGCAGTGACAATGAGAGCAGTACTTAAAAACAAAACAAAATGCTACCCTCAGTGCATCACATTAATCAAATTACAGAATCAGTCACGGGAGCAACAGAGCAGAACTGATGCATTAACACAGTAAATGCTGCAGTGGTTTCTGCTTGATTACACTGCCGGCTAAACCAGCCAGCATCCATTCAGCTGTTTTGCAGCAGTTTAGGTAGCATGGCACTGCTTCCTCTTATGATATACACGATCACAAATTATCAAAATACGTATCTTTTGAGAATTGGAGAACAGCAACCTGATAATCACGAAATCACCTGATTCTACTACGGGGAAAATGCCTCCAGAATGGGCAGATGGAATCTGTCACCATTACTCAAATTCAGCACTCAAACATTATTGCTACATTTAGTGCAGTGGCAACAGTACAGTACGAACAATTATTCAATATATGTGAACATTAATTTCAAGAGAAGGATCCAGACTTCAGTCGTGACTGTAAAGTCTTGAACCCAAGGAAACAAGGCTGAGAATCAATTTCTTTGAATAGCATTCCGTTTTATTAAATTTAAGAACAACCTTGTTCATTACTTTTTTTTGTCAAATTATGCAATTGTATCTGCTAATGCCTCATAAATTTCCCTGAATAAGGATATCTGCCTGATAAGCAAATCTGAATTTCATTGCTTATGACAGACTGATAACATGAAGTATCTGTAATGTAAACTTATAACATGTATGTTTCTAGGTTCTTGTGGAGCTCTTGACAATCTGGAGATAATGGACCTCCAGGGGGTTTTTAG
Source organism: Megalops atlanticus (assembly GCA_019176425.1). Classification (NCBI taxonomy): domain Eukaryota; kingdom Metazoa; phylum Chordata; class Actinopteri; order Elopiformes; family Megalopidae; genus Megalops; species Megalops atlanticus. The sequence continues at coordinate 36,198,295 of CM032879.1, read as the reverse complement.
GGATATTACAATGCATACTTTGAAACAGCAAGCCAATTTTCATCGCCATGAAAATGCAGGAGGCAAGTAATTAAACCTGAATGAGTGAATAACCTCTTCATTCAAGTTTTAACAGAATCAAATTTGCGATGGACAGTAAAAATACCAGAATTTAAGATATTTTCAAATTAAAAGTAATACATGTGAAATATTTTGAGTGTGTAAAAAGGTCTGCAAGCCACACAAGGTTGGGATTCACTGTATTATCGTTAACAGGAGTGGCTACTTAGCTTATAATGTCAACACTGATGACAGGGTTTTGTTAACACTTTTGAATGATGCTATGTTGAGCTTTGGCTGAGTTAAATGGAGAAAATATGAATTACCAGAAAGTTCAGTCTATCTGTCTAGAATTTTAAATGACACCTGATTGTGACACACAAGCATAAACAGCTGATACTTGGTAATCAAAGCAGGCACATACCAGTATGCAGCCTGAGATACTATAACAAATCAAAATGCTTTCTAGTTATTTCCAGTCCATCAAACTGCAGCTTCGCCTGTGATGCAGAAAGTATGCTCACCATGAAACAACCGAGGCAAGTTAACGTTTTAAATTTTCTTTTTTTTTTATTTTGCAATTGCGTCCCTTGCCTCAGGTCACACGTGCATAAACTGAGCACACAGATGAACGACAGAGACTCAACCAATGGTGGGGCAAAGTGCTTCAGCGGAAAAGGTAGCGTTGTCAAAGCTTCGGCATAGACAGAGGAGAAAATTAGTTGACTGTTGCGTGTTTTTGGCTGGTGTTTGACCCCGGCGCTGTGGAAGGTTAATTGGAATATGCCCAGGAAAAGGAACAGGTTTATATGGTGTCAGGGATGGAGATGAAAGTGGAGTGCTTTGTGTACTGTGGAGCCCATTGTAATTCTGTTTAAACTAATCTCCCACTCAAAGAAACAGGCACTTGTAATCTGTGCTTGTGTGAAGCGTTCTGCATTTTAATTGCCTCTAATTGGGCTTGCTTATTTATTTATTTAAGCGCACACCTAATTTTTCCGTAGTGCTAAATACCTACTCTGGTCAGATAACAGCACCTGCAGCCCAATTTGTAACCTGTTGTACTATCCTACTAATCATTAATAGGATTAAAAAAAAAATGTTTGTGTTGTATTTTTCAACGGAATAGTGAATTTAATCGCTTGATATGTGCGTTTCCATGTGGGTAAATATTAAAGACAAGAATCATTGTTGCATGGATGAAATAGTCCAGTCTATTACAAATTAGATGTTAGCTGTTTTTTTTTTTTCTAATTTGTCAATTTTAAATGATCGCATAGCTTAACTCACTGATACATGTTTTGTGCTGCCCTGACTGTGGCTGTTATCACATTATCAATGGTACGTTCAGGAACGGAACATTCAAGAACATGCCCACTTAAGATGTCTCTTCATTTTCACCAGTAACTGTATATGGGACATGTTGTTCATTGTTGCTGCGCTGCTTCGTAGACCTACCCACAGTGAATGAGTTGTTCTCCACGACTCTGAAAAACACCTCTCTGCAGTCAATCAGGATACTTCACCAACCTTCAACACTAAGTACAATTCAGAGCACAGAAATGCGTTTCTAATTATTAATGATTCAAGTTCTACATGATTCTTAATTATTTACGGGTATTACCATGGGGCAAAAAAAAAAATGATGTAACATGCTCATGACGACAAATTTTCAAATTAAAGAGGCATTCTACTAAAAAAAAAAAAAAACCACACACACACAACAACTGATGTTTCTTTAATTTATTCTGTGTGTGACACCAGGAAGGGAGGTGTCAAAAAAAGAGAGGGCTCTTTCCTTACCTCAGGGATTGTTCACACTCAGAAAGACCAGGAGGGCTACAGGGTTCAGAAAGGCAGTGGCCCTGCTCACAGGCAGAACACAGCTGTGTTCATTTAATCTGTGACCCAGGTGTTATTCATTGCCTCATTTAGGCTGAACATAAAGGCCCGCCCCCCTCTGTTCCTTTGGTGGAGTGGAACCGGAACACGTCCCTTGCGTTTTTTGTGCTCCTGGATCATAACCACCTCCCCTCATAGTTTGGCCATTTTATATTTTCATTGTTATTTTGTCTTCCCTTGTTATTTTTGCCTCAGATACAGAGAGCGGAAATAAACAGCCAGTTGTTATTGTATTGAAAAAGAGGAGCCAGAAAAGAGGCACTAAGCAAATGGTAAACCTGTGAAAATCACTGTGGTAGACAAGCCAGCCATTATTATTTGGAACTATCCAGGGCAACTGTCTGAACTGGCTTTCACTAACATGATCATTATGGTACCATAGACTTCGTATGAATTGCCCAGTGTATTTGTATATTGTAACAAGTCCTTGAGACAACTAAAATCAAATGAGCAAATGGCTTTCCTCTATATGTTCCTACCCATATCTGGTTTCCCCTTCTCTATTTTTCAGTTGAGCCTTTTTGATTCAGAACCTCATCCAGAAGCTCAGTCCTCATCCCCTTACATAGGTTTAACAGAGATGCAATTCTTTTGGGATGTCTGCAGTTACTCTCCTGGTAAAAGCCTACTTCTTCGTTTAGATCTTCATGCATTGTTAAATGGTAGTGCATCACAATTGACAGAGGCTTCTTTTTATAGCATAAAATCACTTATGCCTTGTGATTCTTCATAAAATGGCAGAGTGATGGTATACTTTGTGGCTGTGCTACTTCTCTTTCTTGAGCACCAAATGTATTATGAAAAATTAATCAAATGTTAATGATGCATGCAGTATAACACATTACATCTATTAATCTGATCAATACTGCTGTACTGTTTAATAACATTCAACCTTATAAATAAGGCATGCATGTTTTGACATAGCTACAAGAGAAAATGAACTTTTATCAGAATATACATTATAAGGTATGCATGAGCTTGGTGAATGTGGTATTTGTGATGTAATTTTAAATTTCTGTACAGTTACTGCACTCATGCCCATATATATAAATTGTTTTAAATGGTTTTCATTTATAAACTGGCCTTGAAGTACAAAACAGAAGCAATTGGTATGAACTCACATTCAAATTGTAATTAATACAGTTATTGTAGGCTTTAGCCCTTGATATATATGTAATTCTGATTTGTCTTAAAATGATACCACCTGAACTGGGAGATTTGACAAATTAAATTAATGAAGTATTCATTCTCTGGTTGTTGTATTTCTATGGTCAGTATAGCTCTGAAAATCAATAATCACACAGCCTGCTTTGAATCATCTTATGAAAAATTGACCTTCCTGTATATGTCTCAAAATGATGGAGACGTATTTCATTATGGCTAGACTAATGTACTGTATTAATATTCATTTATGCCCAAACTCAGCTCAAACTCGCGTTTACAAAGTAGAGTAAACTTTATACAAGTAGTTACAAACATACTGTTTAATGAAATTATGAATGTCATTCTGTGTTGTTTCAATGGAGGTAATGACATACAAATTGAAAAAAGAAACTGGAATTTAAAGTAATGAAATAATTTTCAGATGTAACCAGATGATGTTAACAGAGATTTGCACAGGTTCTGCAACTTACCTGTGCCGTGGGGAGTGAAGGGAGTGTGTGCGTGTGCGTGTGCGTGTGTGTGTGTATGTGTGTGTATGTGCGCGCATGTGTGCGTGCGTGCGTGTATGTGTGTGTGTGTGTGTGGGGGGGTATCTCCCCCAGTTTCAGAAGAATGTCAGTAGTAGCTAGTTAATGTGGCAGCCACGAAATTTTCCTAGCTAGCTAGCAAGCCTTACTGAATCGTCATGAAACTAGCTAATCAAATTATGTTGCAAAGTATGTTGCAAGACTTTGATTGGTTGATTAATGAAATAGCTAATGTCATATTTGGCCATTTTATTTCAACTGAAATTATGTTTACCATCCTCTAGGAGTTGATATATGAAGCTAGGTAGTATAATTAATATGCTCTACTCGTTTCTTTTGCCATTGTTATTAAAGGTAAAAATGTAGGCAGAAACATCAGGCAGAATCAACAACGGGAACAACAGGAAGTTTTCCTCATCTTCAAAGGTGAGAATATTTTCAGACATGTCTAGGGAGATTAACATGTGTCCAGACTGTTGTGGATGCATAACACAATTGGAATGACAATGCACATAATGAAATTCTGTTATTTTGTGGTGGTTTTGGCGGTGAAGCTTGTTTCTGATCTTTTGGGTGGGTGCCATTAGGCAGCAACATATTAACGATTAAACTATTAAAGCAACATATCAATAACACTTACAGTAAATTAATTTAATCAAATGTTACTGTAAAGGTAATTTTAATATTAACAGTAGAAACTGTAATGAACAGATGCCAAGGGTTGTGAAGGAAAATACTTGCTTTATATGTTAATTTCATCTAGACCCAATTGTATAACTGAAGTACACAGAATGATGTAAAGCACAGAAATTAAGCACCTAAACCACCTAACCCCCACACACACACACACACACACACACACACACACACACACGCACACACACACACATTTGATATGAGAGCTATACTACTAAACTGCTATTTCAACATCTATACTTAGTTTCTATTGTTAGTTGCTGAGCAGTAGGTGAATATGATTAGTACATGCTGAAACTAACAAGGTGTTTATCAGGTAGCACATGCTCTATACTCCAGCTGATGAGTGAAATGGTGTTTTGCACGTACACATCATCAGGTTGTCAAAATCTCAACATACAATCCAAACTGTAGCACCTTGCAACCTTTGAATTTACACATAATAAACGTGAGAATGCAGAGCTGACTGGCTAGAAGCAACTGCTAAGAACATGAATAATTACTGTATGGTTTGCAGTCCCTTTACCAGTGGTTCGGTTTCAGATGGTGCTGTAATTGAATAAATTGTTCACACTGACAGAGTACGCTGCACAGATGAGCTATGACAGATTTGTTGAATAGTTTATGGAACAGACTGTTGAATAATTTGTTGAATACTTTATAACAATGTGTAATGAATGTTATTGACCTTTTCATAGTTTATTTTGGAATGTTGTGTAAAAATTTGTGTTGTTTACAGTTAGAGCAAAAGGTTAAAACATTTGTACCCACATCAACATCAAAACTGAATAATATGCTGTATAAACAAATCAGCAAAATTACACACTTTGGAATATATTTAAAAGATATGTCAAAATGAATTTTTCTGTTCAGATCTCACAATGTGTAGAGAGTGTACTGGACCTAACAACAATAATTGTTATCAAGAACTGTTACCAACAGAAACGAGTACAGTCTGGTACACTGCCGAGAGAGAAAATAATTTTATTTTTGTTACTATTTCAGTGTTAGCAAGATTTAATTTGAGCAAGCCATTTTTTATTTAGTCAAAAGTTTACTTTTTAGCCATGAAAACATGACCTCATCGTGTAACGCTAAAAGTTGACCTTCAGAAAAGCAGACAGCCTTTCATGGGGGTAAGATATGACCTGCTTGCAAGGTTGAATCATATTCTTACTGTAGAATCACATTTTTACATATTTTCGCATAAAATCCTATTTTTACTGTGTTCATGTTCTTGCTAGCTAGTTAGATATGTTTGGGTTATGTTTGAATTACAGTAAATAAGAAGGTTATAGTCTGTATAAATAAATGTACATTTTATATTGAGTGTACTATCAATATAGATAAATTGACACAATATCACCTCTTGCTACAGTAAATTCTAGTCCCAAAAGGCCAGAACTGGGACAGCAACACAATCTCATACCATGTTATCAATATTTACATGACAAAATACGGCTTACTCTATTTACAAATAAATGACAATTTTACATCTAATAAGAACATACATAATGTACTTTTTTCTTGTATTTTCTTCTTTATAAACCCAGGCCTGTGCTTCCAAGATAACTCTTAATAAAATAATTTGAGTCTAATCATTTGTCTTTGATTGAGTCTGTTTCTTTCAAATTATGTGTTTCTGAAAATAGCATGATAGCTGGTTCATCTAAATGTTCACTTGGGGTTGTGTACTTCACTATCCACTCACCACACAGAGAACATAAAATCAATATAAATTTGTTGCTATTTTAAGAACATCTTTAACCACTAGTTAATTAAAATGCTGTTTAATGAATGCTAATAATTCAGTAATTATTTTGAAATCCTTATAAGCTGACACAAAGTGCTCAACAAGCAATATTCTCCCTGTGGTGTTGGTGGTACTTTGGCTTCATGAAACATTTATAGTTTATGGAGCTTTTCTCTTTACAAAATATCCCATTGGAAAAAAAAAAAAACTGCAACTATGCACAAAATTGTGGCTGCTTTGGAGTGCATTTGACAGATGATCTTTGCAAAGACAAAATGTCTTGTTTAATAGGTTCAGATTGTTGGCTCCACAAAGTTCATTGTACATGATTGCACTGCATGCAGGACGTTAGCCACAACATGTGTATCATAAAATCTACACAGCTGACCTATGTCAAGTGATCACTGGCAGTTCTTGTATTAATATAGTCCTTTTGTGGCAATCATGTTGAAGTTTTTTTTTTAATGTACCGTTGAATATAATGTAAAGCCAGACAAAAAATAAAAAAACTTAATTTGGGATGCACAAACCAAAATGCGATGATTGTAGAGGATAAATAAGGAGCAGTCCATAGGCATGCAGATGGCAAGAAAGTCATTATCCAGGGTGGCCAAACACTTTGGTATGCACAAACTGACTAATTTCACTTCTCCGAAGGAGCAATAAACGCAAACAGGTTTAACTCAGCATGTTGTGAGCCAGTGAATGCATCAGAGTACTTACAGAGTACTTATGCATCGGATACGTGCTGAACTGTGCACCGATCTTTGGGAAGAGCGGAACATGATTCCACGGAAGCAAATTATTATTCATTTCAATCAATCAAATCAATGTCCTTCACACTTAGTTTGAGTTTCGAGCTAGATGTTGGATGTGAATGGAGGACAAACGCCGTTGAATATGTCAAAATACAGAGCCTGTTGTTATTGTGGCTTTTTTTAATGGAACAGTGTGAAATAAGCAGCTCACACATTTTACAAGGTGAGCATATTCACATTGTCTTTTTCAAATATTAAAAAAATAGTCTCGCGTTTGTTATGCCTTTTAGAGCCCTAACAAACAAGTGAGTTGCTAAATTCCCGCTGCAAAAAATACAATGCTGTGTGAGGAATGCTTTGCTCGTGCAGAGTTAGTGATTTCCTTCTCTGAAATCATAGCACTACCTCTGCAAACAAAGTTGCTAGCTGGGTACATGGTTGGACAGGGGCACTCAGGGACTGGTCAGCCATTTCCCATAGAAGGACACCGCTCAGTAGAGCAGGGACTGAGAAACAGTGTTGTACATTGTTCATTGGGGATGCTCTAAGCACCATGTTTACAGGATATATTAGTGGTGGCTGTATTTCATGATACATGGAAATAAACAGCTTATTTGGGATATGACTGTAACCAGGGTAAGGACCATTACCTGGAATACCATGTGTACATAAACGTAGTCATTGTGCCCTGCCTGGACCTGTCTCACAAGCAATTCTGTTTCCTCTACAGTGAGTCTAACATGGTGAATGTGGTCAAACAGTGCCTTGGCTACGGTGAAAACAGCGAAAGGGAAAAATCAGAGGGAGGGTGAGAGAGAGAACGTGAGAGTGTGTATTGGTCATGATGACATCCAGCTCTCACCACACCCATAGGTGCCTAATAATTTCATGTGACCCCTGCCCATTGAGTAATAAGGCCAGCCTTGTTTTGGGATAGCACATTATGCTAGTGCTGACTAATGACCTAATGTTAGATTAATGTTATCATTGCATTAAGATATTTCTTCTATTTCTTAGGGCCCTCAGACCCCACATTGATTGTTTTTAGGGTAACATATTCTGAATTCTATGTGCTTTGTGATTCTATACAAGGACAAATATTATAATTGTAATCTGTTATTTCTGAAGGGCTGTTGAAATATTTATGAACAGAAGATAACCAACTAAAAAATGCCCCTCTATCTAGACAGAATGGAAGATGGCAGCCCTCTGGTTATTTAACCATATCTGAACCTTGCATGTTAAATTTACTTGTCATTCTTGCTCTATAAAGCCATGCCAAATTGTCACCTCACTGTGAAGAAGGAAAAAAAAGACATCTCAACTGACTCAGCAACTTCAACCCCGTCTGGTATTTGACGGGAGTTAAGCATGCAACAGATTAACACCTGCCGGCAGGAAGTTTTTCGTTTTATTTTTCATTTTCATTATCGGTCGGTGAAAGTTTAAATGCCACAAGGATTAGAGAAATTACATGGGCTCTCGCTTGCCTGCCCAGTGCTTATCCTCCGTTAACTCCTCTCCCTTTGCTCCTGCTAGCATTCCCCTCACGGCAGACTCGCGGCACACTCCACTGGCCCCCGAGCACCGCACAGTGTCTTAAGAATTTCTATAATCCCCGAGATCTATTACAGATAGCGCCACTGACACAGGCTACAGAGATTGGAACCGGCAGATACTGACTGTATTGATTGGCCTCTTATCCCTGGGCTGCCCAGCTGCTTGCCCGTGTAATGGAACGCTGTAATGAATTTCAGCAGCCAGGCAGCGCCACCAGCACTTAAGTGAATAAGAAGCGTGCAGGGGACTGGCCAGCATAGGCTGGGCCCAGGACTTTAACAAGGGATTAACCTCTCTTAAACGGTTATTGGCGCATCAGGGTATTTTTTTTAAACACAGTGTGGGTTTTTTTTTTTAACTTTCATAATGTTGAAACACACCAAAGAGGCGTGACCCACACATGCTTCTCCCCATTTCTGGGGAATCTTATTTTTAAATGTTTGCCGTTGCTGTTGTTTTATCGTCTGTCAACTGTAAATTGAATTAGATAGCTATTATGGATGTGGCATCAGTGCTTTGCGGGTAGAGAAAAAGGGCTTTATGAAAAAATGTATTTATAGTCTGTCAGCACTTAATTCCCAGCCTCTAAGAGGTTGGTTCAGAGGCGATTCAGAAGATTGCCTTGTCTTGGTAGATAAACTTTTTAAAGGGGTTAGAGTCAGTCTGCTGGCATAGTTTCAGTCGAACTGAGTTTAGAGGAATGTTTTTTTTTTTCCATTGAAATATCCTTAGTTTGTGGTTGGAGCCTGAGTACATTTCAGGGATAATTCAAAACCGTTCATTCCCCTGCTGCAGGTGAGTGGATTCCATTAATATCTCATTTATTTGCTTAGTGGATGTCTTCTCCTCAAAAAGTCTAGAACACATTTCTAATTCAGAACAACCGTGTGTCTACTGAATCTGCATGAAAAGTATTTTTGCACAAAAGTAGCAGTGTCCCGCATCATATTTCAGCCTGTTCTTAAATCCTCCCAAAACTTTCACAGTCTACAGATTTTACTGTTTTTGATTCATGTGTGCTGAGAAGATAAGGCCCTAGTAGCTGGCACTCCAGATGGTTTGAGTCGGGTTGGAATGCAGTAAATTCAGAAATATTTGTAAGCCATTTTTGGTGTTAATTTCACAAATGCCTCCCTATCCAGATGTGGTCCAGCATGCTCCACTCAGACTAGAGTTTCTATCCGGACACTTAAGCAAGTTTTTAATTAATATGGTGAATAAGCATTTGGAAACATGATTCCACAAGTATTTGCTCAATCTTTTGAAGTGGCCCATTGGAAACAACAGGTGGTACTTTGTCGAATACTTCCATAATTCAAAACACTCTTTCATAGGGCTCAATATTCATGTTATTAACAGAAACGGCAAACATTGTAAGCTGTTGTCTATCGATGATATAGATGCAATTGTACAAGCCAAAACACAAGTGCAAAACTCAGGTACAAGAGGCAAAGGGGCTAGACAGCAGGAGATGAGGCTGAGGTTTGACTCTTGACTGGCAAATCAGTCAGCAACATTACAAGAAACAATATAAACCGAATAACTGTAAAACATCTTGGCTCCAGTAAGCTGTGTTTATTATTTTTTTCTTTTCAATGGACAGTCTGCTCTGATCACTCTTGATGCCTCATTGTATACTTTCAGGCTGGTCACAGACAAGTTCACATGCTGAACACAGTCAAGTGCAAATAGAAAAGACACTTACCCCTGTCAGTTACCTTCATGTTTGTGTGCTTCTGTTTATCAGTACCTTAGTGGTTATTGTTTTTTTTTACTAGTCACAAAATAACAGTGTGGCAACTTACATGACCAAGATTATTAATAAACAGGCTTAACCCTGGTCAGTTAACCACAAAGTTGGACTGCTAAAACAGGCATTGGTCGGATACTTGATGCTGAAGAAGTCAGTTCTGGGTGAGAGGTTTGTTTTAAGCACTGTCTTTAATGAGGAGTAAATAGCATTATTGTCAACATGATCCAGAATAAACAGAAACTCCAGCACAGTCAATTATCTCTCAATTATCTCTGTTTAGAAAAGTACTTTTTATTGTTAGGCTTGCAATAGTAAAGTGGTCAAAGATGTATACGAACACCAACTAAAACGCAAGTAGAAATGTTAAACAAATATGAAACACATTACGTTCAGTTTATCGTTCCTCCTTTTTACATCTGCTTAGTGAAATACTTGAATGGTAAATACAGCCTGAAATATTAGCCTGAAATACTACAATTTATAACAGTGGGTCAGCCGGAGTGCTGGCACTCTAGGTGAGTAGAAAGAATCTAAGTAATAGGGCAATTTTCAGTGTTAGGAGGTCGATTCAAACTACATCTCAAGCTTGTTGGAAGAATGGTCACTAACTTGTAGTTGCGGCGGTAACAGCAGGGTTGTGCCAATGAAATAAAGGTTAAAGACACCTCAGTGGGATCAAATGGCTTATTTTCTCTTCCATCCCGCTTTCAGTGGTGGGAGTCTCAGAGCAACTGATATAGTGGCTCCCGTGAACCGAGACAGAGTTTTACTGCCTACCCAGGGAACTATGGAGAATTGAAAAATGATGCAAATGTGGATATTTTTAGTGCGAGATCATATCCCAACAAGGGAATTATATACATCAGCCTGTGGACTGTAGTGGTGGCCTGAACAGCAACTGGGTGAAGAGGGAGGTGTAATTGGCTATTTATAAAATAGCCAAAGATTATGTGCTGTGTATACACAGGTTCAATCAAGACTGCAATTAGTGGCGCTTTATTTAAGCCTGTCAAATGCGTATTAGGCATATTGATTATTTAGCGTTTGATTTGCTTTTCCGTTTAGCAACTCGGACTGGCACAGAGGTGTAAGAGAATGAGACAATACAATCATTGATCAGTTCACTTTATTAACACACGACTTTCAACAATTTGGTCTTTCTGAATTCATTGACCTGCGTGTTCTTCTCCTATTGAGGTCATGGAAAAGCCCATCATAGCTATAATGCATTGTTCGGAAAATGCAATTGCACCAACACACTAGGACACCTGTATAGATAACGTAGTAAACACCTAATTGAGGAAGGTCACATCTTCCTCATACCTTCAGCTCATAAAACCATGTTCTCCAATCAGCTTGTGCTGCTGTGTGAGTGAGTTTGATGCCGTATCAAAATACTATAATTACACTCATCCCACCTCTGTCAGCCTGTTATAACAGTGTTTCTGATGTAAACATCTGGCGTATAATACTTACTATATATAGTATGCATTGTGTGCCAGACAAACAATGAAAAACTACATCAATAAAGAGGAACAGTGGTCGTAAATCGAATCTCACTGACAGGGATAGATAGACACTGAACAGGGTAGTTGCAAAAAAAAAAAAAAAAAAACCTCACAAAACTACCACAGAAATTAATCTACACCTCCATAACCCAGTCTAAACAAAAACTGTAAGTCATAAGGTTCACTAAGCTGTTAATTATGGTAAGGCTGCCATTCAGAAACCAAGGCCAATGTGCAACAATAGCACAACCTGGTGTAATGAGCACAGATGAACACCAGGATGAAGTCAGACACCTTTCAATCACCAGATGTAAACATCATCGAACCCTTATGGGAAGTTCTGGAACACAGAGTGCTGAGCACATTTACACCTCCTTTCCTACTTAAAGAAAGGCTCAATACCTCACCAGAAACATTTCAGAACATGTATAACAGCATTCCAAGAGGGATTGAAGCCATTCTGAAAGCAAAGGACAGTCCAACTCCTTATAAGTTCATAAATATTCACACATTGTTTGGTGTGTCCATTATTTTGTATACCCCTGTATAAATATATACGCTCTTGTCTCCCAGGGGCAATTATTAGCAGTGAAGTTAGATCAGGTTTGGCAGATACAATTACAGTGTCATGTTTATATTAATAGAATGGTTTTAAATGATATGGAGAAGTTTTCAGGTATGAAAATATATCCATCTGTAGCTGACTGTGAGTGATGGACTGTTTTTCACATATCATCCCAGTAATGTAATCACAGCTTAATGTGTTTTGTTCTTTTCCTCAGTATTTGTAGTCTTATCTTAAGTACCAGTCTGTCTCATTGTGAAACAGGTGCTGCATCATGTGGTGTTAAGCAATAGAAGCATTAAGGCTGAAATTCATATTACTGTTAACTATCACCTGCCCGGAATTTATAGCAAACCCTCCCTTACCAGTTACCTTTTCCCTTCGCCCCTTTGACTTTGTATGCCAGGCCCCCTATTGTACCTTGGGCCTGGCTATACTGGTGGATGTTTCAAATGGATGATCACTTTATCAATTATTCAGAAGCTCAAAGATTATTTTAGGAACAAAGGCACAGGGGTGTCTGCGAGTCAGACAGGAGCCGCATGGCAGGACAGGACAGATAAGCTGCGCATATGCTGTGAGTAAAGATCACCAAGTGTATCCATAGTCCGCTTAGAGAGCTGGAAAAATACTGTAATGGAGAGATACGTGTGAGGCCCCCCTCAGTGAGGTAATGACAGGGGATCCTCGCTGCCAGCTCCGCTCTCACAACACCAGCGGATCACTGCATTATTGCATTGAAAGGTGTTCCGTACAGAGAATTTATTATTGTTCTGTCATGGTTATTTTGATCCCTCTCAGCAGAAAAGCTAGCCCCAAAAACATCTTTCTGTAATGCCATGTTGCTAGCAGACAGCAGTGGATAGCAACAAATAGCTTATATATTCAACTAGCTTGCTCTGCAGTACACAGGCTAGATGACAGTGATGCAAGAAGCTGCTTCCACTGGGGGTGCCATTAGAATGGGGCAAGGCATTCCAGCTTGTTTTGCGGTAGCCTACGGGCATATCCCAAGCGACCGTCAGCTCGGCCCACTCTGTCAGGTAAGGCGTGGTAAGAGATCAGTTTCAAAAATTCAGTTTCCTTCAGTATCTACCAGACAACAGCAAAGAAAGCAGGAGTTTCCGGACAACTACAGTCTCTGTAGTGTCCTTGACGCCATTGACTACACTCGGGCAGTTATGTACACTGTAATTTAGAAGTGTCATTTATTTGAATCATAAGGGGGTCCAGTCTGTCTGTTATATCTTAGAATTGAATGTTTCACAAATCCCTGTAAAAATACACAAAGCAGGATGTACCTGCATTATAGCTCTAGTGTGGGAGACGTGTAAATAATGATGCATTGTGACAGTGAGGCACAGGCTTTCTTCAAGGTAATGTGGCATGCATTCTGATTGGTCAGTGGATAGACACACCTTTGAGACACACCCTCTGCTCATGAATCCCAAACATTATGCTGTGTGTGTTTTTGTGATTTAAATACCAATATAAGATTAATTGGGAAGTGTCCTTTTGGTAACAGCATAGTAGCACTCTGCCTTTAAGAGTTCAAGAGATGCCTTTAAGAGTACTTTTTTATGACAAGAGACTTTGATGATGCAATGATAAAACCTGAATTTTTAAAAAATTGTTCTCAACCCCTGTATTTTGTGGGGATGGGCAAAAAGGGAGACTTTGATGTCCAGCATATCCATCTATGCCACACTTAGACCAGGTTTGATTCAAGTGCTGTTGGAATGTTGAAAATTTACAGCTAATTTTAAATTCCTATTGTGAAGAAATGTAAAAAAAAAAAAGAAAGGAAAGGTCCAGTGATTTGTCCTCTGTACTGCACCTGTATACCAGGTACAATGATAAAGAACTTCTTGGTTTCTTGTGATAAGGTATCACTACTGCAGGAGTTTTTCATGCTATTTCATAACATTTCCTTCCCATATTAAGCCCATTTTGGAATCTCCAGTCACCAGTGGATGACATGACTAGGATCAAACCCAACTGCAAGACTCAGAATGCTTGCAATGCCTTACCAACTAAACAACATACGGCTGCTTTCTTTCGTCAAAGACAAAATTTGATTTTAGTTATTATAATTTTAGTAAGAGTGCTGCTTGGACAGGACTCCAAAAACAAGGCCTTCTTCTGCAAGAAAGCTGTTATGTTTACAATAGTAGGGCTCCCATGTGGCTCAGAGTATAAAGGCTGCTTGTTTCAAGAGGAGGTAGTCTTGAAGGCCTGCACTTGAAACTTCTCTTTTTGCAAAAATGTAATATTTTGGTAGCAACTATATCATAATATTTCAGGAACAGCATAAAACAATATTAACTGCTTTGGCAAAATATGTTGACATTCTAGAGCCCATTAATGCCTCAGATTTAATGCTGAATTAAACAGTAATGGTAATATTGGAAGAGGTCACTGAGAACTAAAGTGATGCAGACAAAAAAGATGATGATGGCATAAGGATTTAGAAGAAAATTTCCCCTTCTAACAGTTAAATATCAAGTGCTAAGATTTCTTCACTGGAGAATTTAAGAACTTAAAATTCTTAAGGTTGTTTTATTTCCACAGAGCAGTAGATACCTGTGGAATAATAATTTTATATCAATTGAATAATTCAATTCAAATGAATTGCAGAATAGACTGAATTAATGAGTAGATATTGTAATTTATATTTACATCATAGGTTGTTGTCTTGTCTCTTATTACATTATCAATTATCCATTGCTATTGTTAGTAAGAAACCAAAGAAATTATCACTAAAAAGTTACATTCTGATGTTTTTTTTTTTTGGTCACTTCTTTGATTACCATCACTTTGTCTTCACTTGAAGGCACATTCAAGGGCTGCTCTGAATCAAAATATAAAATTCCAGACTGATACATGCTCATACCTAGTGGTATTTCAAAAGAAGAAGAAAAGCTTAACACCAGGTTTGAAAGTAAGTTTCATCATGACATTCATCCTTCGAAGCCTCCAGCAGTACTCACAACCCATAAAGTAGACGGGATGGCTATGTAGTGAGCTATGCTTGCTCTGACAGCCCACCATCGGATCCGACTGCGAGAACACCGAGTAATCTTCATTTGGGGACGGGGGAGGGGGGCGCCTTCTCACTTCTCTTTTGCCACCTCCCTCCTAACTGGCTGCAGGAAATGCATCAGCATGCCTCTTTGATTGTTTGTTGTCCCCAATTCGCCTCTTGCAACAGCTGTGAGTTTCACAAGCAAAGATGTTGGGACTGCTGTGTAACTCTGCTATGCTCTTGAGTTGACTTTCTTCTCAGAGAGGTTGCGTTCCTGTTCATTTTGATACTGCAATGCTACCACTGTGTGCCTTAGATTTAGGGATGTAGGGATGTGGGGTAAGGAATGAAGCATTATTTGTTCCTCTGTCAGTGAGGGTAACACATGTTATTGCCATGAAAAAAACACATCCCAGAAATGGGAAGAGTGAATCTGTACAGCATCTGAAACAAAATATTAAGACTGCAATTAAAATGTAGAGTGACTAGATGGCTAGTGACAAGTTGGCAATAATTTTATTGTTGTTGTGGTCTATTTTAAATAAAAACCTGATTAATATGCTTTATGCCTTAATCAGCATTCTACACAGATAGTATTTCCTCCACTGTTTCCTTTGTAACATAATCACTGTGGCAGTCAACACATTCATGCTTCAGTTCAACTGGTAATTTCATTAGATTGTGTTAAAACTGCCTCCTGATTAAAGCAGGGCAGGGGTGGCAACAAAGCTGCCTGAAACATTATATCCTGACTTAGTCAGCTGGATGCAATGGTCCGTCCTGGATAGAGAATTGACATTCATGCAAGTAGCTATTATCTAGCTAGGTATATGAAACCTAGTTTGCAAAGGACAGGCTCAACGGCATGTTTAGTGTCGCTTAAGTACTGCACTGACAAGAACAGTGACAATAATGTCGTCAAACCGCGGTTTCATTTTATTTCATTACCAGTTTTGTCATCCATGCTGCTTGATCATTTGATGCAAATGTAAAAAGTAATTGTGGCTAGCTGTCTATCCGTTCAGTCAATTAGTGAAAGGCTCCCAGTGGTGGAACAAATTCCACAGGGGGAGGGGCGGGTACGTTAGCAAAGGTTGCTCATCTCACCACTCTCAGGTACCCTGCAACTCATCAACCTGCATTTCATCTCAAAATTTCATATTAAAAATAGGTTAGCTTATACACTTATTCATTAATCTCCACATAGCAAACGCCATGTAAACTAAAAGTGAAAATGTTTCATGTTATCAGTGCATTGTAAGTGCTTTTCCACCACACACCCGATCTCTCGTACATGAACTGCACTTGGAAAACTTGTTTCTTACTTGCACAAAAATGTTTTTCATTACATTTTTAAAAGACAAATGAGCTGCAAAATGTGAGCATCTGAAAAAAACAGCTTTTAATTGATTATGATTTTCATGTCTTCACCAGAGATCTGATATTCTGCAGAGAACCACGTTGTTTTTCCACTGTTTTGACAATTATGATACATGACAAAACTATGACAATTTTTGATTTTCATAGTTAATTTTTCCTTTACATAAATAACACAATGCCTACACAAAGCCCAGGATCAGGAATATATTTTTATTTGATATTTTTTTTCCACAATAACTTTGCACATGACGCTAGTATTGAAAGCATTTAATGACAAGGCACTTGTTCAGACTCTCTGTAGCTCCGTCTCTCCCTTCAGTCCAAAGCATGCAAGACCCCCAGGCCTTGACTAAAGATAGGTTATCAACAGGACACAATGGCTACAGGGTCTTTGATAATCACGGCATTGATCCGGTTAAGTGTCCAATTGAAGCAGTTTAGTGCTCTGGGAGGCATCAGTGAATAAAGTCTGATGATAACAAAGCTCCCCGTCGCAGGGGAAGTGATTGAGATGTGCTTTGCTCTGAACTGGCATATAGGAACCTTTCTTCAGACAAGCACCCAACAATCGGTAGGGGTGGTGGAAGGCTAGTTGCCAAGCTAGGTCACTGATACTATAGCATATTCGTTGCGGAGCTTCAGAATGGAACATTGTGTACCAAGCTCCATGACCAAGAATTTTCAGAACAGCCTATTACTGTTTGTTACATTATATTATTGTCATTTATCAGACACTCTAATCCAGAGTGACTTACATAGGTTACAGTTTGTACATTTTATCCATACATGCAGCTGGATATTTACTGAGGCAGTTGTGGGTTAAGTACCTTGCCCAAGGGTACAGCAGCAGTGCCCCAGTGGGGAATTGAATCAGCAACCTTCGGTTATGAGACCTGTTCCTTACCACTACGCTACACTGCCATATGTCTTACAAGCAGCTCTCCCTTACTGTCTATATAGCAGTCTCCACATATTATAGTATATACACTATCTGCTGCATGACAGAGTTGGCTAATACAGCTCCCTGTCTTGACAATGATTGTTAAACAAATTTGTTTACTTTGGTTTGGAAGGGGAAATGAGCAAGTAAATATCTTTTTTTTTTTTTTTTTACAGTGACTTGTGCTACTTGTGTTACATAAGAGATGCTTCCTCTGAGAGTCCCTATGAAACATGATGATGTAGGGTTGCCGTTGCATAAGATGGCCGTCCCCTACAGTAACCGTCTTTTAGTTGGGGAGTGAAGAAGGCGCAGTGAATGTCCCGCCTTTTACACGAGAAAAGAATGTACATTTATTCTGCATCAGGGGGCGTTTAGCGCTTTCGTTGGGAGACTGCACAATTCTGAGGATGGCGTTTTATGATAATGTGTGCAAACTCGTACCCCTTCATTGCTACTTCCACAACAAAGCAGCAGAAAATTAATGATATTAAACCATGTGTGCGCCGTGTAATAGGGCAGATGGCGCCAGGCTGCTAATGACAGTTTTGATTTCGCTCTGCGCTGCACACCTCGACGTTGACCCTTTTAGATCTGTTGAGCGGGAATACAGGAGTGCCACATGCAGTCCTTTTTAATTTGGGGACGTTTTTTTTGTCTTCTTCCTTTTTCTTACAGGTATTCAGTAACACAGTAAGAGATGCAGCATTCAACTTCAGACCTAATGCAAGCTCTCAGAAGAGACCAGAGTGGTACTTACGCCTTGTATCGAAAGACATGGCAAGCACCACAAATCACTGTCACTCCCTTGGATCCACATATTAAGTATTTCAGCTGTATTTTCCCACCAGCCTAAACTTCGTGCCATGAAACACAGTGTTAAATGAGTCTATAGCCCACTAGGGGTGACTTGAGTATTTGTTAGGAATACATTTTCTGACTGCACTCAAGCATGAGCACAAAAGGGAAAGGGAAAACATCTAGAATACAATGTGGCAATGACTCTTAGTTGTTATGTGGTTATTCAGTCCAGTAAAAATGAAAGCCCTTGTTTTTTTCTGTCTTCCACCAAATGCTACAATGATTTGGAAGCAAAATGCTGACAGAAGTTTGCCCCTTACACTGGCAATTTCATAGGAATTGCAATACCAAAAAGAAGTGAAAGTCTTGCTGAGCAAAATCCTCATTCAGAGACTCTAGATCCTTGTGGGTCTGTTCTGACCCAAATCGCCCATCAGCATCCAATGTGCAATAATACATGAGATTTTTCATCTACAGGAAATGCTGGGGTATTAGTGAAATTACTGAATGTTTTATTAGGAAGCAATTGATTACAAGTAAAAGATACTTTTAAGCCAAAGAGAGGTTTACAGATAGTGGAGCCAGGAGACGTGGTGAGAAGCATTTTAACAAGGAATTTAACATGGTTACATTATATTTTATAACCCAAAATCAGCAGCTGCACATCTCAGTATGAGCCCAACAAGAGATGAGATGACCCCTGCATGTACAGCTTATGAATATTCATCAAAGTTTGGAACAGTGCCCTTAACCCATAACGTGCTGGATACTGCGACAGTGTAGTCTGCATGAAATTCAAGTTCTGAGTCATCTTGAGATAAATATTTTTGTCAACTTCCTGCAAGGCACTAATGACTCTTTCAGTACAGTCTTGATGCTGACATCACTGAGGGACACTCTATGGCAGTCTAATGTGACGGTATTTCTACATGCAACTTTGCAGAGAGATAACCAGACCTCATTTTTCTTTAGCTGGTTGTTTGAATGCTTGAATGAAAACAATGGCAGATAAAAAGTAGTACATTCCCTGTGTAATGGATAGGTCTTTATGTCATGCTCTTACTAAGTAGCAGTCAGAAAATCAGGATGACCTTGTGACCACATTTCAATAACAGTTCATCCTGACCACAGATCACTAAGGCTTTGTTTCT
This sequence comes from Megalops atlanticus, assembly GCA_019176425.1. Taxonomy (NCBI): domain Eukaryota; kingdom Metazoa; phylum Chordata; class Actinopteri; order Elopiformes; family Megalopidae; genus Megalops; species Megalops atlanticus. The sequence goes on along the minus strand of CM032879.1, from coordinate 36,178,773 downwards.
GCAAGTTAAAAAAAAACAGTGGTCAGCAATGTGTGCAATGTAATGTAAGTGTGACCAGAATGCACAATCAGATCTTACAAAATTAGTAATGAAAAGTGATTCCTCTGCATAGCCACATGCATGTCAGTTTTACTGTCCCTGAAAAAATAGTGATGGTTATGTTAAATGCTAAAAAGTATGTAAAAAAGAGTATAGTCAATGTGGTTGGACAAAACGATAAAATGCACATCAAAATTTGAGAGGACATATAAGCTCAGGCTTCCAGTGAAAGTAGAACTGGTGAAAAACAGAGATGATCAGGAATACCATCAACAAAAACACGGTTCTGCCATGCTTCAGCCTGACATCTGAGTCACTTTGTAATTTTTCTGAAATGCAATACCGACAGGCAAACAAGTGACAGCCTGTAAGTATCTCTACTTTATTTTGTGCAATAATTACATTAACCATTTCTCAAATTCTCGAACAATTTCATGTGATGATGATTAGGGAGATAACATGCGTAATGAAGCTTTAAATAGTATGCTGTTTACCAGCAGCACCTGGTTACTTGTGATGTTACCCTTGGCAACACTTTTTCAAAGTTACGAAGCCATAACGGGCATAACGCTCAAAGGACTGAATCATGCAGTGACCTTAACTCCGGCATTGTGTACCAAGTAACCCGTAAATGGTAAGTAGCAGTTAGATTATACGTTCCCAGAGACAGAATAAAGCCTGGTGCATATAAAAGGAATACTGTATTGAAAGTACTTTCACTTGTCCACACGCAAAACATATGTCACCCTTTACAACTGTCACATTTTAGAAATGTATTACATAAGATAAAAAAAAGTGATTAAAACTTGGTTGATAAGAGCTATGGTAAGCCTGCATGCAGTGTGTCATCCTGAAAGGTCCAAAAATTAACCACATGCATGTTGTTTTTGTTTCCCTGCTTTTTTAAAACAAATGCATCAAAAGTAATGTTGCTCAAAATATTTTAGCATGAAATATTGAATTGAGTTGAAATAACTCAAATTCAAATATTATTGAGTTAGAGAACCATAATACAGTTTTGTTATTCTGTGGAAAATATGAGCCTACGGAGTCAGAATTATGTTTACTTTGCTGAAAAATTGATAAGGATAAATTACATGCAAAAATAATCAAACAACAAAAACTTGCATATGAGACTTTACACGCAGCACTTTCCTTCGGGAAACAACAGACAAATGTCAGAACAGAGCCAAATAATGCAAAGAAAAGACCATAAACTTCATGCTTAATTATAATGCAAAATCAACTGGCAACCACAGTCTCAAAATCAACTTAATGATGCTCTGACCCCACAGATAAGAACTGTGAAGCAATCACCATCAATGGGAGAAAAAAATGCAAGGGTGAAGGCTTAGTCGACCCACATCCCTTTGCTTGTAAAAACAGAAGCATACAGAATGCAGTAATCTATCTTTAGTACAGCTTCTACTCTTACCATGAGAAGCCCTTGGGTCACATCCCGGGCTGGCAAGAGCCCTCGATAAATTCAGGCCCAGTGGGGAGCAAACTAAAAACACTAATCCTCCAGCAACTCCTTTTGCACTCGCTGCAGGCAACTGAGATTGCTCTTCACACATTAATTAAGTCTCTGGTTCTTAAATGATGTGTCCTGACCCAAAGTGGATCCCAGAGATGCACAATGGGCTTCACATTAAATAAATACTGTTTTTTTATAATTTGTGGAGGCTTCTGTCATCAGTGGATGTTATAATACCCACAAACTGAACTGGAAAAGAGGAAACGCAGCATTCTTGTGGTACGGATTTTAACCATTGACAAAAGCAGAGCCGAAGAGCTGCATCCTTTAATATCGTATAACAGTGGTCCAGTGTGTGCTGCTGTCCCTGGTTGAACAGTTGTCCCTGGTTCAATAACTACTCTTAGCATAGCAATGCACTTATTTGGAAGTCGCTCTGGGTAAGATGCAATGTAACGATGAATTGTAAAATTGACTGTGGAACAAGGTAAGGATTGTTCGGTGAAAAACGTGACTAACCACAAAGATTAAACCATGGAAACAGGAATTAAATGAGGTGTTACTGATTAATATGCTTGATTTCAGAGATGGTGGTTGTTTCATTCCTGTTTTAAATGTATAGCATTAGTGCATAGGCAACTAGGTTCCATCACTATAGTTAGTAATGAGTAACTACAAGGTCACATTGTGCTTGCTTTAAAAAAATAGACAAAATAAAGGAAATACCAAGTGAAAAAGGACTAACTAAATTGCAGTTAAAAAGGAGTCTACACATGTGTGTCATTTTAATGTCAGTTCTAATTACCAGTATATTTTGGCTGTAATAGACATTTTAAAATCAATACTTGTGAGTTTCTAAAGCAACACGAGAGATCTAACAGATTTTGAAAAAGGTCAACTGCAGGTGCAGCGCTACAGAAATGATGACAACATATGCCAGGGAGAAACGGTGGTTGCAAGTCAAAGCAAACTGACAGGAATAGATGGACAATTAACAGGATAGTTGCAAAAAAACAAAACTGCCACAAAACTGAATCTACCCCTTTGTGACCCAGTGTCAACAAAAGCTGTCAGCTTCACAAAGCTGATATTTATGGTAGGATATTTATTTGTTTGTCACCAAGGCCAATACACAACAACACATGGTGAAACGAGTCAAAAACTTGGACTTTGAGCAGTGGAATAACATAATATGGTCTGATGAGTCATCTTGCATTCTTTTTCTTATATTTGTATGGGTCTATGTTTGGGAAAAAAGCCAAAGGAAACCTTCAACTCGCATTGCCTGTTCCCAACTGGTAAGCATGGAGATGTATCTATTATGGTATAGGCAGTGCAGGTCTGATTGGGTCATTGGGTCTGATTATTACTCTGCACTGTGAAATTGCAGCTGTGGACCTGGGTGTACCTTAAGGCACAAACATTGTTTCCTCAAGATGTTCCCATATTCCAAAATAATAGTGCCCCCTCCACCCCCCCCATGCATACTCCTAAACAGATTCAAGAGTGGTTTCATGAAAATCATGCTGAAGTCAAACACCTTCAATGGTATCCCCAAAAAACAGACATAAACATCATTGAATCTTACGGGAAGTTGGAACGTAGAGTGCGGAGTAGATTTCCATCTCCTTCATCTCAAAAATAACTAGAGGCTTTTCCTCTTGAAGAATGGTCCAATATCCCACTAGAAACAGTTCAAAACTTGTGTGCCAGCAACCCAGGAAGGATCAAAGCTGTTCTGATGGCAAAGGACAGCCCACCTCCTCAGTAGTCAGTAAATATTCGTATATTGTTTGGTTTTTACATTATTTTGTTGACCCCCTGTATGTGTCCTTGTATAATAAATACAGAGCTTTCTTCAAGTTTTTATCCATTTGATATGTGCATACTCACATTTAACATCCTCGTTATGCATGTATTACTGTTTATATAAGTGCAGTATATTTCAGAAGGTCATTTTTTTCTCAGGGATATTGAACTTTTGTTTGATTTCTTTTTAAACATTTGCTGCGAAAACAGATAACTTTTGCCTCACCCCTAAACCATTGACCTCAATGCCTGGTCTGTGTTCCAGGCACCCACAGGGACCCCTAAACTGTGAAGAGGAACTAATATACAGGTGTGTTCCCAATAATGCTGTGAAACTTTTAGTCTTGAGCTACTTTATATATTGCATATCAGTTGCTTCTTCTTATTTTAATTGCAGGACTGACATTTGTTTTTAATTTGATAGATTCAAAAATGTGGATATGTAATGTTAGTACAAGGATGAACATTGTCAAGGAGATTGAAGGCATTCACCTTTTTTTAGGTTCCAACAATCAGTTCAAGAATCTAATTATTGGTCTGATCTGAGAAGGTTTCCAGGAGGATCACAAAGAACTTTCCGTCCCTCACTCTACCCACAGTGCTGTGCCAAACCAAGTGACTGCAGTTTAAGAGCTCCATGTGTTAGTGAAGGCAATCGAACCCGTGTGAAATTCCCCACAGAACGCCTGTGTTTCTCGGCTACACACATGTATACATTGTCAGAGGCTGCAGCAGTTTACGTGGCCTTTATTAATGCCAGCAGTTGCACAGTATATCTCTTATGTCCACCCGTTTCCTCTGAGGTCCCTCTCCTGCCTAATCATTAGTAAAGGAGCAAGAAGCGCAAACTCTCACCAGAACTCACAGTAATATGAATTGCTATGAATTGCTCTGGGATCTTGAGAATCCACAGTCCTTTAGAGCTGTCCCAAGAGCGATACCTCTATTTTTTTTTTTCAGGTCGGAATAGCGGCCGATGCCTGATAAGGGTAATCCCGGCCTGTTTCGGAGCCTTTGGGAAGAGTCAGCCTTTTCTTACTGGGCCCCCAGTGCAGGATCTGACTGTCCTCAGCTCTGTGTGCCATAAACCACTCAGTGTTGTTTGCTTTTGTCTCTGGATTTACAGGTCCATTTTGATCCGCTTTGCCTTTTCAAAGCTGTGACTCACTGAGCCACTGTTTGCTGACAGCATTGTGCTCTGGCTTTGCTGGCTGCAGTGCCGGGCTTAGGGTTGGAAGAGGCCTCTCCGGGTCCCTGCTGACTTCAAAAACAGCCCTGTACTCTCGGAGGGAACAGTGCCTGATTTGGAAGCGGCTCTTTCTGTCTACTATGCTCTCTTTTACTTTGTTTTTGAAATAAAAATGACTAGGCCTGCAAATATGTAATGTGTTTGCCTTTGAATACCCGGCGGAACATAAACTTGAGTAGCACTGCTTCTCCGGGGGGCTGGCCCTGCCTCTGCTCTGCCGTACAAAAGACTGACAGGGGCAAATGTGAGTCACGGCATTTATATAATGACGTTGCAATGTTTAGCTTGACAGTATATGTGAAATGAAATCACAGTGCCAAAGAGTAGGGCCCCTAACCCTGAGGTCTGAGGTTTGATTCTAAGATGGAGCAGTGTTGATGTGCCCTTCGGCAGGGTCTTTTGACCTTGTATTGGCTCAGTTAATATCCAGCTGTGTTAATGGATAACGTATTAAAATGGAAGCTATGGATATCACTCTGGATAAGATACATGTAATGTAATGTAAATGTACCCTGACACATTCTAAGCAGAAATCAAGGTCCCCTTAGCGAGATACAATGGGGAAAAAGTTGGTCATAGTATCTGCAACTGATGCGTCATAGTATCTGTGACTGATGGGAAGGAGTTCATGACTCCCATTATATTCAGATCATATTTGATTACACAGAAACAAGGCAATGTCACCTACTTCATGTACATACATGCATATTTAATTTGTGGTATAAGAGCAATTTATTATGTTCCATCTCATCCCTATGCAGGTGGTTATATGACAAGCCGAGGGCCGGTCTACTACAAAAGTGTCCAATTATAATTGAAAATATTTTTTTGTGTTGGAATGATTTATATAGCCTAGTTTGGATAATCCTTGCACCCTTTAAAAATGAGTCATATCTAAAACAAACTGCTTCTCTAAAGCAGTTGAGTATAATACACTTGCATTCAGCCAATGCCGCTGTCCGGGGAAAAGCAGCTGTGGTTTAGTGCCCAGTCTCTCTCATGAGTGCAGTGGGTGGGGTGGAGGTGGCATGAAGGCAATGTGATTGCCCTGTTTGTGGGTCTGTCTGTGTCAGTCACTAAGTGATAATAATAAAAAAAAAATCAAAAAGTTTGGCTTGGCGACATGACTGCCTGTGAAAAAAAGACAGACAAGGTTTGATTTTAGGTCTGATACAACAGCTGTTACAGGTGACTGAGGAAAGCACTCTGTGTGCCACCCTTGTTTTTATTGCATTACTTTCTGAAGCTCTGTACCCTCTGTAAATTCTTTAATTCGCTCATATACTTTCTGTGAGCTACTTTTTTCAGATTCCTTTATTTCTTGGCGCTGGTATTTAAACCTTGCTTCTTTGCCATTTTGCCCTCCGTTTTGTATCTGCTTGTCTAATTCTTCACATCTCTCAAGGTCTTGTTCCTTTAACTTTACTCTTCTCCTGCGTTAATGCAGAAATCTCTGCTTTCATCCATATTTCTGCACTCTCTGTGAAATAAGTTTGTCTGCCGTCCCAGTAAGGGCCATTTGAAATCTTCACCGTCTAGCTCTTCACATCAATAATTGTAATCTATTCTGTTCTTTTAAACTCCACCAAAAGGGATACAAATACAGAAGTAATCTACAGAATGTGATATTTCCATATCAGTTTCAAATAGCAATACAACATGTTGCATATCAATGTTCCAACCATATCTCTGCTTTTCAAAGATATATTTTATGCACATACATTTTGAATGGGGTAAAATTCAAAAATGGAAGTGAGTCACGTCACGTCTCAATGGTAACCTCTAGTTATTTAGTCCTATTTCTGGCTGAATTCAAGAAGTGACATAAATTTCACAAAAACAGATTGCTGAGACTTCACACTTCAGACTGATATTTTCCAAAGCATTTCTGTACTTCCGGTGGTAAACTGCAACACTGTAAATGCACCACTACTGTTTTGTAGTCTATAGTCCTGTAAAATTAAAGGCCTCTACATACAGTACTTTTGGCACTCCAGCAAAGTTAGTGATGCTAAAATCACAATCCCCTGATTCCAGCTCATATTGATGAGCTACACTTATATATGCATTATATGCATCAGAGAGCTCTGCAAGTCACAGATTAGATTTAACAATGTATAAATAAGGATTCTTGCAAGTCTTACTTCAGCCAGGTGAGAGATGAGCGTACTGTGATGACCAAGTGCTTCACACACCTCCCACGAATTAACCATATAGGCATGGAAATTACTCTCAAACATGACAGTCCTTTTTTCGTGGAACAGTTTCGTGCCATCTGTGACTTTCAAACCCATCAGATTTTGAATCGGAATTGGAAATAATGCCAGGGCAAATAACGTGTAATTTGTCTGAAGTGACAGGGATTATTACGATGACCATTCCCCTACTGTGTAGTACATGCAAAGCATGTACACATTAAGATAATGTGTTTTGAAATTCAGTTGTATGAATGAATACTAGTCCTTCTTAACATCATGGTTAGCAGGTAGATTCAGGAGGCATAGTCTGATTACATTTGTAAATGACCATTCAATCACAAATCACTAGTCAGTGTTATTAGAACACATACTGTACACATAGACACTGTAATAAGCTAATATTATAGAAAGTCATGTTTCATGCTTCACCCTTCAATGCTTGTAATTCCTAGCTAAAATGTATGAACACCAAAAATAAAGAAACATACAAAGATGATTTATGTTATTTTAAGCCAAGATGAATAGAGTTTGTTGCTGGTTAATAGCACAGGAAAGGAAATGAATAAAATGTAGCAAACAGCAGTTTGTGAAAAAAATAAGCTCATAATATGCTTATTACTATTTTTATCATTCACCAGCATAATAAATGTGACCGTTGATTACTGTCCTCATATTCAGAAAATGAGGACATTCAAAACTTAAGAAACATGGACTTGGAACATAGAGAGAATTGTTTACTGAAAAAGGTAAATTATATACCAAACCCAACCACATTTTTGAAGGGATCATAATATCCCCTCTCCCCTCTTATATTTTAGGCAGAGGGGACTGCACACCCACCACACTAACAATGCAATGAAATCTCCCTCCCAACTTGTCAATGCACTGTCTGTGAACTTGGTACACATTTGCACCACACATAAAAAATGGGGGAAAAAATAATGGCAAACATTAATTATCATATTTGTATCATAGTATACTTTTGTCAGAGTGCACGTTAACTTGTGGTAGGGCTTGAATAGTGTTGTGCTCACACTCACTGGTCTGGGAGTGTTGTTAGTGTGGTCTGACAGTGTTGCTCGTTTAAATTGAATGGATACACTTAGGTTCTATTCTGATGGAAGTTGCTTCGGATAAGAGCATCTGCTAAACGCATGTAATGTAATATTTGATTCCCAGTATATTTAAAGACAGTAGAGTACAATTTATTTAGCAAACACAAATCTGTTCCAAATGAATACATAATTTTTCTTTTGTTTTGTCATGACTCTGGATAAGGATACTGGATTGGTGTTATTTCAGTAGGGCTAGCATAAAATGCAGTCATCCTTTTAAACAAGATGCTGGAATCGATCTAATCTTCACCTGTCAATCAAAACCACACAGTTTCTGATGGCCGGAGGTTGGACCATTCATTAACTCCTCTTTCAGTGTTTCTGCAGGTGAGCTTATGCCTGGCAAGTACATGCACACCTGTCTACCAGTGCTTTCTTTGGAGAGAGTGCATGTACATGTGCACGTTCTGGTGTATTTGCCGTATATAAAACATGCACCAAGCTATTACTTGACTTTTGTTTCTACGTCTATTGACTGACAGCTCATTTTGCACAGAATCGATTTCAACACCAAGATGCCTTAAAACATCAGAACCATGGATTGCACATCCATCAGGCGATGACATAAGAATCGCTTTCCGTCCTGCGAGGACCGTGTGTACATTTGTAATGTAAAAGGCTGTGTTTGGAGTGCATTTTTTTGTTTTATTATTTTATGTAATGCAGACTCAGAAAGTCACATGCACCATGCACCTCCTGCATTTAAAATATAGCAACTGTTGGCTAACTCCACACACAGCACCACATATAAAAGGTTGAATTAATTTATGCCTCTGCGATCTCATCCTCACTGGTATGGACACTGCATATCCCTTTGCAGATGTGGCCTTCATGTGTTATTTAATAATCTCTGTCAGGATGGAAGTCAGTCTTGATAGCTGCCTTTGTATGTAAGGAGGAAGGCACAATAGAAGCTTTCACTCTTTCCCCTGTTCTTTCTCTTGCAGCAGGCCGGCACATAACAGTCTAGACTGAGGGCCGATGTAACTGCTGCAACTGCCTACTTCTAAAAAGGGACTCCCCAAACATATTTAATATGTAATGATGATGAAGAAACATGCACAATTGTAAAACAACAGGTAACCAGCTCACGGTAGTTATCCTTGTATTTGAAGATGTTTCCTCAATATTAGGCTGAGATATGAGGAACATTCCATTTTTAGACTCATTGACATCTCTAAGGTAGTAGAAGAAACCAGCGCCCAAATGAAAACATGACTAAAGTTGCATGGAACTGCGGTAGCCAGCAGTTTATTTGAGTTCTATCAAAAATGTTTTCAAAGTCAAACTGTAGTTTTACTATAATTTCTATTTTACAAGGCCTTCACATAAAATGTAGGCGTATTTTCAAACCCATCTGTCAGTAAACAATGCAGCATGATCCCAATGGCATACTTGAACATTTCTGATACGAATCCATGGTGGGTGGATTGATAGCCACCTGTATGGAAGGTACATAATGAGAACTATTGTTTATAAATGAATGCAATACAGAGAAATAGGAATTAAGGATAATCCAAAATACTACACATTTACCACTAGACCTGATGTGAGGACATATTTATATATTATGAAGAAAGGTTATTAGGATGCATAATGCACAGACGTGAGATTAGCTGAAGGATACAAAACAAATTTAATAAGTAATAAGAAGCTGGTACCTGAAAATTGTCAGGAACCACTGTGTGTGGATGTTTGTCTTTTTTATCCTTAAGATCGATAACACTTTGGGGGAACAGGCGGAACATTTGTGTACAGTTCCGGTGAAATCTGTGCACAAGTGGGGGAAGTTAGGAACTGTTAAACAGTGACCTTCTGCTGCTGTCAGAAAAACACAGCTGTGAAAATAAATGCAAGACATATCCCAGTCTGTTGACATGATACACGGTAGTCGAATGAACCAACTAATGTTATGGTAAATGGCAATTTTTATGCAAAATTAATGAAGGTGAGCATGTGCTGGAGATGCTTATAAAGGCACTCCAGGACCTGCCTGCTTTGTAACCACATTAAATGGTAACATGTCAGAACCAAAAAAAACTGAGTATGTGACAACAAAGAGACATTTTCAGTAAAAGTAATTTAACAAATCATCAGACTATCAAGAAAAATCCTATTGATGAAAACCAGAGTATCAGTAGTAAGCAATCTGAAGTTATGGTGTTTTTTCTTTTTTCATTTTTCCCCTTCTTATGACCCAACTTTTTAGTAAACACCAATAATGAATTTTAAGGTTATCACCATCTCAATGACAACAGCTGAACTCATGCAGGAACATGAAGTGATGGAAGTACAATCCTCCAATAAGCATGCATGCCTACTGTGACAATTGTTCCATACTACAAGTCCCACAGTGCACCAGGAAGCAAATGACATCACCCTGTCCTCATAGGTGCATCCTCCTGATGCATTTTGAGTAATCCAATGGCACCAATGCAAATCCCAAGGTGGTGAGAGTTGGAGTGACAGGGGGGACCCTGGACGACCTACGCACCCCTATCCCCGGCACAACAGAGCAATTTTGTTCATCCAATGCTTGCAAATTTTGACACTTTTGGTGTGGCTAGTTTCAAACCTAGGCTGTAGGCCTCGCCTGTGCTGTGCTTAACATTTAATGTTCCATCGGTGCTTGTGTTATGAATGTGTAATGAAACGTGTAGGGAACTAAAGTGAACTAGACAGTTGCAGTCTTTGAAACTACACATTAATTGCTTAAGTCTCCAGTCATTGCATTATTTATTTTCTCTGCTGAGGCCCTAGCCATGGTGACTTACGCAACCTGCATTTTTAAAAATAATCCTAAATTCAGGTTAATTACCTCCCTCAAGGGAAAAACTGCAGTAGTAAGTAGAGCCAAACTTACTTATCTTACCTGTGTTCCACACTGTCAGACTATCCAGTGAAGGTTTTGATATGTAGTGGTCATGCTGCAAAACTTTTCTTTCTCATGGGTGAGAGCTTACCTTGAGCCAAACAACAGCAGTGCAGAAAACATCCCGGTTTTGAGCTGGTTAGAATCAGCAGGGATGTCCACATGTTATGTTGAAGGATTCACAGGATTCACAAGAGGAAATAACCCTGCTCTAAAATAGCATTTCTGATCATTTCAATGGTCAGACAAAAAAAAAACCTCAAGAAAAAATCATTCTTTACAAATACTCCCCAGTAGTGTGTGTTTGCCCAGAGTGATGCCAGCTGGAGGAGAATTTGTTGTTTGTCCTTATTTGGCAACCTCTCAAAGAACGAGTCAAAGATGTGCTCAATTTACATATTTCAGTCTGGAAAACTTTTTTGGGGAAAAAAAAGATTGACCAAACTGATAAAACAAGCTGGCTTAGTCCTTCGAGGTGCCCTTGCCTGGGGGGAGACACACAGCAACCCAGCCAGGGGCTGTAGTGGTGAATCTCCTACCATTGCTATGCTCTCCCCTGCCCTGAGAAATGCCCATGTTTGCAGCAAAGCTAGCCTGACAGCAGGCTAACAGCTGAGAATCTGTTATCTGCACCTGAACCAGGTGGAAAAGGGAGATGGAGGCAAGCAAAAAATGTGGGGAATAAGTAATGTCCAGGCAGGGATTACAGGTTAGACCCTTTCCGCAGCTGTTGATTGTTCAACTTGATTGCTGGCAAAACAGGGTGCAAATACAACAAAGGGGATGTCCTGACTAGAACAACTGCTATGCTCCTTACTATAAACTGTGCACTTTCAATTTTATACTGTAAAACCCTGAATGGAAGTGATTGGTAGGAGATAGGCTGTGCTGAAAACAGTCGCTTATGGTTTGTTTCCAATTGGCATGGCCCACGGGTCCATCTAAAAAATAAAATTCATTTTCTTTACATTACCTGGAGGTGCAGTTACCTATGGAAGCACATAAATTGTCTAACCCTTTTTCACCTCGCCTCTCACAGTGGCAAGCAAGTAACATTAGCAACCAGTGTAACTGCTCACTGGTTATCTTGAAAACTACCTCCTGGAGGCTGTTTCTTGAAGCTGGTTTGACAGATTCAGGCGTTTATCAAGTTGTCTGGTTTCACTCAATGCAAATTACAAGTGAAAAATTACAAATTACAAAAATACAAGTCTGTCTCATTCTGTTTCATGACACGTGTTTAAGATTAATGATACAGATAAGTCAAGCTCTGTTTATTAATATAGTTAAGTGTGCATGCATGTAAAAATTGAAGGTGAAGTTTATACCATTAAATAATTGGTGAAAAGGACTTTAAAAGGAGGGCACATCTTGTGTGAAGGATAGAGATACTTTCTGATGAGCATAATCATTCACTGAAATACGGATAAAGGCAGCACAAGTGCATTATTGTAAATGCATAAAAAACAGTACGAGGTTCCTGGTAGAATATGGGACCAAAATATGAAAAATGCAGAGCATGTTGGAAAATGATCACAAAAAACAAGCCGTATAAAAGTTTGTACAATGTCATGGATTTAAACATCAACATGTGATGTCTGCAAGCTGCAATAATCTAGCAACACATGCAACAAAACAGTACTACTGTTAAAACATGCTCCTCAAATTGCAGAAGCATACTTTTAGAACAACATGCTGATGTCTGTGGAAATTATGACAACATTTTATTGACAAAGTAATGTGTAAAGTGTTAAGGGTACCAAAGGGGATGCATATGTAAACATTGTAGTTGTCTCTTTCAGATACAGGCACATCTTAATTACCAAAGCCTCTGAGAACAGCTCTTAACAAACAAAGCTCCTTCTTGAGAAAGTTATCATTTATAAATCATTTATAAACTATTAATAACATTTGTTTACAAAAGACTCCAGAGATGATGATGGGGAAGGAATTCAAAGCAGTGCAAATGTACTTACCTTTTGAAAGTAAACAAATGCTTACTTATGTTGTGAAAAGCCAACTGGCAAAGGCAGTTTGTGAATTTACCTTTGAAATAATGAGTCTCTGCCTCACTTCTTCCTTTGTTATTTCACATGAATGTCAGTCAGATTAAGTAACACTGGCATCTAAAGGGTCACAAGCATAAAATGCACAGGCAAGTGGCAATCCTGGAAGATAATGTGGTCGGTTGAACTTTGTGTGAGTGATCAAAGTGTCAAATACGACGAATAAGGAATCTCCAATTCAGCTGAACTATACTGTTAGAGAGCATTTATCCGAATGTTATGGTTATATGGTTTAATTTGGAACAAATTATTCCAATGTTCTGCACTCTTTGCCGTAATGGGGTAGATTTCATTGTGCTGTATTCAAAATGAAAGTAATTATCTTTTTCATAACAGCAATAGATTCTTATTAATATTGTATCTGTGCTACAATATTATACAGCATGCATACTCTACTGGCAGTAATACTTGAGAAGATTTGAGTGCTGTGGGCAGTTCACATACATATGGATTTAAAATAACTCTAAAAATTTTCAATCTACCATATTATTGTATGAACAAGTTTATGGCACATATATTTTCATTTTAACTATCACTGGAATGGTTATTGGACATTGGGTCATGGAAGTGAAAACAGTACTTTATTCTTGTATTAGGAATAATAGTATAATATAATAGTAATAATAGTTAATTTCATCATATTATTTAAGTGTATAGGGTCAAAAGATATTAAAATGATCAATGATTATTAACAGGCACCAGGAGGAAAGCAATTTGTATTTGAATCATGTTTGTTTTTTAACCTCGCACCAAAGCAGGACAGATAATAGATGCTAGTGCAACCTTTGGTCATGTCTTTTCTCCAATCATCTTTCAGTGTGAAACAAACAGACCACAGGAACATATTCATAGCACTCAGAATTCCAGGGTTGTTTAGATGTTCCTGCACATTCCAAACCAACAAAGAATTAAAAATGTTCTTAATAACGGGCACATTATGATATTCATAAAGTTTATTCATGCATAACAGAGAAATATTCAGGATTTTGAATTCAGATAAATCTATAATTTGCATTAGCACAATGTGTTTTTTCACAAATATGGTGAATTTTAACACAATTTGAATTTAACCATCTGTTACTATGCATGTGGGCAGAGATTGGGTGTGAATATAATTTACAAGGCATTTAGGTGGAAGGTCATAACAAACAATTGTTCTATCAAGGGGGTTGAACAAAAAAATTTGAAGGCCTCTACATCAACCCCACACAGATGCAACATCCAGACTGTGGTGAGAGTATAATCGGATTCATGTCATAAAGTTTTAATATAAAGTCACATAGAACGGCAGATTTGCCACAATTTAGCCTGTCAAACCCATGGTTTGTAGAAGTCAAGAAAAGACACCTTATGTAACATAATCCACCAAATTAAGCAACTTGCAGTACTTGCCCCAGATCAGCCAATCACAGAGCAAGAAAGCAAAACAGCTATGTGCGGTAACAGCAAGAAAGCATAACTGGCTGGAACATACAAGAAAAGAAAAAAAAACAGATACAGAATCACCTAAAACATTGCATTTGACTGCATTCCCATCTTAAAGCTTGCAGATTTCCTCTCCGCTGCAAAAAAGCAAAAAAAAAAAAAAAAAAAATGGCTGCACATTCTTAGCACCTCTCTGTCGTCCCTTAGATCTTCTTCAAAGCAACACAACTTCCCAGCACCTCATCGGATGGGTTTTGAAGTGCAAAGATAAGCCACTTTCTGGCTCCAGCAGCTAGCAGTGGTCACCTCCTCCCCAGCCCCCCCCCCCCCGTCTCTAACCCCCCCCACCCCCTTTCAGCTTCTCCCTGAATCACATTAATCGCATTAGCCAGGGCCTCTCAAAGGGCCACAGCCAAGCGGGATTAATTGGCCTCCTCCATGCAAAGCAGGCACAATGTAACAGGAATTCAATACGAAGAAGTGTAATGAGTGATTACTGAAACATTTCACTGCTGCTCAAAGGTCGGTGAGAAATATGTTAGCGGCTTTAATTATTTATTTATTTTTTTCTGAGCGCGGCCTGCTTTCACCCCCTCAGCCCCCAAACCCTCCTGTCTGTTATGTGCCTACTTGGGAGAGTACAAAGGGAGACAGACCCTTGCTGTAAAGCTTTTTGTCAAAGTTGTCAAAAGACAAGTCATTTTTCCGCTGCTCTTTTCATCAGCTCCCTCCGAACCTGGAGCGTTTCACAGGCGCGTGCCCAGCCAGGCCAACAGCGGAACTGCGGCGTGGAGACGTTCGGTGCCCGCCTGCACGGCATCAGCTGGCACCTGCGCCCGGTGGGTTCCATACATCCCGCCTCCCGACCAGACCACAGGAGAGGTCAAAAGGGGACCATAATTTATTATTCAGTGGGGTGAGGGTAATTTTGACGGGGCATATTTTCTCCGGTGGTGGTGAGTATGGGGCCTGACACAGAGGTTAATATCCCTGTCAGCGCTTCTCGTGGCTAATTTCTCAGGTGCCGCGGAGAGTAAAGAGGAAACAAAGTGGTGAGCGTGTACTGTGTTTCTACGAGAGGACAGCTGTTTTACGTCTCGATGTATAAAATATGCATAAAAGATCCTTTGAACCAAGATGTAGTTTTCTGTGAAGCTTATCAACCTCCAGTTGAGTCTAAATCTTGCTCAAATGACTTGGCTTGTAGAAAAGGGTTTCGTAACTCAGGTTTGGACTAACTTGCTATGACTGTACTTGCTACAAAGCCTCCACAGACTACAACACAGTGAAGCACATCAAGAGGTGTGGGATTATAATGCTGGATTTCAAGGTGAACTCAATCCTCTGGAGCACAAATGATTTCTTTGTTTTTCCATCTCTTAGGCTTTAATTGGGGAAGATGGTAAAATTATGTTTTGTTTTCAACAAACAGGAATAAGTTTTAACAGACAGAAAAAATGCATTTAAAAATATTTTTTGTAGAACAAACACTGTAATTTTCTGTCTGTGCTAAACTACCTGAATACAGGGGATTGTTATCAGGCTTGATTAGAATTGGACTCAGCCCCGGTTTAATCCACCGGTTGTTGCATGGCATTAACACTTGGGGAAAAAAACATCCTTCAATGCCATCAATCAAACTGTTAAAAATTAACAGCAGCCAACATTTTAGTTTATACATATATATGTATAAACTTACAAACACACACACACACAATTAGGGCTTTATTGTTTTTTTCCCGTTAGGTGAGAAATCAGTTATTAATACAATCTGTTTTTTTCATACAAACAACAATACTTGGTCAACTACTTGGTAAGCATCTGAGAAACTGCAGCTGTTCTGACATGGTCAAAGTACATGCCAAAACCATAGTGTAGCCTGTTTTGGAAGTCACTCCTGCAGTGTGCTACTAGTCTTAGCAATTTATGCTTTGCATGTCAATTATACTGCATACCAGTCACACAATACCTTTATGAAAAACATTGCCATGTAAACAGTGAACTTTGGTCTTATCGGTTTCCTTGCCTTAAAATTTGAAGCCATAGCAGGAATTATCAGATTTTTAGCACATTTGTCTTTCTGGCCCATGGATGTGGATGTGGACTAATCTGAATATCTTTCTTTTCTTTGAATGTATCGTTGATAAAATTGTACTCTCCCCATAACCTACTTTAAACTGCACACTGTGATAGTGACAGTTAAAGTAGGCTGATTCCATTACATTATTCAATGGGGCAAACTGTATGTGTCTGTCAGTCTTGATAGCTAAAACAGTTCAGCTGCTAGGTAGGTATTGGCATTTGAAACCTGTTGGCATAAATTAGCTTGCTAAAGCTAATTTTAAAAATCAAGCTAATTTATCATCTTGTGTATATCGGTAGATTACAAAAAATATGTTGGTAGATTACTGTCACCAGATTACTTTGATTATGTGTAACATTTCAAAGGGATTTTAAATGATTTGTATTAAAATAGGATTTCGTACTGACCAGAGTGGAAAGCTAGTGCTCTGTTTATCAGAACATGACTACTTTTCTTGGGTTCTCTGTAAATCAGTGTGGAATATATTCTGGCTACCCTAAATTGAGTGATGTTTGGAAAAAATGTAACAAAATTGACTAATTACTATAGTCGCGAGTGATGTCCTTTCTGAAAACTACTGAAGTATTTCAGACATTTCATTAATTCTTGGCTATTCATAAAAATCTTATAATATGGATTGATGCCTTCCTCATTTTCTTAACTCTTTCTCCCATGGTTTTCAATGAATAACAGCAACATTTGGAATACTAATAAAAAGTCATTGGTGTGGACCCAACAGCAAAATCAACTTCCAGTGTTTGATCTCCTTACTAGCTGAATTGCGTTTGCACCAGAGCATGACTCTAATCTGCCCATTTATGCTGACAACTAAGAGGGAGGGAGGACAGAAGCTTTGCTCTCTGTACATTTTGTGAAAAGGAAAGACAAAAATGGCTTTGTTCAGATAACCGTGAGCTGATGGAATGACATAATTCACTGATCTCTTTGAATCCCCCGGAACACTCAGCTGACATTCCACTTTGAGGGTCACATGACCAGGAGTGGTCCATGAGAATTATTTGTTTTCTCCCCCATTTGTGCTTTAAGGTTTGTTGCAGTTTAACTGCAGGCAGTCCAATACATTGGTCCAGATCGGTAATACTTACCCTGGGTAATTAATAGGTCCTGTATTCACAAGCCGTGTCAGAAATTTGCATAGTATTGCTTTCACTTCGCCCCCTTTGTTTTGACTTCTTGTAAGAGAGAGGAGGGCCTCTTGTAATCAAGAATCACATTATTGTCTGGAAATGCAGAAAAGAATTGATCCCACTCGTTTAAAAATCTCCAGTGTGGGCTGATCAATCTTGACTCTGAAAACATATGCAACAGTAAATAATTGATGGCAGCTGTCCTCATATTGAATGTTTCTGTGCAGCCGGTGCCAGCAGCGTTCAGCGGCTGCCAGCAGTGACCCAAGCCATATGTGCCTTGCTGTTTTAATCACCTTTACCAAACAGGCACAGGTGGTTGTGCTGTCTGTGTGACAGGGCCTGGATTCCGACGCCTTCCACCTCGCTGTGCACACAAGACAGGTGGCAAAAGTTTCCAACCTGAGCTGTCTGCAAGAGCGTTCCGCCATCTGGTCAGCCGCAGGAGGGAGATTTGGTTGCGATTCCTTCTGCACCTGAACGCGGCTCTACCCTGTCCATCAGGGCAGCAGTCTCTGATGGATGGCAAGCTCACTGACACTTCCTCGCGCCCCTAATCAACCCCGCAGAAAATATCTGTATAACTATCGCTTTCCTGGCTGCCTGTGTGATTGAGTTAGGAGTCATTAATCAGGGGGGTATACTTTGGCAAGTGAACTGCTTAGCCCTGGAAAAAAAACAAGGCTCAATGTCCTGTTTAGACAGAAGTAGCAGAGTTGTTGTTCAAGGGGAGAGTCTGGCTGAATTTTGCTATTTGAACAGCACACAGCATAAGCTGCAAGTTGGTTGGGTCTTTAATGCTGAGAGTGTGAAGTAGGTGTGATAGTAACAGGTCAGTCATGACACTGTCCACATTACCTTTGGATGAACACTTGCACCAGGTATAATGCAGGTATACACCATTATGTGTGGGTTTATAATTGTGGGTATTTGTTGAATGATTACTTAATTAATAGTAAAAAATAAATAAAATACATAAAACTAGTCAAAAATTCAGAGCAACTCTTATCCACAGCAACTTACATAGGTTACAACTTTAACATGGTATCCATTTATACAGCTGGACATTTACTGAGGCAATTTTAGGTTAAGCACCTTGCCCCAGGATACACCAACGGTGCCTGAGTAAGGAACTGAACCTGTAACCTTTCAGTTATAAGCTCTGCTCTTTACCACTATGACACACTGTAACCTGAAATAACCTCAAATAAAAATCTGCAATGTCAGAGATAAAATAGGTCAACAGAACTCAAATACAGAAACCCAGTGTCTCTCCTGGTCTGTTGAATAGTTTAATGAATTGAAACTTTCTTTTGTTGTTCTGATTATTATAGATTCAGAGGATGAATTTCTTTCTTTTTTACATTTCACATTTTTTACATTTAGCTTAGTTATAAAGACCTTCAACCAGGAGAAGCTGCCCATGAGAAGAACCTTGCACAAAGCAGCATTGTGCATTATCCTTGGACACCTGGCAGCATTGGCTCAATGTGCATTGCATTTTTTTACTGCCAAAATGGAATCGAGCTTTACAGCAAAAAACTTTACAAATTTATTATGAGTAAACTAATATATTTTTTTGTCTTGCCCTGTATTAAGAACATTGTGATCTATCAATGCCACCAATGCACCAACAGTGCATTGGTGGCATTGATAGATTCAGAGGGTCCAGTATGCAGAGGCAGCATGAAGGATAGTGGCACCTTAAGCAACACTGAAGCTTCACTGTCCCAAAAGAGAAGTATAATTTTGATACCAGTACTGATCAGAACTCTGATGTAACACCAAAAGACATTCATATAGCTTATTTAGGAAAAAAAAGTTTGTCCATTTTTCCCTATGATCACTAATGCTCATGTTAGTTTGAATGTTTTTAACCTGTGAGAGCATGAGTGAGTTACAGAACTTCAGCTTCAGTCTTTCAAAAATGACACAAGAAAATTAGGAGATGTTCCATGACTGCCCTTGGTTCCTCTACATACCCTGCCATGCTGCTGCCAGTCTTCTATTTTGAATGTGTGACAGACACAGCTAAGCAGTGTACTCAACAGACTGACTTTCCATCAATAGCAGGTTGCCATGCATTTTTTTTGCTTGGCAACAGGAGGAACACTATATCATTAAAGATCCCATCATTTGAATGGTGCCTGATCAGTTCTTGTTTAGAGATTAATTCAAAATGTTAGAGTTTTAGAGTTTGGCTGCACACAGATGCACACATTAGGATCCATACAGATGCTTCTCACAAAAACATGCACATACAGACTGGAACACACCCATACACATGCTTTGATCCTCACACTCTCACATTCTCATTTGAAAACTGCCCAGTATTTCCAGCAGATTCACCTTACCAAGGTGGCCTGCCTACAGAGGAATTCCGAACACCCTGAACACCTTGGCAACAGATCTGGGTTTTAAAAAAAGTATGCAATGCAAACACTTGAGTGGCTGAGAAGCTTCAAGTCAAGGATCTCACAGGATATTCAGATACAAGATATCTGCTGTAAACTGATACTAACTTTGTTTTTCACCAATCTTTTCACTTAGCATCAGCTACTCTTCAAAGGGCCAGAAAGATATTTGGCATGAGGATCAGACTCGGAAACAAGTGAAATTGAGAAACAATTGATGAACTGATGAAACTGAATTTACTGGGTTAGTGTTTTTTTTGCACATGCATTATCCTGATGAAAGAGTTGCTTCATTCTCAATTGTTAATGTACTGATTGTGAAACTGAGAAGCAAGTGTCATTGCAGCTTGAATGAGCCGTAGAACATTCTCTCTCAGTCCTTTTTGTGCCAAAACAAATCAGCAAGCAGGCTAACACATCCACACCAAATTTCACTTCATTGCTCTGGGTAGACATGTGTTGCAAAGTAAGCTAGCTGGCTGTAAAAAAACTGAAATGAATATAACTTAAAGTATATTTCAGTGATAAAATGCAAATTAAGTTCAATTAATACATGCAATGCTAACCAAAGCAAATCGATTTAAATGTTTCATGTTTAATAACATTTCCAAATTGTTAGAATGAATTGCTAGGTTGATGCACCTTTATGTTTTTGTAATAACAAATTCGTTTTAAGGTGAATTGAATATCACAGGGATGTTTTGCAGACTGTGCAGGGTGCAGAGAGAGCCTATCAGACAAGACACAATGTGCAAACCTGAAAACAAATTAAATGAAAACGTAGTAATAAAGCGTCCACTGTGCATGTTTTTTATACATAAATTGTTATGCACATTAAAGATTCATATTAATCTTTACCGCAACAAACACTATACCATACATTACGCTAATTAACCCACACTATTCTCTGCATTACATTTTAATCTCTACCTTGCCATGTGTCCTCTATTAACAATTGCAATGCTTTGCATGGTATATTCTCCTATAATTATATATAACCAAACTAACCTAGCCTTGCCTGCCGTTGTATGAGGTATGAGCCTTATCTTTTACCATATGCACCACCATAATTAAGTTCATTTTAAATGCTGCAGTTTTATACTAATGCTGAAAAAATATTCACATATAAACATTATCTCATAGGAGCTGAGCTTTTGGGTCAACATTTCCTGCTTTTCAAATTAAAATGGAATTTGGGGGACATATATGTATATATATATATTTTAAAAATTAACCAGACCTGACCTTGATGAGATTGACAACGATGTGTTGCATTTTCCAAGGAAAAGCATGGCCCTTTTACTGGACTGGTGAAATAAGCCATGAGAAATGGATCATCAGGCAAAGCATTTGGACTGTGGTTATGCAATAGGCAGAGAAAGTAATGGAAATGCTTTGTGACAATAATCATACAGTGTATTTTTCAACTACATAAAAATCTTCACCACTGAAATGCTAGGATATATTAGCATTTCACTGAATTTTTCAATGGGATTAGGATTTTTTCAATGGAAACAACATTATGGTTGGGCAGGGTGAGCTTTTTGCAAAAGCAGCCCCACATATGCAGTATGCACACTTGTAATCTCATAATTGTACATTTATATAGCATAAGTGTATGCATGCTTTAGGTGTCCTGCTAACTCGCGACAGTAAAAAGATGATTTTTTTCCCCTGTATGGAGCCCTCCTATTATGCTAGCATGATCCATCTCCTTTGATTTTTTTTTTCTTTTCATAATGGTTCTCTGTGGTGATCGCGCTCAGAAACTCAATGGTTCATTTCTTTAAGCTTATCAAGAACAAAAATTCATCAACACAATCTGTCCTGTTGTGAGTCCATTACATGCGGGCCACAGAGTGGGTCTGCAGTGTGGACTGTGCTTTGTAGTTATCTGTGGGATGAAAAGTCATCAGCCAGCCCATGTGGTTCCAAAAGCATTACTGGGTTTTGAAACATCAGACCTGCATTTCCTTATCATATAAAACCAGTTTTGTTTATTCCCCCACTTTGTATTGCCTTCGCCAGCTGTGGTTGATCACACAAACATCAGTGAGATGCATATCACCATATTGGAATTCCACATTCTTTAGGAATATTGTATGCTGGATGAAAATTAATGGAAAAAAGATGAATGTCGAAAGGTTTAGCACATGGTTTCAGGGCGACATGACACAAGAAGCGCAAGAGAGCCTGTAGTCATCAGATATTTAACAAGTATTTTTTTGTGGCTTTAATCTTAAAAGGTATAATATGTAAAATTGGTGGGAGTCAGCACAGAATGATGTCACTTGGACACTAATTTTCCTAAGCTGGGTTGTATGAGTGGCATTTTATCCATTTCACTTCTCTCTTACAGGGCTCCAAATAATCAGTTGGCTCTAGTTACATCTCCAGTGTTGTATCCAAGAGACACTTGGAGGTGGTCCCAGCATCAGAGATTCCGGTGGGTGGCTGAGGAGGGTTATTTTCAATTTTGATTCCAGCAGATTTTTTTTTTCTTTTCTGGCCGAAATTTTTGAAAATGAGGCTTTTAAAAATGCTTAAAAAATGAACCTTTGAGACCATGATGTCAGGATACCAGGTCCTGTATGTAAATATAAGGGCATGGTGTGACGCTGGATATCATCATAAGGATAGATGGGAGTTACACTGAGGGAGAGAGGGAAAGCCAGGGTGTGTAGCACTCGCCAAAAATAAATATCTGGTGACTGTGATAACCTCACTGGTTTTTATCTCTCTTATCACCCTTGAGCAAGCACAGGAATGGTATGTGGCGATTTCTTTAAAATATTTAATATTTATCTAATATTAGTATAACCAGTTGATTTTTGTCAGAGTCCACTAACTCTTGAGTGTTAAAAAAGCCTTTCTTAAAAAGCACACCACACACCCTGACATTCATTTTGATCATCATTATATCCTAATTCTTGATAATATTTGCAGTCAACGGCCTAATTTTCTCATATTCTCAAACGTGGCGAACTGGGTTTTCACGTCTGTTGTGTGGACTTCCACTCATTATGGCACAGGGCCACTCACTGCTAAGTGGACTGACTCAGTGCTTTGACACTTGTTTACACCAGTTGGTGCTTCTTGCAATGTCTGCCATTCTCTTCAGCTGAAAAAGGTTTGCATCACCTATTTCCTCACTCATTTATCACCAGGAAGCTAATGCAAGTTTAATGAAAGAACGTCTCATTCGATGGCGTCCTTTCGAGTTCATTCAACTAAAAGGTGAGTTAGCAGCTTGATTAAAATTCAAACAATCCTATTTACCAGAAACATATGACTATGTCCAAGGCTATCTTGAAAGGTGATACATATTAAAAGCCTTTGTTTCATCCCTGAAATAGTTTAAGGAGCACTATTCTTTTCTTTCTGGGCAGAAATTAATACATTTCTGAGTTGTGAAATCAAAGTTGTGTCATTTCTCCTTCCCTCGTCCTCGCCTGGTTGAATATTTGTTTTATTGGGTTGCAAAAGGTGGTAAATTGCTGCTTGCCTCAGTTGACTTTGTTGGAGTGGGTGGTTATTGAAGGGAGCAGTCTGCTGTAGCTCAAATCTAATCCTGACTTTCAACATAAAAAATACATGTGAATTCCTTTTGTGAAGAGTGCCTTCATACTGGGGGACCAGGAAACCTTTGCTGATTTATTGTTGATGTGCCTTAAAGAAATGAATTCATCTCCCATTGTGCTGTGAAGAATTTTTTTCAACACATGAGTGGTGTAATAGGAAAGGGTAACATAAGGGTAAAATTGTACAGTTCCTGTCATTAGTATGCATGTTAATTTTAAGCCAATTATCTCACCATAGCCACCTATCTATGACAAGATAGAAAAACAACAAATATTTTGTAACTTAGGAAATGTAATGAAGGCAGAAATATTGATGTAGTTTATTGTGTGTATGTGGTGTCATGCTATTTGAGACTAGATCAAGAAAAGAGATTTTCTCATAAAAAACAGATTACCATGGCAGAAAATGACGCTCCTCTGCAGAATGTTCTGTGAAGTGAATTATTTGATCATAATGGCAAGAAGAAAACCATGGACTGTATTTATTAAAATTCTAAGCGTGGAACAATCTAAGAATAATCTAGAGCTTGTTCTAAGTTTATGAGTCTGCCTGAAAGTCGTATATAATACCAGTTAGAACTTACTTTTATAAAAAAAAAAAAACTAGAGCTCTTATAACAAGGAGACTTGTCTCAGAAAGATATCTACTGTATGAAACATAACAAAGGCAGTGCTTTACACTCACAAACTAGAGTGCCATATAATGGTCTGATTCCACATACTGAGGTCAACTTCCACTGAAAGACGTTACAGTTGATTGTTATTGAACCTGGTTTTGTGAGGTGCAAGCTTGTCCGTTCTCGTGAATGCAGTCATGAGACACTGCTACATTGTCAGTATGGCGTTCGGGCCTGCCTGGGTCAGTTTGCCAGGGACGGCACAATAATGTACAACGGTAGTGTGCCTTTCAAAGGGGCGCCATATGAATTTACCTTCTGTTGAAATCTGTGCACATTTCGCCACTCTGTCCCTTTGTGGCTTGTCCTGACAGTAGAATTTGGCAGTCTGGCAGCTGGCTGATGTGTACAGTGTGCCTTTTTGCCAAGACAAGTGGCTTCAAGACAGACTCCCAGAAGGCAATTGCTGTGTACTTGCAAAGAACAAATAGTTTTCCTCATTTATTCAACAGCTTGCAGGCATGAGCGTCCCACCACCAATAGCTTTGTATAGCATCCCCAAGCTGTTTTGATTTGGCATCATACGGCTTTTGCTCACATACCTCTGCCTTAACAGTAAAGAACATTGAACATTAAATATTTATAGCAATATCTCACCTTTAATCAGTGGATAGCATTTCATACCTATTCCTGTATGGCATGATAATTAAATGTTGACTGTTTATGGAATGTATTTGTAGAGTACATAGAGTGGCAATGCTGTAAGATGTTATTAATATGTTCAGTCAAATATAGATGTTTTTGGACACAATTATGACATCACAATGAATTTGCACATTTTTGCATATATGTACAGTTTGGGGCAGTTGGGTGCAGGTCAATTCATGCAAACTCAATTTAAGTGGTCCATTTGGCAAGTGGGTAAAACAATATTCAAAAATGGCATCTAGGATATGTATTTGAGCAGGCCAGAATTTACCATCAGTGAGGAAAAACACACTTCTGAGGAGGTGAAAGCATCCCAGGGGAACCTACACATAGGGGAGAATACCCTTACCTGACAGTCCTGCAGCTGGTCTATAGTTTCATCCCTGCCTCTACAGCAGGTTTACTTACATTTTGCTTTGTTTAAATAAAGCAGGAAGCAAGGTTTGGATAATAATCCCACACAGTGCACTATTCTTATAAGAATCACTACCATTTGGGATGATTTTATTCTTATAAAATCTTTGGCTTTTTTAAGAACATACACTATACTCTTAGTTTGTAAGTCGCTCTGGATAAGAGCATCTGCCAAATGGTAAATGTAGTATCCTTAAAAGAAAATGTTCCTGAAATGACAGATACATAATCAGCTAATTTTATTTCATTGTGATAATTGCGCAGCGTTTCAATGCCAATACACCTGCCAATTTCATCACAATAGTCACTCAGATAGATGATCCTCCGGATTCATAGTAATTCTTCTCCACCTAATTAATCAGGATATGTTGCCATTGACACTGTAAATTACTCCATATAATGTATCTGCCATTATTGCTGTATTATCGAAAATCCATAGTCAGCATCACTGAAAGGTTGTGTGTGCAAAAGGCAGACGTAATCATAAATTCGAGGAGATGAGTGCTCTCTTTGTTGGTGCAGTAGTAGGCATCTTGTTGCGAGGATGGTTAAAATTTGATTATTTGGGGAATAAAAGTAATCAGAAGTAATAATTTTAATTTCAGTGCCTCACTTGAAGATAGCAGACAGTTACATTAATTTCATACTGGCAGCAAAAATTGGGTCAGACTAACTTTTTTCAGGAGTTTTGGGGGAAAAAACGCACCTCACACTGCTCAGCGGATTGCAAGTAGTGTTTCTGTTCTATGCTCCTGCATCCACTTACTGGTTGGAACTTAGTGTTACCAGCTAGACTATGAGCTCCTTGGATTGAATGAGGAGGAATCACTCAGAGTACAGATGTGTCAAATTAATGGATATACAGCATTTGGCTTTAGGTGTTGAAAAAGCACATCATTAACCCTCAGCCTGATGTACTAGCCAAAGAACCCTGCATTCCCCAAATAATTGCCTAGGTCGCATTTTGTAATGATGCCACAGACAGATCTTAACGCAGTCAGATTTATTGCTATCGGTGTGACGTGACTGGTGAAACAATGCAAAATTAGACGGAAGGTTAGGGGAGTTCACTCATTCAATTCAAGGCGTAAGTCAAGGCAAAGTAATGTGCGAATGTGGATTAAGCCTAATGTGACTGCCAGAAAACCATCCTGTACATTTATTTAACACAGGAACATAAAGGACATAAATGCACTTAAAATCACAGGCCTAACCTAGCCATGTACTTTTTCACATGGTATTGAAGTAAAAATGTTCTTCCTAAAAGGTCACTTGTTATTTTACTCATAAAAGCGCCCGTACACCCATACACACTCCACATGCTAAAGTAGAGTCTTTCAGGACACCATTAATTCATCTGTGTCACTTATGCACAGTACAGGGCTGTAAGACATGGTTATAATGTATCTCATTTGAAATGATTATATACAGTAATTAGGACTGTACTGGTTCACTGAGTTCATGGTTTGGTACATACTGATGAACAAAAAAAATAATAATAAAAAAAAAATCAAAATCTCTGAGCAGGTCACTCTACCGATGATACCAGATTCATAGCAACAAGCTATGAATCTTTGATTTAATCTTGGATGTACTCTATTGTGATGATACTGTAAAAACAAATATCAAAAATTGAGTTTAGTTTGTTACTTTTTCCAGTTGTGTTGCAAGTCAGAACAGTCGCAGGCAAATATATTTTGAATATATTTTATATAAGTTGAACTTCCTCAGTAAAGCAGAATTCTGAGTTCTATGGTACTTGAGGGTTTCATTGCTACTCTTGTAGCTAACATTAGCAACATCATGTCAAAGGCAGTGATGGTAATGTTCCAGTATGAATGGGCCTAGCTTCCTACATAGCTGGATGGCCGAACACTCAGGGGGCATTTTTTGATGCTCGTACTAAACAGATAAGACTCTCCAAGCACAGCACAAACCAGTGACAGGAGCATGGCAGTTCACCTATTCTCTGAGGCTATAGCTTGCATTATGGAAGATAAGTCTTGGTTATGGGGTTCTGGCTTGACTGCAGCCTTCGCAGATAGCAAGGCTAATGTGACACTACCTTCGACCCTCCACCAGTGTATTGCAAGACAGGGGCTGATTTTACCTCGATATACAACCAGCCTGCTAAACTCGGCTATCTGTGATACATGGGAATACTATAATGACCTTTCAGCTTCACCAAGTCCCAACAACTTGCCTAGATGTGCAGTAGTAGCTATCGAAAGCCTTTAACTGGCTACCATTACCTTTAAAATGAAAAATGCAGGAGAAAGTAAGAAAAAGAGAGCAGCAGGAAGCAGAAAAACAACAGCTTTGGGATTGTGGGAGTGAACAAAGTCCATTATGGCATCAACATTCCTAATGAAAATCATGCTTAAGCCCCTTGTTGAAACTCAAAGGTTGTCTAAAGGTGTAAAATCAGATTCCATCAGGTAGAAATTTTCAGGATTTAGCAATTCATTTTACCTGAAGAATCTGTAGTTACTAACATGGTTTCACACAGCAGACAGAACGTGGTGTCATTTCGTGATTTGGTGCTTAATGCATAAGGAACTCTGTTCATACAGTTTGTGTTGAATACACTTTATGACAGTGTGTACATTGGACTGATGTTGAATGTTTTGTTAATTGTGGACACCTCCCCTTTGTATCTCTCTTGTCATTCATTATGTCAGACATTTTGTGTTTAAGGTGAAGCAGGTAATTTCTTGGACACGTGCTTATGCTCACACGAGACTTTGCTTTATTGATGAATTTCCTCTCTGTTTGTTCGTGCCTGTATATTTTAGATGAGATATATACTTTTAATATTCCCCCCAATATTGTTTATGCCTTGCCCTATTTGTGTGCTCTGTCCTTTCATAATTAGATAATTGGGTGTTTTGCCATATTTGGATGGAAATACCATTCTAGCGAGGATTGGGAGAAGAGCCAATCACTTCCTTTGTAGGATATTGTGGGCGTGGCGTGCTTACTGACTATAGAAACCACTTTGAAACATATTGTGGAAGTGGAGTGCTTACTGACTTTAGGAATTAATGGTACGCAGTCTAATAACCCAAAAGTGTGATTGTGTATGACATTGCGGGAGGAGATGTTTAGTGTGTAGTGTGTGTGATAAATTGATTCGATCTCCAGTCGGCCCTTACGTAGGTGGTGTGTTGGTGCATCCAGTCTCTTCAGGAGTCGACCTCCTGCCCCCACTTACTGGGTTGGTGACTGGTATACTCCTTGCAACCCCCTTTTCCCCCCCCTTGCCCCCCCTCTTTCAAAGGCTGCTGATCTTGTCCCATTAAGCTAGGCCTCCCCTTCATTTATCTAAGTGTTCCCTGTCTGTATATACTGTTAAGTCTACTACTTGTGCATCAATAGTTACCGGGCACTTAGCCAGTGATTATCTCCCTTTGCTATTGCTATTTGTATCCTTCCCACACAGTGTTTCACCCAGACCTCACTGGGGTAACAAAGGTGGTGGAGGCACCGCTACCTGAAATCCATGAGAGTTTCACAGTATTGTTAGTCTGTTCAATGGCTACGTGATTAGCCATTTGCCTCACTATTTTAGGCACAGTAAGCCAGTAGTATTCTAATTGAACCTTATTTGCATTTTTAGATAGAAAAAACAACTGTCATCACAGACAGTGTGTTGTGTTATCAGCCTACTAACAAAAAATATATTCAAAAACCTTTATATCGCACCTCACAAGGAAAACTACCAGGTACTACACATTATTAACCTATTTTCCTTGCAAAACTGCAGATGGCCAAAACATTTATATGCAACTTCCAGCTGAATTTCCAGCTGCAAATTGCTGAGAAAGCATTACAATTAGCAAAAATGGCTTTTGTTTTTATATTTTTAAACATGTACTAAGTCACTCATCATTTTTGGTGTGCTAATACTCATATACATGATATTCTCCTCAAACTAGAGCCACTTCAAACAGGTTCAGACTCCCTAAATGTAAGTCTTTCTGCATCCACATATGAGACCTTTTCAAATGTTCAACATGACATCTACCACCCAAGAAGAAGGCGAGCAGTGTGACAGTTCAGGTGATTGGCTGTAACGACTCGGGCAAGGACTCAGTCGCAGACCATGGGAGCTTCGGGTTCCAGGCGGATTTATTAAATCGCAAGACGAGATCGCAAACATGAAACAGGCAGGGTCAAAACCAGAAGAGCAGTCCGTTGGCAGATCTAGAATCAGGAACAGGGGCAGGCAGGGTCGAGAACCGGGCAGGGAGAATCTCAGGCGATCAGGGCAGAGCGGCAGGCAGGAATCAGGTCGAAGATCAGGCAAGGTTGAATACGGGAATGGCACACAGCCAACAAACGGCGGGGACAAAACAGGTGAGAGAAAAACACACTAACAAACTAGCAACAGGGCAGGGACACGCAGGGAAGATATAAGGCAGGGCTGACGAGGGAATGGGAAGCAGGTGTGCAGGCAGGCAGGTGAAGGGCGGAGGAGGAGACCGGGCGGGGAGCGGGGCAGGGCTAGAACACAAGGAAAACAAAAGCACATGGACAGGGAAAAAAACAAAAACACCACAGCTAGGGGGGCTGAGTACTGACATTGGCGTGCTTGTGTAATATGACTCTAAAATGAATACATGCATGTCAAAACAACAAGATGACATTATTACTTGTTACCTAATAGCCTAAAATAAAAAAGGATGATGCAGCCATAACTTCAGCTAATAACTGTAAACTGTAAAATTTGCTGTCAAAACATTCCAGGGGGTCAATAAAAGCTGTCTCAAGCTATTGTTTTCAGCGTTCATAATGAAAATGATCTCTAAAACATTCAAACGCATTTGCCAGTTGGGTAGCTATTTTCAAACAAATGAGCAATCAAAGCAGTTACAATCTTTAAATTACTCAAAAGTTTCTTAAAAATATGGTTTCTTAGACCCTAAAAAGAACATAAATGAGTGAAATCAATGTAGAAAATTGGGATAATAGAAACAAGGAATGCCATACAACTACAACCACCATGGAGACACATATACACACTACCGCACACAGTAAATAACAAATAAAAATGTGAACATTTTTTAGATTTAGACAAGAGTTTGTCCAAGTGACTTCCTGTGCCACCCTAACTCTCAGGCTAATGATGTACTCACACTCATACTGGATGTTGAATAAACAAGCCATTAAGTCAGCTAGTCAGATTTTCCCTTTATATGCACAAATGAAGAGAATGTCAAGTGAAATAATGTTTCTGTTAAGATGATCAATAGAATTATCATAATGTTCCCCAAGGTAAAAGCAGCTTGAACAAAATGTAACATCTGTAAGAGACTTATTTTTAAACAATGCTGTTGTGTTTTTTTCCACATCCGTGATGAAATCTACTCACTTAAGTTATTATTCATTTAATGTAATGCAAACACATTTTCTGCCAATGAAAGTTAATACCCTACATGCACACACGCGTACAGCAATTACTTGAAAATATACATACATTTATGTTTCTCTTTTGAAGACACTGTTTTCCTGCCTTGCAGCACGACTAGCTGCATGAAAAAAGTATTTCCATGGCAACCCTAAAGAATGTACTCCAAAGTGGTACTGATTCTCCTAAGTACTAAAATCACAGTGAGGCCGTACCATCCTGCGGCCTCACTGTTATTCACTTTCCGACAGTGGTGTCTCCTGAGCTACAGAGGAGGCCTAAGCATGAGGCAGAGAAGTTCTGTTTAAACTTACAATGGTCTCACACCTGTTTTCTGTGATTATAAACCTCGACAGTTAGAGCGAGGATCACCTGTCTGCTGGTTCCTTTTTTTTTTTTAATTTAATTGTGTCTGCAGCAGCGTGACTGGTGTTATAATTAAAACTCATCAATGTGAAGCGTACAGAGGAATATGGGTAATAATTTTGTTATGATCAAAATTATTTACCCATATCCCTTTATACACTTCACATTAATGAGCTGATTACGACTTGTATTGATACGCCTGTTAATCGCACAGAATGATCAAAAACAGGTGCAGAATAATCGTCAAATAAAGGTAACTTCCCAGCCTCCCTTGCTAGAAATTCACAATCATAAAATACGCGGACGTGGCCACGCGGTTGTATTAGGGGAAAACTTACTGTATTTGTTTAGTGCTGCATTTGTGTGCGTCTCTCACATGCTGTGCTCAGTCTAATAACACAGCTGGATTCTAATGGAACAGACCTGGAAAGACGTAGGAAAGGTGCGTCCGCACTGCGTTATGTCCATAGAGGAAAGTGGTATTTATTACTGTTTTGTATGACAGCGAAGACAAATTGATTGGAACCCAAGTTTAATCTTCCCCGCTGCTGAAGGATTTTTCAAAGCTTTTACTGTCTACATCCCAACAGGACGAGGAGGAGAGAAAAGATAAGCCCCCGAAATCTGGCCCTCCCTCTGAACGGAGCCCCCATTTCCTTGAATAATTCCTCTCTGGAGAATTATTCAAAGCAATAGGACTTAACCGGGTGCTCAGGGTGGCTGGGCTTGGGAACGGATGCCTCAGAAATGGTCTTGGAGATGAACTACTTAATCAGAGGTAAATTACTCAGAGGACAAGCAAGCCTGTAACAGGATTGAATTGTGTGCAACCATTCAGTGCGGCTTGTTCTTGGGTTGTTCCTGCCACGCTCTGACCTTCAGGCAAGGCCGCTGTCAGGTTAAGCGTGCGACATAAGCCACACTGGCTATTTTCCGCCGCTTGAAAGAGAAAAACAGATGGGCATACCTGCGTTCCCCATCAAACCCGCATGTTAATTACAAAAGGCACGCGGAATATTTTTCACATGGTAAGAATGTGATGATATCCCATGTTAGTCTCTTGTTGGCATATTCTGGGAATGACCAGGTGCCCTTCTTAAATGTAAGAATGTGAATGATTTTGAAATATGTGACGAAGAATGCATGTAGAATTATGGAAAATTATGCTGTTGAATGGTTGAAACTGGCATGCCACACAAGCATCTTTCAGGATTGAAATGACACCCAGTTTATATTGTCTATTTCTGTAGTACTGAAATTCCTCAAAAACATGAATTAAACATAAGTTAATGTGATTATAAAATATAAGAAACTTACCTACCCTAAATGTTTTATACACTCAGGCCTCATAAAAAAGTTAAATATTTTTAAAAATATCCTTATTGAATGATATATTCTTGACAGTGTAATGGGTACCTGTCTTGGGATTTATGTTATGACATTGCTAAAAAAAGTTTCTCATAACCCAATTATTCCTACTTATTTTTACTAGTATTATTATTACTTTCCTTAATGCATGCACATTTTAAGGAGGATTTTTGTTAACACTGAATCATATTAATGCTGTTAGAGTCTTTATGAATGCAGCCTCTTGTATGATTGTGCTGATGCAGTTAGTATGACCTTGCTCTGACCCTGATTGACTTCATTCTGCTCCCTCTTAAAAGTGGAGTATGTACTGGCTAACAGTGTACATGAAATTACCTCTGGTGTTTTAGATTCGATGCTGGATCAAAAGACCCAGTGCCCACAGTGTGCCAAAATATTAAAGGGCAAAGCAATAAGACATGGATGTGCTGCTGGAAAAGCTGCATGACATTAGTCATAGATTAACCTAATCTTTCTCTCAGAACACATTGTTTAACTCCCTTAAAATGATAATAAGCTTGTTTGCATCATTACTTTTAATGAAAGTTGACTCGCTGCTGTCAACAGTAGGATTTTTTTTCCCCTTTTTTTTGGATCGCATCTGAAATGTTTTCACCATTTACAAAATTACATGATAATATGATGCAATCCCCCACCATAGCCAGGTATCAGTGACTAGGAGGTTAATGCAATAAAGGCATACATTGTGAGGAATTACAGTTTGGAGCTTTTCAATATGACTTCTGTGGCCTGTTGAAAAGTGACATTCCAGTCTCAACAACAGCATGGTAATCATTTTGCATGACCCAAAAAGTAGCACCCCACTATTTTAAGAAACTTATTTTAAGAAACTTTGCTACTAATTCTACTACCCGACTAGCTTGACCCGGCTTGATCCCTGTCCATTTTGTCTTTTTTCCAAAACACCAGACACATTCTGACAGCAGAGTAATTTCCTTAATTATTATGCTAAAAACTGTCAGAGGTTACTAAAATGCATTAAACTCTGGAACCGTTGCACCAGTCATTTAGCAAAATTTAAACTCTAGACCTGTGGCTGGCTGTGGTTTGTCAGTTTACAACATCTACATAATATACTAAGTAAAAGCACTATATCCTCAAAATCCCTTTTGCACCTGCACTTAACAGAATGTATGTTATGTAATGACTCCTACTATCGGTTGTGACACTGACGATTTGGTATCTTTGCATTTAGCCTAACCTTTTTGCATGCACTTTTGCAAATCTCTCTGGATAACAGCATCTGCTAAACGACTAAATGTAAATGTATACATGCCAGAGAACTAGACCCAGATATATTTTCTAAATATTTTATCATTACCAGAATTATAAAAACTTTTACATTTTGCCTCAACATCTTGGGGAATTTTGACATTTGTTTTACCTGATCTTATTTATTTGATTGAATCTGATTACATTGTGCTCCGCTTATAAGAAATGCACATACACCACTCTCTGACAACTGCATAGATCACGAACTGCCTGTGGTAAAAACACAGAAGCACTCCTATACCAAGAGCTAAGAACTCCGTCAAACAATCTGCTGATAAGAATCCATTTTGGCTCATCTACATCATGCCATATGATAATCATCAGCTTCATAACCAATGAAAAAGGCTGCTGGAATTTGAACAATATATCCCTTATCTTCTGCTATTTACTGAGGCACCAAGCATGTACAATATATTGAGAAAAAAGTTTTTGCAGGATAGATAAGCACCTGGATGCCACTGGACATGGCAGAAATGAGAAAGACACTTTCTACAGATGAAAATCATAGCAACAAAAATTGCAATAGTCGATAGACCAATGAAGGATATGCAGCAATGAAATTGGGCCTTCTGCTGCAAACACTATCTAATATTCTCTCAGGAACTAAGGAGATGTCACATCATGAAAATGCATGTGAACCAGCAAGGTACCACAGCTCTTAAAAAAATATTAATGAGAGCCACATTAGTATTTCATGTTTAATTTAATTAAGGACATTGACTGCACTATGGAATTGTATCTTACCACAGCGCCAGAAATTTCTGCGGTGACATTCGAATAGTTCACGTGAATCATGGTCGTTTCATTTTATTTAATAATGGACTGTATAATACTGAACGTTCAAGTACATTTTGGTCCATGTTTGAAGAACTTAGTTATGGAAAATTTTCAATTAAAACCAAACAAAAACGTTGCTTTAAACAGGCATTAATTTTACCCTTTCATGAGGCAACATAATGATTCATGACTGGGAGGACAGTCGCCCATGCGTGTCTAACAGATGGAAGCTGCGAGTGAGATTTCCTGCTCTTTTGCTGCTAAGATCTGACGCCCTCCTGTTTTTGAGTTTTCCTTGGGCAGTGTCATGTAGCGTGCAACCCTGTCTAGCTCAATTTCTTGTGATTCCTAAATACATTGCAGTCGCTCTGTTGTCTTCAGTGATGTGTTTATCACCCTAAATGTTCATGCTTTGATTTGTAGATCCAACTACTGTTTCGTTATCAGGGCCACAGACCCCCTGGGGAACAGAGCAGTCTCTGGTGTCTTCCCTCTAGGAGACAGGGTCATCAGCTTTGGGCATTTAATTGCATCCCGAGCCCTCTGTTCTGGATGGCATGAAACCGATCAATGTTATCTCTCATTCTTCATCCTCATCATGGTCCCATCTAGACTCAGTCATGCCTGCTGGCGTGAGCTTCCCTTCCCTCTCTGTTTGTTCGGTTTCCACCATCAGCTTGGGCATGCTCATTGGGGATGTGAACTCTCCCTTCTTCTAAGTGCATTTCATCTCCAGCCTGCACAGTAGACACTATGTGCAGGAGCTGCCTGCATCTGTAAGTTTGAAGTTAGATAGACTTATTTACCCTAGACTAAGATGTAAAGCCTGGTCTGTTTTTACCCTCTTTGGTAATCTGTACTGTATCTACCAAAGAATATCGCTGTTTCTGAACTGGAAATTAAATTGCATCAGATTTCATACTACTACTCCTACTACTACTATTACTAATAATAAAAATACTACTACTACTACTAATAATAATAATAATAAGCAACTTATTGATGATCATGTGAGATTGCACATCCTACTCATACCCACTGTCTCCTCCGGTCAATATGTTCACTGGCCATCTTCCTGAAGACTTAAAGCCCACCTCCTCAGTCTGCATCTTGGCTCTCCTGTCTGAATATAACAGTTAAATCTTGCCTTTTCTTGCGCTTTGACAGTAATTGTAATGTTTTATTGTAAAGAAATTACTTTGTAGTCAGTATGGTGCTAGTTATTATAGCACTGTATGACAAACTGACACATGTTCACATGTTCCTGGGTGTACTGCTGTTCATGTGGCCTTATTTTTCTGTAATGAAAATGAACCAAATAGAATTATGTTAGCAGCAAAGGTCTTTACTACTCTGTCATGTGAGTTGTTACAGTGTTCTTTGTACCATTTTTTCCTAGGTACTGTGCATGCCATTTTATAGCTGTTTCGAGCTATTTGTATTCATTTTGTTTATATACATCCATTTGTTTATATACATCCATTTTGTTTATATTTTTGTTCATGACTTTGGATTGTTCATTTATGTTTTCATCAAACCACCTGAAGTTTGGATGTGTTGTTGCTTGCTTGGACTCTTGCTATAAATCCACAACAAATTCACTTTAAGACCTGTGACTTTGTGTCATCCCCATCAGTTCCTTTTTTGTGAGACAGCTCTACATTTTGACAGTTTATGTCCCTTCGAGAGATTTCTGTTCCTCTGCCTGTGGGTATGTGTTCCAAAACCTAGCCTGCTAAGTACCCCTGCTCAAAGGTGCTCCACTCTAACGGTATGGGTGAGCTATTGAAAGAATTATGATGTGTCTTCCACAAGACAGAGGAGCCCCACATCATGGAATTCTGCCACTCTAGAGGTATTGTAGATGTTGTAGAACATTTAGTTGTTAACGGCAATGGACCAAAGTTCTTTGGATGTTGCTAATTCACACCATTCACTCTGGAGGAATGGGCTGGACTCAAGATTACATTGCAGAGCTATCTTATGAAATGTTTTAGTAATAATCAAATGTCCCACAGCACAAAATGCTGCACTGGCAATATCCTTCATTCAGAGTAACAAGGTTACTCTGCTAGTTATTACAATATTTGCTGCAAGGGTACCCAAATGTAAAATATCCCCCATAAAAATGTGTTTGATTAAATTTTAATGCACATCATATTCATAACTAGGCACAAAAGAATCTTGATTAACCAGATTTGCCCTAAATATTGAAGAGCTGGAGATCACAACATTTGCTTTTAACCTGGGTTGATAAATGAAAACTTAAAGAGATGAAGGAATCTTTGATGCCACCTTAAAGCTATGTTTGATGTTGCTTGGATGTCTAGGAGTAAAGATAGATCTGAGTTCAGATTTTGCAAAGCAGCTGGCTTTGAAGAAAGTGTAGCTGGCCTTTGTGCAACTCATTTGTTAATGGAGACATATTTCACCACTCTCTGTATCCTCAAGCAACATGGGTGAGACTAGATAAGATGTCAATATGAAAAAATGAGCTTCAGTGATGCATGGAAAAATGTGATGCGTTTCATCTGTCCAGGATCAATCTTGCTTTGTTCTTAGCTCGATAACACTCCTGTCTAAATATTATTACTGCTGAATTTCACACTCGGAGGAGAAGGCTAACGTATTGGGAAGAAGATTCAATGAAACAGTCGCCACCAGGGATTCATCTGGCTGTCTTTTCTGGATTATTGCTATGTGATTCTTGAAAGAAAATAAAGGAACATTTATTTTTCTGTTTTACTTTAGTGGAATGGTATTCTTTTTGTCTTGGAGACATCAATAGATTGTTGCTGAAAGTATAACTTTGGAAAGTGTTTTTTTTTCTCGTTGAGTTTCTGTGCTGGATGGTGTTGGAAAGCCTGCCAAAAAGTCTTTGCCATTTGGAAGCAATAGTCTGCCCTCTTAAACCAGCCTGCTATTATTCAACCATGGTTTTTGAGTGGAAAGTGCAGGCAAAGCAGTGAAGCCACAGCATAGCTGTCATGTTGGTGATTAAATTATGAAATTATGACTGAGCACAGTTGCAATTATGAAATTATGACTGAGCACAGTTGCATATGCTGCAATACATACTACATACCATAACTTTGTATTGACCACAACAGGTTTGTGATAGGTATCAGATACCTAGTGAGGATGTGGTACAATAACAAAAGCAATATAATGTGCTTGCATTTATTTATGGGAATAGTGGCAGTAGTGTGGCGCAGTGGTAAGGAGCAGGGCTGGTAACCCAAAAGGATGAGGGTTTGATTCCTTGCCTGGGGCACTGCTGCCTACCCTTGGGCAAGGTACGTAACTCAGAATTGTCTAAATATCCAGCTGTATAAATGGATAACGTGTAAAAATGGAAACTTGTATAAGAAACAACATGTAAATGTATGGATGTAATAATAATACAAGTTTGTGTGTGTGTGTGTGTGTGTGTGTGTGTGTA
This sequence comes from Megalops atlanticus, assembly GCA_019176425.1. NCBI lineage: Eukaryota > Metazoa > Chordata > Actinopteri > Elopiformes > Megalopidae > Megalops > Megalops atlanticus. Next base: position 36,140,902 of record CM032879.1, on the reverse strand, counting down.
TGTGTGTGTGTATGTATATACACCATTTATAACATATAAATGGTGCAACCAGTGTCACTTTAATTTAAGGCCTCAAATTGAATCACAAAGCTGTCATGAATGGGGTCTACTGTATATCCTTATTTAAGCAGTGTCCTAATATGTAGTGCTTATGTTGGAGATATGCATCCTGAAAAGTGGTAACATGGTGATCGTCCTGCTTTATGTGACATCTTATGTCATGGTAATCAAACCCACTGCATAAATGTTGACATAGCACACCCAGTGAGAGTATTTTAGCTTGTATAGCATGTGTCATAGTCAGATTTTTTAAAGCACTGCCACAATATAATCCAAGTCATTCTAAAGCTAGACACTTTTTCATTAAATTATCCCCAGTCTGCTTTGGGAGGGGATTAGGAGGGTACTTTCACAGAGGAGGGTTTAAAATGAAATCTTTTTATCTGAACATACATTTCTAAACAAAAGGAAGTTGCTGTTTTAGATGGCTAAACTGGCTAAACAAGGCTATTTGAATACACACTTTCTGTATGTCTTTGTTTTGGCTAATACCAGCTTCATCCTCATAGACATCAGCATTCAGAGGTTTATGGGGGAGGGATTTAATAACCAGATTTCTTCTAGAGTGTTGCCAGTTGCTTATCCGAGGGTATAGTTAGGCTCCCTAACAAAGTGATTTACTGTAGGATTGCATTAATATCTTTGGGTTAGTTGGAGATGGGCCCGATAGTTATCTGCTCTGGGCTGGCGCATGCTAAAATAATCACAAAAAACCAGGGAGGCAGACGTTTTTTAATGAAGACTGACCAGTAGGGGGAAGGAAGTCCTGCCGGAGATAACAGATGTTGGTAATCTCTTAAACAATGTCACACTTACGCCATGCGTGCCCTCTGATCGGACCATACCAGCGCCAAGTCAGGATGAAAGTGATTAATCCAGGCCTCAGATTCAATTAGGAACAGTTCTCGTTTGCAGAAATAAGGTGGACTTTGCATGAAAGAGGGAAAAATAAATTTGTCTCCTTCTGTCTACCACCACCAGTGTCGCACCGCAGATGTTTCGGGCGATTGCGAGTAAATACTGATTGTTAATAGGGCTCTGAATCATGCGGCCATCATCCAGCTGTTATCTTAAATAAATCTAGCGGAACTCGCCATGAATAATGCAGCCCTGAGATATTAGATAAAGTCTGTGTCTACATGTGTGTGTGTATGCGTTATAAGGGCTGAGTATATTTTGTTTCAGGACTGGCTGCCTCTTTGAAATAAGATAAATGAGAGCCACCCCTATAAAAATGATTGCAATTTATATCGCTCTGTTTTCTCTTCCTTTTCGGACAGCAGATCTAATTAATCCCCAGAAAGAAGGAGCGAGGGAAACTTGCTGAGAGAGAAAGATGCGGCTTGTTTTACCTCAGATCATGGTAAACCGAAACATTTGTCTCCACACTGTCTTCTGTGTTTCTTGTTCTGCTGATTAAATCCTGGGTGACAGAAGCTCTTCCAAGACAAGACGCAGCCCTTTAAACACTGCTGAAAAATGACTTGGCAGAGAACTGTTGGCTGTTTGCTTTCCATTCACATTACTCCCTGTAGGAAATTATTCTACTCCCACCAGTCACTGTAAGATATTGGAGTCGCAGGACAATGGTGATAGCTTGAAGGAGGACTAGGTGCTATATATGTTAATGATTTGAGCCGGGAGATCTTGTAATGGCTTAGAATGTGGAAAAACTCCTGCATCAACAGCAGACACATCAGTCTGTCTGTCTACAGTCTGTCTGGATCTCCAGCAGGGGGGGTAGATCTAGTGAGTAAGTTTTGTTGAATGTGAAAAAGCGGTTAGGTTGTTTGATTCAAGTAGGGGTCATGGCATGTTTTTTTTTTTTTTTTTTTTTGATTGAGCGTTTAGGGAATTCACAATAAAACAAATGTTAGCTTAATGTGATAATGTAGCAAGATAAATCACTCCAGGAAGTACATGAAAAAAGATGCCTCCCCCAGTTCTTGGCTACTCCTTATGTGTGGAAGAGGAAGTGGAAGAAGAAGAGCCTCATGAACTGTGCTGAATAAAGGGCAATGGGCAGAATAGCCAACAGCACACTGGAGGCAGCACAGAAAATCTGAGCTGATCTGTACCAGATAGAGACAGTGGGGCATGGCATACAGTGTAAAATCTGTCAGGAAATGCAAAGCAACATATGATGGCAGATAAAAAAGACTACGCACTGCACAGAACTATGCTGTGCACTGCAGGAGAAATAGATTTGTGTTGCATTGGCTGTATTACTCATATCGTCTTTGCGGTGCTATGATGTGATTCTGCCTGTAAAATTGGGAATCCAATATAGATCTATGCAATGTAGACTTTCTGTAGAATTAGATAAACAGAACATTGGATGTGTTTTTGACGAATTAATCACGCATTTCAGATAACCCACAGGGGTAGTGCAATAGGCAGGTCACAACTGATGAGAATCAATGAAGAGAATTCTGCTGTTGTGTTTAGACATAGTACAAGACTGGAGGAAAGAGGAACACCTTGAAAACAGGAGACCTTGAAAGGGCAACATACTGGAGGAGAAAGGTTAGATGGCAAGGGAAAAGAAACCTGAATAATTAGACTGAACCGGAAATCAATTTGTCACTTGCGTTTGCCAGTGTTTGCCAGTGTGTTCAAAATAAAACACAAGGATTCTCTTGGGCTCATCCCATTTTGTGCTTGAACACTGCTGACACGTAGGTATTAACATGGAGAGCAACACCGTATAGCTGCAAGCTCCTAGCAAGACTGTCAAAGCTTTTCTATTAACTGGAGCACAACTGATTACTGGGTCTGGATTAGTTGTTCTAGGGTGAAATGTCACTGGTTTATTCAGAGGTCTTACGATCAGCTTCTTTCCACAAGTGGGCTGCAGCCTGAGGAAAAAGGTCACCTTTTTATAGTCTACTGAATTGCGGGGAAAAAGAACCGGCTGTGGGTCTCACAGCAGCTACAGTATGAACGTGGAGATTCCAGTGAGTGAATGCTGGGCGAACACTTCCTACGCTGAGAGATGCCTCTGGTTTCCCTCTGTATCTCAGGGCCAGAGAGTGTACTCCCCGCCTTTTGAACACAGATGCAAGAAAATGTACAACTGTTGTGCCTCGCTGAAGAGACTGTTAGGCACTAGATATTGATTTGTTCAGAGAAGTCAATCAATGCGATGGGCAAGGTCTTAAGTGAATGTTTGGGGCTGGATTGATGAAACAAACACTGACAGAATTCCATCCACCCAAGTGCACCTAGCAGATGTTTTCGTGCATAGTCTAATTCTGCTTCCAAAGTATTAAATATTAACCACTCACTAAGGCAGCCATTCCATAAGTTATCGAAGTCTGCCAGTATCTTCTACTATACTGCTTTATTCCAGTTCTAAGGTAATATAAAAATCTAATAATGATAAACAAAACAGGTATTTCAGGTCATGTACTGTTCGCTCACACGTTTCCCTTGAGCTCTGTGTTTTTTTTGCTGACAAAAATCTCCCATGAAGAGTCTAACAGACTCTCACCAATATAACCCTGAAAATATCTTCGTTTATAAAGAACACAACATTTAAAAGGTGAGAACGTTTATCTTGGCATATATTGGTTATTTGCTGTCAGGATATTGATTCACGGCTCTCAGGAGCAAAGACCCTACTCCAATTCACAAATATATGCTCCCTTGCTTCTCTCACTTGCATCCCCCACTTGGGGAATCCTCAATCTACCTGGACCATGTTGAGTAAAATTCCAATCCGTATAAGGCAAGTGAAGGAAGCATCATTATCCCTTTAAGCTGCTTTGTGAAGCTAAGCCTTCACCTGTTACCAGAACTGCAAATGCTTTGTTTCAGGAAGGGTGTTAATTTTTTAAACTGTGCTAAATACTTGTGTAAATGTGTTAATGGGACCCCAGTCTAAATCATCAATTCAAACCTACCGCTAACAGATATGCTTTCATGAGCTTTATTTCAAAACAGGTTGTCATTGTGTGTGTCAAAATGTGTAAGACCTGCCACTGGCTATTGAGCCCCATCTGTCTGATTAGAGGCCTGTTAACTACAGGTGTGTGTCACTGCAGGAGTCTTATCTTTTCAGCAGTTTGCTGTAGCTCAGCTCAGGCTGTTGGTTTTTAAAATAAGTTATTTTAGAAACATTTCTCCTTTTTGCCCATATTTTGGGGGTTCAGTGCTTTCCTCCCAGCGAGATATTCCACACAAGGGTGAATCTCATAAGCAAACCCTTGAACTTCTTAATGATTGACATATTTTCTTGGCTGAAAGCTGGACCTAATGTTAGATACAAAGATGTCATAGAATTGAGCTTACAAATGTACCTCAGTGTTTTACCAGTCTGACAGCTTAAATCAATGAACATACATTCACATTTTTGTTTTGGGAAATAAAGTCTTGATTGTTGATGTTTTGAAACAAAATTTGAATCACGTTTCACAAAATCATATTTGCATAGCTTGAATGTCACATGCATTAGAACTGTATCTTATAAAGGACGATAATGCACATCTACACAGACTCACCACAGCCTCCCAAATGACCTGGTCCACTTCACATAATTAGAGAAAATTTAATTGAAAAGTCTTGCATTAGTTATTTTGTTGTATTAATGCATCAGTTACTGTCCATAAACAATTTTCTAATCTTAATTTTTAAGGGTGTTTCTACCCACAGTTGTACCAGAGGGTAGGAAGATTTATGAATCAGTGGAGGCACACTGCACCCACAGATATTTATTTTTATTTATTTTTAATAGCACTAAATATAAATCATCTCTGTTATTGCCAACAATGTGTGGTTATTGGGAGCAATGTTTTAGATAAGAAAACCCCAGTAAGCTGGTGTTTTGTGATACTTTCAGGAGAACAGAATGGTGAGCAGGCAATAGTAGGGTACTCTAAATTGTATATACACACACACACACACACACACACACACACACACACACACACACACACACACACACACACACAGGGTATAATCACCATTTTCATGGCTATGACACAGAGCCCTACATTCACACCTTGAATTCCCATATGAGAACATAATCTTAAACTTTTCAAAATATAATTCAACTGTAATTTCATCCAAGTATTTGTTCTTCCATACCTTCACTTTTTGAAATCTGCACTTAAGTGTCTAGCTATTTTGCAATCCATTCATAGTTTCATTACCAGCAGTACAATAGTATGAAGTCTCATACAAACCCCAGAATAGGCTTCATATCCAAAGAGAGAGATGAGGTGCAAACTACCCCATTATGGCTACTGGAGACTGGAAGCAGAGTGCTGTAATGCTGGAGGGAGCACTGTCCTTTCAGCTGAAATCAGCAATGGAAGACCTGGCCCAGGACAGCCACTTAAACATGCACTGAGGGCTCATACTGAGATTGTAAAAGATACTGACTTTGTATCACTTCCTGAAGCAGTGAAATGTGTGTTGAGAAGGAGAAATAGGAAACAAACAAACATTACATCATTTAGCAGGCACTCTTACCCAGAGCAACTTGCATAGGTTACAGTTTTACATGTTAGCCATTTGTACAGTCAGATATTTACTGAGTTAATTCTGGATTAAGCACCTTGCCCAAGGGTACAACAGCAGTGCTGCAGAGGGAAATTGAACCAGCAACCAAACAATAGGAGGGTTCTCTGCACCTCTGTGATTAAGTGTGATTTATTTGCATGACAAATAAAGTGCAAGGTAAATGAAATGGACATGTTTTGAGGTTTGGTGCTCCTGTAACCTCATCCAAGGATGTTGAAGGGACAAGTAGCATTTGCAGAGAGATGAGCGAGAAGGGAGTTGCAAAGTCGAAGTGGGAAAGCAAAAAAGGTTGGCCGAGTTTATTGTTTAGTGAGGAATAGGAGTGAGGGTCAAGGTCATTCTTGACGTGAAGATTCTGCTGGTGTGGATGAGCGCCGTGGTGTGTAGGCGGAAAGTGAAAATGTTGTCCAAGGTTCTCAGCAGTCCAGGAGTGGGTCATTACTGTGTTTTCCCAGGAAATGGAAAGGCCTTGCACTGGTGAGGACATGTTACTGTTGGTTAGGTTTCCAATGATATATGTAATGGGAGAAAGGAGACTAGAACCCTGAAATGCTCCATTACCCCACTGACAGTATCATTCCGCAGTTCCACATGCCCAAATTAAATGTACTGTAACAATGTGCCTTTTCCTTTTGCCCATTTTGAGCCAATGCCGTTGTTGTGTATGTGCGTCTTGAATGGTTTTCTCTGGTATTCAGTGTATTGTTTGAATGGTGATTAGTTTATGTAAGTTTCACATTTCTTCAAATGGTTGGCCAGTTTAGCTCAACCAAAGCAATATTTATATCGGTTTTCTGGGGGTGGGTGTAGCTATCAAACATGTAATCTGTTGAGTACATTATACACATACTTTACCTTCTACTTTATCTTGCATATATGTATATAGACAGTGCAACGTGGTGCTTGTTTTGTTATTAGACTTGGTTATTAGACTTTAAGACTTGGTTTCACAGAAGTAGTTAATCAAAAGCAACCTGAGATATAAACTCTTAATGAGAATTTATACTCAGACTGTCTCATATTTTACAGATGATCAATTATGTCACCTCCACAAATATGATTTTTCCCTTTATTTAGCTACATTTAGGATTGATTGGTGTATAGTAGTTTGTATTGTATTTTTGTATGAATGGATTTAATATTCTCAAAGAGGATCTAAATGGGGAGTTTAGGGCATGCTTCAGTCATGAAGGACATGCTGATGACATTGACTGGCAATGGCTTCATTTGTGATTTTAGCCATCGATTATCTATTTGAACAAACGTCAATTTCGGGGGCTAGCCATACGGCACCTACATCTCCCAATTTTTAAAGTCCCTTTTGCACTGATTGGTCATCATCATTGGGCTTAACAGATGTGTCTTAAAACATATGATTTAATATGAGCATTAATTGTGGGGTTGTTTTAATAAAATTTCAATTATGCAAACTTTTACTTAGATCCTCATGTCTACTCTTTCCTTTGAACAACATGCCTCATTAACATCGCCTACGGACTAACTATGTCTATGGACTTACTAGGTATGCTCCCTTGGGTTTTGTGCTGCCTTGATGAGAGAAAATTGGGTTGCTGTAGGGAAAGGGCCAAAAATGATAATCACTGTTTCTTTTAACTACTCATTCAGAAATTTCTTGATCTCATTCCAAAAATTGCACACAAATGTATGCATTGAGATATCTCATGTCTCAAAGAAAAGTAGACATAGAGGTCTGTGTTTATCATTTAAAAAATGGTTGACATGCTTTCCTTTTCAAAAGTATTATTAAAAAGTTTAGCTTATTTGAAATGCACAGCCCTAATTATTACTTTAAATAAGTAAAACAATAGTTCAGTGGCTTGTCATTTAGACATTTATGCCTGCTCACTGTGAGAATGAAGTAGGAAACCTCTCAGAGGACTGAAATGTAAGTGAATTGAACTAGGCGATCTGAAACTTTCAACAAATACTATTTCTTATGATCTCGGCGCAAGACAACATTTGAAAAAAAAAAAAAAAAGAATTTGGTGCTATAGCCATATGAGTGTAGAGGTTTATGTTTGAAGAGCCATTTGTTGCTGTAACTTTCCTATTCTGTTACTGGTTCATTCAGAGGCTCTGGTTCCTCCTCATCTTGCCATATTAGGCTGGAGCTTCTCTTTCCTCTTTATCCTGTAATATGAAACAGTTAAGCGCATTGAAAGGAAATCCCAGTTCTAGAATGCTAAATGTTCGGCTTTCCGGCTGCTTAACACGTAATTACAACTGTAAATTTTATTTTATTATTATCTACTCCTATCATTATTTGAATAGCAAGTCCACTGACGTAGTGATTATTATTTGCGTGGGACGTAATCTCACTTGGTGTTTCCAGTGTAAAAAGTTTCTAACTTGTAGTTAAACTGAAAACTATCAAATCCGTTAAACCAATGACAATAAAGAATATTTCATAAAGAAAAATGAAATATGTCTACACTTGTATGTCTGTCTCTTAATCCCATTTGGCCTTGATTCATTGCCTGTGGGTTTTTTTTCGTGTTTTTCAACAATAATGGGCTCTATGTTTCTATGGTGTCTTGCAACAACAGGGTGCGGACAAAGGGGTGAGCCAATACAGGCGCCACTTAAATATGTTCCGTTAAACAAAGACCAAGGCTGAGGATATGCAGCATCTTGACAAAGGAGACCTTTCTATCAAATCTCAGTAAGGTTCCTGATATTCAGGACTCGTTTGTACTTCACTTAGGAGCTGATTCAGACTTGACATTGGCATTCATAAACCCCAGTTGTTTCCATGTGCCTCCAAGGAGAGGTCCAAATCTCCATGACTGCTACGCAGACTCTGACATGGGAAACCATGTGGGATATGTGTGATGGGGAGAGAGTTTGCCTGAAATTAGGGTTTGTCTCATCATGACACATGCATTCTGACCTGACCTTTATGTCAATTTTCCCTCCATGCAATTACCATAAGGTGCAATAAAAAAGTGTGCCACGGTGGAAACTGTGTAACATCGACATCATTTGTAATTAGACAGAGTTTCTATTTTAAACTACTTATTTTTACACACATTTAACATTGTCACTTAGGAGACTCTTATCCAGAGTGATGTGAGTACATTTAATGTGACATTTGCATTTACTTAAAAGGTAGAATCAGTTACAAAGAACACAGTTGTGCTCCTTTTCATTTTTCAGTCCTTTATTCTTTCATGTTTTTATTTATGGTTTGGTTTTCAGAATATTTTTTACCTCTTGCACTGCCTGTACTCATTATCATTGGAATATATCATTACATTATTGTAAAATACTGCACTTATTTTGTAGTACTTGATAACAGGAAGCGGTTCTCCTGCGTAATCAACTCCAAAGAGAAGTCAAACTTTTGTGTTGATGCCATTTATTTTACATCAGGGCCAGGATGGCACAGAAAGGGTTGACTGTCCAGACAGAGATGACATTCTGGAATGTGTTGCCAACTATGCAGTGGAATCAATTAATCACTGACAGTTAAATCTGCCAAGCAGTCTAAACGTGCTGCCATCAAACTGGAAACTGAGAAGGACTTTGTGTCTTTGTCTGGCTATATGTTCCTAACTCAGATGAAGTAGTAAAACAACTACATTACACCAAAGGCTACATGGTGTGTCAAACTTTTTTTTTTTCAAAATTCAGAGTAGTGGCTGGCATTTAATTCTGTTGAAGATTCTTGAACAAGTTCATTGCATTCTTTCCAGATTCTTTCCAAACATTTGCCTTCCTGGATCAAGTGCATTGTACTATGAAAGAATGCTAGCTTTCCACTTAGCATATCTGCTGGTAATAGCACTGAAACTGTGTCACTAGTTGGCTGTCTAGCTAAGGTGGAACCCAAACAGTGAGTCAGTGCGGTGCCTATGCATTTCAAATGAATTTAAGAGTGGGTAAGAGCGGAAAATAGCTCTGTTTAATGAACCATCTGTTTGATATTGCTGCACTTCTGCCATGCTTGAATTTGTGTTGTATAGAGAATATTCCTCTTTCTGGAACATTTTGCTGCTTTTTTTTAATTCTAAAAAATGATTAAAAAAATAATATATTGTTCTTACCTGTGTGAGAGCTAACACTTAAGGCCAGTGAGTTTTAGATGGACATGAAGTGTCCATGGGGCACGACCAGGCAGAGATGCTTCTTCTGTTCAAGTTTAGAATTTTATGGGTAAGGTGTGGGCTATACCACGTCACTGTCATATGAGAGGAAAGTAATTTTGTCTCCATTATTCAACTGAATAATTAACTCCATTATTTAACAGTTTGTCGACGTTGCCAATTGTCAATTATGAAAATTATATTGTGTAGACTGATGTACTTTAATTTTGAATATTATGTATGCATTGCATAAATAGCTTATTAATTTTGGGAATTGGTTTCCCCTAAATGAAGGGGACTGCTGGACTATTAAGAGGCTGCTTGAGAGAGTCTTGTGTGTTACAGTGGCTGCTGATCACCTGCTCATATTCTGTAGCCATACTGCCTTGCAGCTGAATTTGCACAACCTTGCTGACTCTTGTAGGTTGTACCTGTTTCTGGATATTTATCACTCTTCATATTGATTATATGTGTGTGTTATGGTGGGTTTATTTCATATAGGCCATTGTGCATCTTGGGATTCGAGCTAATAAAAGGACAGCTGTACAACAAAAAAAAAAAAAAAGACCTCTGTTGTTAACTAGAGTCAGTGTTGCTCTTCCTCTGGGATGGACAGAGGCTAAAGTCCACATTAAGGTAGAAATTCTGAGGTGGCAGAAGTCTTGGGATGGAGACAGCAAGAACGGATGTATAGCTCTATAGTATCAGTCTGTTGTGACATCAGTGGGATCTGGGGTTGTAACATATACGTTGAAGTCCTAATAGCTTGGTAAAGAACTGACGAAACAGATTTGAGTAAGTTTTTACACCTACTTGGCAAACCTGATACAGGTTTCTGTCAATTCTGTGAGGAATTTGAAACTGGGGACTACATACTTATATGTTGCCTACAATATTCTTATGAAAAGCATCTACAGAGTAGGTGGGTAGGGCAGAATTGTCAGTGACAGGTCTTCTTGGACTCACAAAGAGTTGTCTATGAATTGTTTATTTTCAGCAGTCAACAGGACAGTTGAAAAGGACATAGGCGTCTCTACATCTCTGATCCACTGTGTAGCTCAGAAGGTGGCTGGAGTGCATCTGTGAGATGGTTTGCAAGCCACCAATAAACAGCATTAGCCAAAAAATAAAATGAGCAATGCCTGCTGAGCAAGGCTGCAATCTAATAACAATCAAGATAAAAACTGGTTACAACTAGTAACATCTAACCTGGTTCTGTAAAAAGGCCCCCAATTTGGACACAGCCTCATAACCCAATTTAATCTCTATTTGATCTCTGATTTAATCTCTAACTTTTTATGTGTCATTTGTGTTGACACTATAAATACTGTGATGCTGGGATTATAGGACTTTTGGGGGAAAAGAAAACCTGGGTGAAAGTATGCTAATCCATTATATCTCTTTCCACCAAAACAATTCTCAATAGGACACCTATCTTATAACACAATTCAACCATGTATCTGTAGTTTATATAAGTGCACTTTTTCTCTATGAAATGTTGCACATCACAGATACTGTATGACTAAATTAAAATAAAGCCATTCACACACCAGACATAGGCAGGCAGAATTTCTTAGCAGGTGGTGGGAGGCTAAAGTACCATCAGAAACCAAACATCTCAATGGAGACGACACATTTGTCAGCTTCATTTGCTCCTCTTTCAAACAATTTAACACAACATACATCAGTTGTTCTTGTTGCAACAATAGCTAGCTAGTAGAGCCAATCTAACTATTTTAATATTATTGATGTTAGCTAACAAGGTAAATGTTAGAAAATGCTAACTACCTGGCTTACTTTGCCAGCTAAGCCACAAAATCACAATGTCTGTCTCACTTCAAAGTGTCAAAAGGGATGTTTTTTGGATAGCTATGGTAAATGGCCATGAAGTTCCCAGGCTAGCTGGGAAGCCAGTTGTTTTCATGCTATTTACTGGACACTTCTGTAACTCCAGGAAGCTTCATATGCAATAAGTTTGCAACAAGAGTTATTTCTTTTACCTCTTAAAATGTCAACACGATTTGTCAGGCACAACAGACAGTGCAGAAGAAAGAGACATACTCTAGTATAAAAATGATCGAATTTGAGCTTGGTGGCTCCACCCATGCTGTCTACCTCTCACAAGGAAACAAACAGTTAAGCACTGTAGAGTTTTAAATGTTAAATTCCACCCACATATGGTGCATGAATGACTTAATACATGCTCTTCTACCAACACACTGATAATGGATACCTTCACTTTATTTTTCCAGCGTGATTGTTTGTTCTTATTTTATTTCTCTTTAATTTGTTTAACTAGGTCACTGCTAGTATTTCATTGCATTGTATTTAGCTTATGTTTGCTCCTCTCTTTAAATGCAATACATTGAATAAATAACTGAAAATGAGAGAGAGTGTTAAATTATGACTGAATTTAATACTGTATGTTGTTATTAATAGGTCAGGGCAACTATCTGACCTATGAATAAGGACATTATATTAAATTCAGTCACAGCGTTATTGGATTTGTATGAAAAATCTTACTTCATATAGTTTTACAGGGTATTCAAGTATTATACAAAAAGTAACAATCCCTCATTTGTGATTCTTGTCCTCAGTCTTTTAAATGTTAATGCAGGGGAGTTATTATGCACAATATGGATAAAAGCATTATTCCTCCATATACCAAAGGTATACATGGGAGGTGACATAAAACTTTGAAATTATTCCATTACTATACATACATGGGAAGAAGTTTAAATGAGCAATTTAACTTCAGAAGAATTTGGTACCTGGTCATTGCATGTGTTTTTTTCCTTTTAGGTTTCTTTTTTCCACAAATATGTCAAGTAATAGTCAAGTAAGATATTTTCTGTCCGTCTTAGGTGACACATTTGCTCATATTTTATTATTTATCAAACATCCCCTGCAGAGGTAAACTTTAGAGATGTCTCACCACCCTAAAAAAAAGCCATGACTCAGTACAGGCAGTCCATAGAACTCCTTTACCCACACAGTATCTGAAGCACTGCATTGACTACAGAGATTCTCAGATCAAGCCATTGTTATTGCTCTGGCTATTGTACCACACTGGCAGTGGTGAGACAGGAGAGAATTCCTCTGACATGGTTCTCTGCACAATCCTGTTATGAATATAACCAGTAAGTGACACAGACGTTATTTTTATTCTCAGATGTTAAGGTGTGATCAGCTTGGAGGAGGAATTCAAAACCACTATCTCAGCATGGATACCTTTGTTCTGAACAGTTTTTTTGTTTGTTTGTTTCCTGTGGAGGCTGGAATGCACTATGGAATATAACCAAAGTGTCTGAATTGCTCTGTGCAGACTTTATTTTCACCTGATAATCCAAAACAGATTATGTACTTCATACAGTATTTAGAGACTCATGTCCCTTCAGCACAGTGCATGAATGTACGGTTGTTTTCATGTCCTGTACATTTACATTTATTCATTTAGCAGACGCTTTTATCCAAAGTGACATGCAAGTACAAATAGTGGGCAAACAACAGGCACAAGGGCAAGATGTGTACAGGTCACATCTTTGTGTACAGGTTACATCTTTCCACATTTCCTCTGATATTGTAGATTAGACTACCATTCAGGACTACCTGAAGGTAAACAGAAGTGACGACCTTGTGACCGTTGAGATCAGTCAATAAAACAATTTCATCAAAAGGTTTATTGAATTTTTGAATTGAAAAGCCAGCAAGAAGTGTAAATGTGTCTCTATACTGTCTCCCCCTGATTAAAATATACAGACACTGATATACAGCAAATCATGCAGATAAGGGAAGGATTACATAATGTAATATGTATATAATGTGTATATAATAATGTAATTGTTGTATTATAGCAACATTAAATTCGTCATTTATTGTAATAACACTGTATTAACTGATCAACAACAACAATAATAATGATACTACTACTACTAATAATAATAATAATAACAATAATAATAGTCCAATAATGACAATAATCAATTATTAGTTAAATAGCCCTTATAAATTCAATATTAAAAATAAAATTGCATGGGAGCTACATTTTTTTGAAAATTATAATAATCCCATTTTCAAGCATCATGTAAAACTGCATTTTTTTCGATATAATGGGAAAAACTACTTTAACAATGGAGAACTAATGCATTTAATTTTTAATGGCATCCCATTTTGTTTAAATATAAGTAGGCTGAATGCAATTAGAAAAATTCAGGGTGAATGATAAGTTCAAACGGCAAATTTTAAGATAATACTAAAAAATAATAATCTGTGAAAAAGCAGTAATGGTAAAATGTCATGTTCTGTGAAATTTTCTTGGCCAGAGAGATAAGAACTTGGATATCTTTCCAACCATGGCAAACTGCCAGTTGATATATTTTTTTCCATTCTCATCCGACTCAATTTTCTTGCAGTCTTTCTCCAGTGTAGGGATGGTCACTGGGTTGTTGGCCCTGACACTTGCTACTGACATGTATGCACTGTGTTCTACCACCGGGATCAACTGTGCAGCTCAAACTATGAAAAAAATCACCATACGAATCAACAGTCGAAACACTGTCTTGTGTTTTACCGAATGAAGAGGGATTTTTGTATTAATCTAGAAATTTGTGACTCATACCCCCCCCCGTTTCCTATTAAAAAGGACAGTATGGGATGAGAAATTAACTGATTTTTGAAGTTTTAAACCATAGTATGATAATGGTGCAGTGGTACTGCACATATACTGTTTATAAATGTCTGCATGTATAACGTTGTGGAGAAAGATTTTTAAAATCAATATTTCAAATTGACTAACCTTCAATTAGTAATTCAGCTTCATATTAAAATAATGTTTACAGTCATAAAGGCTCGTTTTTGCTCTCCAAGATTCCTATCCCCTTCACAGTCCACCTCAATGATTGATGTATGTACTCAATTTGATGTGTATGCCAGCCGTCTAAACAGTATGCTTGTTATGGTAGGGTGCACAATAAAAACATGGTTGCCGTAATTTAAATTGGGTAGGTGCTCTCCACAATTGAAATTCAATGCTAGCTAAAACCTTCGATTTTTACTAGGGTCATAGGGTGGGTGACACCCCCCTAGTCTAACTACAAGAAACTATTGTATAGGTTAAACTTAAAACAATTCTGTGACATAAGTCAATTCATTCTACATAAAGACAAACTAAAAAGTAATTTATGTAATAAAGTTATCCATTGTAGAGACATGTTCTGAAAGTCTAATGGAAAAATTAGGCAAGTGGAGTGATTTTACTTCAACAAACCAGCAAGCTTTGCAGAGTGTCAGGTCATCAGGAAAATGTATACAGCATTCAAAGGCAGTACAGCACAGAGCTCCAGGCAAAACATTTTGCAATCATCATTCAATCCCTGTAGGAATGCAGGGAAAACTTTTAAATAATCCTCCAATAACATGCTTTGCAACGTCTGCCAACATACAACTCATTGCAAAAGCACAGAGTAAGGCAAGCAAGGAAGGACAGGCCGCCCACAATGGAGAAAACTGCGTGTAGGAGGAGACACAAAGGCAAACACTGAGGACTTTGCTCCAGACACTGAAGAGAAGCAACTGAAGAAATCAAACAAGAAAATGAAAAGGAAGATAACTCAAACTGGAAATGAAAGTAATTATAATACAAGAAAGACAGAAAAAATATTGCTCAAATCCAGCACACACTTGAGACAATGTCCTCGGGATGGAGTGTCACTTTTTTTTTTTTTTTTTTTTTTGCAGATCCAAATCCTCGAGAGCGCAAAAATGTAAATCACTTTGAACCGATTCAGAACTACTCGCAATAAGAACATGATGCAATTTCAGACCGAATGGCAAAGAGAAAGCTCTGGAAAATTGAGTAGAAAATGTTTTTTGAAACCTTTTCTTCCCACCTTCCTTTACAATTCACTTTGAAAGCTACATTTACAATGAAGAGAACATATAGGAACATGTTGAATGGCTTTGTTTGGCGGAAGCTTCACTTTCTCCTCAATTTCTCCTTGCCTGTCAGTCAACAGTCAAAGATGTCTAATAGCCAGCAGTAGGCTGTAAATATTTCATTTGGCTGTGAAGAACCCTAATCCATCCTTACTTTCAGCAGAAACTGCTATTGTGTCAACGATGCTGTTATCAGCTTGTTCCACAAACTGAAAGTTAGAGGGAAGAGGAAAAAAGGAAATGTACATCAACACTTTCAGACAAGAAAACAAGAAAGAGCTAAGCCATTGTATTTGTGTATGTCCTCTCATATTATTTTTGAAGTATAGCTCTTTAAATTATTGATGATTCCAAATTGTTATGAATATGTAATGTATAAATCATTAAAGATATAATACCTGTGAGATGTCACCCTCAGGTGAGGCTTTAATTTTATAACTGATCTTTATTAATCTGGGCAAAAAATGAAATGCTCAGAGGACTTCAAAAAACACAACAAATGATGATGGCTAGGAAACAAAACATAGACTGGAATTTCTGATGCACGAATATTAAAATCCTTTATCAAATTGTTAGTGAATATTTCTTCATGTCCCTGTTTAAATAGAAACAAAAAAGCCACAACGTAAACAGGAGAGGCAGAGGGAACCAGGTGTTTGGCCACAGTGTCCCAGTACATGTTGCATTTCATAACTTCCCCTTAACAAGGCCCCAGGCTTATTTGAACAAGGCCCCCAAGATCCATAGATGCCAAAAAATCTAAAATATAATAGACTCTCTATGGCCATATCTGACAATGGGATGAGATTTTTCTAAACATAAGCTTCACTTTTTACACTAAACACAGTGCTGATAAGTGTGTCCAATAATGTTGATTTTCATTTCATTTGACTAATGGAATCCTAAATTTCATAACCTACACCTGAAACTCCACTCACAGTACACTTTACTCAGCCACCAAACAGCTTAAGTCAGTAGTTTCATGACACTCCTATGTTTGCAAGAGTTTCTAATGACTTAAAGACAGTGTATATGTGTGAGTAATTTGGCGTTTTGCATGCTGAAAGTGGTTTTTGTGTTCATATCTTTTATTTTGGTAAAATATATTATGGATTCAAATGATACCATGCATATACTTTTATGCAATGTCATAGAGGAGAATGACGGAACTGATATCAATGAGGAAGTCATTTAATGTTTAATTTTTGCATGTCTGGACAGGGGTGCAATGCATTTTTATACATAATTATTATGCTAGTTAGCTAGCTAATTTAACTAGTTGGCTTAAAATGAAAGTCTGTGAGAGTTCAGTCAGAGTCAAAGTATTCATGTGCCGGCTACATAATAAACTGGTTAAATAACTTAAAATTAAATAGCTAACTGGCTACCAAGTACAAGTAGTCCATTGTCAACTTTAATGTCTATCTCAGTAGTTCACAAAGACATGCCTATGAGGGATGTTTGTTGTGCCAGTGAAGCATGTTCTAAAATAGCCTGCCAAGGCTAAATTGCCCATTGAGATGTAACTGCTAACAAAAGTCTTTTTTACCTACAGTATGTTAATGCTTTAATCTTTAACATTTGTGAATGGAATGGCCATTTCATTTATTTCACAGGACATATGAAACAATTCAGTTCAAATTAGGGGAGCAATATCATTTGTAGCTTATTGCCTGCCATGCTCTGATGAGGCCAAATTTAATGCGCATAGATAAATTGTGTTGAGGACCACTGATTTAGCTTGCTAGGTATCTGGCTAGTAAATAATGTTTGTGCTCACTGGAAAACTTTGACTAACTATTAAGATACATTATTCATACGCTATACATATGCTACAACACATGTATCCAACAAATGTGATGAAATTCCGGGCTATATTTCCTTGTGATCTATCACAATGTAAAGAGTATCCAACCATTCAAATGAACAAATCTGTTACTTCACCAGTTTGAATATTCAGTTTTGTGTACTCTGGAAAATGTATGTGTTTGTGTATTTTTTTGGCTGCTGGCTGCCAAAGGAATCATTCAGTTGTCTTGCGATCACAGCAAATCTGTTTCAATGTGAAGAGAAAAAAGGAATAATTGAAGCTGGGTGTTTTCAGCATATAAATCATAATGAGCACAATGAGTGTATTAGTTTACTAATTTAACACACCCACGTTTGTAGATTAGTGATGTTCATGTTTACTGCATCAAACACGAATAATAAATCAGTCCTAAATAAAATGAATCATCATGTGACCCGATCTGTTTTGCTTGTTAATATGGAATGAAAAGGGGGAAAAGTCAAAGCTGTGAGCTTGCAGCATATTAATCACAAGGTTCACAGTTGTGTATTTCATGTTTAATAGCTGAAGAAACTATCTGAAGCCACTCACACAGCTGGCTCAAAATGTGTACTGCATTTGTGGAAGGGAGTGAGTCTTTAGATTATGGCAGGGTGTCAGGAGTGAACCCTCCGGCTGATTCTTATCATGACACAAACACTGAACAGTACCAGTGGGTTTGTGAACATGCGGACTGTCTGGCAGTCACCTTGGTTTGAGTATAGCCGGAGTGTTAAAACATGTGAACTTCCAGCTACCGCCCTGAAGTAAGTGAAACAATGTGTGTGTTGTACACATTGTTTCACTTACTACACAAAATGTATGCAAGTGCTGCAGCACAATGGTTAGACCTTTAGGGATTCATTCTGATTAAATGAAGTCAGACTCATGAGATACCTCTGGGGGGATGTCAGACATATTACACAGAATAACTGTCTTTGACAGGACACAATAAATTGTAAATATCAAAGCTGTCAATACTCTTCATATGAATTTGCATTAATTTGATTAATTCAAAGTGGGGAATGTACTGAGTGAAACATTGCACATTGGTTTGGTTGTTTAGTTAATAGTCAAAAACTATTGATAGAATTTTCAGCATTTGTTTTGTAGTATAAGAAGAAGTATAAGAGTTACAATGGTGTGCCCCAGATTTGCATATTGCTGGTTATGTCTAAATTCTTATTACTCCCAAACTATGAGTTCAAACAGCGGTCACACATGTGGGTGCAGGGCTCATGATTATACACGTGTTTAAATACATATCTCACTGCAGTACATTTGAATGAGATAGATTAGACTGCCCTTCAGTTAACATATATGAAACTTCAAGTTCCAGTGCAGTGTCGTTGAAACAGTAGATTAAGCTTGAGCAGACCATCTTTTGCTGTCTTCTAATACATCAGATGAGTTCCAGTGGAGCGTCCTTGACTTGAGTGTTAACGCGTTTGAAATTTCTGGTCCCACAGCAGTGTCAAAGAAACCAATAGATCAAGCTCAAGTAGAATGTCTTTGACTGTCTTGTAACACAGTGAACACGTCACATGAGCTTGTGCAGACCGCAATGACTTGAAACTATTAGTGGTAGGACCAGATCATGTGTTCTAAAAAAAAAAATCACTAATTCAAAATTGCTACAAGAGCCATGGTGATGTCTGTCTTTATATTGTAATCTTTGAGAAATGTTTTCATTGATGTGCTTCTCTTGATAACAGTCTTGTAAGGCTTTCTTTGCTACTTTAGCTCCTCACCCTTTTTAGTTTGGCTGGGAATAAAAGACAGTCTTGCAGAAATTATAAATATTGGGAAAGGAAATGTTGCATAGTAATAATACAGTTTTCTCACTAATTGGATGATTTCCTTTATTGCAGTTTTGTAGTGCACATTAAATGCATGATAAGGCTCCGATTCCATGACCTAGATTATTCTTTCAAGTGAAACTTGGAAACCCCAGTGCTGAGATTAAGCAAACCTGCATATGGGACAAAATGCTAAAATGTAAAGATGCAAAGAACCAACTTCATTGAAGTGCTCAAACCATAGCTTCATAACAGTTCTGCTGCAAAGGCTTGACGCTGATTCAGACCTTGAGATTTATCCTCACATCAGCTAATAATCTCCTGTATTTCTGAGCCTCTTGTGAATAGATAGTGTTTCAGCAGCACAGGAGATGTTTTAAAAATTAATATATAGCATTAAGCATTCATTTCCAGTTGGTCTGACCACTAAGTAGTACACTGGGTGCCAGGTACAGTTTAGTTTGCCTACGTAGCTAGCCAATGACTCAGCTAGTGAGTTAGATAGTGTGCTGGTTAGCTAGCTCTTTCGGTCCTTTTTAAAACCCAACAATATTTGTTTTCATCTAAAAAAGTGTGGCGTACACAAGGCTTTATGTCTCAGTGATGTATTTTTTTGATCTAGATGATACTGAAATTCTATAAAATAACTTTTTAATGTAAAGAAAACATTCTCTGCCTAGGAAACCGCCCATTCATGTTACTCTTGCTTGATTCAATGTAAATCCTCTCAGCATGTTTGATTGTGGAATTTAGAGACAACAGATTATATTTTTGCATAATATTTTGTATTTTATGCAGGTTTATTAAACTAAACTAACAAACAATAAATGCACTGATATGTGGAGTTGTTCTCAACTAGCTCTTTTTGTGCCATAAGCACTGTGTGAAAAATGATGTATTTTATGTTTTTTTGTCACTTATTTTTACTCCCTGCTGGATCTTGTCACCATGCTTTTCCTGACCTACTAGTGTTCATGCACGAGAGTCACGTCATCACTGATCAAATGACTGCTTTGTTCATGTGTGTGAAATCTGCTGGAGAGAGTATATTTCAACTGGGCCAAAGTCAACCCCTCATGCACAGTACTGAAATGGGTACAATAAAAAAGAAATGAAAATAAGAGCCTGTTAGTGACGGCTCCACAGAGATGCTTGAAGAGGGGAAAAAAACATCTCCATGTGAGTAGCTGCTGTACTCTGGAAGCACGCTGCTATTCCAATCTGATTCAAACCTGTTCATTTGCAGCTCGTTCCATGGAGACTGCTGGCAGCAACAGCTTGCTTTGATTCAACAACATGAAATTAGAGTGGCAACATATTTTCAGGAAGGAGAGAGGGAAATAAAGTTTAATTGAGCAGTTCCACCTCTCCAGTTTTATTCCACTGGGGAACGACTGAAGAAGGCATGCTTCAGGCGCACTTCATCAAGAAGACCTGCACTCCGCTCTCATATCATAACTTTCCTTTTTTGTGTTCAAAGAAAGGTAAACAAAAAGTGGACCAACTTCAGCATTTATTCCTCAACTTAATTTGCAAAAAGTATGCATTGCCCTCAACTTTCACTAAAAAATTTATGAGTATTACGTTTAGGTTTGTGTTTCTTGTGCAAAATTTAAGTTGATTTCAGTGACCACTGAATTTGTGAGGAAGCATGAGTACTGTGAAATCCTTAAGTATGCGTCATTGTCTCATTCAGAGCTCAGGACAATATGCTACAGCAGTTAGACTGAATTTTGCCTTGTTTTCTGGGGTCTTTGCCTGTGTTACTGTATGGAAATACAAGTTGTTCCCTATGTCATTCCTTGATATTTTACCCCACACCAGACATGAATGTATGCTTTTGTCCTGTGTTGTCTTTGCACATATTACCGCTAAAAAATCCACATCAAACATATTCAGGACTCACAAAATCCTACAAAGACTTAAGGCTGTATGAAGTGGGGTATTTCTACAAGCACTTATATCTATTCATTTTTTCACCATGTTTGCTTTTCTTATTCATCCATGATGTAATAGTCCTGATATTTCTATCCGTTAAATATCTGCATGACCAATATTAGACTGGCACAGAAAGAAAACACACCTCGAAAACTACATTGCAGATCTTCCAGGGTGAGACACATTTGGGGGCACTTGGAGAGAACTGGCCTTATGCGAAGCAGTCATCATGTTACAATGTCAGGAATTTCCAGAATTGATTGGTTCTGACTAACTCAGCTGATGTTCATGTCTTTTTTTTTTTGCATGGCCAGGTATCAGACAAAAAGCTTTTTTTTTTTTTTTTTTTTTCCATGAAAAGGGAGTGTGAAGAGGGGAGGGGGAGAATAAGGTTAGCATGGTTCCAGGGAAAAGTTGATAATTTTAAAAAGCCTAATATTTTCCCCCTGTCCTCAGTCACTGGCAGATAAAGCCAGTGGAGCGAGAGCCAGTGAGTTCCTGTACTGGTTGATAAAGAGCCCCATGCTCGCAAAGGCAGCTGAAGATTTCATGAGCAGGACTTGCACTTATGCAGGGAGGATTATAGCCCTGTTCCAAGGTCCATTCCGAAGCACTCCTGGGAGAGGGGGGATTATGTATATGTGGAAATCATATGAAATTATGGTCTCGTCGCAGCGGTTTGTTGCAACATGAAGGCATCCTCGCCACAAGAGTGGGCAAGTGATTAAGCTCTTCAAGCATGCCAGGTCTTTCCAACTTTACAACTGCATCCAATTTGGAGGGTGTCTTTTTTTGGAGGGTGCTTGCTGTTTGGAACTGTCGGTAGGCAGCCTGTAGTCTTTTGCCTCTTGCCTGATCCTGATTCTCTGGGGGGTTTTGTGTTGACACCTCATGAACATGTGTTTTCCTCTTCTTTTTGATAAATTTTACTGAAAGACAAAACTGTTCACTTGTACAGTATTCACTGCAAAGAAGACGGAGAAGGTTTAAAATGTGTACCTCTGGATTTTTAAGAAAGGTCAACTGTGCGGATTTATGCTTTCCATTCATTCATTCCTTCATTCTCAGGGACAAATTCACACATCCACATATAGGATATGCTAAAAATTTAGACTTTTTTGTATATAAAAAAACTGTACTCTCTGTGATATTTGTGGAGTTTGTGGATTTTTTCTGTGCTCTCATTTAAAGGCATAATTTACTTCAATTTACATTTTATCAGCTTTGTTCCTCAGATTGCCCCTTTTTTTTTGCTGTTATCAACTTTATGGCTGTTAAAGGTTTATGTGAGTCTAATTAGTGAGATAGTTTCCTACACCACAGAGAAGCTGGCAGTTATATTAAAGTTATGCACCACTGTGCAACTGCTGAGGCACTGTGTTCTTTTCAGACACCAGGCCAAGAAAAAAGTATTGAGTGGAGTAGAAGGAGAGGCTAGAGCGAGACAGACCAGGCTGATAGCTTGGTGGTGGTGGGTGACAAATATTAGCTGTCATCACTGGATTCTTGCTGACATTCGGGACTCTGCTGAGGAAGACAGTCTGTTTGGCCAACAAACAGTTTTGAAATAATCTAAGCCTCCAGTCTCCACAGGAGGACACTTTGAAAACAAGGTAAATATTTGAATACACATACTGAAACAGCTTAGGTTTGGTTTTCAGATGTCATGAGGAATGTCAGAAGCTCCCCATGCCACGGCTTGCTTTGTGCTACATTATTTATGGTGACAATCAAAACTTTCTTTGTTTTTCTCCCTCTGAAACTCAGGTCTTTTCAAGAATCTTTGCATGTTTCGCAGACATCTCTTCCTGGATGACTGCTCATCAACTGAAGCTGAACTCTCCAAGTCAGACATTTTTCCTCGTGCCCAAGTCACCACCAACCCTGGCCCTCTCAAATTTCCCTAGAGAACAGAACAGCCCCCCACACACAAAATGCCAAAAACGTTGGAGGCACATTTGGCAGTGTGCCCACCTTCTCCTAAAAAGTTACAATGCCGACTTGACCCTGCTGCTACTATATTGCAAAAAATAAGGTAGATTTCCAGTCTATGACCACATACCTGACTCATACCTGATCCAGCCTCTGGTGTTTTCCCATTGGACGATGATGACTTTGGCCTCCCTGCCAAAAGGACCCAGCTGCTCCGCACCCTCTGAAACTCAGCAGCCTAGCTGGTCCTCTGTGTCCTCACACACTTGGGGGCCATCTCTCACTTTGCCTCCTTCTACAATCACAGCCCTTATCTACTTCAAAACGCCCCTGGCAGTGGCGTTTTAGGCCTTCAGCTACCTGGCCCCCACTTACAGTCTGTCATCTGTCCTAACGGTCAGGCTCGTGTTCACCACCCTGTGCTGCTCCTCACCACGTTGTTTATGTGACTGTTTAAGACTGCCCCGACCTACCTCCAGGACCTCATCCTACCCTACGCACCCGCTCGTCAACTCCGCTCTGCTACATCCGGACGCCTCGCTCCACCCACCAATAGTACGAAAGGCCCACGCTCCTCACAACGACGCTTCTCCATCATCGCCCCCCCAGTTGTGGAATGAACTCCCCACCCCCCTAAGAACAACTCCATTAATCCAACCCTTCAGACGTGCGCTGAAGACACACCTCTTCAGACTCTACCTGGACTGATACCTCCCTCTTCGACCTTGTAACTTTGATGTTGAGAATCTGACTCCTGCCTTGTACTTGTTGCTCACTTATCTAGGTAGTATAGCGGTACTCCATTTTTCTTTCTGTAATTGTATTTGAGATGCAATCCTAGTTCAGATTAGTTGGCTCGCGTCACTGACCTTGCGCTCAGCTTCAGCACTATTTGCATTATATGACCTTTACACATCTTGCTCTTGTGCCTGTTGTTTGCTCACTATTTGCACTTTTGTACGTCGCTTTGGATAAAAGCGTATGCCAAATGAATAAATGTGGCCCTCCACTTCAAGGCTGTACAATGAGGGCTTGCTTGTTCTCGGCCCTGGTCCCTCTATGGTGGGATGAGCTTCCTTTCTTGCTCACGAAAGCAGAGTGATTCACATCCCCTCTAATCCCCCTCCCCCCGAGGAACCTGCTCTTCAGACTGTCCCTGAGTTCATCCTAATCGCATCTGTCTTTTTTCAGTTGACTGAACTAAAAATCTGTTGTACACCTGTCTGCCATTGTTTTAGCTGAGTTACGTAGTTTTCATGATTTATATTTGGTTTAAATACTGGCTTGTGCTATTGGTTTTGCTGCAGTGGTTCCTCTTTGCCTTCCATGTGCTCCTGCGTTACAGGATACAGATAGTCTGTAGTGAGCTGTGACACTGTAAGAGGTGGTACAGGGGGAGAGAGGGCAGCTCAGATGCTTGGGAAACACCAACTGCTGTCCATTTTGTGTGGATCAAGAGTGGCTCAGCCTGCAAGGCATTTTCTATGAGTGGTTGTAACCCCTAAGGCCAGGGTTCGAAACTGGCTGGGGACCAGGATCCCACAGCAGCAAAACAAATTGGCCTCATTCTGGCAGAGATAGGGATGGGTAGGTCAGCCGGGGCTTCCTTGTCGCTCTGAGGCACCCTAAGATTTGTCAGGCGAATGTGAGCTGTTCCGAGGATGGCCTCCAATGAACATCCACCCCGTTACATTACATTGCCATTTTGTCAGTTGCTGTTGGCTGCGTGCGAGTGTATCTGAGGATTGCGTTTGGCTTGCTTCAATATTCCCATGCAAGTGAAGAGGGTGTCAAGGTGAGACAAGCCTAGTAATCCACGGTGATTCCAAACAAAATAGGGTCACACAAACGGAGGGGCACCAAAACCCCCCCAAAGAGCAGCTGATGTCCGTCTTGCACTCCTGGTGCTGCAGCAGACTAAGAGTGCTACGGGACCACGGAGAGCACCGGCCCCACACACAGGCTCTGTAGCAGCTGCAGCTTGTCAATAATCAGTGCAGCTGCCGCTTATTGCCTCATCAGTGGCCTGTATACAGGCACCGCTCCCGGGACCTGTCTGGGAGAAAGCCCTGGACTCATCCTGAGCCTGCTTTAAGCTGCGCCAAGCCCTCTTTGTTTGCTGTTTTTTTTTTCTGTTGAACTGGCATTTTTCAGGACCTATCTCCCTCCTCAGGAGAGGGTTTATTTTGAGTCAGTTATGTTGTTTTGACAAGTTGTTTATTTTGCCTTTTTTTTCTCGCACCCCAAAAGAGGAGGAAATAAACAGTCTTGGGCCCTAATCTACCTTCTGTTGTTGTGTGTACTTATCCAGTCACCACCCAGTGCAGTAGCCACCCCTGGCACCGTGCCACACGGGCTCTCTGACGCAGGATGGCTGTCGTACATCAGCTTGGTGTAGGCTGAGAGGCAGTCAGGCTCCCCACTGTAAGGCAATTAGATCCGCGGAAGGTGCTGTTTGATAGAAAAGCAATTTATTATTAGTAGTAGCAGAATATTGTGTTCCGCATTGTAATTTCTAATACTCCACAAGTCACCCCGGAAAAAGGGAATCTATGGAATAAAAAAAGCAAATAAATGAAAAAAAAAAATAGGCAGCATTGGGTTAAGGTAGTAAAACTTTTTTTTTTTTGTTTTTATGTTCTGTGCATTGTTAGAGACAAGAGCATTGTTAGAGACAAGGGCTCTTCCAGGGGCAGTTGGGAAGTTCACAGTTTGGTGTTGACTCAGAATCTCTGGCCATGGAAATTTAAGGTTTACATGCAGTCATTTATAACCATATAGCTGTTACGCCCTGCTGTCACCCTGCCCCCACACACACACACACACACACACACACACACACACACACACTATAATAGGCCTAGGGGTTTTGACGTGTCCATCTGTGGCTGAATAATCCCATTTGGGGCCCCTGTGCTTTCTAAGGCCCTGCTCAACTGCCGCCTTCAAGTCTCTCTTGTTGTCAGCAGTTCCCGTCCGGGCTGCACGTGATTGATGTCCACGGACTTCATATCTCTCCTGACTGAGATGGGTGAGGCCCGTGGGCTGTGTCCCACAGAGAGTCCGCCGTGCGGCAGATTTTGAGGGATATACATCACTTTTCCTTCACACATGGCCAGGCCACCTTGTTCTGCACTGGCTGAGACACACACACAGCCGGAGATGTTTGCACAAGGTTACATCACACTTCAATACTTGTCACTCCTGGCAGTGAAGTTCAGAATGTGGCGCATGCAGAAGCCACTGCATCCGCTTGTATCTGTTTTCTGTCTATTTTACACCCATACAATGCAACCAAAGAATGCATGTGAATCCACATGCCCAAGCCTCTGGTTTCAACCTTTAATGTGCGGTGGGTATTCTCGGTTCTGCCAAGACATCTTTGGTGCTAATCATTGGACCAGATTCCTTACAAGTATGGCTGAAGCACCTAAAGATTCTTTTGTATTCAATTTCTGATTGGGCTGTTAAAAGATTCCTTATAAATACACATCAAGACTACTATCTACTTCTTTTTTTCAGGTAGGCAACATCTGTAGTGGAAAATACATGTTGCTCATAAAATATTTTTAAAAGCACCTTATACAAGCACCTGCAAAGCATCTGTAAATGAAATTAATGTTTAAGCTTCAGTTATTTAAGTTCATTTCTACCCTGTTTGTGTTGACATTGATTTCCTTTACATTTTTTAAAGTTGAGGTGTGCATCACATGCAAGCGTTGAACTATGAAAGCATTGAAAAAACAGAACTTAAGCAACAAAAATGCAACAAAAGACAAAAAAATAAAATAACAACAGGTAAACAAAACTATTTACAGGGGTTTCCAATAATTCCCCACTAACTGTACCTGCACAGACTCTGACCAGTCTTCCTCTCATTCAAACAAACAACCAACCAACCACAAAATGAGGGCAAGGACTACCTTATATACCCTCCAAGCCAGCTGGGATGATCCAAAACAATTTTAACGCAATTTTAATCCCAGACTGTTAATACTGTAAAAAAACACCAAAATAATTTACATTACAAATAGCATGTCAATTATAACACATTTACAGCAGTTTCTGATTTACCCGGTTCAGAAAATAAACACATCTGTTCTGTTTTTGGTTTATTTTGATAGTTTATTGCCACCTGCACTGTACATAGCTGTCACCTTCACCTGCACGCCTGGGAACCAATAAAAACACCCTTGCCACTTCATTGGTTGTTCGACTCCATTTTGGAATCTTTTTGCCTGGCTGCTGCGGTCATCCCGTCACATTTGGTGTCAGAAGTGGGATGGCTGGCCACGAGGCCATCGGAGGCGTGCCCAGTGTGTGAGCCGTATGAGGGACCCCCAGGTTAGGTTGACCCCGGTGTGAGGGACCCCAGAGATGGGTGAAGCACGGTGTGAGGGACCCCAGAGATGGGTGAAGCACGAGTGAGTGGGGCACCCTGGGATGGGAGAAGTACGGCAAGGGAACGCGTGAGGGACGACTGTGTGCGTGAAGCGCATGGGCGCGCTTCCCGAAGGGGAGGGCAGTGTGACGGAGTGCCGTCACTACGGTTGAGTATGTGCTTTGACTGCCATACCAACGAGCCTGGCTCTTTGGTGTTGAGGTCAAAGTCGCATGTTTGGTACCCCGTAGACCCGGGTTTGAGGCCGGGTGGGGTGACTGCTCTTACCCTTCGCTACAAATATATTACTCCATGTTTATGAAGATTGCTATATCCAAACAGTGTTGCAACTAACCCTACAGGCTGTGGCCTTTATCATGTATATTTTATTCTGCACAGAGTACTCTCTTCCAGGTACAAAAAGATTAGTAAAGGTGCCACCTGGAGCTGGTTTCTCAAGAGGCTTTTTGATGTTAAGAATCTAACCCGTATCTTTTTTGGTCTTTTGGTTAACACACCAGAGACAAATGTTCAATTGTTCTATTGTGCATACAGTCCTCTCCATTGTTTGCATAATTTTTTTGCTAAGGAAAGGGATGGTGGCAGAGTTATTTATCTGTGGAAGCAGATCACCTAAAAACAATTGCACAGCATGTGTTCATTTTCTTTTGCAACCCACACAAGCCTGTGGTATAAAGACATGTCCAATCAAACATCCGTACTAATCAAGAGAGTGTACATTGTGGGAAAGGAAAAAGTAGCATGCCCTATCAAAGTAAGGCTAAGTTTGACACCATGCCTGGTCAATCATTCTCCCCAGTTTAAGGTAAATTTCATTGTGTAGCCCAGTCACACCTTTGTCATAGCTTCTGTTTTAAGCATTCACCAAACCATTTATGTCTAGTGGCAGATGTTGTGCTTGTTTTTTTAATGTACTAAACCAAATGCATCAATGGTGCATAACAGCTCCCTGCGTTTGCCATTATGGCTGTGGATATTGGCTCCAGTTCTTGCATTTCCTTTTTAGTAGAATTCTATCATTTTTTCCCTGCAAAAAAGAAGGGGGTGGCAGCTTGCAATATGTAAATTAGTTATGTACTGTAATTGGTCCCAATCCATTTGTTCTGGAGGAATGGTTGTGAATTACGCCAAATGAATTACTGTGCTGTAACAATACTCTTATGTGAGTGTTTGATCACCCAAGAGGAGGTCATTTACTCCTTTGAATCTGTGTCCATTTTTGCTGAAACATGACTTAAAATAAACATCCCATGTATATTGTCAAGCAATAGCATTTGCAGGAAATATGGAACATCAGTTTTGAATTCTGGCTTCCTCTTGATCTCCTTATATAATGAAGACCACACATATGGTGTTTCTACAGCTATTTACCAAAGAGGGACTAAACATGATCCACCTGAAATGTTATGGTGGCAAAAAAAATAAACCCAGAATGCTGCTGGGGAGCTCTCAACACACATCCTTGCACTTTCCCTGCAAACGGAGACGGAAATAGATAAGGGGGCCAGGAGGATGACTAAATTCAAAGCCATGGCGTTTTTTGTCACTCTAAGCCTCAGATACTCTGACAGCAATAATCAAGGCCTATTGAAATAGCCAGCCCAATGAATTGCAGCATCAAGAAATCTATAAAGGGTTTTAATGTCAGGAGCCTCCTGTGATTGCTGTGGCTTTTATCTCAATTTTCCCAATCGCTGCGTCACATTTACTATGTGCCTCTGACACATAAGGGAGAGGGAGAGTGAGAGCCCTGGGCACTGCGGGTAATAGTTACTAGGCTTCGGGTGTATATTCTTAATTGATACTAATCACTCCCGCTTGGCAGACATTATTCCCTCTGACCCCCTTGCACTCTGTTGCAGTAATGGGAGGTTTGGTGAGACAATGCGTCTGATAGGGGAGGTAATTCCACCAAGAGCTGTGAGTTTGTGTGCACGCAGAGACAAGCAGACAAAAGAGAAGGCAGAATTGTTCTCTGTTGAATTTGCAAGTCCTGACAGTTGGTCCAAGCCTGGCCAAATATCCCTGCTGGAAGGAGAGTTCAGACTGAAATATTTCACATGTGATCAGAACCTTTGCTGGGATTGATATATCCGCTCTGATACCTCACCAAGAAGTAATGCTTTGGTTGCCATTCATCTAATTTGCTGAAAGTATTTACTATTTGGTTTAAGTAGCATATATGTTGTAAAAAAATCTCTTGGTTATTGTATGGAGATTAGTTTATTTTAAGAGATTCAACTTTTATGGTTCCATTTTACAGGAAAATAGATGCTAAAACATTTATTGCTTGAAACAACATTTTATTATGTCTCTTAAAACTGATAGGCAATGAATTCTGAAATTTTACTGACAACAGAATGCAAGTTACTAATTAGCGTAATGAAAAAATTACTTTATTAAATGAATATGAAAGGTGCACTCAGCAGTAAATTCTGACTTGAAGGCCCTGGTGCTAGTTCCAGGCACTTGGTAAATAGAATACATCATTGTTGAGATGCATGCTTTTGCACACGTACTTGCTAGCCTTGTTTTTCACCAGTTGCCCATTAGCAGCTACTGAGAGCTGAAATTATGTGTTTTCTAATGTTAACCCGGCTGTGGGATTTGATGATATCATATCTGTGATTATAAGATTATGTAACTTCATAAGCAATTTTTTCTCTGTCATGCCTTAAAACTACATTGCAGACATATTACATTATTGTTATTTAGCAGATGCTCTTATCAGGAGTGACTTACATATGTTACAGTTCTACATATTTTCCACTTGTACATGTGGATATTTACTGTGGCAAATTCAGATTAAGCACCTTGCCCAAGGGGAAAACAGCAGTGCCCCAGTGGGGAATTGAACTAACAACCTTTTGGTTACAAAACCCTACACATTGTTACTACACCACACTGCTGCCAACAACTGAAATCATGGGTCCTTATGGGTGCTAGCAGCAGGCATTTCTCCCACCTGATGCTGTATTTGGATGAACCTCTCTATTCTGAGCGAATCTCTTTATATTATACCCTTAGGTATTGTATTTAAGATTAGAGGAATCTGTTTCTTTCCCCAGAAAGAACAAAGTAAAAAAATAAACTAATAGCTTTTGTAAAGTGAACTAGAAGACAATTTCATGTTGCTTTAAAGTTTTCAAATAAGAGATGTTATTAAAATCAAAATTCTGCCAAATTAGAAATGACACCTCATTTAATGAGATGAGAGTACCATAATAATATAGACCAGAATAACATAGACATCATATAGATACCACTGTAAAAACTGCCATTATCTTGAGTGCTCAGCAACATAATCATTCATGACCTCATTTACAGGTATAACTATTTTTATGTTGTGTTATTTTAAATCTTATCATCAAAATCTACAACCAGAAAAACAAAAATCATACATGCATGTGACAACCAATATATTTTAGCTCCATCTGCCAAACACATGACCAGGTGTTACATTTTAATGGTAACACCATGACAATGTCCTTCAATACATCACTGTAATGACTTGAAACAGGGTCATTTTTATCAGTGTTACCATCTTTGACAACAAATTCCAAAGGGCCCAGAAAAACTGCATGGTATATGCATTGCTGAACAATGATATCTACCTTTCCATTGCGTTCAACATATCCCCAAATATATCTAAAGAATGTAACAGGGGAGCATGCATCCCTTAATTAAATAAAATATAATTTGTTCACTCTTCAGATGGTGGCTGCAGTCCTTTATTCCATGAGAGCTGTTTTTGTTTTTGGATTGTAGGTGGTAAGCTGAATTAATGTCTAAAATGTGTTGCCATTAGTTGGCTGCAGTTAGATTTATACAAATACATGACTGCATATGTTCATCTTACCTTGAAACAAAACAAATGATCACAAACCCAAACACCTGGCATTCATCTTCATATAAACAGGGAACCAGGAGCATCTGTCCTTGTGTGAATTATTTCCCTTTTGAAATGTGCCAGGCGCAGCACAGACGCAGTTAGATGATGTATTTTGTAGAGTTGTGGATGTGGTGATTGTTATGGCTTCCATCTGAATCATTGTAAGAACACGTTATATTCATCGTTATGTTTCTTTTCAACATATACATTTACGTTTTTTCCATCTAGCAGATGCTCTTATTCAGAGCAGCCTGCACAGAAAGAGAGCAAAGTGCCTGTAATGAAGTTACATAAAAGATGATACATACAGGACACAACTGCCATGTTCAAACATGCTTCAGCTCCTTTCACAGTGCTGTCATAACTAGTGTGTACTTTTCGATATCTAGCACAGAATATATAACAATAGAACAAAACCTACAGTTAAACCCCAATACACTCTACGGTAAGATTATAGTGTACCCTACAGTAAAACTGCAGAAGGTGAGTTAAGTTTGGGTAAGGGAGCAAAGGTCAAGCCTGAAGAAGTGGATCTTCAGTCTGTGATGGAAGACGGCCAGTGACGCAACTCTGTATACATTCACATATCTTTTCACTCAGGACAACCACAGCCCTTTATCCTATTGACTTTTCAAAATGATGCCTTAAAATCCTCCAACTGGGGGTTGTGCCAACAGAGGTGGCCCTCGGTGTCCAAGACTAAGCACCTCCTGAGGGGACGGCACCACTGGGAAGCGCCACCAAGAAAAAACCGGCCCCGTTTGATTTCGGATGGTCTCGCTGTGCTTTGAGCCAGCTCCCCTGCTCGGCTCTGCTGCCACGCTTTGAAGTGCAGCGTGACACAAATACAATGACCCTTTCCTAGTGGGCACCCAGAGGGCTCACTCTCCAGTGCTCACTCGAGAAATCCCGTGGTCTTATCTAACCTTCAGCGCGGACACTCGACTCACAAAGCAACAATTTGCTCGAGCATTGTTTGCGACTCTGGTTGCGCTTGTCTGAGATCAAAGGGAAATGTTATGGCTTGTTTGGCACCTTGCTTCAGTGCCCTTGGTAGTCTATTAGCAGACTGTGAGTACATACATTTCTGATTGCTTGCTTTTCAAACACCATCAGTGAGTGTGACACTATTGCCCTCTCTGGTTCCATTATAGTAAACAAGTAGGGAACAGTTTTTGTGTATTGTATAGTTCTAAATTATCTTAAAATATCTACTTTTCACTGACCATCATCAAAAATCGGTAACTTGTTTCATTAAGTTGCACACACCACTGGTAACTGCTTCAGTACCATGTGGGTTTTACCCTGTAACTGCATTGTCGCTAATATGCAGTTCAATTTAATTAACAATTCAAACATCATTATGTGCTACTAATCATTGTGTAAAGACAAGAATGTACACTGTATAACAGTCACTAAATTATCAGCGTGGAAGAGTAAAAGAGATTATTTAAACACTGGAGCACTTAAACTATATATTATCGTAAGTCTGTATATGGGATATTATCATGTATGCATCATTTCACAAAAAACTTCCAAAATATTATCAATACATTAAACATAATACATTAAACATGGGTCATAATTCAAAATTACCCAAGGACAGAGCAAAACCAAGGGTCACCATAAAATAGCAAGTATCAGGGTATTTTTCTTTTCCTTTCCTTTGTTTTACATTTGTCAGCCGTGACACAATGAGACCAACGCATGGGCCATTCTTGGTTTAACTGTTTATTCACGGCACAGCACATATGAGCAAAAAACATCCTGTTTCCTCACTTCACAAAAACTTCACAAAAAACACAACTACTGTTATTCAACCTGCTTTGGGCCAAGTTGAGAATTATGTTTAAAAATGAGAGCAATCCTAACTGAGGTATACTAGGGGGATTATAAATATGACAAATGCCATGGCCATGATTGGTGTCTAAGCTATATTTTCAGTAGAGGTTGGATGATGTTATGAATGAACTACAGGCCATGTTCTGAAGGGCAAAGAAAATGTTTTGTAATGAGTTGATATCATTTATTGAGCCAAGCTTTTGGCTTGTATGCCCATTTAAATTCTTTATTAAAGAGGACATAGTAAACCTCTTTAATGATATAATAATTAGCAATTTAATTTAATTTGGATTATTGATTAGGTTTTTTTTTTTTTTCGTGTGTTGATTCATTCTTCATAATGAATGGACAGTTTCATACAATTTCATTTGATGGTTCTTGATAGCGACCAGGTAGACTGATATACTCCAGGCCCATCCTGAAACACTAGTGGGAGCTCAAGTGATGCCATGCTGCACACTTGTTCTTCGGCCACCCTCTCCCAGAGCCACATGCCGTCTGATTTTAAAGCAAACTCTGATAAAACCTTTAGTCTGCCTGATTAAACTATTATTTGCTACATCCCTAATCAAAATGAGTCTTCATTTACTCCCTCAGTACTGATACAAAGGGTCTCTGTGTGTTCCTGCTTGCATGCATTTGTGTATATGTGCACCCGCAATAACAGATGTCTGAGTTTATAAATCCATTTTAGGCATGTTTTGCATTTATGACCTTATGTCCTCATGGTGTCCAGGGACCAGTAAATGCCGCTCTGTGGCGCTGCACGCAGAAAACAGTTTGTCCCTGATGTGTTTTCTCCATGCATGTTTAACCAATCAGAGCAGAGAAATGGAGATGGAGAGAGGTACTACCTCAGATTAATTTGTTATTCATTGACAGCCCTTAAGGCTTTTTTTTCATCACATTACATGCAGCAAAAATAAAATCTAAATTAGTACTACATGAGAAAAAAAATCTTTAGAGCTGTCTCCATGGTGGAAAAGTATCACATAATGCTATGATAAGCTTCCAACATGGCCAGCGTGGAGATTAAAAACTAAGCCGTCCGCGAGTCGGATACGCACTGAAGAACGTTTCACTTCAGCAATCAGAAGTCAGGCAAGGTCGAACATGACAAATGTTCTCATAAACTCAACGAGTGAGCAAAATGAATATGCACACAACTCGGCTACATAAAACACACAATCTGGGTTGATTAACATTGCCTACAAGCTGCAACTTCCCTAACTTGCCATCTGCTCCCAATTAGTGGTGCCATAATGCTTTATGAATCCAGTGCTATCTACAACGATGCCGTGTGTGTGTGTGTGTGTGTATCTGTGTCGCGTTGTGTTCAAGGCGGATTGGCGTGCGGTCGGAATGACAAACGCTTTCTCTGATCAGTGGGTGAGGGCGCTGACCGATGACATCGAGAATAGGTGTGCGGTTTTAGTTTGCGTTGGCGTCACGCTTTGGCCTGGCTTCTGAAACCACAGAACAGCTCAGCGTACAACTCCATTTTAAATCAGAATTCATTTTAAATTCATTTTAAATCAGGTTGTTTAAATTAGCAACTGTTGGAAAGATAATGTATGAAAATATGGATTTTCTGACTAGTTTGATATTAACCTGGGAGGCAGAATGTAGCACAGAAGATACGGGTATCTTGTTTGAAATGGAATACTCAGTGTTAATGTTCCTGGACAGTGTTCTGTATAGTTGGTGATCAGGTGGACTGGTTTAATTGTGTAAGCATGATTTTTTTTTTTGAAGACTAGTAACTTTAGTTTATCTCCCACTCTGTACTAAACGTCATGCTCTCAGCAAGTGCAAAAGTGCAAAAACATAAGAGACAAGGCAAAAAATATGAAATGACAAAATATAGTCATACAAATAAATATATTTACAATCATGTAAGCTTAAAGACTTAGTCCCAATTAGAGTCTTGAGTAGGCTTGTTAGATTTCCACATAAACTCACAGCAGCTATGCAGACTACCTCTGTCATTGACAGTAACAGACGGACTGACTTACATACAGAACATCATCCTCTCCCACTAAACTGGAGGATTATACCATTTCAATTAGCAAGAAGGGTTATTTACAACCAAGTAGACATTTTCCAATTAACGGGCAAAATAAGCGCATAATTACAGTATAATGTATTGCATAATAAATAGCCTGTAGGCTCCAGTATAAAACATGACTTCAAAACTGATATTTGGAAAACAATAATCATTTGAATCAAAATATCCCCTTCCAAAGCAAGGTCGGTAAGCTGTAATACCCCAGGGTGGCCACATACAGTTGCATTAGATGGCCATACATTTGTGTGTACTGCCCTTCATGAGAAATAAGACAAGAGGAAAAACGAGTGACATTAATAATAAAAGGCATATTTAATATTAACTTGTAAAGCTGTATACTATGGTTTTTGATAATGCATAGAAAAATGTAAAGAAATCCTTCTTTAATTATGTTAAGTATGTTTTTATGAGGTGGGAACAGATCTCTTTTTCTCCTTAAGTCTGTTGTTTACACAGCAGCGCATTCATATATATCCCCATTTGTGGGTTTGTCACCAACGTATCCCTCACGAATGGCAGTGAAGGTCTCCTGTACATGTTAATTAGTTATCGTTATGTCATTATGAGGTACAGTTATGGATCTGATTCTTGAAATTATCTGTGTCTATTATTTAGGTCTATTCTGGACACAGTGTACAGAAAGATCAACATACAGGTGGCACACAAAGCAGAGCAACATAGTAAATGGAGGCATACAGTTTTCTTAACAAAACAAATTATCTAAAAGCTGGACAGTGTTCTGTATAGTTGGTGATCAGGTGGACTGGTTTAATTGTGTAAGCATGATTTTTTTTTTGAAGACTAGTAACTTTAGTTTATCTCCCACTCTGTACTAAACATCAGACCTTTGCCTGTCAGAAGAGCAACTAGAGCATCAATATGCATGCGGCAAATATTTCTCTTCCTTATTAACCATTATTGCCTGCTTTGAATGCACAGAACCCTTGAACCACGCAAGAGGTCATTTTGAAGTGGTTGACATTATATGCATGGATATGGAGAGCTTAGAGGAAATAGTTGCTCACAAGTGTGCCTTGATCTATAATCCTGTGAGCAATAGTACAATCAGTACTATAAAATGTTTGCATCAGTGCCATCAAAACAGTAGACATGGCATAGACTGAATAGGGACTTCAGAAAACTTCAAAGTTCAAAACTTAAAAAAAAAACATATAAATAAATATTCAAGAATAACCTGGTACAGTGGAGGTTTTATAGTGTCCTTGTCCCATCATTGCTGTTCTTTCAGTGCTGTGTTTGACTGTGTACTCTCAACAGAAAGATACCAAGAATTTTAATTATAATGCCTTATACAGCCTTTCAATAATTTCAGAAAAACAAATGCAAAAATAATGACTAAAGTACATCAGCATGACTTCAAGATTAATTGACCCCCTTCCCCACCCTTATTAGTAGGTTGATGTTCTGAGTTTTCATCTTACTTTCTGATCTTCCAGAGCACAACTCCTCATGATTAAAGGCATAATAAAGATTACACAGGTGGAAAACATTTCTTATTTTCCCTAAAAATACTAGATCGAAGTAATCAGCATACCAAAGTATAACATTTTGGTAATGTAAGAGGTAGTGGTTTTAAATTGTTGTGGTGGTAAAATAGATCAAGAGAACTCAGGGGTCACAGACTGAATTTCAGGCCTGTGGCAACCTCTAAACCCCAGGGGTCAGAGTTCAAGATTTCAGATGTTTGTTCCTGGACCATTTTGCGTTTCCATATAGATAAGGTTTCAGTCTGCAATATGACCGTAAAAAAAAATCATCTTAAGGGTTGCCATGGATTTAACCTTGCAATGTAGGCTGGAAAGCAATGCAGGCAGAGGAAATATTCCCTAGTCCGCAACTTTCAACTCGAAATCCTTCCTCTGGTATCAATAGCCATTTTGACTGACACATCAGTCAATTATTGTGTTGGGAGAAATATGTTGTTGCTAGGAGACATAATGTAGTGAGGTACCTATTCTGGCTGACTTTTGATAGCCATTTAAATCCTCCAAGGCATGTAAGAGTCAGGCTCAAGACACGTGAGAGTTCAAACCCAGTTTGTTTCAGTGCACTTATGAGTTATTCCCCAATTTGATTATGACCATATGATTTTATGCAGTGAAAAAAACAAGAGAATAAATGTATGTAAGGGAATAAATGTATATAAGTTAAATAGTAAACAAAAGGCATTATGCTTATTTAGCACTTCAGTGGTGTGAATTCAATCATATAAGATGTTAACTTCCCTCTGGAAGAAAGAAAGTATGCAATGCTGATGGGTGTATTTGCTTGTATGACGCTGATGTTCACTAGCAGGAAGTAATAAGCATTTTCATTGATATCTGAATATTGTAAAATAATCCATGGTAAAATACCAAAGGCAATATTTTCCTCCATCATAGCATTTTGTAATCAAAGTCAAGAATTGAATTAGCTTCTGATAATTTAGCCTAGATGATGGTAAAAATATATGCTTTTACATCAGCAATATGGTTAAAGAAAATAAATGTCCATGTCAGGATGTTTAACTGCTTTGCAGTTCTGTCATTGATGGGATATTACATTTTGAGGTCAATCTGTTATTTAATATTTAACAACATATTGGAAGCAGCTGTACATCTTGCTTGTGCATAGCCCAGAACTGGAATGCCAAGAGCGTGGAAATGGGAGAGGAAAAACACAACTATGAGAGCTGCAACTAATTAGAAAGTAATATTTAAAAAAGTAAAATTTGCATAATCAGCAAGATGAAGTGCATTCTGGTTAGTTGATGTGACGACGCAGCAAGACACGAAGAAGCTGTTTTGTTTTTCCAAACCTAAATTTAATGTGCAAGACAAAGATGTTTAACGTCCAGCACACACTTCTTCAAAACCTACCTCGTGCCCTTAGGGCATAGCTATCTGCATATGGCAAGTAAAATTAAAGAATACAAGTGGTGTAGGAGTGAGGAAAGATTTACTTTACTACCATTGCATGGAAAGCAAAGTGGTATGGGAGCAGGGCCGGCACTATGGGGGTACTTTGGGGTGCATTGCAACCCCAGAGGGACCTCAGTGCACCCCCAGTTGTCTCCTTATATCCGGATGTCTACATAGTATTTCTTACATTTTTTTAAGATGTGATTTGTGCCCCCCGTGAATTGCAAGTGCACCCCTCTGTACTTTCTCTGGGCTCTGAACCTGTATGGGAGCCTTTTTTGAATTGTTCTGTGTTCCAGTCAACCACAACAGTGGTGGAAAATGGCAGCACACCATGTTTTTAAACAGCGCAACATATTTTTAAACATTAAACACTGAATTGTGCTGTATTTAAGAAGAAGTTGCTCAATCACAGAAACTGCGGGTACATTGGGTTAAGTGCATTTTTAAGTGCATTTTTTATGTCCTTAAAAAAAGAAAAAGAAAGAAAAATTAGGGCTGAATTTCATGGTTTAAACTAATCACCCTGATTTGACATACAGTAAATTACATGACACACATAGGCATGGGTTTCAGAAATCAGACAACGTGATAATTAGTAAAATATCATTAAATACCAAATTACATTAGATGTGCAATACCCATGAAATACACATTTCATAACTGTATTTGAGGATGTATTAATTAAAATGTCCTAAGGGTAAATGGGACTCAGAGCCAAGTAAGATTATTGATAGAGACAGGAAGGCAGGGATATGGGTGAAAGAGGAGTTTATTTTTGCTCTCAGCAAGTGCAAAAGTGCAAAAACATAAGAGACAAGGCAAAAAATATGAAATGACAAAATATAGTCATACAAATAACAAATATATTTACAATCATGTAAGCTTAAAGACTTAGTCCCAATTAGAGTCTTGAGTAGGCTTGTTAGATTTCCACATAAACTCACAGCAGCTATGCAGACTACCTCTGTCATTGACAGTAACAGACGGACTGACTTACATACAGAACATCATCCTCTCCCACTAAACTGGAGGATTATACCATTTCAATTAGCAAGAAGGGTTATTTACAACCAAGTAGACATTTTCCAATTAACGGGCAAAATAAGCGCATAATTACAGTATAATGTATTGCATAATAAATAGCCTGTAGGCTCCAGTATAAAACATGACTTCAAAACTGATATTTGGAAAACAATAATCATTTGAATCAAAATATCCCCTTCCAAAGCAAGGTCGGTAAGCTGTAATACCCCAGGGTGGCCACATACAGTTGCATTAGATGGCCATACATTTGTGTGTACTGCCCTTCATGAGAAATAAGACAAGAGGAAAAACGAGTGACATTAATAATAAAAGGCATATTTAATATTAACTTGTAAAGCTGTATACTATGGTTTTTGATAATGCATAGAAAAATGTAAAGAAATCCTTCTTTAATTATGTTAAGTATGTTTTTATGAGGTGGGAACAGATCTCTTTTTCTCCTTAAGTCTGTTGTTTACACAGCAGAGCATTCATATATATCCCCATTTGTGGGTTTGTCACCAACGTATCCCTCACGAATGGCAGTGAAGGTCTCCTGTACATGTTAATTAGTTATCGTTATGTCATTATGAGGTACAGTTATGGATCTGATTCTTGAAATT
Source organism: Megalops atlanticus (assembly GCA_019176425.1). Classification (NCBI taxonomy): domain Eukaryota; kingdom Metazoa; phylum Chordata; class Actinopteri; order Elopiformes; family Megalopidae; genus Megalops; species Megalops atlanticus. Next base: position 36,101,005 of record CM032879.1, on the reverse strand, counting down.
ATCTGTGTCTATTATTTAGGTCTATTCTGGACACAGTGTACAGAAAGATCAACATACAGGTGGCACACAAAGCAGAGCAACATAGTAAATGGAGGCATACAGTTTTCTTAACAAAACAAATTATCTAAAAGCCTTGCTTATTATTCTGATTTTAACTTTAATTTTCCAAAATGAGTTTGGACCACTGACATCTTTCTGTAGATAATGATGCTATTAAGAAGAAAACAATGAAGAAATTCTTATTTCCCCTATATAAATACCAAATCCTAAATAAACTATGTAAACATGAATAATCTGACATTTCCCTGAATGTGGTCATATTAGCAACAGAAAAAAAAATCTGCTGCTGTTCATTACAGGTATGTAGCACAAGCCCAAAATGTTAGCCATTTCTGGATTTTAAGTGGGTGGGGGCACAGGCCCAAGACAGACCAATTTACGTAGATATGCAAGGTCAGGAAAAAGGCAAAATTGCTACACAAAGACCAAAGACCAAGCTGCAGTTAATTAAAGCAACTAGCCTTGTGAGCAGTACAGAGCAGAGGCTTTCCAGTTTTCAAAAGGACCTGCCAACAGCCTTTAGGGCTGCCTCCCTTCAATTAGTGCATTAAAATAATTGAAAATAATTACGATCATCATTAACAGAATGGCTCCGCATACATTGGGTCTTTTTTGGGGGGTTTAATTGTTCTGAAGCGAAAAAAAAGGGTCATCCTCCAGCAGCAGGGTTTGCCAGAGCAGCCAATTATGAACTTGTCAGATTAGAGGGAGAAAACTGTTTAGAAAGCAGCACTGCAAATTACAGCAGCTAAAACTAACCATGCTTTTCACTCAATTCTATTTGGATTACTGAAAGACAATTTATTATTTTCTGCAATATATGAAAAATGGTCTTTCCGATTGGACACGGTTTGGTGGTGACCTTGAAGTATAAGACCCGCGGGCACATAGTTATAGCTACATGTCTCCCTGAAATTGGCAAAAGGAAAGAAACAGTATTCACAAACAGTAACACAATCTTGAGGTCTCTAAATCTGACACATTTAAGAGAAGTCAAATGGATGATGATAGTTTAGCCCATGCATGCTTCTGTATTTTAAATGTCCTGAAAATTGAATGTATGTTTATCCCTTTAGTGGCATTTTAAAAGTGATTTATACTGCATTTTTAGAGCTTGTGCTGGACTGCTATTTAATTCACTCTAAAGAGATATTATAAGCACATTGCACATTTACTCTAATACATATCAATGAAGTCCTGAGCAATTTGGTAGACCCCATTTTATTTACCTATTGAAATGCATGGTGCTATATACAAGCTTGATGTTTGTCTTCATTGTGTTTGTCACATTTAAATAGTTTGCTTTACAGCTACAGCTTTTAACTATATAAATCATATGTATTATTAATCTGACTTTGCTGATGCAACATTAGTTATTTAGCATGAAATGGTGTTGTGGTAACAGATTACTTTTTATAAATAGTATAGTTGTTTTTATCTTCAAACAGCAACAATGAAAACTATTTTAAAGTGCCTTTCTTTCATGTGTCACTCAAGGTCACCTTTAAATGTGCTGTATGGCTTGTAAGTGTAAATGTTCCCTTTATGAACCTACTAAGGTCATTTACCAGAACATTCACTATGTCTCTGTTCTGTAAACATTTCTTAATTTATTTCACCAGCATTATGAAGGAGTTCCTTTTAGTAAACAGCTAATCATCAAGCCGCAGCTATCCTTAAGGTTGGTAGGTGGGCCTACTTCAAGACAACTGCATGCTTACGTCATACAGACTGAATTGGACTCAGGCTGCTTAACTTCCCTACTGGGGGAAGTAATCCCTCTCTTGTCTTGGCTCTGAGGGGTGATGTTACCCTCAGTAGATGCTTCATACTGGCTTCTGAGCTTTGTCTGATCACTCACAGGATGAATATTACTTTGGAACAAAACAACCTCCACCTCAAGCATTTTTCGGACAGTTAAGATCTCATGTCTCAGGGTGGGTATTTATGTCTTTAGTGTGCAGTGAAATGTGGGTTGTGGTGATGTTGCAATACTCTGAATAGACATTAAAATAACGGCAGTGATTCTTAACCCTTTGATATGAACTTTATAAATAACAATATAAATAACAAGGCGGTAGGGGTGAGAATTTTTTTGGGGTGGGAGGGGAGGACATGGTTAAAATAATGTTCTTTTTTATTTTTATTTTTGCATTTTTCCCCCTTTTTAAGTCCACTTTAGTAGTCACCATTTATGCAGTTAGGATCATTATGTTAGGCGCATGGAATTTACTGTCTGAGTCCTTTAAAACAATGTTCTGTTCTGTGCTTGAAGAGCTTCCTGCAGTTTCATTCAAAGTTATCTAAAGACTTGGCTTAGCCTCCTTACAACCCCACAACAATACAGCATTTTAACACTACAAAAACTGTCCTGTTATTAACTGCAGTTAATAAGTGTATTATAAATTATGAATGCATTGTTTATGTTTATGTAATGTGTTTTTAAAAGTAGGCCAGGGTTGCCAGATTGGGAAAGGTCCACACAATGATGTAAAAAGAACTGTTACTGTGCAAAGGATGAGTGTTTTACCACAGAAGAGGCAATGCAATTACATTAACTGATGTTTTGCAGTATTAACAGATGTGTAACAACCATTCATAAATGCTGATGTATAATATGCAAGATGTATAATAATGTATCATATAAGATGTATAATAAGCAATTATGGGACATGTCAAAACTGACGTATCTGCAGGTTCTGAAGTATCAGGTTCTGACCCAGTGTGTCATCCTCAAAAAGAGCCAAATTGTATGTTACGGGACCAGTCTCCCTGCATTGCTTTAAGGATGAAACATAACTAAATGAGTCAGAGTTTGTTTAAAGGTTCCTGGTGCATCAAGTCATCCTTAAATATGAGTTAAAAATCTGATTTATGGGACCTGAACTTCTGTGGGCAGGCATGAATGTTACTTAAACAACTGACACTGAATACCTCACAGTGAATAACTCTTTCTCATGTCATTCTCCAGCATATCCACTGGCCTGGTGGTCCCTGCAGGTCACACACAGCGCAGAGAATCACACCTGGCCAGTGACCACAAAAAAGTGAAGGGGACATTAACTCTGATATGCTAGCCAGCTCCATCATCTTCTCTGGACAAACAGCTCAGCCCTGAGGACACAAAATAGCCCCTGCATCCTACCTCACCACTCTCTGGCAGACGGACTGCCAAAAAATGACTCGGTAATGACTCATGAACATGTAACATGTCTATTTTTCCACATATTTCCAGGAGTTTATCTCAACTTGCAAGGGTCGGGGAATAGGTTTCTCCCATCCAATCTCACTGTAAAGTGACTGTTTAAATTTTACATATGGTGCTATACAGAAGGAAGCAGCCATTCCTTTCAGTGCCTCTATTTATGTTCAATTAGAGGAATTATGATAGAAAGAGCTTATACATTGTGAAAATAAATTAAAAGTATGAACCAGGTAGGGAAGAGGATTTGAAGCTGAATGAGGTATTTCAAAACACAGTATGTTCTATGGAAATATACATCTTTGGACAAAATGCTAAATGGACAACAACCCACATAGCATTTGAGGTAGTAAAGGATTTTTTGGTGTGCCAGTGATACAGTCAGGGCTTTCAATGTGAAATGTGCGAGCAGGTACCTAAAATTGTTACATGCAAAACCATTGTATGGTCTTTTGTGGTATCTGTTTGTCTGCAGCTCTCTTTGATAGAAAAACGTATATCAAAAAAGTAGATAGTGATTTCAGAATAAAGTAGACATAGCTAAGGGAAGGAGGGAATTCACCTGTAGAATAGAACAAAAATAGAAAAAAAGAGAATAGAAAAAAGAATAGAAAGAGAATAGAAAAAAAACTCCCAGCTTTGTTCTTCAGAACATACCAGATTCTTCTGGCTCCTGATTCTTCTAAATAATTTTCTGATTACTTCTGGTTTATTAACATTTATATGTTGAACTATTTAATACTAACATAATCATATCAGCATGTAAAATATTAGGATGTAACGAGCAGTTCATTCATGTTTTCTTTATCATCAACAGGGCTGTATTGTAAAGTTTAAACCCACACACCTAGAGTAATTGCTAACAAACTGTTTTGTGTTAAGTAAAATTGATGCTAAAATGAATTTTATTGATATAAAGCAGCATGGGCATAAAATGAAGCAATGAGCTTCAAGCACTTCTGAAGTCAACAAAAAAATGCATTGAGCAAGTAGACATGCCTGCGATACTGGAGGCAGGCAATCATTTATCATTTTTTGGGCCCTCATATAAACCCAATTATGCATCAATGAATTTCACAAGCAAAGGAACATACTCTGCAAGTTCTAATATAACTTCTACAATAAAGTTAAACGTCTACCTCCATAAAGTGCTTGACGATTAAAAGAAATAATACAGAAAACAGTGCAATACAACTTTAAAAGGGACTAAGCCTCCTCAAGGAAAACTATCACTCAAAATATTCTGCTTATTAGTAGCCCAATCACCATAAACCATTTCACTTTCCTCCTGTCTGAAGTGAGGACGTAATTGTGTGCCCTCATGTGCTAAAATCTTTGATTTAATTGAGGTAGGCAGAGATCAGTTTCATTAGCCTCTGAATTCTGGCTTTCAGTAAAATGTCTGCTACTGTAATGTGACCATGCACTTTACATAGATGAGATACAATGTTGCAGATATGTCGATGGCCCAAGAGTATCAGAACATGTACAGTATTTTGTCATTTCAAGAAATGTCAGTGGTGATGCACCAACTTAAATTCAGGCAGACATGAACTCCACAGTGGAGCATATTGATCATTTTGATTCAGATTTACTTCTTCAATAATCAATGTAAAATAATTCTCTGTAGAGCAGTGTTTCTCAACGGCACCCTGTCCTGCATATTTTGTATCCTTGCTCTACCTACCTGACTGAACTCACCAGTGGCACATTTTATTAGCTGAGCACACCTGATTTAATCAAGCAGCAAGGATAGATAGAAGATATGCAGGACAGGGTGCCGCGAGGAGCAGGGTTGAGAAACACTGCTCTAGAGTAAAATGACAGCAAAATCTGATAACACATTTGTCTATAAGGCCAAATTACATCACGTTACATTATTGGCATTTAGCAGACATTCTTATCCAGAGCGACTTACATCAATTACAGGTTTTTACAATGTTATGCATTTATACAGTTGGATATTTACTGAGGCAATTGCCATACAGAAACATAGTTAAATTGGCTTTGCTGCTGTTTATTGACTGTGCTCATCTGTCTACAATCAAATTTAAGTTAGTTTAGCAGCAAAATAGCAATTTAACTTGTTTTTTTTCTTTAAGTATCAGCACACATTTTTGAACTAGAAAAATGCACTATGCTTATTGAGTTCTGCTACTGCAGACTCTTGGTCATCATCAGCAAATGACACAGCTCAGACTCAAACCTGGATCTGCGAAGTGGGACTCAGCCAGTGCTCAGAACAAGCTCTTTCACTGACTCAACAGGTTTGCTCTTGTGTTTTACCTATGCTTTTAGTGCCACGTATGCAACATTAGCAGTGTCGCCAGAAAACTGCAGCCAGCAGGGGGGAAAGTGTAGAACGAAATGCTTGAATGTTTTATATGATGCTAATCTGCTGCTACTCATCCAGTGTCTATGAAATGAACTCCCCTCACATTCTTCAACTTTGTAATACCAATAACAAGGAATAGATAAGGATAGAGAACTCAAGATGTACAGGGCAAAATAAGAGGCGTGTGTTGTAATATTATTTGGTCTGTGTGGGCTATTTGTTTCAAACATTTGTTTCAGATAATATTTCAATTTTTAATGCTTCGGAAAAAAAGTATATCAGAACATTTTAATGGACCCAGGGCTCTTCCCTCAATATTTATAAACTATGTTTTAAGTCAAAGTTAAGTTGGCAAGAGTTGGCAAAGAGGCAAAAAAGGCAGGAAATTCACAGGAGCACCTCAGCTTTTCACTTGAACCGTACACTGACATTTACAACTTCCATTTCATTGCCTGGCAGATGCTCTTATCCAGAGCAACTAGCATAAATCACGATTCTTACATGATATCCATTTAAACAGCAGTGTATTTACTGAGGCAATTCTGAGGTAAGTACTTTACTCAAGGGTCAAAGTGGGGAATTGAACCCAAAGGTGTGCACAGGTCAAAAATTTGACACTCAAGTCCAAATTGACCTGTGTACTTTAAGTAGTATTTAAGATAATTATTATTAGGTTGGAATATGCATGGGAATAGCCCTAAAGGAAAGAGTCCATACACTGTTGATCTATAAAATTATTAAAGTGTTTCCTTCTTAGGAAACCTGAAATCGATAATAAAAGTTCAAATATTTTCTTTATATTGGTGAGCTCTGTTGCGGTATATGTGGGCATGCGACACATTCTGTGTTTATGGGTGCTTTCATCTGCCTACAGTGCTGAATGCTGCATAACTATTATAAAATAAAACTAACGTGCATAAACATTGCCTACAGAAAAAATGTTCCTAAACTATTTTAATTGTGAAATTTGTTTGAGAGAAGCAATTGATGACTGGTTGTATCTGTGACATACCACCTAGTCCCTCCCAATGAGTAAACCTTGAGCGTTACATGTGTACAGTATATCTAAACACATACTAATGCTGACAAAACGGTATCAAAGAATGCAGATTTTTAGTGACCTGTCATAAAAAAGTGCTGTTAATGTTTAAGCTTGAAAGGATGAATGCCATTGGAAGAGAATGTTTCACCGGATTCTACTCCACTTTTTGCTTTCACACGAACAAAAGGATAAGTGCTGGCAATTCTACACAGTACATTTGCTGAATTAATTGTTGTAAAATGAAGTACCTTTCAACAAAACATTCAAATCATACAATCTGGAGAGGATCAGCTGCCATTGTTATTTCAATGAATCAATCACTCACTGTCAGTGTTTATTTATTTATTCCCCCCCCCCCAAAGTCTGCGCTTTTTCAGCATGTCTTTTTGAACTTCGCCTGTGGAGTATTTATGTAATTTTCATTTTTATCTGCCGGTCTATTATTTGTGCATAGAGCATTTATGCAGATGAGTGGAGAGTATCATAGAGCGTTAACTTCATTGTTTGAGAGGAAGTGCTCAGCTGTGGGGGAACATTTCAGTGGCGCACATAATGCCTCGCTGAGGTGACTCACAGAAGTGTGGGATGGGATGTCAATTTGAATGGCTTTTCCCATCTAGACGCCGCATTTCAAAAAATAGTTATGAAACTGTCTATGCGGTAGCTGATTATTTGAAATGTCAATGAGGAAAATGATTTGAGGTTTTTTAGTCACAACACCCTGTATTTTGAACTACAGCAAAAAATGAAAACTCCTGTTAAAAAACATTAAATGTTATCATCAGCTTTTCTAAGTGAAAAATGTTCTAGCCCAGTGCTGATTTTGTGTTTATATATGTGCCCCAGTCTACATATTAAAAATGTTGTCACTGAAAATTGAAATAAATATTTCAGGTGAACTCAAGATTTGGCAGGCCTGCTACTAGGTCAAGTTGAAAGACTGCAAAATACTGCAGCGAATACCAAACCTCTTGCTAATTCTGGGAAAGAATCAATGTATGAAAATGGGAATTTGGATTTATCTTCCTCTTGCCTTTGCTTCTGGTGCCAATGGAAAATACATTTTTTGCCATTTGTTCCAGGTGATGGATATAGATTTTTTGCAGGTATCTACACTGTACTGTTAGCAATGCTCTTCAGAAGGAAACAGGTCTCTGTCCTTGTACTGTTTCCTATATGATCATGGTGTCTTCATACAGATTGTATATGTGACCAGAGGAAATGGAAATTTCATAACATAGGAATAGAAGAGGCAGAAAACAGACTTTACCATGATGTGATCATTTAAAAGGAATCTTCTAATTACAAAAGCAGAATTCATTTCATGGTCATAAATGCAGGTCAACAGTTCAGGTACATTGGAATAAACCAAATAGCTAAAATAAACTAATGGATAAGGTATAAATATGTATATAATGTATGTAATCTGTGTATAACATGTATGCAGTATGTGGTTGGTGACCTGGCATGATTGCCTGTTTGTCTGTTTGGGTGATTTTAAGCCAACCATGGTATAAGCCTGTCCATGTAGAAGTGGGTCTTATGCCGGGCAAAGCAGGGCAATATAACTGTGTCTCTGGCTGAGATCAGGCTAACAGTGAGAGACAGCATATGGGTGGGATTATATGCCATGGATGTGTTCCTGTAAAGGTTCATTTAAAACGAGTTGAATCAGACAGGAGCCTCATGGGTAAATTAGTGCTGATGAACATACACGGCACACATTTGTTAAAGCAATGTGTAGATCGGTGCGCAGACCTTCAAACCAGCTTGGCATGAGAATAAAGTGGACAGATACAATGATCCGTGCGGGCAGCGAACGCACAACAGTGGTAAAATAAAAAGCAAAGGCAGACAGAGCGGCAACCCCAGGTCTGTGACCAGGCACAGTGACATAGCACGATGGAGGAGGCTTAGCTCATGCATATAGCATTAAGGCCAAGTGCGTACCAGCTGCAGAGGAGGAGGAGATTGAGAGGCACTCCTGCACCTCCACAGAGCAGGGAGAGTAAGTGGGAGGACAAAGCAGCAGTGCAGTATCTCGCCTGACTGAAATAGACTAACACCACGACCTGCAAACTCAGAAACGGTGAGGAGTTTACTTGACTGAGGGTTAGAGGTTTTAAAGGAAAGCATGAAAGAACCACAATCAACAGCTCTCACATGGCTGCATTACTCTGAATAGCTCCTCTGACCTTCGCACCCATGCTTAATGCCTTTAATATCCCAATATTAGACAGACAGTTAAAATGGGAAAAAAATGTAGTGGTACCATAATTTACCGTTCCTTGTACATGCCATTACAGGATCTAACAAACAAAGAAATGTATTAATTTTCAGAGACTGTGTATGTATTTATAAGTATTTAAATTGCCCCTCTACCCCTCTATTTTTTCCATGAAAAGCTCGCAAAAGAGTAATATGGGGCAATATTACAAGGTAAAAAAGGACCTCCTGTGAGTGAGCAGAGGTGACAGAAGACAAGAATTTTTTTTTTCTTTACATGTGACAGCACAGCGTAGAATGCGCATGCGAAAGAAATTGCAGAAGTAGGTCTGTGCTCTACTGTAGGTCTGAAATGGTTGTCCTGAGCAGGGCGACAAAGGATGAACACTTCTGGCACCGATTTACCACTGTGCGCTTACATATTGTGGCCTTGATGAAACCCAACGGTGGTCGTGGGCTTCTGCCTTCCACTAAAGCTGAAGTGCCCCAGTTTTCCCATTGTGTGAAACGAGCACAAGCATGACAGTATTGCAGCCTGGCCTGTCTTTTGATCGGCAAACTAGAGTAGCCATGCATTTTAATTGCATTCAATTATGAAAGGAAGTACGTGTCTTTTAATTTACCTTCAAAAGAATATGTTACAATGAATCTTATATATAAAATAGAAATAAATAAAATATATGTATAGGGAATGAATATATATATATATATATATATATATATATATATATATATATATATATATATGTGAATATGTTCAATTATATAACACTTTCATAAGGGCTATTAAATATTCTTTCAGTGATGGTTTGTGCGGCTCATTAAGGATGGATGGAAGGGCAGGTATCTTTAATTTTTAACAAGGTCTAATATGTGCCTTTTCATTAATGGTCGCCCAAAGGCCTCTTTGTTTTATGGACAAGAGAGGCTGGAATCTTTCATATTCCGAGAGTCACAAACTGGAGTAGGTGCCTTGAAAATACAGCTTCGTGTATGTGAATTTTTAATTCAGTCATTGATTTAATTCAAAAGAAAAATCAGAGCAGCATGCCGGTAGAAAAGCCAGCTTTGGAAATTTAACACATGGACTGCACAGTCCTGATAATGTCAGCAGCTAGCTGGATGTAGCTTAGGTCAGTGGTCCATGGGAAGGTTAAGAAAGAAACACGGAACTCTAAGTAGAATTGCAAATCTGCTTTTGCCTGATACTTGCAGTTCTGTTTTCAAAGGATGTTGCATGTTCCAGTGACTGCTTATTGTTGCCACTGCTCAATAATGCAACAGAAATGACCTGGAATAAGGCTTTCAGAACTCAAACACAACATTTGGGTTGGAATTCTGGATTAGCCTCTTACTACGAAAATAAATAAACAAATAAATCTTCAGCATTAAAATGCAAGGGGTGGTAATGTCAAATGTACTGAGGGTTACTGAAATATGTGTAATACAAATGTGTTAGTATTAAACAGAGGGAATGTTATATTTCCTCATGCTATCGGTAACAAGTTCCCACAACTCAGGATTATCATTTTGCGCGTATAGACCTGTGTAATCTGTGGTCTGAGGGAACCCACCAAGGCTTGGCTGATGAAGATTGCTCATTTTTCCACTGAAGTACCCGGCTACATTCTATCACAGACACCTAAGCAGAGGAAAAATGTGCCACAATGACTCAAAAAACGAAGTATGAGTTCATGAATTCATATCACTAATAAGGTGACTGTAAGATTTGTAACGATGCCAGAGCTAAATGTCATGTAATGATTATGACATAATGATTATTATGATACAGCAATATGACCACTTAAGCAAAGCAGCATAACCATGGTTTATTATGAGGAAATGTTCCATGAGGATGCATTGGTGTCCCAGTCATTCTTACCTCTTATTTTCATCCTCAGAATGATGAACGAAATACATGTAAAAACATATTTTCACAATGCTCCTTTCCTTTGACATAGACATAATCTAACAAAAAACTTTTAACTTCTTTCTCTTCTCAGAATGTATTCTTATAAAACACCAATCCAAACAAATATTTTAACCACTTGGAAAAAAAGTCTTGTTCTCTTTCTCTGTAGCCAGGACTGTAGGTTCCTTGTACTATAGTGTATCTTCAGCAAATTTCAGGTTGGTACTTGAGGAGAGCATTCATAAAACAGCTTTGTAACCATACTCATATATATGGAGTCAGTTGTGCATATGGGTTTCGAACTGATTCTGGCAATTGTTACCGTTTTCAATATAAGTGGCAGATATTACATTTACACCAGTATTACTCCTGTCAATATACTGTAATTCCTATAATCTGATTTTTTATATGTATATACTCTCAGCCATGTTTGCCACAAATCAGACAGCATAGACTGGAACAGGTTGTTGTCTCTACTGCTGAAACTTCAACTCACTCATCCCAGGTTACACAAAATGTAGACACTGGGTAAATTGCATGTTTTAGCAGTGTTTTGCCTAAGGTGGCCTTGGTGCCTGGTTTTATCTGTGCAGGCACTGATTTTATTGGTAGAAAACATTAGTTTTCTCCAAGGGCTAGGTGTGAAGTTGCTGAAGGAGTGACTGTGTCTGCCAGTACTAAATGATACGCATACAGTTTGGTTAAAGTGACTCTAGGGGGTTGGCAGGTGAGGTGGTTGCGATGTTGTGTTTTGGAAGGTTAATACTGTATAGCTGGTTATATTCTGTTCAGAGGTGGAAAGGTGTGGGAACTTATGGGAAAGCCATTCTCAAAGTGAGAATCCTAGGGGGGGTTATCCTGTTACCCTATGCAGAGGGATACCACCGTGAAGCACAGTGCTAATAAAACAAATTTTTTAGAAATTCTCCATGCTGTAAGTTCAAACAAGTTTTTTGTGAAAAACAAACTTGAACATTTGTACTGTCACTTCTATCATTTGATTGGCTATGCTACAAAGTGATGCCTAACTAAATGTAAGGTAAGCCAAAAATTATCAAACGTGATACAGAATTTTTTGGTGACATCATTACACACAAGAGGGTTTTGGGGTTGTGACAAACTGTGGTGATTAATTGGGTCCTAAACCTGGACTAAAAGATGGGAAGCAAATGCCCTCTTGTCAGGATGTGCATATGCCTCCCTAAAGCCCTTTCAGCTGGTTCAAAATGCAGCTGCTCGTATTCTAACCAGAACAAAGCGCTCTGCGCACATCACCCCAGTATTAGCCTCTCTCCATTGGCTACCTATCAAATACTGCATTGATTTCAAAATACATCTTACATTTATAGCCTTAAATGGGCTTTCCCCTCCCTACCTTAAGTACCTTCTCTGCCTATACACTCCAAAACGAACTCTACGTTCCCAAAGCGTGGGACTTCTCATTGTTCCAAGAGTGGGTAAAAGTACTGTAGGCGGTAGAGCCTTTTCGTACTGAGCCCCTCTTTTGTGGAACAATCTACCCACCGAAGCTCGGGGTGCAGACTCTCTCTCCGCCTTTAAGTCTAGGCTAAAAACTTATCTCTATTTTAAATCCTTTAGTTGAGGGACACGGCACTGTGCTGGCATTGATCATAGAGTCTCTGGTGGACTAAATGGTCATTGCTGTCACTACATCATGGCCTGGGTACTCTGTGTTTCAGCTGATCCAGCTATGGTCTGGTGTTGACTGCCTTAGGGTCACCCTCATGATCATGCTGGCCCCTTGCCTCTCGTCCCCTAGGTATGCTGCCATAGTGTTTATCTGCCGGGACTTTTTCCTTATTACACACATGCATCCCTCTTCCCTCCTCTGTTCCCCCCCTTTGCCTTTATGCCTTTATGTTTCCACTCCCGCACTTAACATCCACTAATCACTGTTTTCTATTTGTTTCCTATCCCTGCTCCGGGCTCCTGCCTGGAGCTGTAGCCCAAGCAAGTCACATCCCGACTTCCAGTCCTGCTACCCCACTGCCCTGCCCTGCCCTGCCCTGCCCATCAAGCCAACTGCGTGCCAAGAACCGGACATTCTAGGATAGATTTTATAATTACTCTATTGTTAATTACTGCTGTCTATCAACTCAAATGTCTTAAAGTACATTGTACAACTTTAAGTCTTTCTCTAATTCTATCCGCCCAGTGCCGGCCAGAAGCAGATGGGCTCCCCCTCTGAGCCGGGTTCTGGTCAAGGTTTCTTCATGTTAGTTAGGGAGTTTTTCCTTGCCACTGTTGCCTCAGGCTTTCTCACAGGGGGTCTCAGGCCTGGGAACAATGTAAAGCTGCTTTGTGACAACTTGTGTTGTAAAAAGCGCTATACAAATAAAATTGAATTGAATTGAAATTATCATCATTGAGAAGAGAAAGGCTAATTGTCAGTATGGTTATAAAAGCTGTTGGCAGTTACAAAACATGTTGATAAAATGTTCCATTGTGCTTTGTTCCAGAACAGAATGATTTAAACTTTCAATGATGTTTACACATTATGCCCAGTAAGTACATCTTTATCATGGGGGATTTTCACTTGGGATCCTGCTACTAGTTCCCTCTAAAAGTTGGTCAGGTCCCAGTGTGTGGTTTTCCATCTATTCTAACTACAGCGTACATATAATGTTATTCTATCTACTGTCTTGGACCTGAGGTGGGATTTGAAAGTGGAGAGAGTGAAAAAGTTTAAATGATCTATTACAGAGGAAGATGAAGATGCTTGCACTTTAATTTAGAGGTCTCATATTTTAGCATGTTAAAGTGAGTGTCTGTTGTGCACCTCCCAAAACATTTGAAATGCCCCAACCAGACCCCTAGCTTACATACGTTTCAGTACTGAACTTTTATGAATCTTCAAACTAAATATGACTCTGAGTAAGTCATTAGAGTTCTGGAAATTTGAGCTTAAATGACACCTAGAGAAATGAGAGCTTAACAGTACTGTTGACTGTTGGCTGTAATCTTCATTGATTTTGGCTGGAAACCCTTGGAAACCATGAACTTCAATATAATAAAATAAAATTCTAAGATACCTTACGCTGCAGAATTTAAGTCTGTCTGCAGTTCTATTAATACTCCTAGAGACATTATCTTACGTTATGTTCTGTCTTGCCGCCGGTAGCTGTTGAATCAAATATTTGAATCTATTTTCTGGCTCATGAGAGCAGTACTTGCAGTCAAAAACATTTTGCTTCAATGATTGATTCAGACTCTGTGATTGTGGAATGCAGGTGTGTGAGTCTGGCAGGCGTGAGACAAGCTTACTTGTCTCACCCCTCTCAGGCACCTTGTGATTTGTCAGGTGCCTGTTAGTTGCTTGGATGACATTATCTGAGTAGTGCCTATCCGCCAATGAGTGCCCACTCCACTGCAGTGTGCTGTGTGACTTATAGTGTGATTTGTAGTTACAGTGTGTGTTGTGTGACAGTGCGTGAGTGTATAGTACCTGAGGATTGCATTTGTCTCACTGCAGTGCTCTTGTACAAGTGCAGAGGTTGTTGTGATATTAGCCCAGTCCACAACTGATTTTTCCAAAAACAGGGTTGCATAAAGGGGAAAAATGCATTAAAAACATGGAGTCAAACGTGGTTATGAGGTTTTTCCTAATCTGGGTCTCTATGGCAACATAGACATTAGCTGGCTAGATGCAGTTAATTGTAGCCTAGAACACAAAGAAGAACAAACATTAACCAAACACGCTGATGGTGATATCACACAACAGAGTTGGTCAGTTACTGTATCTTCTGAAATAATTGTGGTCCTTGGCAAGACAGTAGCTGGAGGCTAGTATGATTAATGCTGTCATGTAGGTGCCAGTACCTCAATCCCAATCAGCACAAGCTAAATATCCTCACTCTAAAAAGTGAAACATTAAGAGCAAAACTCAGCAAAATTTTGTTTTTGCGTGTAATACGTGAGCCCCCATGGCCTGTAATCAAACCTTTTCTGTTTCTTATGATTAATTTCTTTTTTCTTTCTGAAATAACACATCTCATTAGACAATAACTCAAGTAGTAAAAATTTGACAAACACACTTTGCTTTAAACATGATTTAATTTTCATAGTATTTAACCACTAGAAAACTTGACCTCTGCCTACAATAGTAATAGTACCAAAGAGTCTGAATAGTGCTGACATTTCATATATTGATGTAGAATGCCATGCGTTGGATGGCATCCAAGTATTGTGCTTTATGCTGTTCGGCAGATGCATGCCCATATGTGGGAGCCCCTTCCAAGAACCATACTGATCCGCCACAGATATTACCTTCCAGCTCAGACAGAGACAGATGAGAGTAGAGAGCACAAGTGTGTATGACACAAAATAGAAAAGTACCATTCACTCAGCCTCTATCTGAGTAGTGAGTATCGCCTGCCCACACACTCAAGAATAATTCTGGGGTATTTGCCATGGGTGCAGCATACAGTGAATAAGAGGGGAGGCACAATCACTCTTAGGGAAAGAGGCAAGTTGACATAAGGGCCCTCTCTAGCTGGCTCTAGGTGTTGAAAATTTAAACAGAAAAACACCCTTTTTGTATTTATATTTATGGAGGCATCTTGATGGCATTAGAAACAGATGAAGAATATTATCTGGAGGTGACTTGAATTTCAAAGCCTTTTCATTGTAGCGGGAGGCAGGTCCTGTGTCTGAATGCATTTATATAACTTAGCATTGTTTCCTTTACAGCAACAATTAATTAATTCAAGTTGTGTCAGTGATAGACATTCCATAAGAAACCGCTGATTGAATGTCTAGCATTGGATGGTTCAAGTCTGTGAAAAGCCAGGTCCAGTCTGTTGTCTGCTTTTTGAGGTTTGTGTTTATAATACTAAAATCTGCCTTCACACTTATATTACCTTTTTCCCACTTAGCAGACACTCTCATCCAGAGCAACGTACAAAGCAAAAGCACAAAGGCCCGTCTAATGAAGTCACCTTCAGCAATCTTTTTTTGAAATCAGTGATTTGATGATGCATAATTGTAATGTTATGTTTTTGTGTGAGCTAAAATGTTCTCCAAGCACTGTATACCATGTTAAATGGAATACAACTACTCATGCCCATCACACAAAATTAGTTTGACCTTTCCATCTACCCCTTTGCTCAAAAAGTTGATATGTTATTTAGTCCACAGTGGAGAAACCGAGACTGGCACAATGGTATATAGGCTTCTGTGTCTTATCTTCTGTCATCATTCTAACAGAGAGCCTAAAACTGAATGTGTTGGCAGCTGTGAATGATATACTTGTGAAGACTTGTTCAAAGTTTTTCTCATTAAATTTGTTTCCTTTTTTCTTTCTTATGGTCTTAGAAGGTGAGCCCATGGTCAGAAGAGGCAGGGGAAAGTCCACCACAGTAAATGAAGTAATGCCTATATGTCTATTAAGCTTCTAACATTTTTTATTTCTTTTAAGTTACAGGTCAGGTCTTCTAAGAGGCATACCCAATTCATAGGTTTACTTCAGTTGGGTTCTCTTCTGTTGATTTTTTTGTCGATTTGCCATGTCTGAAAATTGGTTTTATGAAATCACTGTGTTGAAGCCTTCCTATTCTTGCACGTTCTTATGTTTTATGTTTTACAGAACTGTAAAATATGTGGCATATTCCAGCAGACTGTTGATGCTTGCATGACCAGGACATTTGGGCTGTTGATGCTTGCATGACCAGGAAATTTGTGCTTTCAATCTCAATTTCAAATATGCAGTGATTGTAGGTTCCATTCTCTCAGAGTTTATCTAATCATTTGTCATATTAAATAAGGTTGCAGTGATTGAAAATGAAACAAAATTATGCTTCCACATGAAATCTGGAGCAGTGCTTGGCTCTCAATCAATACATTCTTCCTTTTATCAGTTACAGGCGAGTGAACAGACCAGTGACAAACTACTAGGTTATTACAAAAGCAAATCAGTCACAAGCATTAATATTACTCAGAAATATGATTCTTGCTATTGCAAATTAATAGCTATAAAGTAGAAATATTGTAGTGCAGCTGAATCTTCATTACTTCATTATAGAGGTTATTGAATTACCTCCATGTTCTCCACTGATGCTGTTCTTTCCAACCGGTAGGTGTGTTGACTCTCAAAATCAAATAACTAACATTACAAGGGGGTGTCTACAAAATGAAATGTGTAGGCAGAATATCATTTTTTTTTCCAATTCATATCACAGAGGGAATAAAATACAACAATGGCAAATGTGTTTTGGCATTTGCTGTCCTCATCATCACATCTCAAGAAATTTTGCACAGTATATATCTTTCTCATTTGGGTAGACAACCTTAATCAGACTGAAAGCACATTAACAGTTCGAGAGCACCCCATGATCTGGCCAACAAAACATAAACAACAAATGCTATAATACAAAACAAACACAGCACAGATTTGGAAAAGCTCTTCTCCAAGCTAAATTCTTATTGACAAAATAGAATGGTGTAATTATGTACTTTTGCTTATTGTGTACAGGGGTGTTGGTATGCACTGTATCTTTATTACCACCTTTTAGCCAGTTTCTCTTTTTTTCTCTCTTTCTATTACAGTTCTAGCCTGTGGTTGTCATGCAAAAATACTTTGAACTGGGTTTTGGTAAAGCTCTTCGATTGTGCTTGACAGTAGGCTAAACATTTCTGTTTGCTATTTTCCTCTGAATTGAGTTCTGAATTGCCTTACTGAACTCAGTATGTGTTCACTCATGTTAGCAGAACCACACATTGTATTGAACACACAGACAAAAAATCTGTAGTTCCATAGGATGTTGTTAGAAATGCATTGACTGGCAAACAATGAATTAGGAGTATACATTGTTGAAAGGTTGAATTGAAGAACAGTTTTCTTTGTTTCATATGTGAGATGTAAAGAGGAAACATATAGAAAAAAATTGCTTTGAGGTCAAAGCATGCTGTTTACAAAAAAGAAAACCTTGACAGCCTTCAGGATGTATAAATTCATGAATATCTGAGGGACTCACTGCCTTAATATGTGCATTTCCTGTTGTGAAAAAAGGAAACATAAATTTGTTTTTATTCCTTTAATTTCTAACTAACTAGAATAAGGATTTTTTATCTTGAAATTTCAACTCTGTAGTGTGTGGATTTAAAGATTAACAGTCAACGTTTGCTTTATAAAGTCGTCTTAAACAGGCGGCTGTAGCACGTACCCATAAGATATATGTTTGGCAATTGTGTTTGGTTGAAGAATACCCAAGTTATGTTTGGAGTCTATTGCCTCTAGCCATAGCACTTGTCATATACAGGATTGTTTTGTTGTTTTCTATATATGTTTTGAAATGTTTTGAGCTTCACCAAGGTAATGTTAGTGCTGTAGTAAAAATACAGTAGTCTGTTTCCTACCAGGGGGTTGAATTCTTGAATGAACTAAGTCTATGGTAAATGTATGGGAAACTGGGGTTTATGGGGAATGATCCTTCAGAGACAAACCTACGTTCCTATATCATACTCATCAAAGTTAAAAATAACCATGCTCACCTTCTAAAACAAATATCTTTATGTGCTTTGTAAAAACATAAAGACAACACAACTGTAGAGAAGCACAGATCTGTAGCAGGCAACTGTAGCAGACTATTGTCCACCTTCACTCGTTAGCAATGCTCATAACCAAGCCCTGATTGCCAGCAAAGCTATCTATCTGACAACAGCAGACGACACTGATGTACTAAACACTGGGGCGTCCTTCAAGCTCATAATTTCAGAGATGAACACTTAACACTGAAGGAGCAGTTGCTGCTAATGCTGTTCAGTGGCTGCCCTTCCCATGCTGCCACATGGCCTCTCAATAATGCAGCACTTGGTAACCATCTCCCTGACCACATGTGCAGCTACAGAGCCAAAAACATATTTTACAGGCTGAATAATTATGAGTAAAAACTTTTTCCCCCCCCCAGTTTACAGTTTCCACACTTTCCACTTTCTTTACACTTGTTGTCTCGGCCCTGTGTTTGGCACTGGCACTTGTTCGTATGTGGATGGTGGTGTCCTTGTAACGTTTCAAGTGGTTCTGCTGGATCTTCTGGATTTCAAGTGGTTCTGCGGGCCTTTGGAGTTACTTTGGTTAAGAGAATCTGCTGAATGTCAACAATGTAAGTGTAATGTTCAGTCTCATATCATCTACACATTACACTGAAAAAGAGTGTCTGCTAAGTGAAAAATGTAAATGTACAGAAAATGTACTCATTGTACTATGTTTATACCATACCACATACTGCATATTTAAATGTATAATTATTATTAAGTATGTTTGGTTTATTTCTGCCACGCTATAATTCAGAGATGATGTGGTATGTGTGGGCTCCATGTCATTTTATTGTGAATAATATGACCCACTCTGCTGGTCCACATTTCTGCAAGTTGCACCTTACCCGAACGTATTACTAACAAAATTATCTGATATTTACTGAAATACTTTTATGACAGACTGAATCAGATTTGAAAGAGACAAAACAAAAACACACAATATTCATGTAAGGATCGTATCATTTAATGTCATGCCCAAAGTAAACTGGAATCCCAATCAAAAAATGAAAGAAAGTAGAAAATCACCCTCCACCATTCCAAGAAAATCACAAGCCGTCTGGAAATACCCAGAATTCACAATAATCAAACTACCTCTGAAGTGGGAAAAATGGAAACAATTTTCTATGCATAGACTAAAGCACCTGGTCCAGACTGATTTTTCAGACTT
The DNA here is from genome assembly GCA_019176425.1 of Megalops atlanticus. NCBI lineage: Eukaryota > Metazoa > Chordata > Actinopteri > Elopiformes > Megalopidae > Megalops > Megalops atlanticus. Next base: position 36,081,506 of record CM032879.1, on the reverse strand, counting down.
TGCAAATCCTGTCCATTGAAGAGCTCTCCCTAAATCTGAATTCTTAACTAAGCAAAAGTAAAGGGTGTATCTTCAGGAAAAAAAACAAAGTCCTATGAAAAAAGAGAAGAGAGTCACATAATAAATAGTATTATGGATTTATTTTGAATCAAAATGGGCAACCGATCTTATTGTGTCTTATAGTCAATAACCAAGAGACAATGCTATACAACCATAAGATTCCATGCAAAACATCCATTCATTTCACAATGCTAATACATAAATTAATGCATGCTACATTCAAAACATTTTTCTCAATCACATATTGTTCACACCACACAAAAACAATGTGGGAGGACAATATGCACAGCATGCATGCTGTTTGCACCTCAAATGTACACTCCTCAAGACTTAACACTTATTAAAACTAGGTGCACTAAACCTCAAAATAACTACATATTTTTATACACATGTTCTTCCTCTATTTAAAGTGTAACTGAAGTGAACTTATTCATAGTAACAGCAGACCCTCCCTTTGGTTTCCTTGCAACAAGTGAGTATTCTACCTTTTCAACATGAGCCCTCAAAGTATTTTTAGTTGGCTCTCTTTGACCAATCCATTTATATCTTTATAGGGGAGCATATTTTATAGACCTTTCAGCTGAAACAGACAGTGATCTCTTCATTATTGCTTCTCCCTACATCCATTCTGCATTAGGCATGATAGAGTTTGGCCCTCTTCACTATGGTTCAAAAGTAAAATGCATTTGGGGTTTGCATGATATTGCAATTACTATACAATTCTTCACAAAACCACGATTTTTGGCTTGTTTATAGCTTTCAGAGAACCTTACAATTCTAAAAAAAGGTTTGAGTTTCTTAGTGCCATGGACATTTTTTGAAATGATAACCTTCCATGATGACTTTGGATGGTCTTCATACTTCAATATTTATTGATGGCTATTTGTTTATTTACTTTTGTTGTGTGGTTTGAATTTTTTTAAAAGTAGTGTCCTACCATATAAATTGAATGTGTTCTACTCAAGAACTTCTCTTTCTTCATAGGGAGTCAGGCTTTTAGCAATTTCCATCTTACAGGTGTTTCAGTTCACAAAAGAATGAGTGAAGGAGGTTTGGTTTGCCCACCTCAGCAAATGTACAACCAACGAAAGAAGAGCCCTCAAGGTGAGCCCAGAAACTAAGTAGAGGTTGTCCCCTCTTTGGCATTCCTGGAAACCCTGCAGTAAACCATACTGAACCCTTTGTTTCCAAATATGTAATATTAGAGGTGTGGGTATGTTCCTGAACAAGGCAACTAATGGAATGTTTTACAATAAAGGATAGATAAATATAGGATTGAGTCAAATATTGTATTGTATTGTATAATTGTAAATACCTCTGTAAATTCCTTAAAGCAGAAGAAGAAATGGATGTGTCAAGGTACCAAAAAATACTGAAACAGACTGAGGATTTGATGTTACAAGAACAAGTACCTGGCTCTTTTGAGAAGTTGGTGAAACATACATATATTTTTTGTTTTAACAAAAAAAGTTTGCTTAATTCAAATTTATGTGGCCCTAATTTTGGCTCACATGTTTAGGTATGTGAATGGTAATGACTGTGTATATACCCAGAATTTTAGTTAAAAATTTTAGATTTAATTCTAGTTGTTTTGCCTCTTCAGTTTGTATGATGGAGAAAGTTCCATGTATCTTTTTTAGGAATTCAGCAACATGTCAACTCTAGTGTCATCTTTCATCAGTCAAATGGCACTGTGTACACCAAAAGGACTGATACATGAAAAATCTTCAAAGACTTAAAATGGTAACACCTGGAAAGCTGTTAACATTATCAATTGTTATGAATGATCATTGTTTATTAGATAGTTGCAGACTATTGTCTTTTATATATATATATAAAAAAATCAAACATCAATTATTTTGTAATTTGGAAACAATACAGTGTGCTCAAGCATATGAAGGGTTTTTCATCTAATCTCTAAAGAAGATGGATGAAGGTAACACATGGGAGCCGGTGTCCCAGTCAGAGATAAAAGCAGAGTAGCAGCAGGTAGGATTTAATAGAGTGATACCTTATTATATCTTAAAATAATCACAGAGAAGTGTCATGGTGGGGTGTATTGTAAATGCAAGTGACAACTTGACAGGACAGAGCTAGTAAAAAATTGTCATATATATATGACAGAGTAATTTGGGCAAGACATTTTGGATCATCTTCCTTCCTTCTATTTTTGTTATGTGCTTTGAAACCACTGTTTGAAAAAGTCTGTATATGACCAGCTCAGTGGTCAAGGCATTTACTTTGAATGCTAGCTGAGCTCTACGGCCCAGGTTCAATCCTGGCCATGTCATCAGTCAACGATGACCAGGAGCCCACGGTGATGGAACAAATTTGCTTCATTCTGCCAGGGACAGACGTGGGTAGATCGGTCAGGGTTTGACCATCTCATCACACACCCCTGGGGGGTAGCCCACAGTCTGCCTGTACAAAGCTGCTCATGAAGTGTCTTCCTTTGACTCATGTTTGGCAAGGGAACTGCAGTGTGAAAGGAAGTTATGGCTGACATTGAGTGTTTTTGAGGTGAGCAGGTGTTTGTCTGTGCCACTTTCTGATTGTTACTGACAGCCGCAATGATGACCAACATCTCTGTGATACCTTTGGACATTCCACATTGGGACAAAAGGAGGAAAATTCATTGGACATTCCAAAATTTATATAAAGTCTATACAATTATGGAGAGGCTCGGGAGCTAAGCTCTACGAGTGCCACTGTGTTTAGTCCTGTTGTTTGCCTTTCCACATGGGGGACAGTACCTCATGCTAATGTAAAACTGGGCTCCAGAGGAAGTCCCTGTTATGGTTGGTAAGACCTGGTAATCTGTTATTTCTCAAGCAGGTTGTGGTCAGTTGTGCTATTGCACCAGTTTAAAGGTCAGCCCAGCATCTGGAGTTTTAACAGCGTATCTTAAAAATGGGGTCAGCAGTGTAGCATAGTGGCTACGGAGCAGGACTCATAACCAAAAGGTTGCCGGTTCCATTCCCCACAGGGGCACTGCTGCTGTACCCCTGGGCAAGGTACTTAACCCACAATTGCCTCAGTAAATATCCAGCTGTATAAATGGATTACATTGTAAAAACCTGTAATTGATGTTAGTCGCTCTGGGTAAGAGCGTCTGCTAAATGCCAATAATAATAATAATAATAAAAACACACACTCACATCCCTTGGCCCCCAAGTGAACCATTCATTTAAAACACTCAATCTGATTGCAGGCTGAATCCTATAGCCAGATTTCAAATCCAGTCGTGTCATTTGCTGACCATGACCTGGTGCCCACAATGGGGGAGCAAATTAGCTTCATCCTACTGGGGACAGGGGTGGGTAAACTGACCCTTCTCCCCTGGGTGGTGTGTGTGTCAATCAGAGGATTATACTCAATGTGCTATATACATACATATCTATACTGAATATATACATATACAACATTTTGTTTGTCATTATATTTGTTCTTTTAGTTACATAGTGCCTTGTAAGATGTTGGAAATAAGGACACCCAGCGAATAGACATGATGATGATGGGAAAAATAATGTTTGCACTTGTGCTGGACTCAGCGGCTCTGCATAACATTGAACAATACTTTGTCTCTTGAACACACCCCGAGTGTAATGAGACACATTTTGAGTGTTCATTACCACCACCAGCTGACATCCTATTAGAATCGGGGGGTGCTAATTACCAAAAAGAAGAGTCCCTGAATTCACTGTAAACTCATGTGGTCTCTCAGTATGCCAAAATAATAAACTCATCTTAGATAAGGAAAACTATTGTCCTTCTTTTATCCTTCATACTGTTTCAAGTGAACAGCTTTCCAAATGAGTGGTTTTTAATTTATGTAGATACTTTGCTGGCTGAGAGCATGAAACCCAATGATTAGCCTGCACTTGAGGTGTTCCTAATGGGTGCCCACCTGTGCATTAATTTTGTATGAAAAACTGATGCATGACTTAACAAAAGAAGACCGAGAGGCACATGATTTAACTTGAAAACTGCCAGGCCATCGTTTCTGTCACGTTTCATTCTGGGTTGTAAAATTACACTGCATGTATGAAAAATACACAGCTGATGATGTGTGACAGCACCTAAATATGCCTATTAATTAGAAAACCATCTGGTGAGTGATTTTTTTTTTACTGTATTCCTTTGCGTTATGACTGAACCAACAGAAATCAGAAAACCACGGTCACTTTAGATCTCAGCAGTGAGATGACACATTCCTATAAATGTCTCTCCACTCACTGTCCCTAAGCTCCACCTCCCTTTTGACTACAATGGAATTTTTGATATAAAATGGCTTCACAAAGGCAGTAATTTTCTTGGCCAAAATGAGAACAGTAAACAGACTCAATGCAAGACAGATCTTGTATCATCTTAAAAAGTATTTTAAAAGCTTTGTTTTCGGCTCCCTATTATTTTATAACCAGTTCATTAAAGTGAATCAGCCGGGTTAGTATGCAGCAAGCACTCATCAAACATGCAAAATTATGTTTACAGAGCGCACCTTGAAAAAAATCAAATTAATACAAGTTATTACATTGACATGTACTTGATCCATGTTATATGCTTCTATTTTTTCACTTTGTGACAATTCAGTAATTCAATTTTTGTATGCGTTTATCAGTAAAATAAAAAAGGGCTTACACAATTGTCAAGCTGATTCCGACAGTTGGAATTTCGCATTTCAAACAGGTTCAGAAATGTAACTGAAAGGCCACAGCGGAATGTGAGCCACTGAACTCCAGGGCATGTGAAACAAGCCCTTTAGAAATTTGAAATCTGTATCAATCCGCTGTGCAGTTAAACTTGACATGTACATGACTACTCAAGACCATGTCACACACAGCACAGAACAAAGGAGCCCCCGAAAACGCCTTGGGCTCTTGACATCTGGACATGCCACCAGGCGAGTTGGGGATGGTTTAATCTTGATACCCAAGAAAAAGAAACAGGTTACATGGAAGAATCATTTTTCAGTGTGGGATATGTGATCTTACATACAGTATTTAATATATAATAATATATCCCATAACTACAAAGATCTCATATGGAAGGCATTTGCCTGGGAGAAAAGAAAGTTTAAAAAACTGAATCAGTCTAATATTGTTGTTGCTAAGTCAATACCAACAGGTTTTAAGATGATTGTTCCTTAACTTGCAAGCTATCATGCTAAATCCAACCATCTAGCTAAGTTATTAAAACTAATGTTACTGGTATAGTTGACAATCTATCTCTGAAATCATTATGGACTCTATTCCAAGTTACATGCACATAAAACTAAGGACATACTCTGCAGAAAGACCTGTGCACTTTTCTAATGGCCACATGTATTTTGATTTGTATTGTGTGGATTGCTAGTTCAGACGTATGCCCCCTGGGGTGGAGTTTTATTAAAAGGGGGATGTAAATATCTCTATTCCACTACTTTGGGTATTCAAATGTCTTCTGCTAATGGCTGAAGGTAAGCAGGGTTGGGCTTGGTTAATACTGTGAAGAGCCAGGTTACTGCTGGAAGTGGTGTGAGAGGTCTAGTGGGTGGCAGCCTTCCCTCTAGACCTAACGGGACAAATGCTTTGGGGACACTGTGCTGTAGGAGACACTGTCTTTCAGATGAGACGTTAACCAAGACCCTGACTCTCTGTTGCCTTTAAAGATCCAATGACACTTCACCCAAAGAGCAGGGGGTTCACTGGCGCCCTAAACTCCCAAGTAGGCTCTTTCAGTCTGGCCATCTAATAATCCCCTGATGAAATTGGCTAAATACCTCCCTCTCTGTCTGCCTCATCTGATGTGTTGTGAGAGTTCTGGTGCAAAATGGCTGCTGTGAGGGTACTACACATTAGAAGCGATTGAGCTGAGGCACCCCCCCCTTTTTACTGGCTAGCACTTTTAGAACTTTGACATACTGAAAAGTTCTATATAAAAGTAATTGGTTATTATTATTATTCTGAGCCTGTGCTAAGTAGAAGTAGTCTGCACAACAAGGGCTGGACAAGACAATAAGGTGGAAGCATGTATATGTTCCCCTAATGGCCATTACATGAAAATGCATCACATGAACCCACCATTACACTGTTTTCACAAGCGGCATAACTATTTTATGCATCAATGAAAGGTGCTGGAGATAGGGTGGAGTTGGAAACATTCTGAATCATGTTTATCTAGCTAGCTAAAAGGTACACTATTGCTTGTTGGTTAGCCACCCACCAGATCAAGAAATGACAGGATTTTCTGAACAGCAAGATCATTATTTAATAGCAATTAATATAAGCACTTCAGAATCACAATGTATTCATTTTTGCTGTACATCTATCTATTTCGGCCATGTGGGGAAGATGCAGTAACATGATCCAAGCACATGATGAAATTTTTAAACTGCTGGATCACTTGCAGATGGAAAAATTAAGACCTACTTGTGAAGCGTGTTGTTTCCACTTACCATGTAGAGGTTTACAGACACAAATATCCATTTTCACTGTCACACTTTAGGGAGGATTGTGATAAAACATGAATGAAAACAAGAGTGCATTTTGAAAAAGGAATTTTTTTTTTTCAGCTGCACAATCTAGGAGTATTTTTTGCATGGGTGGTGGTGGTGGTGGTGGTGGGGATTAGACTATGTTTCAAAAAATATTGTTTAAAAAAATCATATGTTTAAAAAAATAGACAAAACAAACATTTTGAATTTATCAATGAATGGTTTGTTTTTAATTTTTTTAACATTTGAGTTTTTTGACAGAATAATCTACACTCTAGTTTCAACGCTGCAGTCATGTGCCTTCCTATCAAAATGTCAATTGAATTAAGTTGCCGAGACATCAAAGCCTTCCTGCATTGTGGGCCTGATTCAGACTGGAGATACATGCGTAAACCCCACTCCCAGAATAACACTACAGCTCTATCACCACTACACGAATTCAGATGTGATTCTTCACCTGCCCCTGAGGAGGATGCATGTTTTGGGTGGAGTGTGCCCCAGTGAGGGAGTGTCTCATTTATTACCAAGATATGTGCATTCTGACTTCACTCTCAAGTCACTCTGCAGACCCTTGACAAGGGTTCAGTCATGAAAACGGTGGAATAAAAAGTGTGCCTGCATTGGGAATTGCCTGTAACACCAACATTGTTTGTAATCATATATTCTACTTACTGTTAAAATATACATTAATGGGGTAAATAATTTTCTATTCTAAACTACATAAACTGTAAAACCTGTTACAAAAAGAACATATTCACATTGTGGGTCATCTTACAGGCAGATGAACCCACTTCCCCCACACGTTTTTCCAGTTTTGGTTTTTTCATATTTTCACTGCTAACACGTCCAATACTGAGTAACATTAAACAGTATAATGATTGAATTATTGTAAAATACTATACTGTTAATGTGGTCTATGAAAGAGAAAACCGTACATCACCTGACAGTGATTAAAAATAACCACAAAATAGAAAGGACTTCATTATATGTGAGACTAAAGCTCCCCTTTTATTCATTTTATTTATTTATTTATTTCATGTGCTCCTGCTGTGAACCTATTTTTATGCTATATGCTACCTGTTATTTGTCAGTGCAGGTTAATATTTCAGTGCGCTCATTTTTTTTCAAAGTCAGTATTTTCTCACCCCTTCAAATTAAGAGAGACTATCAGGTACAAATGTTCTGGGTGAAATTTTTAAATTTATTGCCACATTCTCTGCATTGCTAAAGAGTATGTCAACAGACGCTAACATTGCTGCCAATCTTCTTGCCTATGCACTTAATTTGTGATAATTAAGATTAATTGAGATGTGTGATGTATTACAATGGCATAAATGTTTAACAAGTGACTGGAAACTAAAGCTATATCAACCTCTTGGTGCTGGAAGATTAAAATATCCATGCAATAAAACAAGTGGAGCAAAACTCAAATGGAGCTAAACTCTGGACTGTAATTATTACTATTCTTGATTCATGTGCAAATTCTGTTGAACATGTGAGCGTGTGCATCATTCTTCCAATCATTTTTGTTTGACTTGTTTTAAAAAAATTAAAAACAACCATACAAAGTCAGTAAAATCAAAGAAATTCATCAACAAATTTAATTAATGAATAAGAAAGAGCAGATGTTTTTTTCAGTTTGTTTCATCTCCTGTTTGAGTGCAGACCTTATCACCCAACTTCAAATCATCCATCTTGATCTAAAGCAACCTTTTTTGACAGCATTACCCAGCGCACATGGAGTTTACTTGGTCACATCTTCTGTGTGACGCAATACGGAAATGCATTATACCCAAACAATATCCTAGCACACAATTTGGCAAGCACAGTAAGTGCAGATATTAAAGCTGTTAGACTGTACATCTGCTAACTACTGCCACTCAAGTTTGAAACATTATACAACGCCAAATGCATTATACGGGGCAATATGTGTTCTCTGGTCACTCCATTCTCGGGAGAATTCCTCTTGTCATTCACCCTCGGTTGTCATGCATTTTTAAAACCCGTCGCTCAGTCAGTCTATCTCTCTCCGCCTGGCTCTGTCAGCACGGGGAGTGCCGGCGATGTTGTGAGTGAGTGATTGTTGGCTGAAACGCTGTCAGTCGCTGCCTCTGCCAAAGCAGGGCCGTGAGGCAGACTCGTCAATCAGGGGGGTGTCTGTGACCTTGTGTCATATTAAACTTCTCCAGAGCCGCAATCTCACCTCCGTTTGGACCTTTCCACTTTGCGGGTCACCGGAGTGAGCATTCTTCGAGTCGGAGCGCTGGAGGAAAACCGAAAACGAGAAGCCCGTGCTCTCACACTTAAAGGTCCCATATATTGTGGTATACGTTCTCTCATCTGGGAGTTTACACATGTATTACATTACATTTACATTACATTATTGGCATTCTGCAGACACTCTTATCCAGAGCGCCTTACATAGATTACATTTTTTTGACATTACCCCTTCATACAGCTGGATATTTACAGAGGCAATTGGTGGTTGAGTACCTTGCCCAACTGTACAGCAGCAGTGCCCCAGCGGCAAATCGAACCAGCAACCTTTTGGTTATAAGTTCTTCTCCTTACCCGCTATGCTACACTGCCACCCATATACAGGTATATCAATGCAAGCAAAAAAAAAAAATATATATATATATATATATATATATATATATATATATATATATATATATATATATATATATATATATATATATATGAAAATCTACATGGTAACAGATAATGGTTAACTTTACATTATTGTTCTCATGTTAAAAGAGTACTACTAGCACTGGCAGAGCACAGACAGGCTATGAGCACTTTATTTGCATTGTTACAGTTAAGCTATCAGCTGCTCGTCATATACCGGGTTAGATGAAATGGTATGGCTGACATGCAGCTCAAGCTGTCAGCAGTGCTGACGGGAAGGACATACCAGCTCTCACTGGAGGCACAGACATAGACTGCTCCTTTTCTGAAGCCGTCCACATCTCACCCCCACTTAGTTACACAATCAAAGCATGCCAGCAGAAACTAGGGATGGTTGCTCAGGTGGCTGAAAACAGGGAGTGAACTGCACGTAATTGCAATTGCCATTTCCCTGCATGGGACCCTTAGAATGAGGTGATTTGCATATTGCTAGCAGAACTGTAAGATTCAGATGGACATAGAAAAAAAGGAGGAAGAATGTAGAAATGGTCTATATTCTTCATGTCTTTGAGAGGTTACAGGCCGGTGCATTTTTTTATGTTATGTGTGGACTGCAAATTCAAGCAGAATGTAGGCCAGTATCTATTCTGGTTTGTGTGTGTTAAACTCTGGAAAAAAGGAAATTCTCTGTAATTACACCAAAGAAGACAAGCTTTCATCAAGTGCAATTTTACTTGATTTTACCTTAATTTCTGACTGATTATCACACGACCCCATTTAAATAGCTTTAAACTACCTAGCCTGGGGATTTAAATCTTGCCTTTAATGGTAAAATGTTTATTTGGTTACTTGCAAAGTTTTTAAAATGTATTTTTGATGAATCCTCAGACATTGTTGTGTTTGAGAAATTGATCATTCTGAGCAGCGCCCTGTTTGTTAACATTTTGGCCACCTTCCAGCCTAGGCTGTCAGTTGCATTATGTTTGTGAATCATGTCTTTTGATTTCCCTTAGAACAGATAACCCAATATTTTCATTATGAGAATAGTCGCAAATGTATTTTAACTTTGAGAGGCTTTTTAAATCCACATATTTGATATCATGGAGCTATAATACAACATGCAAGAAGAAGCAGACGTAGGGTGTCTGCCTTGGTTTTTGCTTTTTTTGGTAATGACAGGTTTAGTGTTCCAAAATGTTTTAGGATGCTACTGAAAGTAATCATAGCTATTTTTAAAGCAATTCTGGAAAACATCCATAATCTTTACTTTACAACACTTGTCTTATTCTGCCATTATCCTTTCACTGTGGTTTTATAACATTTGGAGAGATGTAAAAACATCACAGTTAGCAGCTTGCGAGGCTGTTGCCATGGCAGAATATTGTGATTAAAAACTTTAATTATTCTAGCATTAGCATCAATAGTCAGTGCTATTTTTTCTCTCATTAAAAACTTTAAATGTCCCTTTCATTAAAAAAGCTGCAATGATTACTTTTACTCCCTTTGATTGTGGTTTTTCTTCTAATGCCACCAATGCGTTTCCTTAATTGCTGATAATGCTTTGTGGAATATTCAGTAATATTTCAATATAATATTGGAGTATGAAATGTATCACATGGCATTGAACAGAACAGCTTTCAGTGTTATTTCTGTCGTTTTGCTCCAATGGATACACCGGGCAAGTTAAAACGATATATGTGTTTCAAGGTGCAGAACATTTGAAGCTGGTTTATCATGGGTAATGCATCTGCTTTAAGCACTGATCACATCAGACGGTTAACCAAAGTATGGATTGCACACAGAAAATAATCAACTGAGATTTGGTTGGCAGAAGTGTTATTCACCATATTATGGGTCCCCCGTCTATGCACTGCCAAATTTCCCAATTTTTGAGATGACTCACAGAAATACCCACAATCACCCCGAGGGCATACACCTTACATAAAAATTACTCTAGCATCTACAGCCATTGGATTGCACAGGATTCAGATTCAAACTTAATACAGCCACACAATAAAAGGACAAACTTCAACGAGTATTTTAGTTTTTCCTCTGCAGGATTTACAAGAATGCTCGGCTTCCTCTCTATCTTAATTTTCTTGCTGCATAGCATCATTGTAAATCCTCCAGAAACCCTAATAATACTTCTTACAACTGAACTGTTCTGTCTGAGTAAATGATTTGGCCTGTAGCTACGTCTGGTCATTGTAGTCTATTGTGGTTAATGCCAATTATGACTGTAGATGCTATGTATGGTCTGTCCTTTCCTTTTTCAATCATATCACCATCTGCTTGGTTTAGATTGCACCTGAGTAATTCCAAACCCTCTTTTTCGCTCTCTGAGCATGTTAAAGAGGCACCCTGCATTTCCTCCTCTAAAACAAAGGGTTCCTTGGTGACTGTGTCATTTCTGAAGGCATTTCTTTTTAAATTAAAAACATCTATAATGTTCTTATGTTCCACTGAATCAATAGACAAACAAATTATGGAATAACCATAAAGCAGTTGATCATAACCTAAAATATCCAAGGAAAATGGAAAGTCCAATTTAATACTGAGAGGATTCTGCTTAAAATATTGAGTTATCAGAAATCAGACTGAAATATTAAATAAACAGATGAACACAGCAAGAAATAACCGATTAGCAACTGTGATCAGGAGCATTAATTAATTGTTGATTCTGATTATTTTGCCTCATAAATTATTTAAATAAGGAAGTTACAACCAAAATGTGGATTATGAATATTTGTATCATTTGAAGCACCAGGACTGAAGACCAGTTTTGTATTGGACTGTTTGTTAGTCCTTACAAACCAGTCCTTCTGTTTTAAATTGGATTACCTCCAAACATATCGGAAATGCATATCATGATAATGCAATCATGAAATGATCTATTCTGATGTAGCATATCTCAGGAAAAGATAAACATTGAACCTGGTTTCCTCAGGTATTGTTAAAATACAACAGAGCCATGCCTCTCCCGTCTACAGCAGTATTTTTGCACTCCTTTCAAAGCATGACATCTTACATCAGATAAAAATGTACAAGTTTACACAGGACTGGATTTGAATGTTGGCCTGACAGACTAGTCACTATGACCCATTCAAAATATTTGGCAGAGGCCTAATGCATTGAAATCATTTGTAAGCCATTTTTTGGATATTATCACATAATACATTTACCTTTTTTACAGTTTTACCATTTTAATCTTGTCAGAGGCCAACTGTCAATATTGCATTATACTGGTTTCATGTAGAGAAGAAAAGAAATAATGAAAACGGGAAAATAGCCTGATAATTCTTTGTGATTAAAGGAACTTTTTGCTCTGAGTAACTGAATTGTGTGCCCTGTATCATGTCTCCCTGGGAGTGAGAAAAGATTAATGTGGTAAATAAGCAAATGTATTTTTAGATTCCTAGACTGTCAGAAAATGACTCATTGCTTTTCCTAAACGTAATACACAGCATTATTAATTATAAGATAAGTTAGGTATTCAAACTAGTTTCACAACGGTGTTGTTCTTTTTTTCTTTCTTTCTTTTTATTCTAGCAAGTCAACATGTATTCAGGAGAGAATTATGCCACAGTGAATATATACACAATTACTGATGTAGTTTTGTCAGATAAAGCTCAGGGACAAACTGAAAAGAAAGAATTGCAGACCGTCCACTGATAAAAAAATCAACTGAGATTATCAGATCTGTAGCGTTATGTAGCAATGTACCTTATCCTCTGTTGACAGACTGCTGCGGAGAAATTCCTGGGACAGCGGGGATATCCAGTGCTGCAGTTTTACTTTATAATAATAGTAAATGTTGATATTCTTCCAGATTCAGATGGCTGCTGATGGACTGTACTTGAGCTTATTTATAGCTATTCATGTTGGCCTAAAGCCCTATTTGTACAGAGTTATGCTTTTGTACGAGTTCTGCATTTAAAAAGGATGAGGTCTGCAGACAGGCAAAAGCATCCAAATAATACAGACTACTTTCAGAATTGCCATCTTTTTAGGCAGAAACATGCCAAACATACAGCAATATGGCTTGTTTACTTGTTAACTCAGACAAATAATGTACACAACAAGCATGTCATTACGGTTTACTGTTAGTCAAGAATCAAGAATGTCAGTTAGTTAGCTAGCTAGCTGCCAGGATGTCAAAGCAGTGGCAAATAAACAAATATGGAAATGGTACCGGAGTGGTAATGGAAGAGAAAAAGTATCAAAACCTCCATTCGGCTCATATTATTTCTTTGCAAGTACACTAGCTGTTGAACTACGTGTATGGTGTTCTGGACGCATCATATGTTCTCCGACTTTTTTCTCAATCATTCATTTTTTACTAAGCAAACAGACTTAATGCATCCTACCAGCTAGGAGTGGTAACAATCTAGCTCACCAATGTGACTATTAATAAGTCAAATCATTGAAAAATCTACTTTATGAAACATAACGAGTTGTTAACTGGCTAATATTGGAAGCAAAGATACAAGGCTGAATAAATCAACAGCAACTGAGTCTGTCAACCAGATAATTATACAGCTAGTGAGGCAAGTTGCCTGTCCTCAGTGTGAGAAAAGAGTGGCCTCAGTACTTTATGGTAAGGAGTGACGCTAAGACACAATTGGTCTCTCAGCTGGATTGATGTTTATTCCTCTGAGTCGTCTCAAGCCAGAACAAGTGAGATTTTCTCAAGAGCCAATCTTTCTTTTCTTTCTTCTGGGCCAGAATTCTACCATTCTTTTCCCAAAACTCAGGCTTTCGAAGTAATTGCTGTCCAGTGATAACTGACATCTGTGAGTTTTGTTCTAAGCTGAGGCGAGTTCTGCATTCAAAAAGGATGAAGGCTGCAGACAGGCAAAAAATATCCAAATACTACAGACTACTTTTAGAGTTGCCATCTTTTTAGAGATTAAAAAAAAAGATTTTACATCTGCTGGAGGGTTTTGGTTATTCAGAAGCTTCAAAGATTACAAGATTACCTTACGGCCCAGGGTCAATGTCCGGGAGCCTACACTGAAGGAACAAATTGCTTTAGTTCCAGCAGGGATAGGGCTGGGTAGGTCAGCCAGGGTCTCTCTCCCTCTCCCTCTCTCTCCACTCTGAGACAATCTGTGAGTTGTCATGCACTGGCAAATTGGTCACATGACGTCAGTGGAATAGCACCTATCCTCAAATTGGTGCCAACTTCACTGTGGTGCACTGTGGGACACTGCAAGCAATACTCATTGGATTGTATGCAAGGTTTTGGAGGATATCGGAGGATTGTATTTGTCTTGCTAGAGCAGTCCTGCATGACTGCAGATCTTGTAGTGGTGAGAGGACCTTAATGTGTAATGTGTAACTGTGTTGAATATAAAAGATATTTAGTGTATTTTTTCCTTTGTGTCAGAAGATGTCATGTCATAAGATTACATTTGCATTTCATTTTAGCCATTGGTCTTAATTCACACACATTTGAACAGATTTATGATTTCTTTGTTAAATATCCTGGGAATAAAGGAGGACCCATTTAAGTCTCACACACAAAGCTCTATAAGCCAACAGTTTTTCTTCCCTTTTTTATCTACTGACACGTGAACAAACTACCAAAATAAAACATGACCTCCTTTGAGCTAGTAACTGATAACACTAAAGCTGCATTTGCAACATCTTGTTCTTATGTAGTTTGCATATGAACGATGAGAAACCCTCAGCTTTTTTTGTCATGTCTTGCTTGCTGTGTCTGTACTGTATGAGTAGTCTGTAGCTCACAGCTCAGGCAAATCAGAGCTGTGCCTAATCTACTTTTGATATGCTGCAAGAAAGGAAAAAAATGACAGTGAGAGATAAGCATTGATCAGAGGGGGAAAAATGATTCTTTGTAGCATAAAAAGATGATCAGAAAAAAAAAAAAATGTTTTGTAGCATAAGGAGCAAAACACAGCCTTCCACAACACAACACCCTTCCTGTGATACTTTACAAGTTTTTCTAGATAATTTATAAAATTTTTTTTATAAATAATTTATTCTGGCAGATGCCTGTATCCACGGCAACGTACACAGAGTTATTAGATATAAATGGATTATAAAATTGCATACTTCGGATACGTGATCATGTGCGGTGCGGGAAACAGAATTGTAATTCATAGCTTCTTAAACAGTATAGGGACACCTGTAATACACTAAAGCTGCATAATACAATACAGTTCAATCAGAGGCCAATTTAGTGAAAAGAGTCCATTCAGTGGTATGAATGAATAAAAAGAAACTGTTTAGCCACATACGTGGCCCCTGATGGTAGAAGTGTTGATAACCACTGTTCTACATTTTAAAGGAATGTTGGAAAATTACTAGCATTTATAGATCTGCAAATAGATTTCATTATGACCAATTAAGAGCATAGTTGACTCCATTAAACATTTAATGACACATGAAATGAAAACAGAGAGAGCTGTTTCTATCGATTCACTTACGGGCATTGGAGATTTTAACATGACCTTACATGCCACAAATGAAATTTTTGTATGATCTTACTCTCTCTATATGTTTCACTGCTGGTAACTGGCTAAGTTCTGTGTTTTATCCCAAGGATTGCTAAAAAGAACCAGATATAACAACAACAAACAAACAAAAAAAAAAAATGCAAAGCACTTGTTACTTTGATCAAGAGAGGGACAGCATGGGGCTTAGTCAGCTGAGGCTGTTTGTTTCAAGTGGAGGCTGAGTCCTAGAGCTAGGACCCCTGGCTAAAGTCTGAGCTGTGTCATTCACCGATAATGACTATGAATCCATAATAGCAGCAGCACAACTGAACCCTTTTCCACCGGGTAGGGTGGGTTTTGTTAGACAGAGTTCCCTTGTCACATTGTTTTCAGCACACTGCAACTCGTTAGGCATCTGTGAGTCGTTCAGATGACATTAGGGACATGTGCACAGAGATGGGCATGAATACACAATAAAGTATTTTAATACAAAATTCAAAATAGACCTAAGCTAAATGTAAAAAAAAAAAACTACAGAACACTAGTAAATGTGTCACAAAAAATGTATCAAAATTATACACAAAAATACATTAGCCCAGGAAGCATCAAATGTACATTTATATTATGTAAATTAAATGTATAGGGAGCAGACTTCAACTTTTCTGGATAACTTTATATAATTCTCAGTTCTTCTAAAAGGGATGTATCAAGTGAGAATGGTGGTGTTCTAGGGCAGGAACAGCTATTTAGCTAGCCAGCTATGATGGCAACATAGCCTATTTCAGCCGATTACCCAGCTGTCAGATAACACAAGTACGGGATCAAAAGCACTGAGCTTAAAATTCTTAATGTCAAACATTAACAACATGCTGCAACTCTTATAATAGCTTAATTTTTACAATTTAAATGGTGGCAAATAAATATTAACTTGCTGGCTAGCTATACCTCCGACCTCAATAGGTTCACAGTCTCACTTGCAACCACTGCACTAGCTCACAACACAGACCACTGAACTTCTGGGAGAACTACAGTATTTGTGGTTCAAAAAAAAAATCACAAGCAAATAAACAAATCATATTACTGGATTGCAAAACACGAGCAGATGAACTTATGGGATGTACAGAGATGAAGCGGAGGGAGAGAGAGATTAATATGTCTGTGCATCCAACCTCATGTAGTTCTCACCTGGGTTTACTTGAACATCAAAAGGACTTTATGGAAAAAGTGACAGGGGAGGGAAACCAGGAAGTAATTTCAGTACTTTGAAAATATAAAAAATACCTCTCTCTGAAGTGTCATGACACAAATTACATTGAGGTTTTTTGCAAAGCCCATCAAAAACAAATTACAAAACACACAACACTATTTAAAATACATATTTCAAATACATGTAACAGAAATACTGCCCCTCCCTATATGTGACTATCCTCCATTTGCCATTTGCTCTCCTGGGGCACTGTGAGACTTGTAGTATGAAAAATAGTTGGTGGTGTATCAGTGTGTATCTACAGCAGACTAAACATGGATGTGACAGAGCTGGCCGATGCTCTGCACATAAATTAAGCATAGACAAAAGGATCCTCAATTTAACCAATTAAACAATTAACATTGAACATTCAGTCTTGGGTTGGGTGAAGGGCTGCTCCTTCACATTGGATTTGTCCGTTTAAGAAAGTTCTGGATCTTTCTATACCAGCTCCCCCTCCTCCTGAGGCAATACACATGCTAGTAGGCTTCAACAGCTACTATGGTCATTATACGAGTGCATTACACAAAACTAGCAGTGACCTGAACTCTATCTCAAACATATTTTCAATAACAATATAATTCCAAACTGCAAATCAGTGCAATTATATAATGGCTGGCCAACAAAAATCTTCAAAGTAATATGATTTGCAACTAGAAAGCACTCTGCAATATAGTGAGCACATTTTCATTCAAGCTGGACAAAAATGTACCTTTTGATGTTAATTAGTAGTTAGGACCTGGACTTCTCCATGACCATTTGACCTGCAAGGCTTTAACCTATATTTTAATTGTTATGCTTGAGATGTCACTGTAGGTGGACTAATCTTAGAAATCATTAGGTAATCAGAACAGGAATGTGACCAATTATACAATCAAGAACTTATGAAAAACTTGTCTGTACAAGTCAATAATATGATACAATTCAAGGAGAATGTCAAAAAAAGATACACGGACACAAGACCATTTAAACTCACAAAAAAACCAAAAGATAAAGCTGAAGCTTGACAGGGGAGAGGGGGCATCGTGTGTCAAAAAATTCAAGGGAAATGACAGCATGGAGAGGTAGAATGGCATTATTTACGATTTGACAGAGGTGGCTATCGGTGCCAATATTCCCATGGAAAAGGCTGACGATCCAAAAATTTGTGTATTTCTGTACAAGCATGCGATAAACAGCAGGTCAATTCTAACAGCTAGTCAGCTTTGAAATGAATACTGTGGAGTCAGTTTTGCATGACATTGACCTCATCATACAGCTGCCCATGCAGCTGCATTTGTACAACAACCCCTCCATTGTGAACCTTTCTGAAGCTGGTTCTAGCTAATTCTTTTGTTTTCTTTGAGCTTGTGTTCTCACTGCCCCTTAACGATAGCTGTCCCGACTACCCACCATCCCCCTACATAATATCTGGCCAGGGAGCACCCCCTAGTGGCATACTGGGACCTGTGAGGCCCATCTATAACTTAATTTTGGTCCACAGCTATTGGTACCATGTCCACCTTGGGAGTAAACTGGGTATCAACTTTCACTGATATCAGGGGTGCAGGAGATGGCTGCTGATGGGCTGTTTGATGGGTCTGGGTGGGCCCAGATACGCAGTCCCGGGCCTTACATGACGTTACATCACTGTCATTTAGCACACACTCTTATCCAGAGCGACTTACATTACATGTTATCCATTTATACAGCTGGATATTTCCTGGGGCAGTTGTGAGGTTAGTACCCGCCCAAGGGTACAATGACAGTGCCCCAGTGGGGAGTCAAGCCAATAACATTTTGGGTACTATTTTGCTCCTTACCACCTGCCACCCCACCCCTTGAACCAAAAGGATCCTTCTCCATTCCTTTGTAAAGGGTATGGGGTAGTGGGGATTTTTGTGCATACAAAGCTTGCATATGTAAATGCAAACCTGCATCTGTAAAAAAAAGTCAGTCATAATAATATACAAGAAGGTGTCCCCAGATCGGCTCAACCATAGGTGGTGTATAGCACATACAGGTGTGGAGTACCAGAAAGGGAGTACAAGGACTGCTCTTACTCTGTCCACTACCCTGCCTCTGGTGGGGTGGGGGAGTGGGGGGTCTTCCTGCTGCATCTCCTTACTGTTTACTCTTTCCCCAGGGAGATTACATATACCTGCTCACCCTGGATGCGGCCTGTTTCATCTGGGAACTGTGAAAACACATTTTCTTTTTGGTTTTCAGCACTAAAAGTCACCCTAAAAAGTCAAAATTTGCCAACTGCATGGCCCAATGCTACTCTGTAGTTCCAAGGTGTGTTGTTTGCAAATGGACAAAAGAATTATCATCAGTAAAGTTGGCATCCTATAGTTAAACTTTGAACTTCAGTGATCGCCCACTGTGGGCTAAGAAGTTCCAGCTTACAAGAGCTGCACTACATCATTCTCTTCCACTGGGTGCAAGCTCCTGATAGGGTAGGTGTTCACATGCCCCTTATCACCTTGGAAGTGAGTCAGTATGGCACCCAGGCCTTTGAACATAGCATCAGTGTAGAGACAGAAGAGCCACATGAAGTCAGTGTGGGCAAGAATGGGTGCTCGCAGCAGTGTGTCCCTCAATGCCATGGATGCCGCCTGGCACTCTAAGGTCCAATCCACCGGCCAGTTGTTTTTACCCTGATCGGCAGTCCCTGACAGTAGGCCATGCAGAGGCATCTTGGAGAAGCACGTAATAAAGCACCTATTATACCCCACAAGCACCCAGATAGCATGCACATGCTTGACTGGGCACTGGCCAGTTTTAGACCGCATCCATCTTCTCAGGATCCATCCAATTTCTTGCCCTTGATAGTTGACCTCTTATATCAAGTGTTGGAAGTACGGGAAAAAAAAACTACTCCAGGCGCTGCAAACATAATCAAATCATAATCTGGGGAATTGACAATCACATCATCCGGATACATCAGTAATAAGTCATTCACCCATTTCTCCAAGGATCTTTGCATCTGCCGCTGGAGCATAGCTGGTGCATTCTATAGACCAAACTGAAGCATGAAAATGGATAGAGGCCAAGTTGATTCTGAAGGTGGTCTTCTCCTGGTGCCCGATTTGATCAACCCTGCCAATACCCACTGGCCAGATCAGGTATGGAATACCAAAATGTACTGTATGAATAAAATAAACTAAAAATAGAATCTTCTATGCAGGCGCAGACATCACTGTCCCCTCGGTCCCAGCCAAGCTTTCTGCTACCTGCCCTGGAATGTGTACGCCCTTCCTGTCACTATGTCATAACCTGTAGTCATACGAAGCCTAGCCGCAATATGCTGCGCATCAGGCTGTTTGACTCACACACTTGCCCAAGAAGCTATAGCAGCAGACTACCCTTCTGATGTTAGATACGCTGCCCTTAAGTGTCATTCAGCTGAGCTGTATCAGTCAGGTGAGCTAAGCGACCTTTGTTGTTGTTGTTGCTGTTATCTCCATCAGGAAGTCAGGCTTATAGGGAAGACATCTACTGTCTTGTAGCAGTGGAAACTGAAGCACCCGCTGTCTCCGCTGTATCTCCATCTCCAGTCTGCTCAGTGGAGCTGAATTTGGGGGGGGAAGCAATGACACACTTCCCCTCACTTAGCCAATTACAAAGGATGAGAGCAAGAAAGAACATGAGCAGTTTGTCAAGCTTATTAGCTCATTATTCTTTCCACCTGTTCCCCAAAAATACGCCCCTGCACTTGCGCTGTCACCACTCTGACAATTTTGTGCATTAAAACGAATTTGAGAGCTTTTCTAAAAAAATGGATATTGGCTATTGTAATGGTACAATATTATATATGAACGTTTACGTTGAGTCATCCTTTACAGCCAAAATGAAGTAGCCTGAATTTTGCCTT
The DNA here is from genome assembly GCA_019176425.1 of Megalops atlanticus. Lineage (NCBI taxonomy): Eukaryota > Metazoa > Chordata > Actinopteri > Elopiformes > Megalopidae > Megalops > Megalops atlanticus. Next base: position 36,060,777 of record CM032879.1, on the reverse strand, counting down.
CACTAACATTGAAATTCAGATGATCTGTTCGTAACTATGAGTTCTTGAACTATTATATTTTAATATTTTAAAAAGTTTTTACATTTGTTAAGCACAGGGTCGAAAGCAGACCATGTACATTTGCCATATATTTATTGTCCATGTTTTTTGCGACATTTACACACGTAGTCGAATAGACAGTAGAAATTGGTCAAGCTGTTTGACTGAGACTTTGATAAGTATTAAAACAGACTGGACATATAGACATGCATGCTTACGGTAGCTGAGCTATGAAGCTTGTTCCACAGCACTTCTGTCGCTTTGGTTCAATATTTTGTGACTGAGGAAACCTTAAAATCGAAGAAAATCCACATGACTTAAATGCTGTACAGTAGTTAGTTCCGTGTTATCGGGATATTTGATTCCTGTCTGTGTTCTCTCCTGGTAATAAGACAGTAATTAGATTGCATCCTCGCTGGCCCTCATTGTAGTAATTAGCTTGGAAACTTGCTAACAGCAAACAATTAACAGCTCTCCATTTCAGTGTCACAAGGGGGCACATGGTGGCAAACTGCTTCATGGTGGCATGTTATGAATAGAAATAATCCATCAGTCTTCCAAGAGGCAGCGTGTGACATGAGCATGACTTGGTACGTGGATGATGGAATAGGAATTGCTGAAGTGTTGGAGCAGAGAAGATAAGTGGGTGCTTATTGTAAGCACGGACTTGTATATCGTCTTTCTTGGAAATGTTTCCCGACACAAAATTGCCTTTTGGACTATTAGAATGCAAATACAAAGTATAAACAATATATGATTGGCAGCCGTACATTCATATCATCACAGTGCATTTGTTGCATTCACATGTTATTCAGATCTGGGTTTACGCAGGGTCACATAGCCTTGCCAGCCTCACAGAATATGATCTTTCTGGCCTTTATACATAAAATAATGCTATTTCATCGCAGACTCACCCATCACTTTAGCCCTTGTATTTCAACATGTCTCAGCATGCATTACCCTAAGCCTGCACCGGTGTCACTAGTTCTTGCCAACAATGGTCAACAAATTCTGGTGTCAGCTGGAGAAAAAAAAAGTCCTATGTGAAGTTCGGCAAGACCAGAGGATGGATGAAACAGTCCTGAAATCTGTGAATGGGCTTCACACTCCTCACTTCAACATGTAACCACAGGAATGGTGAAAGCTGACTTCATTCCATACTGTTATTCTTGTTGAATTTGACCAGTGTGGAGAGCATCCATGAACTACAGCAGCAGTGTTTTATGGACTTACGTTAGGGTCAATGCTGTAAAAACATAACAGACAACCAATCAGAAATCACTGGGTTAATATTACCAGTAAAGCTTGACATAAAAAAACTGCACCAAAAATGTCTGCACACCAATTAAATTCAAAGCAGGCCACAAAGCACGGTTTTAGAATGAGGCCAGTCAAAATGTCTCAGGTAGTATCAGCTTTCTAATCTGCCACCTACTAGCAATATGATTTTCTACACTATAAATGCTCAGGCTACTTGTGGTCTGCTTTCTGTAACACTAGCTGTGTTTCACCAGTCCTGCTCTTAAAGGAAATAAAAATGCCATGTAATAATGAAGCAGGGGTCCAGTATGGGCACAAAACATGCACATAATGGGATTTAATAATTTTTTCCACTTTGAAATTTAACTAAGATAGACAAGAATAAGCCTAGTCAAAATGCCATTGTTTGTTTTCCTGCATAACATCATTGAATGGTACTGCAGTCCTGTTAAAAACACAGCCTGAGGCTCCTCAGTTGGTAATTCAGTAATGTACTTGTCCTGAGTGCAGACTGAGCCATATACCCCAGGTTCAAAAGCATCCATGTCACCTGCTGACAATGACCAGGGGCCCAGAGTGATAGAACAAATGTATTTAATTCCTCCAAGGACTGGGGTGAGTAGATCACCCAGGGTTTCCTCTTCTCACTACTCTGAAAGTCATACTTTGATTTGTCAGGTGGCCGCAGGTTGCTCGGATGATGTCACTGGAGTAGATCTTATCCTCAAATGAGCGCCTACTTCACTGTGGTGCACTGTGTGAGAAAAAATAGCTGTTGGTTGTGTGCGAGTCTGTCAGAGGTTTGCATTTACCTCACTTCAATGCTCCTGCACAAACAAGGGGTCAAATAAAGGGGGAAAAAGCATGAAAAAACACCCTGCTTCATAGCACACACTTACAATTGAGCAGGTTAGGGAGAGGTGAAATTACATGGTTTATACTGTACTTACCAGTTCTCTTAACCAACATCAGCCTGAAAAGCATGCATATACTTCCTTGATGATAGCCAAATCAGCTTCCCAGAGTAGCTTCCCAAAAACAAGGAGATGCATAACTAGGTAGTTCTATGGCTCTATCCCCAGACACAGGGTTTTAATCTAGACAGATAGCTAGTCGGCAAAGCAATCTGCCATATGTAGTGCTCAGCCATTTACTTGAGTGACTACCCCTGCTGATGCTCCAACAGCTTCTTTATCATATTTCAATATGGCTTCCAGTACGAGTAGTGCTGGTTTCATCCTTTTTCTGTATTTTCTAGTCTGTCAGAGGGATGTGTACCTGGCAGGACAGTAACCAATCCAACGTCTCATGTACAATGCAAGTACAGTGTGGAGTACTAACTGTTCACCTCTAGGAACACCTCTGATCAGGCTGGAACTGGACTGATGAGCTTATGTTCTGATATGGTACACAGTGCTGCCAAATTCACAGACAGAGAACTGAGAAACAGACACACAGTGCAGTTTAATGCTGTATTCCTACGTAGGTAATCACCAAACATTGAGCCCCTTGTTTTCCTCAAACAAGCTGATTTTAAATCCATTTTTGGTAAACTTTTTATTGTGGAAATACACTCAAATGCTAATAGCCTACATGACTGTAATTAAATAGAATTATGAATTTGGCAGCAGTAAGAAGTACATATAGACAGCTCACCAATCAGACATATGCATTAAATGATCAATAATGGAAGTGACTAAGGTAATCCCTTCCTTTCCATTGGTTTTCATGTACTCTAGTGACAAAGTTTGAGATTGAGGACCTCTACTGTTATTTGAAGTTATGCAGAGTCAGGGCATACCTGCAGAAAGGCAACCAAAAGAGTATTTTGAGTAACTCTGACCAGACATGGTATGAAGCAGGTATATTGAAAATGTATTTTTTTATAGGTATGACTCCTCAATAGACCAGTTATCTACCATATTTATTCACTATTCAGAACAATAACTAAATAATAAAGCAGGAATGTTTTAAAAGGCAGTATGCTTGTAACTTTAATGCAGATGTAAAATGTGGACTATTATGCCATTAATTGAACTTGTTTTCTAAGCCAATAAACAAAATGCATTATTTTTTTTGGAAATACCTCACAGGAAGACACCCTGCGGCCAATGTCTTAAATAATTTACATATTCCATGAAAGTAAATGGGATAGACTGTTACATAAGAGATTAATGTACAAACTTACACTAAAGTTTCGTTAAGTACCAGACGTGAATTACACTTCTAGGATATTTACGAATGCAAAATAATCATGGAGATACTTATCACCACGCCGGTAACAGAGGTACAAATGTATATCCGCAATAAATCTGCTTTCTCTGCAGCTGTCACTTGAACGCTGCCTGAATAACGTTTAAGAAAAGAGGAATGTTTTTCTGCCACGCAACTCTTGCAAAAATGCGGCAAAAACAATGTCCAGTGCTTAATGTATATTGCACCAGTAGCGCCGCTCTCCTCCCCATATCCACCACCCCTTTCTCGCGCTCTTTCCCTCCCTCTCTCCGTCAGTCTCTCACCCTCTCTCAGTCTCTCCCTGAGTTCTCTCCTTCGCCACAAGGGGATGGACTAACTGCGTTTGTCGTTCTGTGTTTTTGGCTCCCTGGAAAAAAAGGTCTGTCTAAAACCAGCGTGGCCGCAGAAGCAATAGGAGCGTATCCGCCGCGCAGTCTGTTCGCAGCTGCGGCGCAAAGGGATCCTACATTTTTTGGTAAGCGCAGCTCGGCGAACGACAATTGTAGTTTTATCGATTCACTTCTTGCATCGATGAGGAACGCGTTCTACACTGTCCAGACTAAAAGAAAAGGTAAGAACAGATGTCCTCTCGTATTTCTTCCTTCCTTTCCCCATATATTTAGTTTAAGTCATTTCACTTAAGAATTCGAGCACCGACAGTAATTATCAAGCGATGAACAACTTATGAGAAAAATGTATGCATTTGTTCTCACTTCGTATCCCCTTCTAAATCATAATAGCTACTTTTACATGCACGATGAGAACTATACCTGTGGCTACATTTGTAGCCTACACTTTCTACAGTATCAGGTCCTGATAAGATTTTTTTAATGCAGTCCAATATCGTGTCATTTATCTGTGATGTGCGTTTTGTAGAAACCCTTCACAACTTGTTGCAGCGCTTACTTTTCATCGGAAAATCTACACAGTGGATCAAGGTCCAGTCTAACATTAGTTCGATCCCGACCATGAACAGGCTCTGTGGCAAAAGACATAGCATGCACCTTCCCAACGACAACCTCTGAATAAGAGCGAAGTTGGCTGTAGCGCATTGTTGGAAACAGTGACATTATTTTTTTAAGGAGACCGCAAGAACACAAGATTGTACAACATCTTTATATGCATATTCAAAAGCTACAATGAGTGGTTTCATTTACGTTTCGCTGCAGTTACGATGTTGCACACCGACTTGTCATTAACAGATTAATTAAGTAATTTAGGTTCTACTTCGGTCTTTAGGTCGCGCATGCCGGGAGCGATATTGCTGAAATTGGCAAGCAGGAAGCAAATACATAGCATCATTCGCGATGTAACTGCATCTTCCTTAATCTAGTCGACGATCGTTGTAAATATTTGTAACGTCAACGTTGCGTGTGTAGCCCGTCTTGTGATTTGTACCTCATCGCGTGATATATCTTGTTAAAATATTTTTTAGGATATTTAGGCTGAACGAAAATGACGTAGCAAATCTCAGGTAAAGTTGGCAATGGTATAGGTCGCATATTTTCCTGTTAAGACGTCTCTTGACGTTGCAAGTTTCATGCACGCACGCACACACACACACACACTTTCTCTCTCTCTCACACACACACACACACACACACACACACACACACACACACACACAGAGAGAGAGAGAGAGAGAGAGAGCGATGCAGTGCAGCATGGCTAAACTAAGTGCCCTTGGTGTAGACTTTTATGAAGTTTTCAAATATACAATTAAAGGGTAGACAATAGACGGACCTTTTTTTAACTGTTACGGTTTGTTTTTGAATGCGCTGAAATATTTGTAAAAATATATTAGTTTCGATAGATATCTTTTTGAAACAGGTTAGCGAGGAGTGTGCGTCTATATGTGCTTTCAGACGACAGGTACATCACACCAGTCTTCGGTGTTTCTCATGTTATGTGTCAGCTGTGGTATGCGGTGTATCAACTGTGTCTCTTTAATGTCTTTCTTGTAATGTTGTAACGCCACCACATTATATATTCGCGGCTACTTCGTAGTTTGACGTGCAGTGTTGCCTCATAAGATATGAAAATGATAAAATGGTTGCATTTTTATTGTTAGAATGCCGTTGCTATTAATCACAATACAACTACTACTAATAATGGTAATATACTGTAAACATTCAGTTGCGATTTATGTCGCTAGATGTATTTTGCATTCGTTTCTTTTATTAAAGGCGTTCTCATCGTATTGCCCTCTAGGATTAAGTCCCAGTCTGACCGTTTTATCAATAAATCGATTTGATCTCGTATAAGACGTTTGACGTAGAGACAGCGTAGACCCGTTAATTGTCTGGAACGACATTTGGGAAACGTCTAAACTGTCGAGTTAGTTTCTTCAACGACAGCACAGTCAGCCCATGCAAACGTGACTCTTAACAAGACGAATCATGCTAAATCATATAAATTACGTACAAAGCAAGAAAAGCAACAAAATCTTAAGTGGTTTATTCTCCCCCGGTGGTTCACAGAAGTAACAAAAAGCACAGTCATTGTCGAGAGGTTGATTAATTTCTTTTGAAAACGGGATGACTGATTCTCATTTTATTTTTCACTGTGAGCACAGCCTACCAGAGTCTCACAGCCTGAATAAACAATTTGGACCAAGGATCTAATGGACGCTACATTCATTTACTGAAATTACGTACCCCCACACGCAAGCTACCAACATGAATATGTTCAATATTCACACCACAATTCTTGATTTTGCTAAGCGAGGCAAATCAGATGAAATAAACAAATTTGCCAAAACTGTCAAGCGAATTTATTCTTCCCCAAAATGAACGGGAAACGTTTCGGTCCATAAAGTCACAGATAACGAATCACACTAATGACCAAACGCTCTTTTTCAACCTCAAAATGATCTTCTGCTACAAGAGTCAGAATCATTAATGTGTAATTTTTTGACCTTTTCTGGTTCGTTTTGCATGAGACATGACTTCTCTAATGATACTTAGGACTAATTTTTGTAACAGTTGGGCCTCTGAGCTGTTATTGCAGTCCTTATTTGATTTCTGCTTATGGTTGAAATTTGTTTTGTGACACAACGTCACTATACATATTTCTAAAGAGAAATTACAAGCCCGCGTATTTTGGTCCCACGAGTCAGCTTCTATTTGAATGTGTTGCTCATTAAAACTATTATTCCCCACACTGCCTTATACTGGACTGATGAGACTGCTACAGTGGCTGCTCTTTCGGTATAGAACAGTTCTCCTGGCATAGGTCAAAGGGTAGAAGAAGAGTAGGTCAGGAGATGATGTGCTTTTTATGTGCTAACCATCACCGACCGAGTTACTATTTCGAAGTGTGTTCTTTTCCTGCTTTTTAAGAACAATTGTTTTAAATAAAGCTGTAACATTTGACATAGGACATAAATTAGTAATTTTAAGTTATGACCAGTTAACCTACAACATTTCTTAGGATGTTTGAAGTTCAGTTTACTTTAAAATAATTAAGTATTATAATTAGTTGGGTCCGACATTTCCTGGAACAAAGCTTTTCTCTCTTTTGTTGGAGTAATGGAAAAATCTACATGAATAAAGTAGTTCCTTGACATAATGGGATAAATTCCTCAATATTTAAATACTCATATGACATTTAGAATACTGTATGTTGTTATTTTTCTGGCATCTGTTATTTTATTGTGTGAAATTAAGAGGATGGCATAACTTCTGCTGCCCCCATATTTTTCAAATGCATGAATTACATGGTCAGAATGTATGCGAGACAGATTCTACATTTGACAGTAAACTCTTGAGATTTATGTACGTCCAAAGGATGCTGCTGTGAAAATGCTCAAAGCAGCTCTTAAAAAATAGAAAGAATAAACTGAAACAAGCAGAAGAAATTGGAAGGTTGGAATGTAGGTATTTAGGATGTTTGGACATTAATTACAGTCTGTCAAGTCTGAAAATAAACTTTTACTATCAGGGTGGGGTTGGAAAGGGCTTGATAGATGTGACCAGAGGGGCTGTAAAGATGACAGATATGTGTTACCAATGAGGGGACTGGGAGACATTTTATGGCTTCAGGAAAGATGGCTCAGCTAATTGATCTAGGTCCGTGGTAAGTTCATCCTCTGTGTTGCAGTCTCACACCTGCTGCAGGAGTCTTATGGATGTGGACCTGTGGTAAATTCATCCACTGTGCTGCAATCTCACACCTGCTCCAGGAGTCTCACAGTGCCAGGAACCTTTGGCTACTGATTCCGGATGCAATGAGCCTTCTGCACAAGCACTTAAATGGCATTTTTTTTTTCCCTGGTAGGCTCGCATTGCCAATTGAATGAGTCACCCCAAAGCTGCAATTAGTTCTGATTTATCTGGATTTTAGAAGGGGAAAGGGAATTTTGAAATTCAGTTATTTTTAGGAGAAAAGAGGCTGACATCAGTTAGTAGTCATTTGGTACATACTAGCAATGTGCAGATAATGCATCCATACCTGCTTCTGCCATTGAACAGTCTGTATATGTTTTTCTTGAGCAGTTCTTTAATCTGGCAACGTGCATGTTTGGTACAAGACTTGATCTGCAAAACCGGAAGAGGATGTATTACAAACCAGAAATGGCATTGTGTTTCAAAGTGGGGCTTCAAGGACCAACTGTGTATAATATTTGTCCTTAACATAGACTTAAGTACTTTAATACTGGCATTAGTTTAAAACTGGAGTTTTCTCTCTCATTTTTCAAGGGATACAGAAGAATAAAAAAAAAATGTTCGTATTTCAAAAGCTATCCTGATTTTTATTTAGCCATTGTCCTCCCTCAGGGGCCATGTATTGTTGCATTTATACAGTTATTTCACCTAAACATGCCCCTGCTAACCAAACAACAAAAACATGAGAAATATGGAAGGCGTGTTTAAAATAAATGCTGCACAATTATTGGCTTTCCTCCTCCTTTTTTACTATTTATTTGGAATACATCCTAAAATGTTTGAAAATGTATTGAGAATTGCAGAAGAAAATTTTCTTATTGCTTGTTGTTTTCCTGCTGTTTTGTAGTGATGCTTCTCAAACATCTGCAAATCGTGGTTTGTGAATACACATGACCAGTCTTGACTGATGTGGTGACACATTTCCATCTGAACTAACAATTCTGTCAATCAGATAAACAAAAGGGAATGTCAGTTGTCAGGGTCAACAGAAGCTGGTTAGTTATCTAGCTAGCCAGCTACTTATTATACTCGCTTGCAACTACAATTAAGAGCTTCAAGAATGTAGACTGACAAATTAAGTTTGGTATTATTACCTTTTCTGTTGCATTCTCACAGTTGCAAATAATTAGCCAGAGTTGTCAGGGGAAACATTGAATTGACCAATAAATAAAGAAAACAAATCCTCAGGGTGAAAGCAAGCAAGCTAGCTGAAAAACATAGCCAGCAAGGTACTTTACTTATAATATCAATGGCCTGCACCTCGCTGGCTATCAGTACAAGGAGAGGAAAAGTATTGCTAAGTTTGATATCTTGATCAATTCCAATAATAAATGAACAGATGCTGATAATGAGCAGGAATACTGAGCAAGGATATTGAACTTGCCAAAGAAAACATTATTGGAAATCTAGCTAGCTAACTCAGTAATATTGCCAGCTAGTTTTATGACTGGCTTGCATATTTGGATTTGGGTACATATCTAATTTATACCTAACTACAGCTCAATTGGTATTTTCCATCACTCACTAACCCCTGTTTAATGTGATGTATATATGGTTTATTTCTTAAAATACTTAGCAGTTATTGCTAATTAGTAAATTTAAGTGCCATTCTATAATCCCTGATGAGTGTCGTTATAAATCCTACACTCGGAATTGCCAGACAATGACCAGATAATTCAGGGATACTGTATCTAAGAAAAAAAAAAGGTTTTTAATACATTGAATTGCATGATTTAAAGCAGATGAATATCTCATCTTGCTTGCCATAGATTATGGTCTGTTGGAATACCAGCAAGCAGAATTGCTGTAGAATTCTTTGTAGCCATTCCTGAGTTTTACCCTCACAATCTGTACAAAGGTGTATAGAAAGAGCCAGGAACAGATGAAAACCTTTTGATAAAAGCTAGCAGGGCCTCCATAAAAATGGCTGATTTCCAACATGTTTTAACAATAAGAATTGGGTACATTCTGTCATAGTCAACTGTGTCCCCACCCCAACCCCCATACTTTCACCATCCCCCTGAAACCTTTTCCCTGCGATGTGATCACCCAGTCTGGTTTGTTTGCTATTGCATGGCTTATCAATACCTGTCCTAACAGGGTAGAGGTCTGTTAGAACTTATGACTAAGCCATGGACACATCTCAAATTGAACCTATCTCAGGACAGCTTTAGTTTGAAAGTAGTATAATTCAGTGGCCCTTTCTCCTCAGTAAAGCCTTAAATAGATAGCTGGATAGCGGGATGTATGCAACAACCTTAGTGGTACAGAATGTGTGAATTTAATACATAAACACCCATAAAACTGGCAGACATCTCAAAGAAATCACAGATAAATATATAATTGGTATCTTCTCTTGAAAATATATCATGAACTCCATTAAAGACATGTGAGTGTCCTCTGGTCTATGGTGAATTCAGTGATTGACAACTGAAGTACAGTCAGTGTCTGTGGGATTGTAATCCAACTGGTATTAAGGTCTCCAAGTACATTTATTAATATCCATCGTTGGTATACGCCAAAATCTGTGGATACATAAAGACAGCTTTGTATGATGATGGTCATAACTAAAATGATAAGGTAGCGTGTCCCTCATTTACAGAGTGAATATGTAGCTTTCATAACTATTTTTATGGGCACGTCAAGAAATTCTTGGTTTTTATCAACTTTTTATTCCCACTCCCACTCTGACTTCCCACTTAATTGTACAGGATTTACTAAAATGCATTCATAATTTAGAAACCAGTGAAAGTAAAACTGCAATCTGTTCTGTCTGTCCCAGCCTCTCCTTTATGGAGTTTCACTGATTTTGCTTTCATTTTTGGTATAGACACCAAGTAAAAAGAGTAATAAGACCTCTTCATGGATGGCATTTCCTTCTTAGAGGGATTATAACATTCCAAATACATTTAAGTAATGAGTGGCAAAAAATATTCCTTGGTATTCAGCCCTTTTCTCAACAGCCCTGTTGATTAGGGTTTGGATTGCTTTCAACATAAATCTTTTGAAACATAATCTTAAAAGGTGACATTATGCAGTTATGTCATAACCAGTATTGCATACCATTGACCATGTCCATGGCCTGTATTATCTAACAAAATGTGGCGGTTGTCATACAGGTCTGTCTCATATCTACTGGTGATATTTAATAAATAAATCTGTTACATTTCTCTACAAGATTCGTTTTGTGTAAGATCATATTCACAATAATTGCACAGACCTATAGAACCCACTTGTATTTCTTTAGAATGTTCAATAGAATTATAAAATGTCTTCTATTCAAAGAATGACTATGGATATCCTAAGAACTGATTGCTCTCAAAAGACTACTGGGTCATTCAATGAGTACAGAGGACTGCAGGCCCTATATGCTATTTAACTCTCCATAATAAAAGGAAATTTCCATGGAGCACAAGAAGTAGGTTGTCATGGAGAATGCTTCTGCTTGCACGATGTGGGACATGAGATGGGATACCCAGTTTTCATGGCTTAAAAACAATGGAGCAATTTAGCAAGAGATATGAGATGCCTCTTTCAACAACGGTTGAGTAAACACGGGGCCCACTATATAGGGGCATTTTACAAATTACCATGCGAAAGCATAATTGATATTTACATGAATATGTCATGTTCAGTAAACATACTTAAGCAAGCTGTGTAATCATAGCGCATTTAGCCACTTTACCATTCAGTTTACATATTCATATGCCATATCAGTTACAATGTATCAGCTTATAATTTTTGTTGGAGTGCCTTTAAATAATTACAGTGAATGATGAATGGACATTCACATATTTGGCTACTATGTAAAGCTATACATTTACTTTTTTCATGTGATAATTGTTTACATACACATCTGCCACTATGCACAAAACCAGACTTCAAGAATGTGGTAAAACGTGATATGTACAGTTAGCCCCTTATTTTAATACCATTTCTGATTGACAACAATGGACATGGTCTCTCAAAGTTAAGTTGAACATGTTTATACTTGGAACAAGCTACTTTTTACTAAATAAATGTCCCTTTTTAATTCCTGTCATAACTGGATGTTTTTAACTAATCTTTGACCTGAAGCAGTGGGCCTCTTTTTATTGTGTTTGCCTGAATTTAAGACAATGATTGACAGGCATACTGCCAGCTCAGTCATATCCTTCTGACATTAGTTAACGTAGCATCTGACACTTGTCTGAACCATATTTGCACATTTGTGTGTAAACTGTTGCCATGTGTGCTCGTCCAGAGAGAGATGGCTAACGTCAAGGAAGTTGCTCTTTTGGGGTTTATTAAATAGGACTTCATAGCCTATTTATCCAGTGACACTCCAGCTTCCCATAGAAGTGTTACATGTTAAAAATGTTCAGCACATTATGTTCCAACATTGCAGCTACATAAATCAAAACCTCCACCTGGAAAGATGAGCATGTTAACATATTTAAACACTCACATGTAAACATGCTTTTGTCCAGCCTTGTTTATGGATGTTGCATGTCCTGAAACTGAACAGTACTGATGATAGAAATCACACTATGAAAATCAAGTTAGCTTGCCAGATTCAAAATACTACCTGCATTTTGTCTTATGCCAAGGTAATTCAACTCCACAGTTTACAGTCTTATCCTACTGTAGACATAGAAGCAGTCAATGGATTCTTCCAACAGCACACAATGATGTAAACTTTCTATTGATGTAACATTTTGCATCATTGTATATACTGTGTAAACTACTTTCAGCCTGATCTTATAGCCTCCATTATGGACAAGGTATATTTAATGACTACAGAAAGTACATGTTATGTAAAAATTAACTGGAAAAATGTAAGGGAAAAAACACACACACATGCTAATGTAGTAAATGCATAAAATGTTTGCTTAAAAATCATTTTAATAATCTGATAGTGGTGGTCTTTCTCAGCTTTTGTCATAAGTAGTCACAAAATCTGCAATCTTTCTACAAATGAGAATAAGTACCATATACATACTGCAAATTGTTTTTTTTTTTTTTTGGTAATGGCTGTTAAAATGAAGAAGTTAAAAATCCACTGCGTACCACTTTTGAACAGATTACTTTAATGCAACATCTACAGGGTTTAATGGGCTGCTGGGTCTGAAATGCAGTGCCTGGAGGTTGGGCACAACCCTGTGGTTATGCACAGATTCCCTGAGGGACGTCTAGGAGTGGATGGAGGTCTTGGGGGCATGCCAGTCTTGCCTGTGCAGAAGCGAAAGTGGTGGGGCTGCTGTGTCTGTGTGCGGGGGCACATTCTCCCACTGGAGAAAACAGTTAGGGGGCTAATTTGGGGACTGAAAAGGGGAGTTGAAATGGGCATATTAGCTCCTGGACAGAGAGGAAGTGTGGGGGGTGGGGAGGAGAGAGCAGAGACCACTCATAGGCCAAACTGTGGCATTACTGAAGTGTAAAATTTCCAGTTCATCAGAGAACCGGTACAACAATATTGTGATGCCAGATCTATGTTTGCAACCTTTCCTTTTAATTGTACTGATACTGTGGCAGATGGATCATACCAATGATATGGCTTTTTAAAGAAGAGCTTGGTGAAGGTACAGCTGGAAAAAAAGTGTAGTAAACATTTTAAAATGGACATCTCTTAGTCATTGTGCACATCATCCTTATATAGTGCATTGTGTTTACTGCTGAAGGCAGGCTGGATTGTTGCTGAAAGGAGATTGGCAGAAAATAGCCTCAAAAGCAAGCATCTCATCCCAGCTCGCTCCAGTGGTCAATTCACAGAATCTGCTATCAGTACAGCTTCCAGTATCGTTTCCTCAGCCTCCAGTCAGCTGCTTTAACCCCTAAAGCTGCCCAAGGCCCACCAGCTGTCCAATAAGGCACTGCACCTATATCAGGACCTCCCAAATATGCTTTAGGCCTTCGCACACCCTGTAGACACAGTAAAGAAGTTAATGTTCCATGTCAGCCTCCAAACACTGCCTTTCAGACCCTGTGCTCACCAGACGGTTCGTAGTGTGTGTTGCATTGTTGCGTTTGGGATGACCCACAGCGTTTCTGATTCCGAATGCTCTCTGCAAACTCCTCTGACAGTTCAGATCTGTTTCCCTGACAAGCAGTTCTGCTGGTTCAGATTTTCTCAAGTGGAAGAGTGTTAATCCTGAAGTAATTTTTCTCTCTCCTCCTGTCTCCCCAGTCAAATATACCACGGCTGCATGTACCACGGCCAAGTATGATCAGAACAAAGTTAATATTTTAGTCTGCCCTTGCCATAAGGCAACAGAACATATTTAATTGCAGTTCCTTCAGGTCTGCTGTATTTCATGTGAGTGCTTTTTTATGATTCTTCATGCTGAAAGGAAGTGAATCAGCCATTTTCAGACTTTGTCATGTCTGATTATAGTGGCTATCCTCCGCTTACAGAAGTACTGCGCATTCTCTTACAGTCTCAGAGAAATGCATCAGGGTTGCATTTGTTATTATTATTTATGGATTTATTCATTTTACCATAGATTACTAGGCAGTTAATATGAGAGCTGCTCTTGAAATGTTCTAAATAACATCTCATGGTTTGTATTATAGTAGCATGAACTTGTACAATATAAGTAGATACATAATAGTCAAAACCTCTTCTTTCTAGGAATAAATGTCAGCATATCTGAATATCAATTGTAGTCATACATACAAGTGCTTTTTAGCAATTTTCACTCCATTAATGCATCTGGTGTTTTTCAGGTCCATTCTCTGGTAACAGCATTACACTGATCAGCAGTCCAGATGTGGGGAAAAAGCCTGTTTTGATGTTTTAATGAAATCCAATGTCTGTATTATCCAGTTTCTATGGTGTATATTTTCACATGGTAAAATTACTGCACAGTAGACTACAGATGGAATTCTGAGATATATCAAAACAGACAGGGCATTGTGCTTTTGCACAGAATAGCTATTCTAAAAACCTATTTATCTTATTAAGGTAGTCTCAAAAGAAGGCACAAAAAGATGTATTTGATTTTATTGATCTTGCATGCAGTTTAAAATGCTGGTCTAAATTTTATTTCTTGAAAATATCCATATTGTGACCCATAACAAAATTGGATGGCATTTTAAGATATGGTGTAGCTCTTCCCAAACACGATACAATACAAGCTATTTGGTGTAAACGGTTGACAAAATAACATTGCTTTCAGAATGAAAATGTTACTGAGCTGAAGTACAAAGTGTTTGCCTCAGAAACACAAGATAAGGGTTGTAGCCATTAAAGGGAAAGTAGCAAACCCACCCACAGATTGAGTTGAGGCTGAGAAATCAGCACTTTTTAGTCCACCTCTATCAATGGAAATTCTATGGTTGATTACTGTATTTTGCCTGATTGTGCATTAGACAACTGAAGTACAAATAATAGATAAGCTAACCACATATTTTGACACTCTCGTATCTAATGGGTAGACTAATATAGGTGTTTGGAAAGACTAAAGCAAGGTATGATTGAAACATAAGTGCCTTCATGGACATTAGACAGCTAGCTACCCTCTGCATTGGGAAAAAAATGGTTGGCATTGCATCGAGCTATCATTGAAGTGTCAAGTAATGATAGGGATTTTAGCTGTCTAGCTAGTTGTATAATATATAACAAAATGAATCACAAACACATCATTTTAATTAAAACCGATTAGAAAAAAAGCAAAGGTAGCTTGCCAGCAAGATGAGCTAGGTAATAGCTGATGAATCACTATCATAGCTAGTCAGCTATTTGATGGAAATGATTACATCATAAATTTGCCTCATCTTTGTACTTTTGCCATTATTTCCAGTGGATCACTGGTGGCAGTGGCTTTTTGGGTATCTTATCACTGGACTGTGCAGGATAGTTTCACTAATGGTGAAGTGATACACATTTTAACTTTTACAATTTTTCAGTGCATTTCATGGTATATCTTGGGTTTATCCACCAGAGGGGGCAATGTAGTTCAGGTGACAATTGCTTTCTGTGTGCAAGTGTGAGGTTTGCAGGCACTAGCAGGCATTACATTTTCTATTGCCGTTTATAAATCATTGTCTTTGTTGATGTTTTTGGGGTTAATACATTTCCTTTATTGATGTTTGGATATATGTTAGATAAAATGTGATATTTGTGGGATGCCAGTGAGGAAGACCAATTTAAATTTGATCTGCTCTACCCAGTTATTGTTGCTTATTTATTAATGGCAGATAAAGTTCAATGGTGTAAACATGATCATAAAATGCATTCTTTTATAGTCCTGAATATTATGATATGAAGGAATTATATATTAAATCATTGACTTGGCATATTAGAATGGTCAGTATTCAACTGACCATTGTCAATATGCAGCAATTGTAGTTTTAAAACAACAATGTACACAAATACAGAATAGACACACAGTACATAGTGAAGGTAGGTTAACTTTGCATACATTAAGTTTACATCCATTTTAACTCTGCTTTGTGAGACATGACTTGTAATTTTGTTCATTTAAAACACTTTCATTTGTTTTAAACAAACAGTGGCACAATGCTTTAATGTTGAAGGTGGTTTGAGGTAAAACATGTTTTTGTACTGATGCACCTATCCTCCAGCTTGGGAAAGATTGAAAGGAGAACATTGTTTAATTAGTTCACAGCTGAATGTGTTTAAATGGTCATCATACTTTTCAGCTGACAAGCTGATTGTGATATGTTGGCATAGATCTTTGTGAAATAGGGAGGTGGAGTGACTCAAACAGTGTGTGACACATTCGTCCTGTCATTCATTCAGATAATTTTTTGTATTTAATTAGTAAGTGTGGATGAATGAAAATGATCCAGGCAAGTAAAATGTGAACATAACATAAACATGCTATTTAAGGTCTAAAGTAGTTCATAGGTATGGGTACATATATTTGTTTTATGTGTTACTGATTACTGCTCAAGTATGGTAAGCAAGACAGGATGGAGTATCCTTCTGTGTGGCCTAAATGTGATGTGCCCTGCTTAGTCCTTTTACACAGGATTCGAATAGGAGGATGTGACTGGAAGATAAAGAAGATCATGTGAAAGACCTTTAAAAAAAAACCCTTTTGGTATCACTAACACTGGATGCCCTATTCCCCATTCGGAGTAGTTAACTGGATAAGAGTGAAGAAAATCTAGGGTGAGGTTTGTGTTTCTACATTTTTGCTTAATTGATTTTTCTTATTACATAATTGACTCGAATTATGACAAGCGTGCAAATGACTCACTGGGGTATGTTTCTGTCTGTTGTTTTGCACAATGTGCCTCTGAGTGTAAATAATTTATGATATGACCATGGCACATCTGTTTTTAATGGTGCACAGCTGCATACATGCATGGATTTAATCTGAGTGCATGTTCGGATTTGTCCTGATGATGCATATCTTTGTGAGATTAGGCTTAATGCCATGATGTGACGAGTTACCATAAGTCTGTGTGCATTTCCCTTTGTCTCACTAGCATAATGGGCTTTGGAAGTTAATACCCATGAGACACAACCATTTTTTTTCTGAGCTGGGGATTGTGAAATTGTCCCAGTTTGGAGGGCTTTAAACTGACTTAGAACAAAGAGAAGGGCAAATTTTAAGGGAGTGACAATCTGTATGGTGTTTCTCCCTTTTTGCAAGTTAACACTCTAATCCTTGCTCCATTACTTCAAAGCAAGTAAATGCTCAAATTTTTGTTTTCAAATCAGTTATTATTGTGATTGTACCTTAAATACAATACTGCTATATCGCACAGTAAAATCGTGGTCATGGTAATGAAATAATTCAATTTATATTTACAGAAAAGATGATGAAAATAATACCTTTGAAAAGATGCAACAAATTTGAGTTCAGTCACACCTCCTTTATAGAAACCAAGATACAATTTCAGTGTTCATCTTCAGACATTTTTCCAGTTCTGTCATTTTAATGACTTGCTATGAAAGTGATGTGTTTTAGTCCAAAAAAGCTATAAGAAGCTATAATGTGAAAATAAATGTGCTTGTTGAATTAATGAAGCTGTAGGTTGATGAAGCTTATTTCAACACCATCTCCAGTATGTCAGTCACTTTGATTTCTGAATACACCATAATTCTACATATACTGTAGGTTTCTCTTCATGATGTAAAATCTTTACAAACCTATGGCATATTTTTTAAGCAATGTGTAGAAGCTATTTAGAGAAAGGGGGTAATGGGAGAGATTTCTAAAAAAAAAAAAAAAAAAAAGCATCTTCATTGTAAGAATGTTGAATGGACATTATCAGGCAGGCTTTAATGATCTTGGTTTAGACAATCTAACTTGCATGGTGCAACAGAGGTTGACGCTAAGTGTGGTAACCACACACTCTAAAAAACACAGGCATTGTGATCAAACCCACAGTGGGGTGGAGAGATCTTCATATTAGTGAAACATGGCAGGATGTCTGCTGTTGGTTTTCTTGTTGGCAAAAGTTTTGGAAGAACTGCGTGGCATCCACTGTGCCTCCCCCGGTGTCACTCCTGTTGATTGTGGTTGTAGATAGAATTGGATTTCTCACATAAACATCCCCGTTCCCCAGTGCTGAGGGCTTCATTAAATGAGCGAACATGGAATTGGGAGTGGACTGAAGAGCCATGTTTTTGTTGTTAATACAACAATTATTGGCAGATCTGGAAAGGATTGGCTCCTTGTATTATAGGCTATTAAGGACACTCATTTACTCTCACTTAACACGTTGTGTACATTGGACAAACCTGGAGATCTTTCCAATAAACGGCTTATAAAAGAAAACACAATCAATGCAGACAAAGAATCTCCTTCCCTGCTTCGTGGCATGGGTCCAAGTTGATGTTTGTTTTTGTAGAAATGGCTAAGATACATTACAAACTAGGTCAGTAACACCACAGATAGAAATTATTCCTGACTGAATGTATTGCACTGTTTTTTTTTTTTTTTTTTTTTTGCAATTTGCGAGGTGGATTTCACAGCCAGATCAGGGAATTGGCTGAGTCAAAACTGCTTTGCAGGTGTTTTTGCTCTTCCTGTGCTTATTGCTTTTGTTATCGTTACATCTGCAAATTGGCTGTTCATGTATTCAAAATTTAAAATCTTACTTTTTAAGAATAAAGAAGAACCCTAGTGGCAGACTAAGGGCTCTATATTAATGTAAAAACCATAAAACATCAAAAAATGAGCAGGACCCCCCCCGAATAAATAAATAAATGAACCACTCATTGTTAGTGTTATACAGTCACTTGCCATCCTTCACTCTCATGTTTTACAAATGTTTCTATTATAGCAAGCACATTTAACCTGATTTCTTAATTATTATTAATTACCAATGATTTGATTAATTTCAAGCCAAGGAACCCCCCCCCTTGAACTGTACAATATAAATCACTTTTGAGGGAAATGTATATAGTTTAACATAATTGGTTTGGGGGTTACTTTACAAGACAGTGAAAAATAGAACAATTGTACATGTGCAGATAAAAATTCTTGGTTTAATTAAGACTTTATCTGACGGAGACCAGTGTAATTCCACAACCTAGGTTTGTTTATTAGCATGCATTTTTTAAGGCAGCCTGTAACAAGCTGATAAACAGCTCATTATAGACAAGAATTCAACAGCTCATATTGATAAGGACACCTGGCAATTAAACTCAGGACAGCAAATGTTTAGAGTGCTGCACATTTTTACTTCTGCAACTAATGTGTCCACATTATACATTAGAGTTAATCTCATCTACATTTGCTCATGAAAGTCTTTGAAGCAAAGGTTTTTTTATCTGTTTTATCTGTTGTTCTTTTTGTACTATGTACACTAGCTCTTTCAACTTCACATGGAAACCGAGAGGGATATAATCAGATCTGTAAGATACAAAGTTGATGCAGCTGTTGTTACAGTTTACTGCAGTGTGATCGTCAGTTTGTCCTGTTAAAGCTAAGCTTATGTAGACAAAATAAAAATGTAGCAATATTTTGTACCCTGCCTTGAACCCACTGTCGCTTCTTTTGAAGAATCAAAAACAAGTTCGGTACAGGTCTGATAAAGCTTATTATGTGCTAATAACGTGTGGGATGGTGCATCTGGGATTGAGTGATCATGAAAACAACCACAAAGTAGACATGAAGAGATTTTGATGATGAGAGGCGGTATTTAATTGTGGGCGAAAGGCTGGGTCTGGCCAAACTGAAATGTATTCCTTGTTCCACGTTGAGGGTCAGCGCCACTAATCACACAGCGGTTTGCTGTTCCATTATGCGCGCTGCCCTGAAATGCCGTTCCTGAAAGTAATCAGAATCTTGTTCCTTTCGAATCTTGGCTGTGTTGGGGCCTGCAGCTGTGCTGGCCGGCCCTCGCCGCTCTGTCCATGCGGGCCTCACAGTGACCGGGAGATCCGCGCAGACAATCTTTGGTGTTTTGATATTTCTCTCCAGGCCCCTCGCTGGGCTCGGCTAGCCAGTTCTCCGCTGTCAGGGCACCGGTGTCACATTTGCACTCCACGGGATGCCCAATCTTTTAATTGTTTTTAGCCTGCTTCACATGAAGGGGGCTGGATGGCACAGATGTTTAATGTGCCTCCATCAGTTAATCACCTTAGGTGGTCTCTGTGCAAATCTGGCTTCTTGAAGTTATTTGAAAAAGCCTATAATTATTTTCACAGATTGGTTGTAATTTGTAGTTATATAGTGCAATAAAACTGCGGGAGTGATTTGTTATACTCTGGAAGGTTGTTCGCTGTGTTGTGCCACTGCAGCATAAAATTCCATTCGGTTTAAGCCCCGCGACAGGACTTTGAGGTCAGAAGGCTGCTTGATGTCGCATTAGATGTTCTGCACAAGGACAGAGGAAACCCATGAATGGCTGGCTGTTTTCAGTATCTGGTAGGCCTCTTATTTGAAGAGTTTAAACGTAAATAATTATAGTGCTTAGATTTGGGGATGAGCTAAACACTTGGAAGGTTGGGTTGTTAATTGAAATTGTCTCCAAATGCAATTACTTGTTTGTTCAAATCAGTATATGCACTCCATCAACATGCATATATTGAAGGGGGTACTGATAACAAGAAATATATAAAGAAAACTGTTCATAGACATTTAGGTGTAACACTGTAAATGAAATACATTTTTAATTACAGATAATGCATTTGAACTTGGTGTCATTTCAAGAGTTACATGCCAGTCTATGCATGAATACTGTCATTATGGTGGTCATATTTAAAAAAATGTGTGGACTGCATCACACTATGAAGTGCAGCAGAGTGTACAGATACAGGAAATAAAATTAAACGGCTTTGTAGTTCAAAAACTTTTGTAGCCTATAAGAATGAATACTAAATATCTTTTACCAAGGTGAGCAGCTTTTTTTCTTGATCATTTTGTGTAAAGGGGCTGAAATGCAGTATGTTTAAAGAGTTGCTTTTTATGGCCAGATGAAAAACCCTGCCTTCTTCAGTCTGATGCGAGGCTTAAGACCAATTAAAAACATGCAGCTGAGAAGTTGGGCATTCAACATTCTGAACTGTTCAAGGTTCAGAATGTTGAATGCCCTTCCAGACAATGCTTCTTTATACCTATAAAATCAAGTAAATTATTTGTAATCCTTAAAATAAGTTACTTGACAGTGACATTCATCGAATACATTAGTGTTCCCCCATTTGAATTCTGTACAAAATGCAAACTTATTTCTTCTAATTTGCTTCCTCACATCTAGATACACACAGGTAATGTTTGTTTATTAAGGACTTACTCTTACCTTTTCAAGATTGTTTTCTAGAAATGTGACAATGGCAGCACAAAGGTTTGGGGATTCATCAGAAATCTTCACATAACCCTCTACGGGGAAAATTTGTCATTCTAAAAAGCTATATTTTTAAAAAGTAGTATTAAAAAAACAGAATTTACACATAAAACATAATGATCTAATGAGAACCTCTGAGCTCTGAAGACACCATCATATTTGCATACATTTCACTTACTGTGCAAGCGAAACCCTTGCTTTCGAGACCTAAGGGGAAAAAACATGCTTTATTTTTCTGTTACATGTAAATAATAATCAGCTTCTCAGAATCACTTGAAACACAACAAGGATTTTGAAGTTTTCTAGGAATCACAGGAAACTAGATTGTGTGGAGCACTTCTGTAAAGAAAACCACAGAGCCATATCACTGTGTCCTCTCACTTATATCTTGCCTTAGTGTTTGCTCTCTAGGTACACATACAGTTCATTTGCTGCTCTCATGCTGCTCTTCAAATTAAAAACTCTATTAGAGGGGAACAGATAGTGCTTTCCCAGATTGTTCACCTGGGACTGGGACACGGAAGAGCTGCTAACAAGAATTCTGTGGCAACATGAGAGTGCCTCTCTCCTGCAAGCATCCTTGGAGGTACACTGAAGTGGCGGTGGGATAGCTGACAAAAATTCGGGCCCGATGTCGGATCTTCGTTCTTACAGTAATATAGAGTAAACAGAATCCATCTGCCACACTGAAACTCATAGTGATGATCCCATTTAATAATCCTCTTAACAGATTTTTTTTTTCTAAGCTTTGTGATGCACCATAGGTTTATGTGCCACTGTAGCTGTTTGAACATAAACATAAACATAAACATGCATAAACCCATACATTGTCGCCTTATATTTGATTGAAAAATATAAATGGGTCTGTTTAATTCTGAAATATTCATCACAGAGCATTAGGTGGAAGCAGCCAACCTATGAACTGCAATTTATTTGTGAGTAAAAACAAAGATCAGCTCTTACTCTTTTCCAAGCTAGCACATCTGTCTACCTAGCTAAGAGTGTGAACACTTCATATTCTATACGATGATAAGACACACGTCTAGAAACTTTAATTTTTAATTTTCCTTTTTGAAAAAAATATCATGGCTCTTATTACTTTATTTTTGATAAGATTTATTTTTTATACAGAAAATAAAATAATCTACAGCTGGAGAAAAATGAGACCCAGAGAGAATTTGCTGGCACAAGCACATCAGTAAGAATTATAAATTTACTGTAAAATGAATAATCCTGAAATGAAAAAGGCTAATGATGTTTTTCCATAACCAAAACTACTGTAGCTGCTGATAAATTTAATATATCTGTCTTTTTAAATGTTCATATTTGTTGTTATTTAGAGACTGAACAGGCTGATGTTTTAAAAAAAAAAAAATTCTAGCTAGCTCCAGCAACAATGTGAATACGCTGTATATAGGATGCAATTTAAAAAAAAATACTAACACTTTGAATGTCATCCTGCAAATTGCTGGCGCGGTACAAGCTAAAATGTCATAGCTCGGTCAATGTCCTTAACTAAATGAAGGCATTAAGTAATTTGATTCACATTAATCGATTATGAGTGTCTCCTCGATAAATAACGTTTTAGCACCTGGCCAGTTGACATTTGTGTTCAGGGTATGACACCTCCTTAGTTCTCCTCAGAACCTTGAACAGTTCAGAATGTTGAATGCCCAACTTCTCAGCTGCATGTCTTTAATTGGTCTTAAGCCTCGCATCAGACTGAAGAAGGCAGGGTTTTTCATCTGTAGAAAACATTTCTCTTATTTCTTCCACATCGGCTGTGATCTACTCTAGACCCTTAGCACAACTGTGAATCTTTTTTATCAAAATATATTTTGGGTCAGGTTCTTTGGTAATTACTGCTACATAAGAGATTCTCTGTATTCAACAACATTTTTTTTCATTAATTATGCACCTCATTATGTACTGTAAGTTACAAGATATATGAGCCCAAATTATAAACTTACTGTATAAATGGATTGCTTGTTTCTTGCAGAGTTTTTAAACAGCATTACTTAAGGAGTCAATCAGTCCAGTGCTTTTTACCTATTTTTGGTGATACTGCTCCATTTACTTCAGTAATAACACCTCCAGAGAAATGCTTATACAAGTCCTGCACAAGAAAAAAAAAACATTTATTGAGCTAGTTATTAAAAGCTTGAATTAAGTTAGAATTAAAAGTTAATTAAAATAAGTTCACCTGGGTCAACCTCCTTGGAGCTCAAAATACAGGGAACAGGAAAAGAAGTGCGCTGAAGAGGGTTTCTAAATAGTTCAGTGTTCCAACTTTGATATTATATTGCTCCAGTCTCTCTCTGTAAATGTGTCTATGTTGTCAACATAACAATTTATTACCGTGTTTTTTTTTGTAATGTGTGGGTTACAATGGTGACAGGCAAAAGATGCATGTAAAAACAGATACATGTAGAATTTGCTACATAATCAAACTATTTCATAGCCTTCAACCTGTACTACCTTAATCTTAAATTATATATTCAGCTATTTTAATGTTCATATTCTGGGTATATGATCATAATATACCTTAACTGTAAAACACAAAAAAAAATCACCTGGTATCTTGAAATAATCATAAAAAGATTGCACAAGCTGCCCAGGTACAACATACTGCTTCCATTTTCTGTGTCTCCATTACAGAAGTTTTGCCATTATCTGTATCACTGAGCATTCAAAGTTTTAACAGCAGCACTGTTGGAGTCCAGAATAAAGTGTACTCACGTATCAGTGGGGAAAAAAAAATCCATTGCACTGATTCTAATCTACAGCTGAATTTGTTTTGTCTGAGTAGATATTTTCCTCTTTAACTGAAGAAATAATATAAGCCCGTGCTCTCATGACACAGGCTCATGACCTGTGAGGTCCTTCTGCGTTGGTTTTTTAAAGCTGGTTTTGCAGAGGAAGGGTTTACATGCCAGCACCTTTGTGATATTGCTCCCTCACATTTTAACCCTCTTTGCTCTCAAACCACAACATGTGCAACAGGGGATGTGAAATGCATAGTAACACAACTCCCAACGTGTGCTGACTCGGGTTAGCAATTTCTATTCATTTAGGTGTGTAATCACTTATCCCAGCATGAGCCCCTATAGTCGGGTGAATCGCTGGCGGTTAATAGTGCATTGCTGATTCCAGTCACAGCAAGGCAGCCTGTTCCCAATGGGGCCAGGGCCAGTGGCAGATCCATTATTCATAGCTCAACCTGTGCTTGTAGGGTACACTGACACCTGATCTGCCAAAATCAAACACGGCTACCGCTACGTGCTGTCTGCCTTGCCCCCAGAGAGCCAAGGGGCCAGGTGATCCAGGAGGGTCAAAAGCTTACCCACGCTTCTGCTGGAAGTCAACAAGCTGCCAGCTTTTTTTTTTTTTTAATCACTTTCTTTTTTTTAATTGATTCATTCAATGCTGGTAATTGCTGTAGAGGCACTGGGATTTCTTTGCAAATTTACTTAAACTTAGCGTAAGGCAACAATAAAAGTGCGAAGAAAAGCAAGCAAGCATGAACCTTTTTGATCTGTGTCGTCCCCCCCAACGTGAATAACAAGCCAGTTCTGACAATGGTAACACAGTAATGTAAAATGGCCTATTTGGATATGGAACATTTGAGGTCAGTTGATCTGATGCATAAATGAATGCTTCTTATCATTCGTATACAGTTTTTGGATGGTAATGCAGCTGTATGTTCAGTGAACTCTGGTGAAAGAGTGTCAGTTACAGAACACTGCTCAACGGGGATGGTTTTGAGAAATGGTTTTATGTTGGTTACTTTCTCAGGTAGATTGATGTGAAAATATCAGTTCATGAAGCTACCCGAATGCATTGCTGAGAAAGTATTCAAAATCAAATGCAGATATTTTCTAATATCATTGTAGTATTTTCTGTGACAAAGGCATATATGCTTTTTATTAGGAGGCTTGCTGTTGGAAGTATGAAGGGTTCTGACATGACATGAAATATAACACTGAAAGTACCAGGGGAGATCGGTACAGATTTATAATGTCTAAGTATGAGCTTATATTCTTTGTGTGTGTGTGGCGCAGCTTCCTTCATAAACACATTGTGTGTTTCTTTAACCTGGCAGAGGGCTGGCCTTTATGTAGATTATATTGTTTACATCTTTCATACTTTACACTTATTGACAATTCATTCACACCTAAACCATGCACATTTTGGAAAAAAAAAACACTCCACTTTCAAGCATTTCGTTCTGCATTTCAAACTGGTTTTAAACTATTTATTTACACTTTCTAGTTTTTCCTTGTGCTAAACTGTCAACTGATGCAAATACCATGATTTTAAAATTACCATTTTTAAAATTTTTTTTCCATTATTAGTACATTATGGGCTTGTGCCGAGAAGGCACGGATATTTTGACCCACAACCTAAATGTGCTCTGCTCTTACTTCCATTAGTCATATCTGTGGTATATTTCCTGATGAATACCAAATGGTCAAACCTGTAGGTTATTTATGGGGGGCCTTTGGCAGTGTTCTGTGGGTGTGCAGAGAATCCTCTCTCTCAATCCCTCTGCTTCTCTCTCTCTCTCTCTCTCCCTCCCTCTGCTTCTCTCTCTCTGTCTCTGTCTTCTCTCTCTCTGTCTCTCTCTCTCTCTCTCTCCCTCTCTCTCTCTCTCTCTCTCTCTCTCTCTCTCTCTCCCCGTCTCTCTCTCTCTCTTACTGTCTCCCCAGCTTTTCAAGGAATTATCAGTTTAGGGGATCTGCTGTAGCCATGTTTCAGTTAGAGTATCTGGCTGTATCTTCAACATGCCCATCTCCAGAACACACATTTCTGCTCAACTCAGATATACTTGCGTATCTAGATATAGTTGGTAGTGTGGACAGCTCCGGGCAGAAGCAGGCACACATAAGGCCATTCCCATTGCTATATAAGAAAGTCATTGTCAGCTTGGTGATATCTGTATTCCAGTCTCCAGTCCACATCTGTTCCAGTACTGTTTCATCATTTTTCATTCAATTTTAAATCAATTTATGAAATAGGTTACCATTTCCACTTTAATCAAAACCTTAAACCCATATCTATTGTATTTTCAGGTAAATAATGCCAGCTAGTAACAGAAATATGCTGGGTCTATTTTATAGAAACTACTTTCGCTGATAAATAGCAGCAGTTGGTTGTACCCACTGATAAATACTGTGTTAATCATGACAAAAACTCTCTGGCCGTAATTTCAGTAGTTTTACCTTATTGAAAACAATAGATTGGGATGGATACCTTGCTAGTTATTCATGATCAGGCCACAATAATTACATACATATGAGAAATCCCTTTTTGTGTTTTTTATTTATATTAAGCGGAAGAATCACCCTTTTGTATTATTTATACACTTTTCCATCTCAGGTCAGAATCTGAGTCAATTTTACTGGCATTTTCCATACGAAGTGAAAAGACTAAGTGATAATCAGTATGTGCTGTAAATTCACTTGTTATGAAGTGACGGGTTGTGATGCTGTAATCTTTTGGGATTTATGTGAAAGCTTCTTTATTTAAACGCATAGTGATTCACTTATTGTTTATTCGACTCTTAAGTTACCTTTTCTTTGTTAGGCAGTGTGTGTTCAGATATCCCACATCTCTTCATATCTCCAAGCTTTTGTTTTTCCTTTTCTTAAAAATTGACAGTCTTGCTGCTTGTTGTTCTCAGAGAATTCCCAGTCTTTTTTGTTCATGTTTTCATCAGTGTCCAAATGCTATTCAGATGTATTGTTTTCTGGCATACTCTGGGCTCCATCTCACACAGTTTCTTCTTCTCTATCACCCTGCTTATTTGGTCTGAGTGCCCTTCTTCTTTGTGTGACTTTTATTGTCTCAAACATGGTGTGGATCCATCACTAGTGAGTGTACAGGCAGTGAGTACTGGCAACGCTGATGCTACTTGAACTACAGTAAACACTTGCTAGGAGTCTTTCTTCCACACTTTTCTCCCTTTTGTGGGGTACTTCCCAGATTTGTATCCTGTATTTATACTGCAATTTCATCCATCTTTGGGGTGCAGATGTGTGTGGCTCAGTTCAACTGTTCCAGTACACTCAGGTCTTATGAACAGCATGTGCAGTACAGCTGCTACACTCAGGACATGCTGAAAAATGAACATTGTTAGGAGCAATGACACTTTTCTGCATTTGTAAACTAATTCACATGGCATTAAAGATCCACTGTGTGGAAGAATCGTATTCTTCTTGTTTCAGAAGTAAAAAGACAAAAACTCCACCACCTTGTTCTTGTTTTAAAGGATAAGCGATTTATTAAAATAAACAACCCAAGCTCTATTCAATTTTATTTTAAGTCTTTTTGAAGTGCATCATTAAAGACATTTTGATTGTAATATTCCTTCTCTTGAATGAAGAACATCAAGATGGAAGTAATCAACTGTGCTAGATATGTTATACATACATAGCACCACAAACATGCAACACCTCATTATTGCTGCACATAATTTTAAGAAAATTTGTATATTTGTACATATTTTTAAACTTTTCATTCAGTAAACACTGAAACTACAACTTGATGTGTTTGTTTCTTTGTGTATTTTTTTTTATTCTTGTAGCTTTCTTGTCCAGCCTGGCATGATGAACTCTTCACTCTTTTTTGATGGAGGTTGTATCCCCCCTAGCAAAATCAAAACATTGCATTGCATTAATACCAAGCAACTCAGCCATGAGCTGAATTTGAACAGTTCATTTTATTTATATATTTGTGTGTGTGCACATTATGGTATGGGGCCTCTGGCAATTAGCCAATCAACCTTGTGAAGTCTTGTGTAGTAGTAAACTGCTCTTCCCAGTGTGCATTGCAAACATCTCACTATAAATGCACAGATCTGTCTCTTACTGTGCAGTGGGTTGCATTGATTCTGACGTTTTGTGGGGACACATGAAAGGATCCCGCTGATTTTGTTAGTTAGAAACAGCATATTTAAAAGCATTTCTTTGGGTGGAATTCCCCTTTAACACCTGTTAGGCAAAATTCTTTATGGACCATAACAGTTCATTGTTATTTTATGTAGGTCTTTTCACCAGCAGGGTCCCGACATCCCTGTGCTTTCCACAGATTCACACTCTTCAAATCGCTTTGAAACTGCTGGATAATTGTTTCAATCGATGCTGTAAATTGCCTTAATCACTAGAGCCACCATCCTTAATTTGTTTTTTTTTTTCCTTTTTTGTATGTTCTCTCAGATCCTTTCCAGAGTAGAGTCTATCAGGAGCATACCTGTAAGGGTGTCTGCATATAATCCATCTAACTCTGTTGTTGCGGTAGAGAGCAAGAATATAGATTTACATGCATCTCGTCTACACCAGGTTAGATGCATCTAATTCTTCAAATAGTTGCTAACTACATCTCCCTCAGAAATCTGCCAGTCTGCTACACTACCAAGTTAATTGTTGTTCTACTGGATGTCTTGTAAATCTCATCTCTGTGTAACCCCTGGACACTTTGGCCCAGATCATAATTCTCTGATCAAACATTTAGACACAGGAGCTACCACCTGAGACAAATCTTTGGAGACCTTTTCTAAGCAGAAAGTGTGCTAAAAGATTGTGTACAGAGGCAAGCACATCACGAGTGGGTTATAAAAGATGGGCTTTAACTGGCTAAGGGTAACCTGCATTTTTGAGACTTTTTCTCCACCTGCTTTGAGCTACGCTTGAGTTATGCATTTGCTGCCATTTACACTGTTAACCAGTTTCCTCTCTCAGGGCTATAACTATAATTTAACCTGTAAATACCAAAAGCAAACCAGGAATGTGCATTTCAATAATGTTTATATTTCAAATGGGTACTCTAAGGGTAGTCATCAAATCTGAATTATTGCTGCCATACAGTAATTGTCACTGCTCTATTCAGTAGGCTGAATACATTCCTTCCTTTCTTGTACGGGAGCAGTAATTACCTCTGTCACCACAGGTGGAGTGGAAGAAATGCGATCACCCCAGTGTTTGTCTGTTTGCGTCGCTGTGAACAGGATACCTGAAAATGTTATGAATGGATTTGGACGGAATTTGACAGAATGGCTGTCTTTGGAAAAGGGAAGAAATTATTAGGTTTTAGTGCTGCTATGGCAACTGTTCTGGGTGGTGGAGGTATGCGCTCCATTGAGTGCCTCTTTCGTTGTATCACAGTCTTAGCACTTCACATCACAAGGGTATCCTCATGACGTACGAATCCCAAAGAGAGGTTGAGAGAATTTTTATTTCTCAAGGGTTTTTTTTTTTTTTTTGCCTGGCACTACCACAGTTGCAGTGTGCAAATTTTTTAGGTGCAATTTTTTTGTGGTGCAATTAGCGTACAGTTTGATTGTTGCCCTGGTCACATTACTGCCACTGTAAAATAAACCTTCAGAGTGTACAAGACATGACCTCTTATTAAATATTAAAACAGTCAAAATGTTGCGTGATTGTGATTTGAAGTTTTTAGGCATCTCCTTTCTGGAGAACAAGGTCCAGTCGAAGACCTGGACAGTAGTTTTACCTCTTCTAAAAGCAAGTGTCCTACATCTGTGAGGCACTAATTGTGGTATCATGTTACAAATAAGTACATATTGATTCTTATTTGGATAATATGTATTATGCACTTTAGAGTTCTTATTAATATATCTAATGTCTCAACGACTTGGTTAGTCCCACCAGAATGGGTTTTATGGAATTTTTTTACACAAATGATAGATAGATCTTGATGTAATATATAATGAAGTAAGCTGATGATGTTCCAACCTATTCTGCATTGAAGTTGTCTCAGAAAATGAATCCACAATGGCTAAATACTGAATAACAAAAAACAAGAAAGTAACATTAATGATTATTATAGCACTGTGTTTTAATTAAGGCTACAGAGTGCTTCTGATATACCAGAAACAAACATCCATATAATAACATTTACTAAAATTAATGACATGCTGTATATGGTATTACAGCTGAAAGCTTAATAGTTGTTTAAAATTATGCTGGTTCATTACTGTATATTGGGGGCATGAGGTAGGAATAGTTTGTTGTGGTTTTAATATTTAAGAGTCCAAACAATGGGTCCCTTGGTTATTAAATAAGTGGCTATATCTTTTGATTTATTCTAATGGGATGCATAGTAGATGCTTTTTGTATTGTTTTTTTATGAAAAAAATGCTGCATTTATACAACAAATGGAGTAGCTACAGTATAGAATTCATCAATGGGTCGTTTAAAGTTCTACTGGCTGATACTTTCATTTTTCTACTTTTCCGAATTGTAGGGAATATTATGACTTGATGAAGATGTCTTTTTAAATGTGTAAAGTAAGGCCAGGAAATAAAGCCAGTTGTGGGCCATCATATAAATATCACTGATTTCAGCTAGCTTTTGTTCAGACCAAAAAAGACACCACAACATACACTCTATCCAAACAGATTTTGAAAACAATCAAATGTACTGAAGAAACATGTTGGAGGAGGAAACATGGAGTCCGTCACTGTGACCTGGATTGTTGTTTGACGAGAAATCACAAAATGCAATTTGAGAATGTTAAACAATGTGAAATAAATGGAGATCCCAGTTTTTGTCCTTTGAGGCTGCTGCTAATACTAGGCAGCAGTGTGGTGTAGAGGTAAGCAGTAGGGCTCATAACTGAAAGGTTGGTAGTTTGATTCCCTGCTGCTGTACCCTTGGGCAAGGAACTTACACCACAGTTGCCTCAGTAAATATCCAGCTGTATAAATGGATATCATGTAAATCTGTAACCTATGTAAGGCGGTCTGGATAAGAATGTCTGCTAAATGTCAATAATGTAATTTAATGCTACAGAAACTCCACATTAATATTTAGATCATCAGAAGTTCATAGTGTTGCTGTAGGTCACTCAACTTGTTTTCAGAATTGTTAGTGATGAAATGCATTTTCTTTGTGTTCACATACAACTTAACGATAGTTATCTTACTGCCAGTGTGCTCTCTTGGCTGGCCCAGCCAGTCAAAGCACTTGTTCCCTGTAAATTGAGGCCTATAGATTAGACCGAGCTACAAGCCTGAGCTGTGCGATTTGCTGACAATGACAAGGAGTGGAGGAACACAACTGGCTTCGTGCCGCCGGGGTAGGGTGACTTTTGTTGGCCAGGGTTTGGTCGTCTGACCACTGTGCCACCCTCTAAGGGCTCATGAGGTGCCTTGTGAGGCAGGTTGCTCAGATGATGTCAGCGGCGATGTGCCTGTCCTTTAATTGGCACTTGCATCGCTGTGGTGCGCTGTGGGACTTTGCTGCAAGGCTGTGTGTGAGTGCACTGGAGAGGTGCATTCATCTCGCTTGGTGAGCTCTTGGTTCACAGTGTTGTGGAAAGGTTACCCTAGGTGTAGCACAGCTGACAATTCTAAAAAAAAAAGTCTAAAAGCAGAAAAAGAAAAAAAGCTTAATACCATTAATATATAACGCCTAATCTTTCCCTTTAAAGTCTTTCTAGAAATCACAGTTTAGTTAATGTGGCCACCCCGCGAGTTTTAGCCTGTGGCCACATTGCTTTAAAGGATGGTGTGATAAACAGGGCACAGTTGGGGGCGGGGGGGGCAGAATGAGCAGGGGGACAGAGTGCTACTGTTCTAGTTTGACCCACAGCTAGCAAAGGCCCCCTCTTCCCCCCTCGCCTCGCCCTTCCTGCCCTCGCCGCTCCCTCCCCGCTTCCTGCCGCAGATTAATGCGTTTGCCAAGCCAGTGAGTAGGAAAGGAATTAATTGCGACTCAAACCAGAGAGCCACCGTGGGAGCCCTTGCGCAGAAATAGCATTCAGCTAGCCCCACCGGGCAGCGGGGGGGGGAGTTGTTTTTTCGGTACTTTTTCCCCCAACGCCGCTTTGGCAGCGTATGAAAAGGATCCGTGCGCCCGCATAACAAAAGGCACGAGGTGGCTTTGCGGATCAGCCAGCGTGTCCCCCCTGTGCTCGACACGACAAAGGCCTAATCAGCAAATGACACGGCGATCCAGCTTACATGATCGCCAGTCCGATACAGCTGCGCAGTGGAATCGGGTAGAGATGCGGAGAACCTGCCTGCCGTGTGTGTGCGTGTGTGTGTGTGTGTGCGTTTGTCATATCTTAAAAAGAACGGCATTAAAAAACCCAAAACAAAACAAAAACACACCTGTGCAATTAGAATAAACTCTCTTGGCCATCAGAATGCAGCCTCGGCCAAGCACCTACGACTAAACACATCCAACCCAAACACACACAGTCTGGGGCAAATACAGTCCACATGACTGGTGCCTTTACTGGCAAGAACATTGAGGAGGTTCATTTTTTTTAATATGTCTGGGCCCCTTGTGATTCTGCATACAATATTAAGAGCTTAGTTCTAAAATGAAATTAAAGTTATTTTATTCCCATGTCCCTGATTTATATTCCTTCTTGAATTTCAGAAGCCCAGCTTCTGTTTAATTTAATTACCCCCCTCTGTGATCTCCGTGTTTAGCCAAATTCTCCAGGAGCCTCCAGGCAGCCGATGGGCGCTGCTTCTCGGAGTGAGTGATTTTAATTATATTCAGTGTTCTTCTATCAAGCCCAGTAACTGCGTGTATTGATGTATGGAGGTATAGAATGTGTTTAAACCTTTCTTGACTCTAATAATTTCAGCGTTCTCCTCACCACTATGAAGCATCAGTCCCCCCCCTTTCATAAAACTGCTAAAAATACAGGGTTTGTATTGGTATTAAATTGGGTTTCATCTTTTAGATTGTGTCTACAGACGATGTATCCTTGGTTGCCTGTAATCTCTAAGGTTTAAAATGCTTCCTCCATAATCCCCTCTTTTACAGACAAGCACAACATTCAATAGAATGTTGAGTTTTTCTTATATCTTCAGAAGTGAGCTAAATGCTGTCTCAGCTTCATCAGTTTTATTGCCTGGACGGACATATTTGCGCTGTGTATTCTAATGAAACTTAATGTCTATCATTAACTATTCTAATTATCCACAATCACACCCCTGTCTGTATTAAAACCCCACCTCAGATAATATGAACAGATGAGGTAGGATGTTACCATGAACGGCATCAACACAACAGTGTACCTGGAGAGCAGTTTAAACAGGTACTGATTTGATAGCAAGAGCAGAGTCATTAAAGAGGTCAGTATACATAGTAAATGGGAAGCAGCCTTTTAATTTTTTTTTTTTTTTGAGAAGTTTATTTTGCATATGGTGCTCATTAGTACCAATGATACAGTGGTATAAAATAGCTGCATACTTTTATCTGGGTAATTAACAGGCAGTTTCAACAACAGAGGCACCTTACCTGATTTAGTGCCTATTAAATTGCAGCATACATTTTTGTCATAAACGTAGACTTATCTGTAAAAGGGAGGCATTCATGAACCCAAAGATCCTGTGTTTTCCATGATTGCAAATAAAAAAACCGTCAGAAGGCAGCACTTTGGTTGTATGTACTAGTAACTGAAGGCAACATGAATGAAATGCCTGTAGAAAGGGTGCATCAGTTAACCTGACTGAAATAATATGCAGGCAATCAAAGGGGCCTTCTTTATTTAACCCCCCCCCACACACACACACACACACACACACACACACACACACACACGCTTGACACCCCTCCCACTTGCCCATGCTGGTGAGCCAGTGCATTGGTCCTGGCTTTCTCTGAAGTCTTCAGGGTAATGCTTGTTTATTTTGCTGGAATGGTGTCTTGAAACGGCAAATATCAATCTAAGCGGCAATTACAGAGGAACATCTCAAATGGCACAAAAGAAGATGTGAATTGAATGCGATGAGCGGAAGAGGTGTCAGATATGAACTCTACCTTTAATAGTGGCTGATGTGAGGGCCTGATTGATAAGGAACATGCAATTTTCCGCTTTATGATTAAATGTTTGAGTGCCTGACTCAGTGTAAATAATGCCGTGATGACCAAGACAGTCCCTCTTATAAAAGCTCTTCTCAGATTCCTCTTGTGATAAATATACCACCATGTTTTATTCATTTAATTATTTAGGAGGGGCCAGCAGCAAGTACACGCACATCTATGGAAAGGGCCATGCAGTGAAGCGAGAACGGTGTGACTGGATTGTCAACTGGCGGAACTGTGTGGTTCTTATGTAGTCCTTTTTTAAACTACGTCCTCATACACCTTTCATTCTGTATGAGCTTGTGTGTAACTGTGTGTGTGTGTGTGTGTGTGTGTGTGTGTGTGTGCGTGTGCATGTGCATGTGTGCATGCATGCATTTGTGTTTGCACGTGTGTGTCTGCGTATGTGTGTGTGTGCGTGCGCATGTGTGTGCGTGTGTGCGCATGTGTATGTGTGTGTGTGTGGGACGGTGTGGATGTTTTGTATTTCCTGTGGCAAAACTCAGTAAAATGACTTTGTGGTGTAGACAGCAGTTGAAAGGTGTGCAGGTCTGGCAGAAGTCGGAGCTGACAGGTGAGTGTGCAGTGTAGGCATGCTGGTTGAAGGTGCTGAGAGACCAAAGCCGGCTGCGTCTCAGGGGAAATCAACATTCTTCAGAGAGGTTTAGCCCTGCAGCCAAAGCTGTGCGTTTTTAATGAAACGAAGTGAAGTTTTTCATCTGTTTTGTGTTGCGATGTGGGTGGTGTTATAGCAACAAGCCCACCTGGATCTCTAGCTGTCAGCTCGACATCGTCACATACTCCACACTACAGTTTTTCCACAGGATTGCAGATCTCCTTTGGAATTACTTAAGTATGCTAATTATTTGTTTGCTTTTTTTTGGCTTCATCACACTATTCAATACAATGACACCACATTGTATTTCCATTGTTAATGGGCTGGCCATTGATGTCTGTGTTAACATTCAATGCGTTCTCGACTGAATTGGTCATCCCTGACAATCCTTGTCGAGTGAGAAAGCTTGCTTGTGGGGCGCAAGGAAATACTATATAGCCTACACCCCAATGTAGCAGAAAGGATAGGGCTGTGTGATTTTAAATGGTTTATTAGAATGTTTTTATCCTCACATTTTACAATTAGAAACATTTTTTACTGGACTGTAGTCGAAATTTGGACATGTTTAAACATTTTAATAGAACACAATAAGCAGGGGTAACTTACACTGACTGTGCCCATAAATATTCAGAATGAATACAGAATGAAACATCAAATGGTTCGAAATGGTGGTAAAATACACTAGATATTTTCACGATTTGTTTGATGAGTATTACTACTGTATTGATGGTGTGGGTCTATTTGAGAAGGACATAAAATGCTGTTTCCACATATAGCATGGGTTCCTTATCACTGAAACATACACAGTAATATCTTAGAATATACAAGCCTAGGGGAAAAAAATCAAAGCATTTTGAGGATATATATGAATATGTATCAATCAGGGTTGCAAACAGTTTTTAAAAATGTTATTAAATTAGCTAATCATATCTCACTCCCATTTAGCTGATACAGTCAAACTATGCCAATTGCTATGTTAGCTTTGGAGGATCATGATGAGGAACTGTGATTAGGAAAAAAGTAATGTGTTAAGTATTTTTTTTAATGCATCGCATGTTATTGATTTAATAGTGACAGCCATTGTGTAAAGTTTTGGGGAAAAACGTCAGCATGCACTGCTGATGCAGCACTGTTTCATGGCCTTGGTGAGTTCATTGGATTGTGTGTTACCTGTGCATCATTTCCATCCTCATCTGCAACTCACAGGTACTGCTACCCTGTGTGTTCTAGACCTTCCCTCTGCCTCCTTCCTCCCAGGTAACCCTACCCTAACTTCTGCCCTCTTCCCTCTTCCCACTTCCTCTCCTTCCTATTAAGAACTGCCCAGAGTCCTATATAAGCCTCAGTCATTTACCAACAAATGAAAAAAATGAAAATTATATCCCCCAGGAATGTTAAAAATGCTCATTGTGGGGGGACGGCCAGTGTTGGCAGGTGTGAATCCCTCAGGCCCTGCACGCATTACAGCTCCATGCACAGTTTAGGAATAAGAAGCGGTCATCATGTGCCACAGACAGTCCACTGAAGGAACGTGCCGGCCCTTATCTCCTCTGCTGGGTAAAATTCCCCTGAGGCGGCAGGTTGGTGACTTTGATGTTTGTTGCTGGTCCAAGAGTCAGAGCTACAATTGATTATTTTTTTTTTTTTATTGATATACGCTCTGAAAATGATATGCTCCGAGGTGATATGCATATCCTGAAGCCCATACATCTTTTCAAGCCCTGCTGCATTTGCTGACCCAGAGACCTCGGTCTTAATGCAGCGGAAAAACAGGGAGGGGGTTGGAGGATTGTTCTTAGTCTTAATCCTGTGTCTTATTCCGCACAGATTTGTGGCTGTTATTTTTACAATGGATGGATTAGGAATGTAACGACACATGAAAAAACCTGGAGAGCTGTTCCACAGAAGTCATTGCTTAACAAGTCTTTCTACAGAAATTGGATACGTTTGCAAATGAACTGATGTGTTCCTGACTGGGAATATTTTTATTCTTCTGAAAACAAGAAAGTATAGGATGAAGAAGAAAGTATAAGAATGAATTTGCCTCAATTACTCTCAAAGTCTTTTTTCATCATTTAAAGAAATATATTCATATGATATTAATCATGTTTTAGTAAAAATTCAGTAGTATAATGTTTTCTTCTCCCTTTGGAGAAGAAATGGAAAACAGTCAATCGTATTTTAAGACACTTACACATAAGATAATGAGAAACATTTCATGGTAAGATTTCATGCCCCTGGTCCATGACAATGTGCTGCTATTTTGTGCACCTAATGAGATGCAAGTCTGAAAATGCCTGGCACACGCAAATATGACAATGCCGGTGTCTGCGTATGTTGGAGCATGAAAGCTCAATTTTCAGAAAGCTCTTTTTTTGCTGATGAAAATGTCTGTTATGTCTTACAGCATGTTTTGCACTATGTCCTGACAACTGAAACACTCACATTTGAAATAGCTGATGCATTCTGAACCTTTCTGATATAATACACATCTCAGAGTATGATGAACCTTTGTGACTAGAGGGATTGTATTTGTGGTAGAGTCTCTAACAAAACATCCTTGACAAAAGAGGCTGACAAAATGCTTAATACATTTCTGTGGTAAAAGTAGTTTGCTCTCATGGCTGCAGTGCTATACAGGATCCAGCTCTGTGACTATGGTAAGCCTTTGACGGACTTTTAAAGCCTAAATATGCATGCTTTTGCATGGTGCCCTGTATCACTCAGTGTCTCCTACATTACATTAGCTGATCCTGTTTCAGTCATTGGAAGTACTTGTCAGAGTAGCTTGAATAAAGCCATTTTGCCATTCAACAGTATATCTGGATGTAAAAAAAACTCCACTCCTTTCATAATGTGTTTGAATGTTTTATATGCATCCAGATGAGGACAAATCAACTAAATAATCGTTCTGTAAGAAATCCAGCCAATTGCCTGAGTGATCAGCCAAACATAGTTCATTTCTGTAGTTCTCCTGCCAACTGCTCAACTGGATATTCTTCTGCCAAATAGACATTAGACAGTGATTTCCAAGAGCAATTTCAGGTTCACCATGTGTAGCAGAACAAGTGCGTTTTTAGTCTCTCCTCATAATCCTTTCTAAGTCATGTATGGCATATTTTAGACCTTGAGTAGCGTGATTGTTATGGTGCCATAACAGCAAAGCAAAGTAGGTGCAGAAAGGTATGCAATGTAAGTATGTAGCTCTGTATCTATGTTTCTTACAGTAGAAGTGGTGCAGAGAGAGAGAGAGAGAGAGAGAGTACTTGAGAATCCATTTGTATGTAGTCCTAGCAGGAAAACAGAACCTTAAAATATGAATAAGCATGCCTCTGAAAATATTTCACGGGGCAACATCCATTTTTGTGTAGTAGTGTAATATTACTCGGAAAGTCGCCAGCTCACCAGCCAAAACATTTTAACCCCCTAACTTAGATAAACTGACAGAATATGTTCCAAAAAATGGATGCATTTATGCCTTGAGTGGTTTTATCAGGATTGTCCCTCTGCTACCGCCTTGATAGCAATGGCTCACAAACAGCTGTTTAATCAGAATCCATCTGCATGTTTCTATCTTTTATCATTCTGGATTTTCATTCTTGGTTAGCAGCTGCTGTATTTTTATTATGCTATCTATGCAAGTTTAAAAAAATAATAATTCAACTTCAGATTTCATTTGTTTTTGTTTACCCCCTCAATGAGAGAGAAAACACAGTTTGGTAATAAGAGCAGTGGCACCTTGCATTGAGTTGAGAGAGAGGGTATGATGTTAGTTGTCACAGTAGTTCGATCAAAAGGATCTATCTGCAGTTGGGAGCAAGTGTAAATGAGGTTTGGAAACAACCATCATTATTTTGTTAGGGCTCCAGTGAACAGAGGTCATTTTGAGTGAGTTTTCTTGGAAAAAAAAAAAAAAAAGAAGTTAGCCAAAGGTTAGAGGCAATAACCATGTTTGAAAAAAGCAGTAACAAACACAGAATAGACCGCATACCACCAGACAGTTTCTAAGTAAGAGGAAACCGTGGTTCTGAAGGCTGGTTGGGTAGCAGATGCAATTGACAAGGCCAGGCCCGTGAGTGCTCAGAGTCAATGTTGCAGTTTTGACACAGCTACACACAGAGCAACCGAGTGATTAGGACCAGCCTGACCTCTCAGGCTCGAATAAAAGCAGAATACTCTGCACGTAATAGGCATAGCTCTCCTAATGGAAAATCAATATTGTCAATAAGAGAAGCATTAAATGGGACGGCGGGTTTTTTCAACCTGATCTCATCCATTTTATTTCCCATTTTTCTAAAATAGTTAGCAGATAAATAATGTCTTTTTCCCCTTTTCAGATTAAGAGATGCTTGTCTCTAGCGGGTGATTCCTATAGGATTATGACCTTTCCTTGCCCTCCTTCCTTTCTCCATCTCAGTATAATATATGCCATTCAAGATGTGTGTCAAGCATGGGTTAAATTACATGCCAATTGTGCATTGTAATCTGCTTATCTGATCTGTGCAGCCTGTAAACAACTACAATTTATGGAATAGTTGAAGCATGTCTGTTTTTTTTTTTACTTTGCTTTATTTTGATTCCAAATAAAGCCCCTGATCATATTCCACCTGAAAAACTGGACACGCTAGGTCAGCCAGCATTTGTGCCCACTGCAATGACAGAGTGCATAAGGACAATTCCAAATACTTGCAAGAAGAACTGAGCCTATTACAGAGCTGGATACTTTTTTAAAGGTATGAGGACAATAAGGTTAGCTAAATCTGTTTTCTGCAGTATGAAAAAAGAACAAAAAAAAGTAGAAATTTTTAATGGTGTGTGACCCCTCAGTCTAACAGTTGCATTGCATCAATTATGTTCTTTTTTAAAATCTAAAATCTAACATCAGCAAGTGCTAACTTGTCAATCATTTGAATGATATGGATCTCTTGATACTAAACGCGGTAAGAAAGAATAGACTTTGAAAGTAGCAGTTCAGCTAGGTAACTCTTTAGATAGAAATGTGTTTTTGCTTTTGAAATTTGATTGTCTGTTGTACATGGTAGTTAGTTGCTGACCCTCCATTTAGCAAGGGTCAAAGCTAAAAGAAGCTAAAAGAAACTAATTCTGCTCCACAGTGAATTGAGTCACAGTGATTTGAACTCAAATAGTTCACTGTTTGTCTCAGTGCAAGAAAAGATACTTAAAACTGTACGTAAGATTTGTTATTCCCGGAAAGTTTGTGCTCTTGCCCTTGAGCTAATCTGTTGGGTTACTAAAAGGACAGGTGGTGCCCATTGCCAGTTCCTGTCTGACAGGGTTGGTACACTGTTTTTCCTGTTTTATTCTCACCCCCGCAACTGAATAAACCAGTGGGGTATGTTATAAACTCAGTCATTAATGTTTATGGGGGTTTTTGACAGACGTGATGCCATCGGCAGAATTTATCACCACTAGAACTGTGCATTTTACTTAAATTGACTCGAGTTTACAGAGCACTTCCACAGCGCAAGGGGGAAAAAGGTTATCATTAAAAGCAAGATACATATTTTTATTTAAAAATCTCATCATAACAGAAGCTGTTGTAGCTGTGTAGATTTCTTATTACTTTCAACTATCTGAAAACGTCTCATTTTCCTTAAGCTCGTGCAATTCAACTGGCAGGTGGCGAAGAAGCCAGAACAGGAAGTAGTCTCATGAGGCCTTTGTCTCTGCTGCAATCTGCATTCGGGATGTTTTAGTGCTCCATGCTTCTTTACAAAAATTTTTTTGAAATCCTCAGTAATAGGCATTTATCATCATATCCTTATGTATTTTTGCTACGATTATCCCTCCCTCCCGAGAGTTTGACACCATTCGGAAGTGTTAGCACCCTTCCCAGCTCAGGATCTTAAATGTGACTGTAAAATCAGAGAGATATGAATCTGACCCCGCACACCAGGTCTCTGATGGCTCTGCTCAAATGATCCATTTTCAACATGACCTCTTATCTAATAACTTAAACTATATGAGGAGGGTGACCGACAGTTATCCTGATGGATTTAAGTGCAGTCTAGGCATTCATCAATGAATGCATGTTTTTCATTAAAAATAGATGTAAAAGCCTAATTTACCTAATGCTGTTTCCTCGCTCACTGATCTTTTTTTTTTTTTTCCTTAAGTCATAAGTATGCAGGTGTAAATGGGCTGGGACCTAACTGAATACATGGTGCAATTACTCAAATGTGATATTTGGAGATTTTTCAGCCTTAATTGGACAGTAATTTGACACTAATAGCTTCACAGAGGCATGCTTCAAAAGTTGTCTTCTCTCTTTGTGACAGCAGATGAACGATTCATTTGGAAGCAAATGTCCTCTTGTGTTGCAGCTTTGCCTTCCACAGTTAAAGGTGGCACACGTTTTCCTGGAATAACAAAGCTTATGTATAGTTTTAAGCATCTTTTTTTCCACTGAGATAAACTGAACTATTTCAGTTCAAATCTGTGCTCAATTCACCGTGGAGCAGAATTAGTTTCTTTTAACTTTGAACCTTGTTAAATTATTAATTGGGGGTCAAGCGCAGCAGGCACGTAAGCACTGTCTCATATTTGTTCCGATTTTTGTTTCCCATGTTCTCTTCTTTACACCACTTTGGGAAATTGGCTAGAAAATCCATACGGTTTATCAAAAATTCACAAAAATTGACTGGTTCGTTGATGTCCCATAGATGGCTATGGGAATTGTTGAAACACCTGTTATGTCTTTTGTTTATGCTGCTGTTGTAACAGGTGTTTTAAAAACACGTTTTATTATATTATACTTTGGAGGTTTGAATCTTACTCGTGCTGCACATTTATACAATTTATATATTTGACGTATCCATGTACATAATATTGTATCCATAATATTGCATTTTTACTAAAACACATACCATATTGACATGCAGGTTTCATTCATTTGCTCTTTGGACACTCCTCTTTTAATTTATTAGCAGATTGTTTTCTGTTTTAGATGTAATGGTCATCTGCTCAGCTCTCTACAGCATTCTTACTCTTCTTTCTATAATAACAGTATGTACCTCTAATGCCTCAGTGGCCTATCTTTCGCTATGGGCGAATAAATAATTCAGAATCAATACATGCATGGTTTGCTCATGACTGTTTTCACAATTTCATTATTTTCACTTGACCTAGCCACGTCTTCTAATGCTGGCTGTTTCAAAATGAAATTGTATTCTGTGGAAGTGGTGTTGCAGGATCCACTACCCTCAGGGCTATGCCAAACACCAGTGGCCCCAGTGCAGGGACAGGGAGGCTATGCTGTGGGAAGTGCTGTCTTTCAGTTGTCTTTTGGATATTAAACCCAGGTCCACGCTCACTTTGGCCATCAAAACCCCCTTGGCTCTTATCTCACAGTTTAATTGGGCAAATCATCCTCTCTGTCTCCACTTCAGATGATGTATGGTGTTCTACTCTGGTGTTTTGTATGACTGTTGTATGGTGTTCTAGTCTGGTGTGCTGTATGACTGTTGTATGGTGTTCTATTCTGGTGTGCTGTATGACTGTTGTATGGTGTTCTATTCTGGTGTGCTGTATGACTGTTGTATGGTGTTCTATTCTGGTGTGCTGTATGGCTGTTGTGTGGTGTTCTATGGCTGTTGTGTGGTGTTCTATTCTGGTGTCTTGTGTGGCTATTGTATGCTGTTCTATTCTGGTGTCTTGTGTGGCTGTTGTATGGTGTTCTATTCTGGTGTCTTGTGTGGCTGTTTTACAGTTGAGGTATGGCTTCCTTGCATTACTTAACTGGATGCCATACATTGTAGGGAGGCAGAGAGGAGTCACCCACCTCCATTGAGGTCTGTGAAGGGTGCTTTAGAAATGCAATCCATTATTATCTGATGCAATACATGGTTATATTTGCTCTGCAGGTGAAAACATTCTGAAAATACCCCATTTAACATTATATAACTTTCTATATGAAAGCATTATTAGTGTTCCACTAAGCTTGTAGTAAATTGACAGAGCTTGCAAGTAAATGTTTTGATTTGTCATTCATGTTGTTTTGAAAGACATGCAGAAATAAAAGATGCTTTGGTAGTGATCAGTGATAGGGTTTCTGCTCGTATGTTGTATTCAGAGATGCTTTCAAGGGTTTTGTGCAACAGTAACATAAAGGTATCTGTTGTCTCATCTGTAGCTTTTGCTTTCAAATGTTTTATCAAGATTTAGCAAAGGGACTTTTGTAAGAAAGAAGTAAGTTTCTTGAAAGATCAGTAAGTTCAGAAATGGAAGCACTAGGTGTCTTTTTTGCACTCAGTTTTACTTTTTTTCTGTTAAAAAGGTAACATTAAATACCAATACAGTGTTACTGTCACTCCCAAAACAAAAGCTGAATGATTTCATCAGCTTTATCGGGCAGTTTTTATCAGCCATGCACATTTTAACATGGCCAAGATTTTGTAAATATATAATTTTTTTGTTGCCCACTGTGAAGAGAGCTGATATGTTCTATATAGGATTCAAAAACACATTATGCCTCCATTCCGCCTCTTGTTCTTAGGACACTGAAATTCAAAGGATTATCATTTTTTTATGTACCATCACTACTATCCTGTAGTATGATCACTTTTTTCTGTCCCCGGCTCATGCTGGCGGAGTTGGCCTGGTGCTCTGAAAAGCAAGGGGAATGTTCTCTCTTTACATTTCACATCCCTTTCTTGTGGTAAATAATGCTTTTTCATCCCATCTTCACTTTCTGCTCAGTGTTAAATGTGTTTTATGAAAATCAGGAGATGTTTGAAGTCTTATATTCTCAACTCTCTTGGCCTTTTTGGATTAGCATTTGCTTTCTTTTTGATAGACTCAGTAAATATACTACAGATTGAATGTGGGGCTGTTTTTTTTTCCTTAAGTTTACAAGATATATTGATACCACTGAATACATTTCTCTTTGAATCGCTCTTTTCTCTAGCTATGCCTGAGGTGACTTCATGAAGTGTTTTGAGACAGTACTCTGCTTGAGAGTGTGTTGAATAAGCACTGACTGATTGATGAGAATTTTTTCAAACTTGCTTTTG
The DNA here is from genome assembly GCA_019176425.1 of Megalops atlanticus. NCBI lineage: Eukaryota > Metazoa > Chordata > Actinopteri > Elopiformes > Megalopidae > Megalops > Megalops atlanticus. The sequence goes on along the minus strand of CM032879.1, from coordinate 36,016,832 downwards.
AAGTCTTATACACTGGAGATGGAGGGCTTTGCTCTGAAAAGCTTTGGTTAGGCACTTGTGAGGCGGTGCGCCTGACAGTCTCAAAAAAAAAAAAAAAAATCCAGCAGTTACAGTAGTTCCTATTTCAAATATTTTTAATGGCTCTTTAACTTTCTGATCCCCAGTATCAGCTAATGTATTGGATATTTCTAGGTCACCTTATAATCAATTACTAAATTCTTTAAAAAATTATTAATGGTTAGTATTGACTTGGTATGTTGAAAAACTGGAATTCCTCCAATATTTATTTCAAACCAGGAATTTTCTGACCATGTGCCTGTGGTTGGATCCTGTCATGAGACATGATGGTGAAATGGATGGTGAAAGGGCCAAATGGCCAAGGTGCAAGGGAAGTCTGTTGATCCAAAAAGAACAAAAAACAAGCAAAATAAAAATAAAAAAATAACAAAAATTACAGTACATTTATATTATATTAAAGCCTTATGCAAAAGGAAAAAAATGAAGTCCAAAATGTCTTACCAGAAGTGTAATGAAAAATGTTCCCAAATAGCATTTATACCATCAGTTCAACAAAAAGCATGACCTATTCAGAGGTACTTAAAGTAAAAGCAACAAAGAATAAAACATTACAGTGGTTAGACTACAACGGTAAACATACAAAATATGTTCAGTTGTTCCACACATTTTGTCCGACCTTATGTACCTGTATTTGCTTTAGCTATTTTCCAGTGTACGCTTGATTCTACATAGAACCCTGCTCTGCCTGAAATTACATTACGTTACTGGCATTTAGTAGACGCTCTTATCCAGAGCGACTTACATCAATTACAGGTTTTTTCAATGTTATCCATTTATACAGCTGGATATTTACTGAGGCAATTGTGGGTTAAGTACCTTGCCCAAGGGCACGGTAGCAGTGCCCCTGTGGGGAATCAAACCAGCAACCTTTTGGTTATGAGTCCTGCTCCTTTACCACAATGCTACACTGCCACCAAAATGATAATGTGCGCTATATTGGACTCATAGGAAATACTAACAAAAGAGGAAACAGGAAACAAACAGGATGCCTAAAAAGCGAAGATTATACATGAATGAAACAAGGTCAAAATGAAAGGTAAATGAAAGGAAATTGCATATTGAAAAAGCATATTGTCAGGTACTTTTTTACCAAAGCTTCTGTTCCAAAAACTTTGTGCACCATCTGCCGAATTATGTCACACAATATATCAATTTCTGAAAATTTACATCAATTAAAAATGTGATTTCAGTTGTAATACACATGGATAGTCATGCTCAATTTGAAAGTAATGTTTCATGTGTATCTTAAATAAAGATAAAATAAAGTTGTGTGTTTACACAATTTCCTCTTAACTGTGCAGCAACACAAAATATGGTGTCTCCACAATTGCAGGTTACTTTAAGATGCATCACACAGTACATGCTTAAGAAAATGTGGAGTTAAAAATTTTTTTTTCCCCACCCTCCCTGAAACTTCGCTTTCAGTTAGCTTCGGGAGATGACTAACCTTTTAATTAGTATTCATGGCAGGTGTTGTGCGGTAGATTGTTTAACAGTGGAGCTACAGCAAGTTAAACCAAGTTCTTAGATTTGGATCGCAAATCTGCATGAGCCGTGGCTGTCAGTCAGCCCTCTCTGCTCCCCGGGAAGGAAGCTGGCCATAAGCCTCTCTCCAGGCAGCTTGAGCAGTGGGGGGGTGAGATGGAGGGGAGGGGTAGACAGAGTGGGGCTTAGGCAGCCCAAGGCCGGGGGGATTGTGGTGAGACCGGGCGCGTTTATCCTGCACTGCAGAAGGCTTCTGAACCGGCACCTCAGGAAGGGACATTAAAGCGCATCGCTGCTGTTTCACACTGATCTGCTAATTCCCGCCGATTCACGGGGGGCTCAATGGAATCCTGGGGGTGAAAATCATATCGTTTCTGCGCAGACAATCTCTGCCCAGCGGCCGTGCTTGTCGTTGTTCTGATTAATAGATGGGATCGTTTATCACCAGCTCCGCATCGTATGTTGTCATCTAAGGATGCCTTTGATGTTTGTTGGAAATGTTGGGTCCCCTCCTTCGGTATCTGTTATTAATCTGCGCTTTGGAGCAGCACTTCCTAAAAACAATCACTGTCGGCTCTAGCTGAGATTTGAAATTTCAGCCTCTGGTAAAACAGTACTTATTCCTATTCCTGACTATTTATGGTAAACCGCTGGCTGAATCCACAGATTTTTGTTCCTCAAGTGTTCCATGCAGCATCAGTCTTTAGTGTTACTCCACTTCCTGAACACAAGAGTGTTTAACCTCATACCTACCTGTAATATTCTCAGGTTTGTGTCAGACAGGTATTTCAGTACATCCAGTGATTTTGGACCTCCCACGTAGGTGTAAAAAATTACAATGATGATATAATAAGTGTTGATTCACACAGATTTTTATTGATGAAATATCAATTACCACTGTACAATGAGGGGAAACACACACACACACACACACACACACACACACACACACACACACACACACACACAGACAGTGATGTGAAATCATGAAAATGGCACTTTTTTATTCAACTAAGCACAGAACCGCTTTGTTTGTTTATTACAATTGGAATTGAATTTTATTTTGAATTTTCTTCCAAACTGATGTGTCGCTTGTAACCCAATCTGACTATACAGAGTTTGTGACTGGTCTCCCTGGCCAGGGACATGCACAGGAATCACCATGTCATTTTTGCTTAAATTGCACCAGACAGTGTGAACATAAACCCTTATTACACTTATATATTCAGATAGTAATACTCAACTGGCACACAGAATAAAGCCAAGAAAACAGTCATTCACAGCCACTTGTTGAACCCTTTGGTGTCCTGTCTAACAGCTGTTGTTATAATTTTGGCTACAGTCACTTCAGTTCAAATTTACTGAAATTCACGCACGTGAATCTGGGAACAAGCCTTTATTTCTGTTAGACAGATGCTAATTGTTAGGGAAGGGGGACTGTAATAACACTGTATGGGATCTGAAATAGGATGGTTGCTGTCAGATTAAAAGAGAGAAAAAATATATATATATTGCAGCTGATCTTGATGGAGGTACATTTTACATTGAGATGCACAGAAATCTGTATCATGTTGCTATTCACACTGTTCTTGTCTTGAGATGAACATGTCAAGATTGGTTAAGTTTGCAAAGTATTCATTTACAGTTTTTTGGCCATGGTGTATGAACTTTGCTGATTGAGAGGCTGTTTAGGTTTTGTCTTTCTATCCACTGGAATGCCAAACAATCTTAATGATTTTATACATATGTATAATTTGTGATATATTTTAGGCATACTATACAAAGTGCACCACAGTTATGTCTTTTCTTCTCAATCATTTCTGTCCTGTGATATCATCTGCCCTTTTGTCTTTTTTTTGTTTGTTTGTAGTGTACTGAAACAAATAACCAAAAAAAAACAACCCCAGAGAGACACTCAAATTCTGAGCATTTTTAGATGAACTGTCCATACTCAATGTAACAGTCCATATTGGTTAAAGCACATTTGACTTCAGACAGGCACATGCCATCAGCGCTGAGCAGGTCGAAGCTTCACAGAGGGCCGAGATAAACGCTGCACTTCAGGGTATGTGTAGGTATTTCTCCTCTATTGATCTATCTGCAGCTGTTTGAGCATGTACAAATCCGCTGAGGCCTCTGTGTCTTTCACACAGATAGGAACCCAATACATACAAATATAAAGAGAGGAAGGAGCACAGTCAACCCCTTTGTAATCTGCTGATAGGGAGTCTGACATTTCCCACTGGTTGCTCCTAGTAAGACAGGCAGTCGTAACTTCATTAAGCATTTAACCACATGAGGCTTCCGCAGTCCTGATTCAGCATACAGGAGAAGCCTGCCGTCTGATATACCTTTCCTTGTGGAAATATTTGATCATCCGTACTGTACTGTATGTTTGTATGTTGCCTGTCTCGTATTTGAATTTCATGCTGCTGCTTTTGATTTTTCTACCTTCCCATCACACTCAGTGTGAGCTCCTTGTCTCATTCTTTGAATCCTCACATAGCTTCTCTGGAGAACACGGGTTGTCATGTCTCTCTGATAAATGGTCATCATTTTTTTTTTTCCTTGGCTGTCGCCAACAGGTTGTCAGTCAGTCACTTAAATGAACTAATCAAAAGACTGCTCTCCACAGCAAAACACGATGATTGGTTCAAAAAAATGACTCACTGTTGATGTATGATGGCTGGTCACCCAGTTTATGATTGGTGCCACCTCACTTTTTCATAGGTTGTATTTGAAAAAAACAAGTGTAGCGTTATTGAAAATGTTCAAGCCGTATTTTAAGTTTTAATGGATTTTCACCAACAATTACCCCCCGCCAATTTATTCAAGATGCATAAGTTTACATACTTCAATGTGTTTTATCACTGTGGAAACCTACTAGTAATTTGGTTTACTGTTTCTTTTTTAATATACTTAGCCTTGCTGAATTTACATTTTACACTGTTTAGAGTCTGAAACTGTACAACATGATTAGATGTTTGGTCAGTATTACTTATATTTCAGTTGTGATAGCTGATGATAGAGGCAGCTACAGTGTTTGTTGGAACACATTGTCATGACATGACATTGCAGAAGAGATGGTCAAAACCTCCAACCCTTATCCTCTTTCAAAGTAGGACTGGTGCAATAATCCATAATTGTATGTGTTGTTTTACCTGATGTTTTATTCTGTAAGTTCTTGTTTTTTGTCAGAATAATTAAAAAATGAACATCTTTAAACAGCTGGGGGCTAAGTGCTATTTAGACAGCTAAAGAGCACTTGTCCATGGATATTGGTCTATTGGAGATGTAGCCTTTTTTTCCTAGACTGAGTAGAATTAATTCTTGATAAGGATCCTTAAACAGCTACACAAGGCTTGTAGGCCAATCCATACTGAAGAGATACATTCTATCTATTGAAGATGTTTTGGTCATGATTTACTTAAAGTTCACTTAATTAACTCATAGCTGTGTCCTTATTAGGCGGGACATTAGTGTTAATTAACATGTGCTGGTGAAGGCATATGATTCCATATATGTTATGCTGGATATGAGGAGATGGGTAACAAAATAGAGTGAGTTCCAGACAAGGGTAGCATATTAGTGAAGACTTACTGATTTCCTTTTATTTACCTCTGTGATAAACACCATAGAAAAGGGCAATAAGATAATTTGTGAAAAATGGTTCATACTCTTTTTATGCCCCAGTGATGGACCTACTATTTTGGTCAAGAATGCACTACGTCGCTACACTGTGAGTAACTATGAGGTTAGCTGGGTCAAAAAAGATCAGTCTGTGTTTAATATCTCTCTAGAACATATATGTAAGTTTAGGTTAAAATGAAAAAAAGCTATAAATATTAAATAATGGATTTGTCTAAATTCTCTTTTCTCTATGCAAATTAAAGCATATTGACATTCACCTTTGTATTCTGTCTGTGTTTAAGCAGGAAAAGGTTAACAGTTAAAAAACAAAACAAAAACAAACAAAAAAAAAACTGTTTCAAAGTGCGTTCAGCAAGCAGTTACATAAGCAGGAAATTCAGTTGTGTCCACATCCCTCTACCAAACTGCCTTTTGGTCTTCCTCCAGCAAGCGCAGGGGATGCTCTTTTATGCAGCGAAGTAGTGGTTCAGCACCCTGGACAGCGCAGAAGCTTCCCTCTCCGTCCTCTGTTAGAATACAGCACGGTACCCGTATGCACCAAACTGCATGAACTGAGCCTGTCTGGTTGAGGGTTACAAGCAGAAGCACAGGTGAGAGAGAGCCTGTGGCCTAATCTTGGAAACACATGTAAAAACCAAACATATGTATGGAAATGAAATGAAAATGTTATATTCTTAAAAGTGTTTGATTTTCATCTCAATAAAAGGAGCAGTGCTATCTTAAAAAAAGCATAAAAGAGAAAAAAAAAAGTTGCAAATGTAGGGCATGAATATAAAAATGTGTAACACTAAGGCAGAGGAACAGATACTGTATGATGCTGACATAGTGGAATATGTTTAGGCAGCAGTAGCTGGGTCTGAGGACAGTGAATCTATTATGTAAAAAAAATACAATTCCTTAAATTTGTAGCTCATTATGCAAACTGCAAAGCACATCATGAGTAGTTTCTTTTGAAGTTTGAAGGGTTTTTTTGCATAAGTAATAAGAAATTTCGGTTTATTCATTTCCATTGTCATATTATATTGTATTGTGACAGCATTCTTTGACTATGGAGCATTTTCAAGCTGTGACTGCAATAGCACCATTTTATTTTATCAAATGGCTTTTGCTGTTTTGGGTCTTGGTCATAAACCTGGGAGTTCTTGTTTTGTCCACTGAACTGTCCACAAACTACATGATCACTGGTTGCATGATCATTTTCAAATATTGTTACATGTTTACCATTGGAATCATATTGCATTGTTTGGTTTTACCTCTAATGAGCTCATTCAGTATAATGCAAAATATAAGTTACCAAGTTATCATGTTACCAATGCAATAAGATTGGGGTTTCTGTTGCACTTGTATTCAAAAAAAAAAAAAAAACACTGTGCTTCTTTAGATCAGGCGTTTACATTAATATAAAAGTCCAGACTTTCTTTGAAATTGTTTCTTAACATAATTTAAATATAATCAAATGGAAAGTTCACAAAGTTTAAAGAAATTACAAGTAATAACAAGAAAATGTGTCTCAGCTCGCGAATAAAATCCAGATGCTCTAAGGTTCACACTCCTGTACTCTAACCAGTGCTCCACATGCAACCAATGATGGTAGTCATGGAAGTGACATTAGGTGTTTGCAAAAAGAGTATGTGTCTGTGCATGTGACTGTGTGTGTGTGTGTGTGTGTGTGTGTGTGTGTGTGTGTGTGTGTGTGTGTGTGCGTGTGACTGTGTGTGTGTGTGTGTGTGTGTGTGTGTGTGTGTGTGACTGTGTGTGTGTGTGTGTGTGTGTGTGCGTGTGACTGTGTGTGTGTGTGTGTGTGTGCGTGTGACTGTGTGTGCGTGTGACTGTGTGTGTGTGTGTGTGTGTGTGTGTGTGTGTGTGCGTGCGTGCGCATGCACAGTTGCTATAGTTTCCCAGTAAAGGAGAGTGATAAGATAAACATTTCAGCCCCATTGCTCGATAAGAGTGTCTATATAACAAATGTGTAACAACTCTTCACAGTCGGTTACTTGCTGATTTTATTTAGACCAATAGCTCTCTTCACCGCGGTGGATCTGTAGTGTGCAGGGGGGGGGGAGCCTTTTTCTTTCAGCTGTCATTCATCGTGCCCTCTTCAAGGAAACCGCTTATCTGCTTGTTCAAGCTCATCTTTGCCTTTCAAGCGGTGGAAGAGCCCATTAGCGTAGCCCTAAAATCAGTTGAGAAGCGTCATCAGCAGCAGGCCTGTAACTTTCTGCTGGTAATGATGGTGATAACGCGGCTCCTCTGCCGATGCCGAGCGCCATGTTTTATTCATGCTGGGGGTGATTCCGGATGTATCACTTTGTAAGTATGCTGTCAGGACAAAGTTTGTGTGATTAGACTGCAGTTAAAGTGTAATTAAAAGAGTTTAAATAGACGTGTAACTGTCTCCCGGGATCTTGTACCATACCTTCAGGGGAATTGGGCTATGGTAATTAAATGAAGTCTGTGGGTTATTGAATGCACTTGCCGAACAAAGTGATGCCTTCTTCCAAACCCCCCACCTTAGCGTAAGAGACATTTAATGATTCTTTTTTTAAACCCATTTTAGTGGCAGTATCTCTTCCAGTCCGCGAGTGTGTTTTTCTTTTGTCCGCAGGGGAGCATGTCCCTCCATTTTTCTCTCGTCCATTAGCAAATTGCCTCCCCCCTCCCCGTCCCGCTATTAAAGGTACATCCTGAAAATTAATTCATTTTTACTTAGGAAACAATTAAGCTTACTCCCATTTTCTTCTCGGTGCAGGCATCTGAAAAAGAAAGGGAGAAGAAGATAAGGAGAGACAGACAGAAGAGAAGGGGAAAGCTGGAAAGTATCTGAAGAGAGCTCAATGCTGCCTGAGGCCAAAGGAGGTCAGGTGACACTTTTTTTTTGTAGTTGTTTTTGGCAGCAACTGACTTTTAGTTTTGAGACATAAGAAGCATGCCTTTTTTACCAGGATAAAAACTGTATTAAAAAACATCCTTTCTAAAATACTGGTGTGTGTATTAAGAACAAATTTTTATTCTCTGATCTTCACTACTGATAAAGATGTACGTTTTTTAATGTCATAGGGTCATGTGTTGTTGTAGGGACATGTTTTACGATATGCTGAGTGGATTTGGGAAGTCAGATACTTTGTGTGCAAAGCTAAATGCTAAAAATCCAAGAGAGACCAATCAATTTCTGATAGACTTAATTGACTGAGGCAGACAGGCTAGATTACAGAGGAAATCCAACTCTTGTTGCAAAAGCAACTCCTATAATACTATCCTTACATACTCATAATACCCTCGATTAGCATGCTAGTGATTACTTCTGACAGGTGGGATTATATGCAGATCAGGCCAACTTAATGTGTCTCTTTCTATTGCTGGACTTTAAGATCTGTGGTATGCTTATCCAAAATCAAGTCTCAGCCTTTCAGAGTGTGTAATCAATCTTTAAGGTGCTCTCAGATCTGTGATCTGTACAAATCAGTTTGTATTCACAAGATGTTTGTGACTCTGGGCCATAAGCCTGCCTGGTGCCCTCTTGCTAATGTTTCCAAAACATCCAATCCAAAACATGTTTTAAAACAAGGGTTTAAATAGGCTGAAAAATCATTTTCATCAAGTTTTAAAAAAATGGTGGATAAGGATATAAAAAAGTCATTAGCTAACAGTGGATGGATGACATTTCCTTCGCTGTGATGTCTCTAGGTATCAGAATAGCCGGTTTAGAAGTTAAACACGTCTCTTTCATGGCCGAGGGCTATTTCTTTCTTATGCCAATTGAAATAACATGTTCCACATGCCTAGTTTCTAGTTTTGCTGGCCTCAGACTGAGAATGTAGTGGACAGGCATTTTATGATGAAACAGAAGTCCTGCTGCTGTCTGTCAATGGTCTTCTGCAGGGAAGTGTTAGCTGTGTAACTTGTATGTGCAAAAATACTGTGAGATTCTATTACATGAAGCTTTTTCACAATCAATCAATCCATCAAAAAAAAATATATATATATATATTTATGATGTCTTTTTCACATGTGTAGTGTCACAGAGCAGAAAAACCTAAAGCTCAGACCTATTGCAGAAAACAGGAAATTCCAAGACTCAAGGAAAACGCAGACAAGAAACCTACTTTTAGATGCTAAACAACAACCAAGGCGTATTCTTGTAATGATAATCTGAATCTTACAGGAATACAAACAGGTTATAGCTGCCTGTATAGACTATAGATGGCTTTGTCAATATAAAGTTGGTGAGTTGGTTAGATACTTTGGTAGTTAGCTCACACAAGTTACCTAGCCTCTCTAATGTCCTGGTAGGATGCCACAGTGAGACCACATCTCAACCCCAAATTGCCCCCTATGAGACTGATTCCTCCTCTGCAGAAGACACTGATTGTGACTCCCCTTAATGATCTCACGTCAGAGCAAAGCAAAAGTTAAAAAAAAAAATTTAAAAAGTGATAAAATGTGTGCATTTTATCACTGTTTACAGCATACTGGGACAGCCTTCTTGTGGGGTTTATGAAACTCACTAAGTGGTTGTAGTGGTCCATGGTTTTGAGCAGGGAGAAAGTTGCATGTGTAAAAAGTGCATTTTAGATGCAGCTTAGTGGGTACGTATTTCCTCAGCTTACAAGGCAGTTTAGAGGTCTCATAAGAAGGCAGCAGAAGATTTATATAAAGTGTGCTGGGCTGTTGTATGAACAGGGGCCTCTAGCTTCCCCATCATCATGGTGATTGCTGATTTGTACTTTTTCTTTTAAATGACTGTTCTACTGTACAGATGCAATATGGTATTGTAAGTGCACATTATAATGCTCTTTGATATGGTGCCCAGAAATGACAAATTACTCATTGCAGTAAAAAATTTTACATCATAAGCAGAAACTGAACAGAAGCATGAAAAGAATGATCCAGGCTGCTGGAAATACTGTCGTATGGTGTACAGGGGCATACAATTTTAATATTGATCTGGAGAGAATATTGTTACTTTATTTTGAAATTGGGTGCCTCATGAAAGTGCTTGTATTACAAATTTAATATTACCTGGAAAAAGCAAAGATTTAAATGTCATATTATTGTGCAAGGACTGCTTGCTATTGGTCAACTTGGAACACAGATACAATGCGTTGAGATAACGTGTAGGGGGGGAAAAGCATCGCAATAGTACAGCTTGACTTAGAATATCATCCATTTAAATGGTTCATTATTTAATATTAGCTGTTAGCTCTTCAAAGTGGCTGTGGCTGTGAAAGAAGACGAAGATGCAGATAAGAATCATCTGTGGCCTTATTATTGATAAGAATCAGAGAACAATTACTTGAACTAATAAGATGTAATATGTGACCAAGAAAAAAAAAAAAAAACTTTTCCTCTCCATGCAGTCTTGTTTATGGAGCTGCCAGTGAAATGTTAGGCTCATCTCACTGCAATCATCTCTGCACTCATGTTCTGTGGGAATACTGAAGAAAGACTTGAAGCAATGCTGTGATACACTTGCATGTAGGCCACGTCATACAATGCGCCACAGTGAAGTGGGTGCTCATCGGAGGATAGGAGCAACCTGCAGGTAAAACATAGGGTGCCTGAAAGCAGTGAGATGATGAAACCCTGGATAATGTACCTACTTCTATCCCTTGAGGAAGGAAGCCACATTGTTCTGTGTGCGCCTGGTTATTGTTGGCAAATACCATGGCCAGTTTTAAACCTGGACTGTAGAGCTCACCCTGTACTCAAGACAAGCACTTTGCTGCCTGAGGCACTTGGGGCCCTGATAACATTTTTTCCCCAAAAATACAAGATCTGTTGAACAGCTGGTAAGATAATTGCATTTCATTGTTCTGTGTGTGTGTGTCTCTGTGTGTGTGTGTGTGTGTGTGTGTGTGTGTGTGTGTGTGTGTGTGTGTGAGATGGCAACACCTGTGAATCAAAATAGAAAGCGTGGAAAACTTGTCTTTGAACTATATCGGGAGTAATTGCAAGGTATGCCCATGACAATGATAAAATGTTTGAATTCAGTGTCACGCATGCTCTTGCACATTGTGCAGAAAGACGATCATCTTGTTGATGTGAATTGACGTTTTCAAATCAGGACATTTGACAGGGTCAGAAACCTCTGATGACTAATTCGGTCCATCTCTGTTACCAGTTACAAAGAGATTTATTTGAATGTAATTCTACTGTGCATTAAATGCACATTTTTAGGTTTTAAACCACCACAGTGTGCAAAGTCTGGATAGTCACGTCTTAGCCTCTCTCACCTGCAGTAGCACAGATTCAGCACGGTAAAATGAAGATGGTATTTTTCCCCTCAGGATATCAAGAAATATGTCTTTAGGAGTATCATTATAGTTAATCAGCAATGCAGCAGATGGCTGCCGGGCATTGTGAGATATGGAATCTGTATCTATCTATGAGCTATCATGCGCCCACCCTGAAAACAATTCAACAGAAAATCTCTCTCTCTCTCTCTCTCTCTCCCTCTGTCTGTCCAATATTTCCATCACTGAACATTCTGTAACTGGTCCTCTTGAGATACTACACTTTGCCTGCCTCTGTTAATCCTTTGGTACATCAATGCCATGAAAAACCATCCTCCTCTCTGCCTGTGTGTTTTTTTTTTACATGTAGGCAGTGGGTGAGTGACAGCACTAAACTGTATGTCAGAATCTGCATAGGTTTGCCAAGAGAGTCCATGGGGTCAAAAAAATATATATATCTGGAGAGTGGTGTGTGTTGAAAAATGTATTAATATTATCTGATGAGGGTTGATCACAAATGGTGGTAATTCCCTCCATTGTGAACTTTTTAAATTCCCATGTGTTCACACTAGTAATTAGCTTTCCACATCTTGTATACATTGTAATTTGCAACACAATACACTAATGAATGGAGGTGACCATTCACTGACATAAGGTACTTAAGTGATATGTGTAAATAAAGGCAACTTCTTCCAGTTTGACTTAAAATTTTTCAGAATCACTAGCTCAGAGACAAAAAGCTTTAGTGATCAAAGAAGAAAAAAAAATCATAATTTGCAGGCACAATAAGTGACTGTCAGATAAGTCAGACTGTCAGAAAAGTATCTTAATAAACACAGTGACTATCTAGGACATGAGAGTGCGCTCTTTTGTTCTTTGTACTGTGCAATGTATGTGTAGATCTTTTTGAAAAATCATAAATAATAATTCTAGTTCATCACAAGTAAATATTCTTAAAAAACAGAACTGATAATAAAACAGTCACCCAAATGTAATACTAGTCACTTATTACTTCAAGCCTGAGTAAGACTGTATTTTTACTGCTAATATGTTGAATAGATGGCTAGTCATTGACAATTCTATCCTAACAGTAGCTAGAAAACCCAGTCTCTACCATTCACCCCCCAGCTTGGCAACCCAGCACACAGAAACCATTTTTTGTTTTCTTTCAGTGTTAGTGAATGATACAGTCAGAAAGCTAGCTTTTGTATTTATTGATAGCTAGCTGGTGTAAGATAATTTGAACATTCGTATAGCTGTTCAGTAGCTAACTGGTGTTAATTAAACCAGCCAACCTTATCTAAGTCATTGGATAGCTGAATTGCATGTATGATCATTACGAGGTCCACTAAAGTTAGCTGGCAAATATAAGGTTAGGGTATGTAACTACATCATTTATCTTTCTCTCACACCACTGTCAATTATGTGGAGATTGTCACAACCAACTGTCATATTCAAAAAGGTGCCACAGTCCAACATATAATCTTACATGATGTGAATATTTAAATATTAACCTGATCGACATGCACATCCCCAGTGGTAATGCGAAGCAGCATTTTTATGGTATTTGAGTTTTTACTTCTACCAAAACACTCCTTCACATGGGCCCAAAAATGTAAAATGCACACTTGGCAAAAGCTCCTGACAAACACTAAAAGTAGCAGGCTCTGATGATCAACTTTGTTTATAAAAATCTATCTGCATGCCTTGGTCTGAAGCTGAGGTGTGTAATCCATTTCATTTCTTTTTAACTTCCTTGTAGAATGATCTTGCATATTAGTCTTTCTTTTCAAGATTAAATTATTCAATTTTATCCCCCTTGCAAATGTCCTCTCTATACCTGCTGCTCAGTCATGAGACATAATTTGACTTATGACAGGCTTTTCAAAATATTCCTGTGAAGCAAATATATGTTTCCCTGGTGTAACTCCTTTAGTATTAAGGATGGAAATTAATAATACCGCAATATAGCAAGAGGAAAATGGGCACTATAAAAGCCAACATTCAAAATAAACTCAATTTCCTATTCGACTTATTTGTCTTCATTTGTAGTTCTTTGCTGCTCATGTGGCAGCCAATCTAGAATTAGCTGGTAGAAATGGCAGAAAGTACATGTATAAAGAAGCTCATTTTGGGAATATGACTCTTTTTTTTCCTAATAAATTAAGGAATGCGTGAGGCTATTACACATGAGAAGTGAGAAGAACCATATGAAAGTCAGTGTGCATACTCTGCACCTACCTATGTGCAAGGAAAGTTTTCTGTTGTTTTTTTCCATTCCCTTTTGTTGAAAGGTGTATTTTGGACAGAAGATGTAAAAAGTTTTTGCTTGTTTTTTATGTTTTTGAGAGAATGACAAAAATATCCAGGTGTGTCATAGAATTATATGAAATTTATCATGGTTGGATTTGAAACCAAAGTGTGTAACACAGGGGTTCAGAGCATGTTTGGCAAATTTACTGGGCCACTATATATAGATGCTGCCTATAGACAGTATAGATAACACACTGAAATGTTTTATTAAATAGAAAATTCACACAAATAGTGGAGAAATCAAGGAAACAATATGGTGCTTTACTTTAATGCTGTTTCTCCATGTCCTCTGAAACAAAATGGCATGCAATATTGCTTACCAAGAATGTGGCAGTTTTGATGTAGAACTGCATACCTTTGCATTTTTCCCAGAAACAGACTTTATAACAGGATTAGTCATATATACTAAATCATACAGAGTCACTTTAATTACTCTTTCATGGCTGACATGTGGAACCCAAAATAATGTATTGTAACTTATGCATTGAGCACATCCCAACGTTAACAAAATATTCACACCATGTCATCACACCAGGTTTTCCAACATATATACAAGTCATGCAAACCCTGTTGCTATAACGCTTAGTTACTTTCGGTAATAAAATGTTTCAGAACTGCTCTCATAAGCAATAAATGAATAACAAAAATAAAATATGTTAACTTTTAATATTTTATTTTCATTGTTCTATAGTTTTTTCTGAAAATTTTTATTTCACAACTTTTTATTTTTGGAGTGAAGATGGAGAAGTTACCATAGCATTTAGAGTCCCACAAAGCTTTACCTGGACAGGCTCTTGTAAGAAAAAAAGCCTGGATTAAGTAGAAAATCTGCACTGTTGTAACAAAGAGCTCCTTTTGATCCCTCACTCAGAGTAGTATTAAGGGGATCTGGACTTCTGTGTTTTTTTTTTCTTTTACACAACACACAGCAGTATGGAATGACTTCAGATTAATACAATATGTAAAACATTGGGGCAGAGTGAATCCAATACAAACGCTGTTAAAAACTCTGCTTGTTGGAAATCAAGCAATCCGCTTATAAAAATCAGTTTGAGCTCACTTACAACATGTGATACAATACCAAATGGAGTGCAGTGGCACATAAAAATTGGAAATTAAAAAAGCTTTTGATTTATTTGATTTGATCCAGACTAAGTGCCTGGATGCCAGTGGACATGGTGGGAATAAGAAACACACATTCTACATAGAAAAAGCACTGCCTTCTTCAGTTTTATGTTAGTGGTAAGACCAATGAAAGTAAGGCAGCTGAGAAATTGGGCATTCCATAGCTGACATAGTCAAAGAATCCATGAGGAACTGAGGTGGCATCACATTATGAAAACAAATACCAACAGACAAGGCACCATAGCACCAGCTATCCTGGAGCCACTCAAAAATAGAGTCAAATTATTATTTAATGTTTGAATTTAATTAAGGATATTGGCTGGGCTACATCATTGTACGGTGCCAGAAGTTTTCATGGTGACATTCAAATAATTAATGCAAGTTCCATGTGTGTTCCATATGTGGAAAAAAAACGTGTCTCAATTAAGAGAAAAAAGTCTCAGTTAATTAAGGGAAAACTTTTCAAAGTTCTGAATCAACTGATCATGAGAATCTAATTGTCCTGGATGGATGTGCTCTAGTTAGTTCGCCAATTATTTCGTTTGATGATAATTTGTTAGCTGAAGGATGCAGAGGAGATATCTAGAGCTAAAACATTGACTTGCATCAGAAACTTATACATGCAAGACTAATGTTCCTTGGGTAGCGGGAGCCCATTTAGTTTGGCGTGTGTGTAAGCCTTCATTCTGTGTTTACATTCACAAGGTTGTTTGTCTTTCTTTAAAATACAAATGGCACTTGAGGCTTATTTGGCATGCTGAACACCAGACCTCTGGTGAATTTTTAATTTCCTTGATGTATGTGCCATTGTCAGTGTGAATGAGCTAAATATTTTTCCGCTTTCTTTAAAAACTTTTTTTCTTTTCCACTGCAGCATCATTAGCTGGCTAGAATGGAATTCTCGAGCTCCAGACTGCCTTCTCTGTTTTGGAATAATTATTATAAAACTTTGCCAGGAGCTTGCTTCATTAACTGGACACCTTGTACTCTAAAGTCCTCCCAAAAAACACCCTCTTACGGAGACTCATTTTGAACAGTGGGTGTGCTAGACCCACACGGACTGAACACTTCAATTAACTTCAGTGTTTTATTTTTTTTTTCAAGAGTCTTTAAATAAAGATACTTTCGGCAGCATACAATTATCCAGTCTGCCCTTTTGCTGAAAAAAAGTCCATATCAAGCTGCCTCAGCTCTCTTTAAATGACTGTAGTTAAATGTTGTGTGCTTCTGAATTTGTGTTAGATCTTCCATCTGTGGCGAGGTTTGACAGAAGTCTCATTGGCAAGTTCATTAAAGAAACGAAAAGAAGTGGCCCTTTGAAATGTTGAACGGAAGGTATGAGGAGAAGTGCCATGTTGTGTTTCAGAGATAGATTTGCTGACATCATGGTTGTGCAGTTCTCCAAAGAGTACAGGTATTTTCAAGTTGCACACACTGCAGGAATAATGCTTCATTATAATTAGGTACATTCAATCTCATTCTTTTTTGTTTTGTCATATGGTCCAGGTCGTTAGTGTTGAAGGCCTTCATTGAGACTAAAGAAAGAAATTACAGGGTATACTGAACAAAAGTGTTATTCAGTTCCAGTCATGGTTATCTCCTTTTCCTGTGATTATTTATTTACTTACATATAATGTTTGTATTAATATTTTATATTTAAATTTTTCATTTACATTATTTTCCATCTTTCCTGGTTTTTCATGATGAGGAAATTTGTCAAAAAATACTACCTTACTTGACCTTACTAGGGGAAATGTTCTTAAATGACTGTACATGGCTTCCTCCATCCAGCTGACCTACTCTGCCAACACTGATTTCATTTGCTATGCAGACTGATTCCAATTGTATAGGCAACTGACAACTGTGTCCCACAATCTCACCTGTATATTCAGCCCATGGTCTTATTTTATTATTTTATGCTAGCAATGCTAAAAACATTATGAGATGTTGTGAGATTACTGGCAAGGCTAAAGGCAAAAATAACACTGACTGCACAGATAGGCTATGATTGGAAAATACCCATTTTTTTCAGTTGTAAGTTAGCTAGCTAACCACATGAACAGTGTCAACAGAGATGTTTTCTTGCAGTTGGTTTTGACATCTTTCTATCACATATTGTGCCTTTGAGTTTAAATACAAAACTGAGTCACAACATGTGATCCCCAGAATGACCTTATTCTGTTTGGGAGACGTAGGCTGGCTATACACTATTACAAAAGCAGCACTACAGTTTTATAATATCTCAGAAAACAAAATTCGCCAAGGTGAACAAAGTTTTACAGTCACAAGGCAATCAGGCCCAGTTGTTTTCTTTCCTCATCTTCATTTTAATTTAATCTAATATCAGTGGGCTGTGCCACAGTAGCCTGTGTGTATACAAATGCCACCTGGCATTCATTTTGTACAATGTCAGCCGTTCACAGGGAAAACTGGTTAAGATATCATTACCATAGACCCTAGTTTGAATGCCACCATAGGATGGTGGTGCTGCTGTCGTGTGACAAATTAAATTGGTGTACATGTAAGTTATATTACATTACATTACATTACATTATTGTCATTTAGCAGGTGGTCTTATCCAGAGCGACTTACATAAGTTACAGTTCTTACATATAATCCATTTGTACAGCTAGGTATTTTGCTGAGGTAATTCTGGGCTAGGTACCTTGTCCAAGGGTACAGCAGCAGTACCCCAACAAAAGATTCAGCCAATGAACATGCTATATCTAGTATCTAGGTAAACAGGAGCATTAAGGAAACTATGCTCTAGGTTCAGTTTAAAAGCCTTAGTGTGTAATGCATTCCCCTTAATTGAGAAAAAATGTTTGTTTATGGTGGAAATAAAAGCACACGATTATGTGATATTTGCTTGCATAAACTCAGTCTCCAGCATTCAATTTAAGTACATTAAGCTTCACTAACTGCCACATGAAGTCAAAGAAACCATGCTGTAATTTTTGTAAATAATCAGCAATCACATTTAGCTATTTGACAATCGAAGCAGAAATAGCCATAGGTCAAATGGGAGAGATACCAGAACGCGCAATTCTCTGTGGCTACAACTGCTTTGTGACCTTTTTCCTTTTTTTGTTGCCCTTTTTACTGCAGAAGCCATTTAGTCTGTGGGACACTTTTTTTCAAGTGCTGCTGTCTTTAGTCACACCCAAAAAGATTTGTCAATTTTAATTAAGTAGTCAGTGATATGATTTCATTTAATTAAAATTATGTTGCTCAAGAATGTTGTAATTAACAGATCTTACTTTCTGCAGTGTACTCTGGATTGAGGATACTGTAGACTGCTTAGTAAGCATGGAGAGTAGCTCTTTGGAATTATCTTGCAAGGATGTGAAAGTACCTTACTTTTAATAAAGTTTACTCATGTCTGAATAAATGAAGCTTTGGATGAGAGTTTTACTCAGATGTGTGTGTTTTGCCAGTATCCTGAAAGTTACACTTATTCTGGGTAGTCATTGCACAAGTTGAGTCTAGTCAAGTTTGTCAATGCTACAGGTGAAATTTCTGTCCTCTTTTCTTCCTTGTAAGCCTAGGCCAAGACAACAAAGCTCAGATATTGAAATGCTAATTCTTATTCTGACAATTTTAATGAACTGCCATTTTATATGATTATTTCTAATTCGATCAACCAACATATTCTTAGGCAATGCAAAGCTTTCACAGGAAGGCTTTTATTTCAAATTTAATTTTACAGACAATTTTATGTTTGAAGGCTCTCTGCATTGTGAAATGGTTCTTGTATGTGAAGATGTCTTTGAAATAGAAACTCTGTGATAATGAGCTTGGCTATTACTCTGGGCATGATTTGACATTCAGAATTAATGTTATTCAGCGCGTGCATGGATAGACCACCCTTTTTCAAATTGTGAATCTGCAGATCTCAACTCTGGATATGTATAAATCAAAAGCATGTGAAAGATAAGTGAGGAAATGAACTTTTCTCACTGTCACTTACAGTAGCTTCAGTTTTAGTCAGCCAGACCATTGCGATTTTATTCAGTTGATGTTATTTTTATAATGTTATGCAAAATTTACCATTGTTTTAACAAAAATGAGTTTCAGTATTCATCAATGTGACATTGATGTCTAAGAAGCATGTTTATAGTTTTGTTTTATATTCAGCCTGTGAAAATTGACCTGCATATATTTATTCATATATTCGGAAACTGTAAGAAGATTCAGATAAATACTATCCCCTGCAATGAAGTTGCTATCAGTGTAATATCTCCAAATTAGAATATTGTGTGAGAAGGGATTACTAGAATACACAGTATGTATTTCTCTTTTTGTCAGCTTATGAATAATTTGCATAATGAGGGGCAAATACCACCCATGGCCATGGTTCATACCTATGGGATAAAATCTGTCACATATAAATAAGTCTTATATATAAAATACATGAGTTGTCATTAAGACATATTTAACAATGATAAACATTTTTGTATCCATATTTTTTCTGTGGTATCTAAGAAATGCATTTTTTGAATTTCTCTAACATTCAGCTTACCGATAGCTTGACCATTTTTATTTGGCAATTCATTTATTCAATGAAGGTAAGTTCATCTGGAAAAGTACAATGCCAGAGAATGAAATTGTCATCAGTATAATGTTTCCAAATGAGAATATTGTGTGAGAAAGGATTGGAATATTTTTCTCCTTCAGTCAGCCAGTGAATGTGTTAGCATAATCAGGAGTAAATATGGAACCTATGGCTGTTCCTTGTACCTGTAGATGGAGGTTGTCAGGTATAGAATAAGTCTTAGTTCAGAAAAAAATGCTAGAGGGTATTTTTTTCTGTTCTAAAATCCCCAAAAGGATTACTTTGGTTTTAACCTGCTTCTGTTCCTGGTTTACTTGTACAAAGAGTAATGGCATCCAAAGTACAGTATTATTAAAATGAGTAGTTTTGACAGATGATCAATTATTCTTTGTTGTGAAAGGAGGCAAAGCTGACTTGTGGACTTATGTTCACATCTCTGAAAATAAAGGTTGAAGGTTCAAATTCTAAAGCTGAAGTTTCAAATTCCAAATTGAGTTGACCACAAGTTTTTTATTGCCTTTTAGAGAATATCCATTTTTTAAGTGTGTAAATTACCATTTTTGTACACTGAAAGCATTATTTGTGTTGTTTGTTGTTAGCTGTTAGCTGTTTTCTGATTTACATCTGGGGTTACACTGATATAGTACATATGAATTGATGTAGTGTGATGGAGGAGAATGATGGGACTGTTTGTCAGTGTGGGTGTTCAGCCATTACCTGTATATGGGCCATACAAATGGTTAATCTTTGCCAGGACAGGGATGTAGTGCATATTTTTAAAATATATTTTATCCCACCAGTCCAGCTAGGTAAATACTTAATCTATTACGCTATTGCAGTTTTACTCTTTTATAGTGCCATAATGTTGACAGTCTGTGTAAGTGTTTTGGCATGGACCTTTATCTTTTTTAGTCAGGGTAAATTTATCAGACAGTCCAGGGGAATGGCCAAAGTTGAAAGAAAAATGTCAGAACATTTGCAATTGCAAGATGTTGCCTATAGACTTTTGATGCTCCAACACTCGAGAGTCATGCCGAGCTTTCAGCTGTTGCTGTAAATAGCTTGAAGGCAATATCCTCCATAGTGGCTGCTGTAGGTCCATTTTAACACCCCAAAAGGGAGACTGAATTGAATTCATGTCTCTGTTTACATCTTGTGTCTCAGCATACACTTGATTGTCTGTCAGCACAAAGGCTATGCAACAAGGCATCCAAACTTGGCTTTTATTCAGATCCAGTGCTGTAGTGAACCATGGTGTCCTGAATCACAGTGTCCCCGTGTGCCGCTGAGCAGTTAGCGGCGAGAATATCCTCTGGCAAAACAAAAAAAAAATGTGACAGTTTCAAATTTTTAATATTCCGAATGTGATGTGTCAAAGGCATGAATAAAGGTTCAATTACAAAGGGAACAGCACACATGAAAGCCTTGGGAGATAAGTAAAATTTGACAGTTCCATGGCAAATGGAGTAATTATGTGATGCGCACCGAGGGGGTTGATTGTCTGCACAACAGCGGACCAATGGCATTGATCACAGCCACCTTGATCCCATTACACAAAGCAATAAACATTTTTAATTATAATTTCATGAAAAGACAATTAAAATGACAGTTCTGTAAAGCTTTTGATGAGCGTATAGGAGTAGTATGCTATCTCCTTCATTCTACAGTGTGTTATGAATTTTACCATTCATTGTGAGTTTTTATGAGGTTTAGCTTTATCTCTAGCCAGCTGCGCGTTCTGATTTTTTCCTTGGCTGACATAAGGTAGCATGCATTTTTTGTTTGTTTTGATTTGTTTCCGAGATAAATCACCAAATTTCTTTTGAAAGATGTATTATTATATTTTACTGCTGTTTCAACTTTATGTAACGCTGTTTGGAATCAGCAGTTGACACTAGACACATCTCACTGCAATGACCTCTGCACTCTGTACTGAAATAAATGAGACCAACACAATCCTCCAGTATGCTTGCATGTAGCCAACAGCTATTTTTTCCACTCTAAGTCACCCCGTGCACTGAAACAGAGGGGACTCTCATTGGAGGATAGGCAGTACTCCACTGTCCTCCTAGAGAAAGTGGTGAGATGGGGAATAATTCCTTGCCTACCTAGCCACCTCTGTCTCAGGCAGAATGAAGCCAATATGTCCAGTGGCCGGGGTTTGGATTGGGACCGCACCCCCCCCCCCGATATGTTATCAGCATTATTTGCATTTTATTAATGACATGGAGACACTTTTGGGGGCTGCTAAGGTTAATTGACATTACATCCAAAGTAGTATAACTGACGTATCTATGGTGAGTTCAAGTAGCTTTGTTCCTCCATTGAAAGCCCTTCCTGTTCTAGCCGGTGCTTTCCTTCCTTTCCTTCTCTATGAAAATCCTGCCTTTATATTTTAAAAAGCTGTGAACAACATTCACTCATTGCAAATTCTTCCAGGCACCTTTTTAGACTATTAAAGAAACTTGCAAGGCATCTTGGAAAAAAAGCAAAGGGACTTTTAATGAACTGCTTCACATTGATCTGAGGACAAAACAGCTGTTAATTATGTTAGAGCAGGGATTTAATTGAAGGGGTGCAATTGGGGCCCTACATGCTAGGCTAATATTCGTAAGGGAATGAGTAGAATTTGATTGAGCACAAGGCTGACAGGGTAATGCTACAGTACAAATGATCTATCAACAACCGCCCTGAGTCTCTCAGCTAAAGGGGAGGGAAAAAAAAAACACCACCTTCAGTTGCTTGAGTTTCTTTTTTTATTCATATGTATTCAGGCTTTCCAGTTTTATGATGTACAAATAGCAAATAAAGAAATGTCTAACAAGGAGTAGGTCTGACAGAACATGTTGACTCAACCCGGGGGGTATTTAGTTGCATCTGGAGTAGTCCTGTCGAGGAAGAGGATGTGATTTGTGTTATCTTGTGTTTGTCTTTAATTTGCTGTTGTCAGTCATCTGTGGCTGACTCACAGCTCCGCTCAATCTAATTCTGTGGAAATGAATGCACAAATATGCTTCCCTCCAGTCTCTTCACTTCATGGTGCACCGTGCGTTGGGAAAAATCAAAACATGAATGCTGTTCACCAGAGATGCACATTGAAATGACAAGGTCCTTGTTTTGGACAGAAGTGTGAATATAAAAAAAATAAATAAATAAAATATCTCACGTTTCATAATTTCATGTTGCCTGGCAAATATGCTGAGCATAATTAAACAAAATCAATCCGCTATAAAGCAGTCAAATGTAATAGTTTTGCGTTGCGTTTTGACCTGAAAAATTTCTAGACACATTTATCAATACATGTAATGATGAATGGTGTAAAGGGCAGCTAGCGCTAGCAAACTAGCTGGACATTTAACATTATGACAAGGAATTATTTATTTATTTATTTAATTATTTTTTTCTTCTCTAGTTAGTCTTTTGTTTGAAGTTTGAAACATTCATATTCAACCCACACAAAAACTGAGGCAAATATCTACCAAACTTTGCAAGTAATGAGCATTCAAGGCTATTTAATTTAAAAAAATGCACTAGAGGCATTAATTATATTTTAATGTATTAAAATTCAAAAGTAGATGACTCACTAAAAGTGGAGGTCATGCTGCTTTAATAGTTAATTTGTCTCGCGCGTGCTTAATAAAAATCGTTGGGTTCATTGTTTTATGTGCTTATGCATGTGCACTAAAGCACTGTGGCTACCAAGCTAACAATCCAACTGCCTTTTTCCTAGCATCTATTTCTCTCAGGTAATCAGAGTAATCGAAATCCTCCTCACTGTATGCTTCTTGCACCGCCTGAGTGTGGTAAGTGAGAGCGTTTCATTGCAATCCGCTCTGCTCCTCCTCTCACTTGCCCTCCTTGGAAGTGCTCACCCATATGACATACATGCTACACTTACGTGAAGAGCGCATACAAATGCATCAGTGCATCTGAGGGACTTAAACCTCCTTGGCGTCACATAGTAAATTACAAATGAAAAACTGAGTTCCTGTCTCTCAGTTCAATCGTGCCACGTTGAACACTTTAAAGAAGTACATTTTTATTTATGTTGTAAAAAAAGTGCAATTAGGAAAAAATACTGAAACAACAAAAACTTTTTTCTCACATTCTGAAGACATTATTGACATCATAAAACATGATAATAATGATTTATTATATGATGGTTCAATTAAAATTTGAGATGGGTGTGTCAAGGATGTACAAGGAGTTTGCCCATCTCTCCTTTAATGACCCACAAAAAATTGCATGTTAGAGGAGCATAAATACTTACCCCATCTAGTGGAAGAAAGTGCATACTCACACAGAGGCTTAATGTGATAATTGAAACCTTGCATATTATGGCTTGTAAAACACGTGTGTAAAAGCTGATAACCATGTTGCTGTAATGCTTTGATAGTAATTGTAATGTGTAGTTACTGCAAAAATCGAGTCCTTGATCTGTGAAGTTCTTAGTCTGCAACCATGGGCTATCTACCCAGTCTTTCCTAGCTCATGCATGGGTCACCACATCACTCAATTGTTTGGCAAAACCTTTACCCAATAAATACATACACCGATATCTTATCTCTTCACTTATTTGCTGCAGTGGTCCCTGCATTGTTCTTTTGAATGTACATGTCAAAGAGGTATAGCCCAATCAATTTACATAAAATAATTAGCTGTCAACTAAGGTTTATTTGATCTATCAGTCTAATCATGATTAATCAGATAATTGCCTCAGCTCTGCTTTTAATACCTTTCTCTTCCTTTGCCCCGTGTTGCACTACTGAGGCAGGTTTTACACAGATGCTCATGTGCTGTGAAAGGACGAAAAGTAAGTATGTCCTCTCATTGCTAGTGAGTCTCATTGCTAGTGAGTGCAGTTCAAGCTAAGGTAAATCTCCAGTTGCAGTAACATCATAAATTGATGTCAGACATTTGATAAATGGTACTGGGATAATTTGAGAATCCCTGGCACTGGATTGAAATATGTACTGGAGGTGAATAACACCCTTATTAAAAGCAACTTATTTTTCCTTGCACGCTTCCACATAAATCAAACTGATATTGACATTAAACCAACATTGGTTTTGAAAATGATAGCCCAGCCCATCAAAACAAACTGAGGGAATACAAATTTGTTTTTATTTTTCAAAATATTCCCATTTGAGTACACTGTCCCATTAAGTGCGTTCATTCTTCCATTGTAAATGCATGTGAATCTGACATGTCTTTAATATATTAGAGGAGTATTGGCATGAAGTGTCTGTGAACGACAGCCTTATTTTTAAATAGGATTTGCAGGTAATGTGAAATTGTGTGAAATGAAAATACTTTAGGCACACTGTGAGGTTGCAGAATGGTATATTATAGACAGCCACTTGAAAGTAGTTATCTATTGTACTGATTCCTTTTTCTAGTAGTACGATGTGTTTTAGACAAAGGAATCACACAGGGATTGACTAACATCTCAGTGTCTCTAGCTGCATGTGTGGCCTGACTGTGAAATTAGTTTTGGCTACTTTGTCCTTACGTGTATCTCATCAGCTAATGCAGACATGAATACCATCACTATCTCATTATGATAATAGAAGGATAATATGAAGACACTTTGTGATGTTTTTATGAAGGACAGACAAAGCATTTTGTCCATTTTGCAAATGAAGGAGATTAAACAGTCTATGGTATATGGCCCTGTATATGAGTCATTTTATAATGTAGTATTTCTAAATGGGACCCTTTCATAGTCTGACAGATGCAAAGAATCTATACTGAGATAGGAGGTGGGTAATCTATGCTTCTGTCTATGAATTACTATATCACATAAAAATTTTGTGTTGACTATAATTTATGTAGAAGAGCTCTTGCTTGATTCAAATTTGTTTGCTCCACAAAGAAGTACAATCAAAGGCAAAGCTATTCATAATTTCTTTGATCAGTGTTTCTTTATCAATGTTGTTATTGGGAACAATGTTTGCATTAGGGTCAAATTCCTGAAGATCTATTGCTAGCCTGCAGAATTATTCATGGGTTCCAGAATCAGTTTGCACATTAGAAAAATAATGTAACCTGTGTTGCATGAAACAACATGCATTTCTTTTTTTCCCCTCTTTTTAGTAGGTTAATTCTTAAAGGAAACAAGCTGTGAGGTGATTATACCTTTTAAAATGTACATTTATTGACAGTTTATCGTTAGAGTATAGGAAACTATTGTCAGACTTGCAGACCCTGTTCCATAGCATAGACACTGGCTCATAGGGTTACCTTCTTGGGCCATGACTCAATAACAATGGCTAACTTTCCTTGTGCTTGTACCATTCTCCACCTTTGCCAAGATCAGTAACCAGTTAGACACCACAGACTTAATATTAGCACAGTGTGGCTGACAAAATGAATAGGCAAAATGAAATGTAATGTTCACAGGAGAATGTTTTGACACATGATGACAGTGGGGCCGTTTACGTGTGTCCACATTTGACTTTGACTTTCATAGACGTTAGTTTTGCCTGTTTTTAAGTTATAGTGTAGGTTTTTGGATAGCTGTGTACATATCTGCATCACTGTCAACAGCTATATATATATTTTTTTTATCCAGTCTGATATAAATCCAGCTAAAGCCTAATCCTCACACTGAATAACAGCAGAAAATTGCACATATTTAATATTTGCGGCAATACCAATGGGGGGGGGATCAATATCATTCTAAAGTACTCAATTATGCCAACAATTCCACATCCAGCTCCTTTCATACTCCACTTCACATGCTGTGGTCATCATTTTAAGATACATAATTTTGACTTAATCATTTACAGGTGGTGTGAAAAGCTCAAAACGTGAAAAATGCAACAAACAAAGACAGGGCTGCCACCCTTCCAATGCTCTTACCTGGGTGGCAAAATTACACTCCGCCTTACCTGAAAACAAACTCTGTAGTTTATCCAAAAAAATGATTGGCTAAGGTAACAGTGTGTTCCATTGTTTGGATAAAATCTTCTCAGAAACTGAAACCATCAGCATGTCCATGCTGATACAAGTCAGCTACAAGGGAAGATGGCATTTGCTGTCAGACACTCAAGCACCACATTGCACATTTCCAGAAGTTGTACTTCATAGGATTATCATCCTATAAAGAGTAAATACTGCTTTTATATATTAGTACCTGGAGAACACCCACCAATTTTCACCATATCTTCATTAATATTATATTTTCATGACAATGGTCTTGCTGTCATCATGGTAGTTTGAATGTATCATTACTGCATTGTTGAGCAGAGGCTTGCTTGTAAAACTTTATTAATTTAAAAAAGGCCATTGTTGAAGTTCATGAATACCAAATGACTTGTTAACCTCTTGTGACTTTTTTGATACTTTTTATTGAACTCCCTTAAGGAATGAGGGTGTGTCAGTAGAGTGATATAAAAATGACTTTACGATAACATACATTTTGAAGGATGAGTAAGTTAATCATGCTTGAAATATTGGCATATGAGTTGTGTCTTGCCCAAAGCAACATTCCCAGTATTATTAGTTATTATCCACAGGGTGATTGTTATATATTTTCTACAGAATGATACAATCTTTTGTTCACGCAAACTCATGTTAACACATAAGAGGCATTGTTCACCGTATGTTTTTTATAGTCTTTTTAATAGCGGAATACCTTCTGTTCAATTAAGCTAGGATTAAATCAAATCCTTGATTGATGTATGGCCTACATTTTTGTTGTGCCGCGGCACAATGCTTCTACAGTAATAGTCCAACAGTCTCGTTATGAAACCAACAATATGCTTGTTTATTTTATTAACTGAGGAACTTAGGCCCTTGTTGCCTCATGATGAATGGATAGAGGGTTTTGTGGCGTGTGTGAGTATATGAAGTCCTATATCTACTCCCTCTTTCCCCATGGGAACTGGTGCATTGTGTGGAGACACATCATTACAGATTTGGATGTATTGATTTGTTTTATTTAGCTGCGTGGAATTAAGCACTGTGTTGCTTTCACTTTATGAATTGCAGTGCATACGAATACATCTTAAATATATCTGTGCACATCCGTGGGGGATACTGACAAATTGTGACTATGCCTGAAGTGCATGAATAAACATTTGATTATGAAATCTGCAGAAAAAAGCAGTTCTAATTCAAGCTTAAAATATAGTAGACTTTAAAAAAGAATATGTTTATAGTTATCTTTGTCCTTGTCCTTTTTCTTTTCCTTTCTGCTGTGAGAAGTGTATGCTTTGTGACAAATATTTATACAAACTTTACTCAACCTGACCAATAGTAATACAGTATACCTCTCATTAAACTGGAAAACTTTGATTGGACCAATTGAAAAAATGATTTTTGTCTTACTTTCTTGCCTTTCCATATCTCTTTTGATACATGTTTTCTGGTACAATGTATCGAAATATTAGCAGCATGATGCCACATACGATATTATGAAATGACAAAATTTACAAAATGAAAACATGGTTTGGAAGGTGCACATAAGCTAACTGTCACTGGGGAAAAAAAGATAGTTTGGGCACAACAATATGTGGATCAAACTAAACTGCCACTGCTTATCAAGTTGTCTTATTAATTGTCACTTAATCATAACCTTTTTAATCTTGTTCAGTGATTGGTTTTATCTGTTACAGAGACACCTGGTGGTTTTCAAATGAATTCCAGTTTGAAAAATTATGTGAGAAAATGCAGAACCAGCCCTACTCATTGCAAGTAGTTCTGAGGTGATTCTGCTTACATAGGAATGGTGAATTATGGTTGTGAATGTGTGCAATTGTGACTTTAGAAAGGCATTTGCTTTAAGGATTACTTGGCATGTGTAATAATGGGAAGGCCATCGGTACACATTCATTTCAATGAAACTATTCACCATCCCTTTAAATACTCTCTCCGCATGAAACAAAGAAAAGCTCAAACTTTTGTTAATTCACCTTGCTAGCTAGTCAGTAGCATTGTTAATGAGCTATTTCCTCACCTCCAGTCTCATAGCTGGTGCCACCAACTGTTATTTCTGCAAGTTTTATAAAACCATTTGTAGGGTACTCTAGCCACTTACACAAGTCTGTTTCTTTGCCTCTTTGAACCTTTGATTCTGTGGGCTACATAAACCTATGGCATCTCCATTTCCCTGTTGTAATCACCTTCTAACTTATAATAAATGATTACCATTTTTAAATAATTTTGTGCTGGGATTTAGGGCTGTGATTAGGCATATTTGCATAAATGCCACGCTTGCAACTCTCCCCTGGTCTCCTGACAGACCTGCGCGAAGAGGTCCTCAATCAACATTGCTTTGTACCAGTGCAGTGTTTCTCAGCCCTGCTTCTCCAACAGCACACGGGGGCACTCATTAACGTGAGGCACACTGGGTCATTCCACCTAAAGGCTGGAGCACATGGCACTTTGCCATTCCTGTGTTATACAGCATACTGGCATATCCACGGGGAGACTCACACCTTCGCATCAGTTAAAGGAAAAATGAAACAGAGCGGAATTCATTTCAGTGGTGTAATTGGTATGTTTAAATATATTTGATATGTTTTCCAGTTGATTTAATATTCAGTTATGAACCGGGAAAATGTTGAAATAAGTGGATGGATTAATTGTGATGTGATAGGATAAGATGTTATAGCGTTGTTCCTAAAACAAAATGCCATGGAAGATTTGTGTGCCATGAAATGTCTATGTGGCTATGGTGTGAGAACCTTTCATGGCATGTTGGTAAAGGGACAATGCAATAACAAATTGTCTATGTAATTCTGCTCAGGAATGAGTGGTTTTGACATGCTGCCAGAATCCCACCTCCATTCCTGAACATCATCTTCTTTTCACCCAGGTCCTCACACCTTAGTGCCACACCTTTGAATGGGGGAAGATAACAAATGATCTACAGGCTGTATAATCCATGTCTTTCCTCACCTCAACCCATGGCATTGTACAGCTAGCAGTCTTTTTTCATGAAACCATTGGAAGGTTGTTGCAGTAAAAATGGATCATTTGGGTTTTTAGCAGTAAATACCGTGGTGCCCTGCAATTCAGCATAATTCATTTTAAATACATGGCATTGTATGCAAAGCCAGAAAAGGGCTATGGGTGGTATGGCGTGTTTGCTGAAATCAACTAGACACTTATTAGCATAACATAATTTAAAAGGGGGGGTGTTGACGGATTGCTAAATCATTACTTCATCAAAGGGTGCCGACTGAAGGAATTTCACTGGCGTCTTTGTTCGCTTCTGTGGAAAAGTAAACGCGCGAGTGTGAGAATGAGGAGGGTGGTGCCCACCTATCATTTGGGCGGAGGCTGGTGGCACACTGATCAAAGCTTCTCAGTGGGCTTCCTGGGGCCTCAGTGTATGCTCCACCGCTTGGTGCTCTCTCCCGGACGCCCATGCCGCTTTGTGCAAACATATGATTCTTCATCTCGTCCCTACGTGAAATTACACTCCCTCTGCGTTTTTTATTATTATTATTTGTGAGTCAGTTGGCTGTGTAACAGCTACATGCATCAGCATCAAACAAGGGTGGCTTTGGGTGGAAGCAGAGCGGTGCTTGTAGTTGGAGATAAATGACCACCAGTGCTCATAGAACATTACACACCGCACAAAAAATAGTGCTTGGAACAGAATGATTAGTTAAAGACCGCTGCTGATAAAAGAAACATTCTCCGCTTATCTTCATGTAATGAACGTTTCAGAAGATGCATATCACAATACAATACACAAAAATATAATATACGACATTATGTGAATTGAAACAGACTGCCACTGGGAGCCGCTCATAATTATACAATCCCTGTATCTGACAAGCTCTTTTAATTTTAATATATGCTGGGAACTTAAGTTTTTATATAAAAAACCTACTTTAAATTACTGACAGCAGAGTTTAAAAAAATGCTGATTTGTTTCTAACTGTATTCCACTGCCAATGTAATTGTGAATTAATACACAGGGAGTTCCTCACTTTACAACATCCCTGTTTTACAACAGTCATAAACATGCCAGCATTAACTGTTTTACAACACAAAACCTTGACTTACAGGGAGAGAAAGAGGCTGTGTCGAGGGAGTGACAGTGAGAAAGAGGAAAAAGCCAAGGTAAAAAATCTGAAAAGGCAAAAAGCCCCCCCCCCAAGGATTTTGTTTTAGTTTGTTGTGTGGTCTGTTGTCTTATTTTAGTTTTATTGTATTCATGCAGTGAACCTGTGAGAGGCAGCTGAAGGAAATTTCTTTTGTTTTATTCTTTATGTGTGTACACTGGAGACCGTGATTTGCATCTCTGAAACAGGAGGCTTTTAAGCTGAAAGAAGCATCAAAATACATGCAGAGCAAAAAAAAGTACAGCAACTGCTGCTAAGGGGTTTTATTGGAAGGTCAGAAAACACACCTCTTTGCCCTCCGTCAGTAGCTTTCATTTTGAAGCACTTAAAAAGGAATTTTGTGAAATACTGGTTGTGCATAATTATTTTACTTGCCATAGGGTGACTTGATATGGTATATCAGTTGTGTTCAAATGAAGTTATTTGAAGTTTTTTTTTTTGCCAATGTAACTGCAAATCGAACACATAATGTAAAATCTCCCCTTAACACATATCATTTTGACAAATACAAGCCAATATTAATGTCGTGTCTATGATATTGCCACCAGTAGATCCTGTTAGCTGTGACATGTGGGATGCTTTCTAAACACAGCTCAATGCAATACTACTTGATATACATCTCCCAAAAAGAAGAAATATTGTTCAGTTTCTTGGAAGTCAACCATGATGTACAGGATTGCCAAAGGATTTTTTAGGTCCTTCCTGCCTTCCTTTGCCTCCTTATTGACAGTAGCAAAGAGACAGTTGTCTCTGGGGCTCCCAAGTGGCTCAATGATTAATGTACTCACTTACAGTGCAAGCTATGCACTATGGCTGGGGTTTGATCCCAGCCGTGTCCAGGAACCTGTGGAGGCAGATTGTTCCACTGGGGATAGTGTAAATTTCAGCAGGGGTTGCTCATCTCATCACTCTCAGGTACCCTGTGATTCGTGAGGCACCTGGGAGTTGTTCGGATAATGCAGAATTAGGGTTTGAGTGTATCGGCAGAGTGTTCTGTCCCTGTCAGTGCCTTTTAGGTCCCTGTTTTCATGGAGGTCCACCATTAGCTGGCTTTTTCTCAATCAGAAATCCTGTTGTCTCCCCCTCCAGAGGCTCTGAAGGATGCCTGCTGATGCATCTATCTGTCAGTGACAGAAGTGCCTTTAGTTTGGATGCGGTAAACACCCTTGCGCATTATCCAGCAAAGGCCAGCAAACATGCTATATCCATTAAAATGTTCATGTCATTACCTGTGCCAGCAATGAACAGAACCCATAGAAAGGCCCTGCATCTGTCTGGTTTGCCTGGGGACATTTAATAATAGATTTGGCTATCTGAAGATTCCTCATTGTGGTGAAGCTAAGACAGAATTGTCTCATGCTGTCAACAGCAATTCATATCTTAGCCTCCTGTCAGCTGCCTCAGGTGTCTTGCCTTATGCTACTGCTTAGTCCTAGTAGGTATTTTCCCCTGTGGCACGGGAAAGTAGTCTGCCCAGGCAATGTGGTGATGTTACTCCTCTTTGACATGTTTGTTTACTTTCAATACATAGTGTCCATAAATGAATCAGTCACCATAACTGTAAGGTAAGGTGACAGCATATATGGTAATTGGTACAATTGGATCTAATAGCAGTGTGGTGTAGTGCTAAAGAGCAAGGCTTGTAACCAAAAGGTTGCTGGTTTAATTCCCAGCTGGGGTGCTGCTGTTGTACCCTTGGGCAAGGTATTTAACCCACAATTGCAGAAGTAAACATCCAGCTGTATAAATGGACAAAATTGTAACCTATGTGAGTCGTTTTGGGTAAGAGCACCTGAAAAATGACAATGAAGTAAATGTAATCCTGATGCCTGGATTTATTATGTTATTGTTTACGTTTATGAAATATAATACGAGGAGTCTGTGAATATTCTTCAAAAGGACCCTTCAGATGTGCAGTTTGATTTAGGTTGACTTTTAGTGCAGATGTTAAT
The DNA here is from genome assembly GCA_019176425.1 of Megalops atlanticus. NCBI lineage: Eukaryota > Metazoa > Chordata > Actinopteri > Elopiformes > Megalopidae > Megalops > Megalops atlanticus. The sequence goes on along the minus strand of CM032879.1, from coordinate 35,984,356 downwards.
TTGATTAAATGTGATTATCTACCTGAAGCACAACAGCCATTCTTTATCATCCATATGATATTTTATCTGATATTTTATCATCCATCTCATAGTTTGTCAATGCCACTTCCTCTGTACTTGGGTTAGGAATCCTCAGATTTAACAGGTCATCATTTGATATGTTTCCCAACAGTCACATGAGGTTAGATATACATGGGAAGCTATCTGCCAAAACAATGCTTTCGAAAAAGGTCATGGCCAAAATGTGGTGCTAACCATGTTTGGCTCGCATGAAAATATCTCTGTAAAATCAAAGTCCAAGTTAATAACAAACTCTATTTCTTTGGGTGTTCCAGTGGCAAGTTCTTAAATAGTGTTGCTGTTATTGTTTATTGTTATACTGTACTTCTTGGTCCAATTTTTATGTGGTGTATTTCTGGATATCTCCTCAGTAGAGGCATTTGGTTGTGCTCAAATTATCATTAAAACCATGTATTCCATGGGGCCTAAGGTCATCTCCAGCCATGTCATTATATTCAACAATACTTTTTTTACTATCACAGAGATCTTCCAGTGTAAGGGACAAAACTGTTTTGTGAACAAAAAAACTTCTTCCTTCCAGAGGGATAAACCAACTGCATGTTATCTGTGGTTCATTTCTGGTGAATAAAATCTCAGACAATATTTACGGTATATTCAAGAGTACTGGTCTTTAGAAAGCTATATTTTGAATTGTTACATATATGCTGTGTGGCATTGTCAGAAATGTGATTAGCTGGGAAGCTCTAAGAGGAGATGTGTTCACATTTACTTACTTACTTTGCAAGCACTCTTTTCCAGAGGGACTTACAAAGTGAAATGTGTGAGTAACTTGGGTAACTTGCCTGTTATCTTCAGTCAACATTTATTTTGTCACATATACAGTCTGTCCTTGCTTTCAGGACCAGTGTGTTCCCTGAAATCCCATTGTAAAGAGAATTGCTGTGAACTGAGTCCTATATATTTGTTTCTTTCCTATAAGCAGTTGTTACTCTCTTGAGCTTTGGCTGCAAATCAGGTTTTTGAAAACATGCTCAAATCCAGTTACCAGGCATTATTTTGTCATTAGTTGAAGTAATCACTAGTAATGGGGTTTTCTTGCTATGGACATCCAGCAATGGCTAGTTTGCTACAGCATGCACAGTATGGCAAAATATAAAAAATAACACTTTCCCAGAAGTCAGAATTGGCTGTGAAGAGTACACACTGGCAGTGACACTTCTATCAAAGATGAAAATTGCAGTGCCCCAGTAGGCAAAGCTTTAACACCAAAGGCCTGAACAGTTAGCTATTTTGTTCTGCTGTGTTCATGGCCCAAAAAATTATTCAAGGCAATTTCATCTGTAGAAATATAACACAAATACTCCATGAAATACAACATTTACCAAACAAAGTACAGCTTTTTTAAAAACAGTTTTAGCGAGGGATTTAGGGATACACACACCAACCACTATTCGCTTGTAATGTTCATTGACTGCCAAACTCATAATGCTTTGCAAGAAAAAACATAAATAAATTAAACAGCACTCAAGTGTTATTGTCACTCAAAGCTAACACCAATGCAAAGTGATTGGATTGAACAGAGACATGTGTTGGTACACTTTGGAACTTCAGAGAGCTTAACTGAACTGGGATAATGTTTTCAGTCGGTGGATCACTGTAGTTACATGTGAGGAATCTGTTGTTTCAGATGTTGTTGTTTTTGAATCCTTTTTTATCCCTCATCCCCCACCCCCTCCCACTATCATACAGACAGATTGTTTTGGTGGTTAGCATGAAATTAATCTCAGAGAATAGAAGCTTAGATGATTATTTATTTTAATGACACCATGTGTTGGAAGTGCATTAATCCTTTAATTCCTTGTATTGCATCATTTGTATTGCAAAATAAACTGCCATATGTGAACTTGTATACATCTTCTGCTTTATCAACGCCTGTATGTAGCATGGCTTGTTTCAAATTTTTAAAAGTGAAGGAGATCACCAGTTAAAGTGTAACATTTATATGTTGTTTTCTTCTGTTGTGTGCTTTCTTTGTTTTTATGTCTCCTCACTCTTTAGTTTTGTAGCTTTAAGTAACAAAACTATATAATGATGTGAATCCTATTTGTAACCACTTATGATAAATGTCCCTGGAGATTGGAGATTTCCAGTCACTCATGTGTATATTATATTTATTTTTCACAGTGCCTTTAAACATTACTGTTTACTCACAGGAATGAATACATTTGAAGGGCACTATAGGGGTCTTTATTTTACTTTTCTCACTCAGTTCACCTATCTTGTCTTATCTGTGATTTGTAATCCAAGAATAAAAGGCACAAGACATGTGACTGTTATGTAGTCCCATAATGTTATGGGCAAAGGAAGTCTCATTTGAGCAAGGGCATGCTGTGCTTTTGTTCTTTTCACTTTGATATTTTACTTTGAAATGAAATTCAGGATCCGTTTAGGTTTTGAGTGTGATTTTCTTTCTTTTTTTTAATTATTAAAACAGGGGTACAGACATCTAAATTGTGGGTTGCAATAATGACTTTGAGGTTAACATTTTCTGTTTTGTAGGCACACTCATCAATTGGAGTATGTGAAATACAAACGTGAAGATCCAATGTATTCATTTTAAGGGTTCTTACTACTAAAAAGCAGAATTTTATGAGTGTAGAACACAATATAGGAAGTTTACCCCACACACTCCATAGTATAGCGGCATTTGTCATTTGCTGCACTGTGTTGTACTCTAAATGCAATGTAGAGTGTATTGCATTTACCCCTAACAGGCAAGTACAGATCGTACATCAGTACTAAATATCTGTTCATTAACTCTTGAAAATAATCTGTCAGGGCAGCGGAGGTGGCTTTCAGTCTTTCAGTAATTAGTCTCATAAAATGTAATGAAGATAATTAAACTGTGATGAGCCTATGATCTGATTTATTACTCTTTATTTCTCTGTATTATCGGCTATTTAATTTGAGCACAATTTGCATCTTCTTGTAATAGTAAATATATGCCATCCCATATACTGTTTTAAAATACAACTATGGATGCTTTGCAAAGTCTACATTCTACTGTAGTCACATTGGATTTGAAGTGTAGATGAAGCAGAAGATTGTTGGTCATTCTTTAGAACGATGAGGACTTAAAAAAAATATATAATTCACTAATAGTGGAAACTCTTTGTTGGAAATGAAGAGAATTCCCCTTGCTATGATTTGCCATACAAAACATTTACAGTCACAGGGTTTATAACAGAACTGGCCTTCCTTCAGAAGTCAACACTGTTTGTTTCATCATTGAAACAGTATTACTGTAACCAGAGAAAATCCATTTTTGGAGAAGCTAGTTAACAAACAATGTACACTCTCAAGGGACATTAAATCATTGTAATGCATGAAAGCAAAAAATGAGCCAGGAGATAAGAAAGGAGTTGAATGCATTGCCTTGTCCTTTATTCTTAAGTCAACATACACTCTCATTGAATACATTTTCCAGTGCTTTGGAGGCTGCTGTTTGGAGCTGATGACTACACAACCCAAGTGTGCCACAACTGGCTAATTCCTTATTTTTGTTTCCCTGCACGTTAACTTTACTTCCCACTAATTGTTCGTGCCCTCCACTCTAATGCACTCGTTAATTCTCTGCGGTGGTGGCTGTTGCATTCTGATATGCAGAGAGGGGATTGAGGAGTGGGATGAGGTTCTAGGATGGCCGCAATTAATTCTTCCAGCACTTTTACTCACCTTGCTTATGTGTGTGTGTGATCCACATCACCGTTACAGTCAAATTAGATTCTGAAAAAGCTTTATAAATACCTATTAAAAAGAGAGTCACTGTTGTAACATGACCGACCTTGACAGGTGGATGATTAATCCAAAAGAATGCTGCCTGACTGGACTGCAGTAAATTGTGAGCAATGTCTGCGGATTACACAGAGGACAGTGTCCCTCAATTATAGGGGGGGTACTTGCAAAATGTTTGTAGAATCAAACATTAATTTTATTCCTGGTAGAAGATTGTATGAAAAAGCCATATCAGATTCAGATATCCGATGAAACTTGCCCGGGTTTGCTTTTACCCCTTGTTCCTATGAAGATGAATTTCCAATCCCAGTTGTTCCTGCATTAGATGCTCACTCCTTACCTGTAATTACCATAATTAAATGCCGTCACAATCCCATATGAGGACATTCTGACTTCGGAGTTGCAGGTGTAGTCAAAATGCGGCCTAAAGGGGTTGGGGGGAGGAAATTTCTCAGATTCAGAAATGTAAGCAATTGTGACGGAGGTGGATGCAAGGAAAGAAATTGTATTTTGTAGTGTGAACAGTGGGGTGTCCGGGACATTGGTTGAAATAAGCATGGCTTTGAAATAATGACAATGTCTAAAAATATACTTTTTAGAATGAAAAGTTTCTCTGTATGTTACTGTGTCTAGCAATGAAATTGGTGTGTGAAACAGAATGTATGTGGGGTTAGACATCACAGATCTAAGCTGTGGATGAAAAGGTGCAGTTACCTCTAAATCATACATTGACTGAAAGACTCAGTTAATTCTAGGTGAGTCTAAATTGCAGTCTTGTTCTCTGGAGTGGCTTGTGGATCATGGGGTGGAGGTTTATCTTGTTGCCGCTCAGCTGGTGGCGAAGGCATGCTGTCGTTCGTGGCCATATTGTGAAGTACACAGCATGTCAGCATGATCTTGTCCACCTTCTCAGGTGTGTGAGAAAGTGTGCAGCCTGTTGTGTTCAAAAACATCCACTAATCTTTTCAGACACTGGTTGTTCGCTCTCTCACCGAGAGAGTACGTATATGTATGCATAGTATTGCGGGTTTGCCAGAAGTGTTATCAGCCAGGATTTCTGCATGTAACTCTTATATCTTATTTTAGCAATTTCTTATATCTTAAATTTTATTTTCCTTCAAAAAAGAGAAGAATTTGAAATATATGGTTTCATGCACTCTATCTCTACCAGTTACCTTGTGCCTTGTCTGGCCAACTATTGAAACTTGGTCGTGCAGTGCTTCCTACATTGTTGACTCCTTATATGGTTTTTGATTGTGTTGTACTCTGCCTCACTTGTAAATCCCTTTGATAAAAGCACCTGCCAAATGAATAAATGTAATGTAATGTTTGTTCATGTGAATAGTGAATCAGGGCAGTTGTGTTTCTTCCAGTTGTGGCTCAATAACAGGCCAAACTACCACCACAATGCTTGTGCTTTTCTCTTGTAAGGTAGACTGCTGCATGCTTGATGTCCTCTTTATAAAGCACTTCCTGCCTCTGTGACCCAGGTGCACTCACCACTTTGAGTGAGAAAATGTGGTGCCTGGGGCATTTGATCATTCCCGTTCCTATCAAGAGATAAGATGGCTGAATTTTAACTACAGACCTAGCTGTGATGTATATGGTAATCCATATCTTATTGCCTTGGGATCGGAGGTAGGGTAGATAAACAAAAAATATAATTGAAAACTGATGACTGAATGGTTTAACAGTCAGATAGGTATATTCTGTGACAGCAAACCACAACACTATTTTGTAGGAAAAGGTGACAGAAGCAATTAAAGAATGAATCAATTGAATAAACTTTGGTTTTGGGTTAGTTCAGCTGTGAAACAATAAATTTAAAACTATGGCATCTTCTCCTTCTCACTTTAGCTTTTTTTTGTTTTATTGTTTCAAGGTCTCTTGTGGTGGAATAAGAGAGTGGCCATTGGGATTTTACTAATAACAAATATTTAATTACAAGGGAACTCCACATTGTTCAAAATATATTCAAAACAATGCAAATTTCATGTCCTTTACAGTCTTTCTTTAAAAAAGGTTTTCATTTAAAACTTTGGAGGGAGCAGAAAAAAGACATTCAATGCAGTTTTTATTTGAATAAAAAGAAGTTTATTAAGAACACTGAGAAATATGGCTAAGACCATTTTAAAGTAGGTCAGTCTTATTATTAATTGTAACATTGAATCAACACATCCACAAGGGCAGGTACGACGCATGATTTAATCTACAGTGTATATCTAACTTTCACAAGACAAATCACATGACATCACTCAGACATAGAAATTACGTTATTGGCATTTAGCAGACACTCTTACCCAGAGCGACTTACATCAAAGAAGAAATGGAGGACATAGGTGACCTCTGGAATGGACAGACTAGCCTTGAAGAATGTTTCCAGCCATATCTTACACTAGCCTGCCTTGCAGCCAGATACATACAGTAGTATAAAACACTTATGTCTCTCTCTGGAAAAAAATCGCCCTATTTCTGTTTGGACAGCAAGCCCTAATGGTCAAGCCAATGGTAGCATGACCTTCCTGAGCCACGGTCCAATCATGAAGCCAAAAGTCCCTTTAGTCACCATTGCTCAGAGGTGCGCATTTGTGACTTATAGGACAATAACATGTCAGACCCTTGCAGAGCATACAAGCACTTAATATGCATGACTCAATGTGTCAGTACCACCCTTTCCAGATACAGGCGTTTTAACATGTATGATGTCAGGGGTTTACCTGACTCAGTCAGCGTCATACTATACATCTGTCATGCGTTAGTTGCTGGGAGATGTTCACCAATTCAAAGTTATTTTGAATACTCTATGTAGGAAAACAGAGTTGTGTTTAGGTTTGTCCTTGTCTGAAAAATTATGTTTTTTTAAAAAAATTGGTTACATATTTTCATTCCTAGCTAATGCTTTTCCAGCCAGTTCTGTCCTTTGTCTGGATGCTCTACCTTCACCCACTTAACTAGCTAGTTTATCTCACAACATTTCTCTGCATACTTATGCTGATTGGCCAGGCAAAAACTGTTGGTCTTTACCGCTTGGAATTGGAAGACTGTAATTGTGACTTTAAAAAGAAAAAGCTGCAAGGACTGAGCTCCAAATTAGCATCCTCCTCAAGCCAGGCAGCTGTAGAAGTGCTGGGCTAATCACCCAGCAGCAGACTTTAAACAACCATCAACACCTCCTGCCACTGAGAACAGGGCCAAGTTAAAATAGGGTAGGCTAGGGTAAGCACAACAGGCTGTTACTGCCACAAAGGAGCTGCACACTCTTGAAGACAATGTCCTGAATAATGCCGAATTCCTGTAATGTTTCTTCTGGTTAGTTTATCTGATTTTCTGGCTTTATTTGTTATGTCAAATAAGGAATGCTTGGCTTTGTCTCATCAGTTCCGGTTGGGTTCAGTCCAAAATCTCGCTATTTTAAATAAAATGTATGCTGTCTCATTTCTCCTGCATTATAAAATTATTCGTGTTTTGTTTTAAGCAACAGCAGAAAATTGATTTAATCACAAATTTCAATGCCAATGTTGACAGGAAGACGAATAACTATGGCAATATTAAAAGCATGAAATATATCTTTTAGTTTGTGATATTTATTACCTAGGTTCTTGGCTTATTTTTCTAAAACTTTCAGAATCCATGTGTTGATCAATTAATATAGAGCACAGGTGCCCATTCAGTTATGCTCAGTTAGACTGTGGCTCATTTGATTCATGTCAACTGTACTTTACATACTCCTTGATTCTCCTCTAGATTTGTCAGTCTGTCTTTTTCTCTGCCAAACTTGACAAAGGCACAGTTTACATACTTCTGTGACAAGTTTGCTCTTATCTTTTAAGTTAAAAAACTTGATTAGAAAAAAAAAATCCAGCATGACCAGTTGTTTCCATGGCAGTTCTGTAAATTGAAGAATTGAAAAGAGTGACACTCTATTTAGCATCTCTCACGTCCCTCTGACCCCCGCCCCCAACTCCTCAAACTCTTCCTAAAAGTTGTCAGTCACACTGACATGATTGACATTTCGAGTATCTGTGCAGGAAGAGGTAAGCTAATTGGTAACAGTGAGTGATGCATTGAGGAGTGGTATTCAAGTGGAGACAGACATTTTATGGAAATGGCATGGGATGGACATGCATCTTTTTTTCATGGGAGTGAGGCAGCAGAAATTGACAGTTTAGACTCCTTAAAGGGCCGTCTTAAACAATGGTAGATAGCAAGAGAGGTGAATTGAGTTGGCCGCTAAAGATTAAATGCAATTGCAATTTGCTGAGTCTTTTCATAATGTCTTGAGCAATTATGAGAAGCGATGAGTCAAACCTTTAGTCTGAGCATACAGTTTGAGATTGATTTGGTGTCTGACAGTCAGCCCTTTGGTAGAAAGGTTTAGACCATAGAGGTTAATGCCGCACTGTCTTGAGTCATCTGTTTTGGAGCTCAGAGTATGGAAATCTTTGACTCTGTTTCACTTGGTGAAGGTTTGTCAGCGGGCTGCAGGGACTTTCCCGGCAGCTTCAATGTGACTTTACCACACAGCTAATATTTGGTTTGATCTGAAAGATCAGCTCTTAATGATTTATTATGTACTTCAATACCCCTAATACCTTGTCCCTCCATCTTCAGTTTGACATCACTAAATGCTCAACAAAGAACCTAATGAAGCAGTAGCAGGATAATATTTGCCTGCTAATTAAGAAAAATGAAAGAGGGGAGCTTGAAAGCCCTTAAACAGTAATTTTCCATTCCTCTGTAGTAATCTGTTTTCATATTTTTCACCCCTCCCCTTACTTTTGAGCATATTTTAATAGCATAACTCATCATTCAACCTTTAATTTTCTTAATTCAGGCTTTTGATTAGGGATGTTGTTTAAATGCTGCTAATGTATAATATCTATTTTTTGTCTTTTACGACTTAAGATGAGATGCAGAAAAAGGGCATAACCTTTTCTAGCACTTTAGAGTGTTTTCATAGTAGGCAGATGTCTTTCTTTATATTTACTCCCTTCTTTTATGTAACTGATTTTCCACAAGACTGTTGTGATAATCGTGGATTTGTTGTAGAAAAAAAAGCTGAGTCTTATGCTGATTTGAAAAAGAGCAGAACATTTTGGCTGAACTTTTGACAGTGGTTACAGAACAAGCAAGTGTTCTATTGTTTAAGATATTCTGAATAAATTGCCAGCAGTGCCAGTCTCTTTATAAAGACAAACAAATAATAAATACCTCTCTCCCACTTTTTCCTGAACTCAGTGAAGTACAAGGAATCTGTTTTTTGTCCTAGTGTATATATATATTTTTTTTTCCTGTTCATTTCAAGTTGAGAATTGAGTGTCAGTTGAATCCTGCAGTGCACTGATGGATAGCTTGTGGCTTTCAGCAGACAACTTCATAGTTACCTTGAAACCATGAGGCAAGCTTTTTGTAGACTATTATATATGTAATGTAACATGACCAGGAATACTCACACCAAGGAAATTATCATAATGAAGAATACTCTCAATATTACACATATTGCTTATATTGCAATAATATACACGTAGAGGAAGTGCTCTGAGATAAAAACCTGCGTGATCATGTTTTCTTGAAAATGACTTATTATTACAATTAATGGCCATAAACCAAACACGTTTATTATGTTTGCAGTGTTTCTGTGTGATTTATTCTGTTTTGTTCCTTAATCATGAGGGGTCCTGTTTTCAACACAGCACAGTTGGTTAGTGTAGTGACAAAAATCTTTGTTTTTGCTGTTTTCAGTGTCTTAAAATCTGTTGAATTTTCTTGGAATGGGAGGTATGCTAGCTTTTGAGCTGTGCTTTCATTAACATTTTAAGTGATATGTCCAATTTGACATTAATTGTGTTAATGTTTGCTAAAACCTTGTTTATTTTGCAGCATTAAGCAGCACTAGTAATTCTAATATGTGTGATATTAGTTGTGAAGTCTGCTTTGAGTCAGCTCACTACCTCTCTCTACACATTGGTGGTAAGGGTCCCTATAGCCAACCAGACATTTATGTGTACACATCGTTGAAGAGGTTGCAAATAATGCAACCTTTAAAACGGTACACTAAAATTTAACTGAATAATAGAGCTGATTATTTCAGAGATGTTCACTAAAGCTAGGTAGATAGCTGACTGTAGCTGAATAATTATACATGGCAGTGAGACCACTGATGAAGATTACCATACCTTGTACCATGTACCTTTCCAGGAAGAAAGTGCCATTCTGTGTGCAGTATAAAAGTAAATATGTTGTCTGCTGTACAGCTAGTCGATTTTCTTCTTTTAATGTTATTTGACAGCAAATCAATAAATCTTATTTCTCAATTTAAAAGTTCAATAAACAGTTGAATAATGGGATTTTGTGGATTGTGGATTATCCATAATCTATCGAGACCATTGCTCCTCTGTGTTAGCCTGAATAATCAATAATCTGATTCAATGTATGGTTTGTATTCTTTTTTTTAGGGTATTGATTTTTTAAAAGCTCAATCATGTCTCTAATTATCAAACAATAGTCTTTTCTTTATTTACCATTAGCTGCAAGAACCTGGCAGAAGGGTAATATAGCCATTTGATTTCACAACCTCACAGACACATGCACATATTCAGGGCACTAATTGTGGAATTAAGTTAAAAAGTTTCATTTTGCCATCTTAAAAGACAACACAAGCGATACATTTTGGCACAACCTGCCTTCATCAGGAAGTAGTTCACATCACGCCATCACATGCCAACATCACAAAAAAGACTAAACTTATTGACTCATCTTTGAATCATCATTTGGATCACTCTACTACTACAAAAGGCTGAAAATGAGCTGTCCTTTGTTGTGGAATCTCTGAGAGGAGTAACAGGCAGACGACCAGTTGTGGGTGAGCAGTGGGCATAGGTTAGACTGATGACTGATGACAGATGAGAAGAAGGAAAGATAAGACAGTAGGTGAGGGAGGGATCTAGTTGAAGGCCTGTTTGCCAATCTTAGGGTCTTGAAGTGAATGTGGGCTGCAATCGGTAACCAGTGGAGGCAGAAGAGAGGGATGGGAAGGAAAGTAAGTGGGAGCTGAGGTTCAGCTTCAGTTTGTAGATGGTCATTCTGCAAGGCATGCTGGGATTTTTGAAGAGTGTATCAGATGGTGAGAAAATATCTGTCATCTGTGTGATGGTAGTAGGAGAACCCTTGAGAAGCTAGGAGTGGCCCCAGTGATCTAGTGTAGAGGGCGAAGAGGAGTGGGGCCAGGTACTGATTTTTGCAGTGCGCCTGTTGTGAGAGGCTGTGGGACAGAGAATGAAGGCTTTCAAGGAGACTCAGTATGAAGAGTCTGTCAGGTAGGAGGAGAAACAGGACAGGGTGCTACCTGAACTGCATCGAGGTAGGAAGACGCATAAAAAGAGGATCATCCCCAATGCGTTCTCCTTCCCAGACAAGGTGCACTTACCTGTGATCGGCCCAAACATGTCATATGGGTCATCGCCAATAATTAGAGGTCCGTGCATATTCAAGGCTATGAAGGCAGAAGCAACATTCTCTACCTAGCTGTGATTTGGGAAGTTGTGGAGCAGCTTTTAAAGGGGGTGTCACTGTGCAGCCTGGATAGCCAGTAGATATGTACACCCTTGTTATGCTTATTTCTTAAGCGTTTCTACCTCCTTTCTGAGGAGAGCCTTTTGCATGCATATTTTGAGTTGAAAATTTCATCCTTGCAATGCTCCAGCCCACATGTGTCAGTAAAGCACAACGCCTCACTGCGTGTGTCACCGGCATTATGACCATGCAATTAGAAGCCAAGCTGAAGTTCATACCTAGAGAGAAAACCGCGCACAGCCAGCAGTTGAAGGAGTTGCGTCTTGTGTGGGTGGCGAGACAAAGGCTTAATGCCATACCACGCATGGCTGTCTGTTCTTTATGTAATTGTGAAATGGTTGTCATCTTTTAGCTTGCTTTTGGGAATGATGGTATATAACCGACTTCGCCTGGTTTGAAATGGCCTTTGGAAACATGCAGAGAGTCTAATGCAATGCCAATGGCTGTAATGATGGTTATGATCATAATAATAGAGGTAATAATAATGATATGGGTCATGGTAATGGTAATTCACTTGTTTCTACTTTAACAATGTCGCCACAGTGCAATGATTACTGTACCCTATGCCCAGCGGGGCATGTGGTTTTGAAATTGCTATACAAGGGTGCATTTCTTTCTCTGTGTGTCGAGACATTAAAACACTCAAATTCGGTTTGCCCTCTGAATGCAAACCTAAGCATTTTCCTCACCATTACAGGTAGTCCAGGAAGCTTAAAGTTGAAAGCTTCCTCTCTGCACCCCTGTAGTTTTCTCTGTTGTCCACACTTTATTGAGCTGAAATAAGGAATAGGATCAGAATCTCCACAATGCTCTACTCCATACTCCATTTTGATTTACTTTGATTTATTTTTTAGATATTTCTTAGATTGACGTGCATGTCATTTTCCTGAGCACACAGTGCATTTCGGTTATTCTAATGTGTTCACTTATCGGGCAGAGGAGTGCAAAGGAAGAATGAGAGACAGTATATATGAAGTAAATCTGAGACGGAAATGATGCCTGAGATGCAGGGATAGTGTAGGACCCATCCGAAAATATGAGCTGAGGTTGGTGTCATGCCTTGCCCCTCCTCAGCATTCAGGTCCTTCCTTCTCACCCATCCTCCTCACCTCTCCGTCTCAGACGTACTCCTGTACACTTTTCACCCCTCTGCTTCAGATATCCTCTCTCCCTTTCACCTCTCCATCTTCAAAATACTTTGCGCTCCTCTGGCTCGGATATGGTCCATCCTTTTCCTGATGTATCAAAAGATGATAACTTACTACTATTGGCTGTTTTTGCTACAGAAAATACAGTGGGGTTTATAATGTATTTTTGCACATACACACAGACAGAGACTAAAGAAAATAAAAATATTGGTAATTTTTTTTAATAGTCACTGTTGATTGAAACACCTGATAGACAGAATACTGTCTACACTGCATTTAAATTCAAGTAATAATTCAGAACAGAGCCTGTCCTCTTACAAGAGATTCCAATCACTTAGAATGACTTTTTAAAGCTTTGTGTGAACATGAAAACATTTTCAAAGAAAGTTCCTTTGTAAGCAATATCTGACAGTTCATTGAATTTAAGGTCCTCATTTGTATAACAATAAAATATGAGTGTGTATGAGATTATCTTGAAGTGAGATTCTGCATCAATGTGCAGATGAATTTTTTCCCCTCATCATACTAATTCATCCGGATAATTACAGGACCAATAGGAAAATGTTACTTTATATCAGCAGATATTTATATGCAGGAGGAAAATACTGAATGCTTGGGACCAGGTGCACTACTGTACTGATGTGATGCTGTGGACCCCAGTTACTGACCTCGCAGCCTCGTTCATGAACTATAGAAGCAAGCACTGTGTTTCATTTGACTTGCAACTCTTGAATTTAAATCTCTAAATCACTGAAGGCACACATGTAATTAACCTGCCTTGGCATTCCATTAGTGCTAGTGGAAACATTAGTGTAGACCTAATATATAGTTATATTAAGAGTGTGCTTGTGTGTGTGTGTGTGTGTGTATATATATATATATATACATATAAAATCATCATCATTTTCATCATCCTCGTCATCATTGTTAGTATTACTATCAGTGATCAAACATAAGAAGATGCTGTTCTTACTTTAATTATGCTTTCAAAGTCATTAACATTTTGGTAAGAGTTCCTGTTATGCTCCATTATCTGTTATCCTCGTGTCACCTGTGTGTCATTAAACTGTTAATATGTGTGGCTGCGTGAATCCAAGACTGAAAGCCTTTAAAGGGTAGCATAGGTCACTCTTTGAAAGATTATCATCATTTCGGAGATGACGACATAGAAGAGGCTATTAAGAGGCAATTCACATTTGAAAAATTTATCTAAACAAAACTGTTCAGTTGGACATGAAAAGTCATTCAGAAAGTTGATTCTCTCATACACATGTGTGTAACACGAGCTAAATTTGCCCAACCAAAGGCTTTTCATCAGATAATGTTTTTCAGTAAGCTATTCGAAGTGCCACCGAGCTGATTACTGTAGAGTCATAAGTGGCCTTCATATTTACAAATGAATTCTGTTCTCATTCACATTGATTACGTTCAGAGTCTATAAGAGGGAAAGGAAAGTATTTTTACGTACTGACCTACTCTCGTACTAAACCACAGTCATCAGCTCATTAGCCAGGCCACATGTGGTGAACACAGGCCTTTTGTGGTTATCAGTTCATGCAATATTGCACCACTTGTCAATCAGAAATAAAGAGAAAGAAAAATAATTCATCTGAATGTGAAACAGAAATAATAGTCTCTCAGGGGTGCTAAGATTAAAGCCATAAAATTGCTTTTTTTTGGCTATGTTGGCAACTTGGAAAAGTATATACTGTGCAAAACAACTGAAATCTGCTGCCAAAAGTTGGCAACATTTTCATCAAAAATGTATTACCTTAAATGAAGACTTTTCAATATGATAACTTCAACTGAAAAGGCTTGGTCATGGCTGCCAGTCATGACTTGTCAATATTTAAAAAGAAACAATAACACTTCTGTCCCGTAGTGCCATTATTCAACCATAAATGAAATGTTTGTACATCAGCTCCGTAGTGTTGGTAAATTTGCATTCTAATGCAGCTTTTTTTTGCTTTCCTCAATATCACACCAAGTTAAGCTCAAGTTAAATTTTGTGTTAACTTTTCTGTGTTAAATGTTGTGTTAATTTTAGTTAAATATGAATATTTGACAAATGAGGCTTCTGGATTAAGCTAGTTGCTGAGTGAGAAACTGAAACATGAGAAACAACTATCTAAAACTGAATGCAAGAAAATAAAAAGGAAAAACAAACAAATGATTGTTCACAAGAGAAGCAGCATGGATGCAGTTTGTCATGGGAACTGTCTTCCTGGCTCCATCGAATCAGAAGATCGCTGGGGAAACCGTGCTGTCAGTCACCATACTGGAGTGTGGCAGTGTCATGTTGCTTTCAGAGATGGTCTTTCATGGATTTCTTTACTTCAGTGTTCTCATGAGCTACACAACTCAGTAGAACACTTTCAGCCATTTGCCTCTCAGATTGAAGTTACCATTGCCTATGAGTTCTGTTCCCTTTCACAATATCTTTAAAAAAAAAGAAAAAACAGCTT
Source organism: Megalops atlanticus (assembly GCA_019176425.1). Taxonomy (NCBI): domain Eukaryota; kingdom Metazoa; phylum Chordata; class Actinopteri; order Elopiformes; family Megalopidae; genus Megalops; species Megalops atlanticus. The sequence goes on along the minus strand of CM032879.1, from coordinate 35,969,355 downwards.
TGACAGGAAGATGAGAGGCGTCAGGAAAAAAAAATGGGCATCCATATACTTGGCAGCAGCTTATAGCTCTTGGAGTGCAAACCAATTGGCTGTTGGCTGTGAAATAGAGGTGATGGTAGCCATTTTTGGCTACAGTGTTTTAACAGTATATGTAACTGTGGAAAAAAAATGAAGCACATTATTCAACTTCATATTATCTTTAGTCATTATTTCTTATAATTATGACTTCCTTAAAGCAAAAAGCCATGATTATTGTTATGCAGAAAAGGCATGTATCTGTATAGTTTTTTCTTTTCCTCTTCATCTAAGTAGCGGGTTGACTGAGGATATGTCCTTGCCATAAACCGACTGAGCATTTGTGAAATAGCAGAGGAGCACACCAGGCAAAGGTTTGTCTTTGCTATGGATATGGGCTTAGATTTACTGCATTCTTAAATGCACTTTGAGTGCTGGAAAGGTATTTTCTTCTCAGCTGTCTATCCTGCCATTCACACCAGCTGTTTGTTTCAGGAAAGCATCTAGGAAGGTTTGCAGCGGATGCTTTTTTATGGTAAATATTTAATTTAATGGTTGAGCCATCTGCAACATGGTGTTTTTCGTAAGAGTACCTGGCACCAGAAACACAACTGAAATGTGTTGTTTGGGATTGTCCTGTAGGTGTGCTTTGACATGTACACAGTCAGCCTTTATTGCTTCCTCTACTTGTCAGCCTTGAGCTTTTTTTTTTTACCGTCAATAGATGACTCTGTTATGGGCTTCTCTGTGAGGGTTCGTGTAATGGGTCTGAACTAACTATTTATCTTTCAGTGCATCTTTGAGGATTCTCTCTGAGGGAGCTGTAGTTTTCTTTGGCTACATATCCTGCAATCGTTACATCCCACTGATCCCCAGAGTCTTGTTAGAAATGGGCTGTGGCTGTCAAAATATTTATAGGGCTTGAGAGTTCTGGGGAAAAAATTCACAGCTTTCATACGGATCTCTTACGCGGATAATGCTAGCATCAGAGCTGGAGGTATGGTGTGGATCGTCAACCAGCTACTGATTTGTGAAATGGCTCTATACAATGATGAAGAGATGTTTTTTTTAACCCTCTTTTTTGTGAGGGTCTGTCTTGTGACGTCAAGTGCATTATGCTGTTGTGGTCCGCAAGCCAGCTAAATCTAACTAAATCTCATATTGTGTGTAGGAAAACCCGCAGCATTTCATTTACGCTGGCTGATCCTATTCTTGGAACTCCCTTGTGGAAGACAGATAATATATTTTCTGAGAGATACTTTGTCACAGTTTATCATTCTAATGTTTCCTGCTCTTTACCTGGAGTCTCCACTACTTGAAGATCTATAAAGTTTAAAAAAAAAGTTATTTTACGTGCCTTATGTGAACATCCATATCAGATAAAATAGTTAAGGACATTATAGATAGTGACAGACAACCACATGAAACTATGCAGTGCAGTTTAAATCAGGCAGCTCATTTTCACTTCTTTTTCGATAACATGCTTGTACGGTACGGTATTGCAAATGAATTGATCATAATGGAAATGCAGTCGTTACTCAGTGCTTTACATATTCATCTGTTTGTGCTGTTGTGCATGCCTTAGGTCATGCGTATAACATTCCCGTGGGGACCTTTGGATGATTTTGCAGCTGTTTGGTCCGAAGCTCCATAGCCAGCGCTGCTTACCTGGGAACGTAACCTGGAATATGTCGGTGCAGGGAGGGGAGGATGGGAGAGAAACGATCAGAGCGGGGGCCCTGTGACCACTGCCTTCTCTAATGGGAATCTCATGGCTGAGCGGGCAGCAGCTTGGGGTAGATGTATGGGGTTGGAATAAAAGCGTTCCAGCTGTGTGGCTGACATGTAGAAAATGAACTGCACTGTTGCGTGAGGGAGAGGGTGGAAGTGGGAGGCCGTGATGGATTCCAGGTTGACAGCAACGGTCGGTTACAAAATAGAGGATGAAGTGGTCAAATCAGAAGCAGGGTGTTGTTTTCTCCAAAGGCGATCAGAGTTGTGTATGCCTACCTACCTGTGTATATTTTTTTCATATGGACACAGCATCATGCCCCAGTTTATCACATTGTTATTGGACATAGATCATTAACGCCAAAAAACACAGTATCACCTTATGCTATGCTTTACAATGCACATTTGCAATTTTGAAATTATTCTGTGCAAGCAGTAGGTTCCCCTGTATTGATGGGCTTTTTTGCATGTATTGCTTGACACTATAATTTTATCCTCTTCATCTGAGTTTGCATGAAAATGCATTTTATGAAGGTGATACATGGTACTAAATGTGAAGAAATAGTGTGTTGAAATAGGTCAATTTTAGGTAATCTTTCTTACTTTGTGATTTTTATGTGCATGTGTAAATTATTTTTTGTCATCTTCACATTTAACAGTAATTAGACAGTAAAATAGACTATTTCCTGCACATTATTTCATAATTTATTATTTATATTACATTTATATTACATTCTGTATGATTTTAAATACAGAACACTAATTCTCTTGCAAATAATTCAATTTTAAGTTGGTTTTGAGATTGATATTTTTAATTATACTTTTCCTTTGATTTTTTCCTCTTTAACAGTTTAATTAAGCTGTATTAAATTATTTCCTTCCTGCTTCCTGATTGATATTTTTTCTTGTTTGGTTTAATACGGGTTAGAACACTTTCCACAGTGTTTGTAGTGAGGGTGAGATGTTCACTTGGTTGACTTGGTGATCTGTGGACAAAGCTCTATCTAGACTTATTTTGCTGCATGAATATTTTGGATATCCTCACGGATGTAGTATAAAAATATTGCTAAAGAAATCTAGCTTGGAAGAAATGAAAGGCATGATAAGAAATCAATGGAGTCCTTTTCATGGGTCTTCTCTGTGTTAAATAGTTTGTCAACTGCGATAGAGGGTTGTAATGAATGACTTGTCAAATAGTTGCCTCCAATTTCAGCAAACCAAAAGTTTTCAGGTGCATTTCAAATTAGCGACAGGCATGCGGGGCTTTGTGAGGCATTAAACCTAGGTTTAACCATTTGAGCTAATTGGTTCAAATCAATCAAACATTAATGAAGCAATCTCAGCATGTCACAGCTGAGATCAAAGTCCTTTGATGTTTCTTGCTAAGAGCAAATTGCAATTTATCAGTGGTGCAGGGAGGGTCACATGAAAAATATTATAGCTTTAGGGAGGGTCATAATCTTTTTTTTTTTTTTTTTTTTTTTTTTAAGTAGGTCATCAGTGACATCCGGACTCATATATATGAAATATTATGTATCCATGTTAATTTATGAATTGCATTCACACACACAAACACATACACACACACTGTACAAACACCTATACAGTATATTCCAGTAATATACAGGCCCAGTAATATAAGCAGCGCTAGTAGTGTACCACCATAGCTCCCCATTTGATGAGTTTCTGTGTGTCCCACTCCTCTGTATGTATGTGCATATATGTGTGTACGTGTGTGTGTGTGTGTGTGTGTATGGGCATGTGTGTACATGGGCGTGTGTGTGTGTGTGTGTGTATACGCATGTGTGTACATGTGCGTGTGTGTGCATGCGTGTATGTGTGTGTATGGGCATGTGTGTACATGGGCATGTGTGTGTGTGTGTGTGTGTGTGTGTGTGTGTGTGTGTGTGTGTGTGTGTGTGTGTGTGTGTGTGTGTGTGTGTGTGTGTGTGTGTGTGTGTGTGTGTGTGTGTGTGTGCATGTGTGTGTGGGTGTGTGTGTGTGTGTGTGTATGCATGTGTGTGTGTGTGTGTGTGTGTGTGTGTGTGTGTGCGTGCGTGCGTGTGTGTGTGTGTGTGTGTGCATGTGTGTGTGTGTGTGTGTGTGTGTATGTGTGTGTGTGTGTGTGTGTGCGTGCGTGCGTGCGTGCGTGTGTGTGTGTGTGTGTGTGTGTGTGTGTGTGTGTTTGATGTGTGAGCCCACTCCCCTTCCACACCTGTTGCTTTGTCCTGTCAGCTTCTATCTGTTTCATTGATTGGGGGAAGGTTTTATGCAAGAATAATAGTGTTTTATTGGCTATTGGGATTTTTTGGGTGAGATTAAAGGGGCACTGGGGAGGTGTACTGGGGAAAGAGAAATCCCACTGCTGAAGAGATCAGTTCAGAGTCAGAGTCAGTTGAAGAGATCAGAGTGCATCCATGTGGCAGTAGTGACAGTTTCCTTTTGAGCCATGTTACCTTGGTAATGAGTTACCTTTTATCTTAGTTTCATACATTTTAGTATCTATTGGCCTTGCTTTTTTATATAGGGACTCAAAATGTTATTGTCATTATTTGTCCTTAATGTGTTTCTTTGCCCTTGGAACAAGTCTTGATTTTACAGTGTGACTATACAATATTTGAATCAAAACCCAGTAATAACTGATGCATGTTTATCCTTTTCTACTAGGGCAGACACAAATGTGTGCTTCATTGGGGCCATCTTTTGGCACCTCTACATTTTTTTATTTTAAATGTATTATTTGTTTGCTGACATTTCAGTGATTTAGGTTGCATTAGTGTACGCTGATGGTTAGTTGGCTAGAAAACAACATTTCTCATGTGTGTTACATCTGGAACAACAGTGCATAGTATAACCAAGTACCAAAAAATAGAATGTGAAAACTGATCTTAAGGTTTTGGAAAGTGAAGTAGGTAGTTAACTTGCTCCCTAGCTTAGATAACTTCCTTAAGGTCTTTTCTCAGAATCATATGACAGCCAATCAACGGTGAGACCAGCTAGATAAGTGGCTTTGTCAACAAGGTAATCTAACTTGGACATTGCATGATCGTGATTTGTAATTTGTAAGTGATAGATAAAAAATATCTTTGAGGTTTTGACATGTTTGTAGATGAATACATTGCATGTTCACTTTTTGTGAAGGGCTAAAAGTGGCCTTTTTAAGACCAAGCATCAATGTTGTCCTTAACTTGTTATTGGCTATAATGAACAGGTGTGATATAGTGGTTAAATACAGGTAGAGACCAATAGTGAGAGAGAAAAAATCTTTGGAGCCTAGAGTGTTATTGATAGCATAATGCAGCATGGGAAATAAGCTGGAGAAGAAAAAGATTAGCAGGAAGAAAGTAGAAAAAAGGTTCAAATCTGGCCATTTATTGTGTAGCTGTATGGAACTGTATTTAAGTTCTGTTAAGTTCTGAAATGAGGTTAGATGTCACATTGATGTTTGTAGTGAGTCATACCTTATTATGGTTATTTCTGTAGGAAACTGCAAAAAGGGCCCAGATGTAGGTATGGGGTATGCCCAGGAACTCATAACTTGGGGATGGCATACCTACCATCCCAATATTTGCAGGGTGGTTGCAGTGGTGCTCGACCTAAAGTAGAAAATTTGTTCTGAACAGCATACCAAAGCATGACAATTTCCCTAATTCTGTAATATTCTTGTGCATCATTGCTTATTCTTGTGCATTCTAGCTTATCAGAGGACCTGGAAATATGATTTAATTACTGATCTAAAAAATAAATTTAGAAAAGATGAACAGTTTATCTGCAGGTAGATGATTTGAAATATATTGATCAGAGCATTAGATGCCAACATAATGAATTAATCAAATAAATTCTGGGCATCACAGTGATTTTCATTCAGTTCAGTTCATTCAGAAAAAAAATAGCAACTGTCTTTTTTAATTGCACATCTTAGAATAAAAGGGCAAAATCATAAGGTATTCTGTTTGCCACACATGTAATTATCTTTGTCAAGATAGAAAAGCAGCCTCTTATGGCTTTGTGAAAATATCAGTAATGAGGAAATCAAGGTTGTTCCAACAGACATCCTCTTTGTGGATGAGATCGGCAACCCCTGACAATAACAAATCATGAACTTCAGAACTTTCCTCTCCTTTCCTTTCCTTTCCTTTCCTTTCCTTTCCTTTCCTGCATTGCACTGTGTGGTATTCTTGTCTCTCTGGCAGCAGTGTGGTATAGTGGTAAGGTGCAAAGCGAGTAAACGAAAGGTTGCCGGTTCATTTCCTTGCTGGGGTACTTCTGTTGTACCCTTGGCCAAGGTACTTAACCTGCAATTGCCTCAGTTAATATCCAGCTGTATAAATGGATGAAAGTCGCTCTGGATAAGAGCATCTGCTGAAAGATAATAATGTGAGATAAAGGAATTCCTCAAATAATGGGTCATGACGGGGAAGCCTTCTATGCACCCCTTTCAGGTTTATAGTGGTGATGACTAAATGTGGTAAGGAATTGAACAGCATACTGCAGTACAAGTATAGCTATCATAATTGGAGACTAATATGCACTGAAACTTTAGCTCAGTATAGTTATAAATGAAATCTCTTTCCAGAGTTGAAGGGAAGGCTGTATATCAATGAATAACCTGAATGGCAATATACATGTTGAACATAATGTCAACATTTTTATTTTGTTTAATTGCCATTTTGGGAAGGACATTATTTATATCACCAGCTGCTCATGGCATAAATAGTATTGATCCCTCAAGAAATTCAGAATGATTTTAAATAGAAAACTTGTTGGATTTAAAAAAAATCACTAAAATGGAATGTTACATGGAGTACCCACATTTTGAATCATGATTAAATTATTGCCCGGCTTGTATACTCCTGACATTTTGAGAAACATGGATTTATGCAATTCAATATTAAGCTTTCATTAATGTGAACATCATTTTATCAAAACAAGTTCATCATAAATTCATGACATCGATCTCCCAGCTTACTGGTGTACTTACATTTCTTGTGAATAAATATTCTCTGGATGGAAAGGTGTATTTCAATGGTGAATAGCTGATGATTACCGTAGCTTCATAGACATTGTGTCCCTGATGGTAAGTGCTGCAAGCTGAGTACAGTGTTTTTGTCATTTGCATTGCTGTGCTAGGTGGGAAAATGTATCATCCTAGAGGAAAAAGAATAAACGTGCAATGCTAATCCTCAAGTGAAGTGAGACTTAAATTGAGGTACCATTTATGCATTATGTTGAGTGATAAAAACTCAGCATGCTTCACAGTCCTTTCAGGTTATTACAGTGGTGGAGCAAACATATCTCTTGTAGTTCACTGTATGACATAAATAACTGCATTGACACTGTGATTATGTAGAAAGGGGTCAATGAAAAATACACTACTGTATTGGTTCATCTTTATAGTGTAGCAGTCTCACCCTGCTGTGTTCAATGATGTATCATGATGTAATTCAATCATTTATCAAGCTTTAAGACCTCATTATTTATGAAGTTCATACTGTATTTTTATTTGTGTTAACTTTCTTTGGCGCCACTTTATGTAAAGAATAAGCCTTTATGTAATGCATAAGACCTATGCCTATGTAGTTAAACTGCTAATTAAACACTACAAAGGTTCTGTAAGGTGGTGGTTACAAAAGTGTTTGTATCAGGTATTTGTGTAATAAGGTGTGCTTCACATCTTAATTATAGTGTTAGTAAATATGTAAATACTAAGGTATATTGCCAGCTTAAGTGAGAGAATTACTGATGTTTTGTTTGTGTTGGGAAAAATCAGTTTACAGTGATTTATTTTGTACAAATTACACTTGCAACTTCACTGCTGCTTTTGACTTTTGATTTATTTTCCCAGGCAACTAGATACTAAATATAAATAGGCCTGCTTGCAAGAGATGCTCTAAATTCTAAACCAATTCTGGTCTAATGACTTGTTACAAGAGTGTTCATGGTATGTACAGATTTCAATCCTAAACCATTTAAGCCATGTAATTTTTGAAAAATATAACAATGTCTATCTTTTTGCAAAATCAGTTCAAATTTACAGCTTGGCTAAATGTTTCAGGGCTGAAGTAATGCAGAGAATTAAAAAATAACAACCTGCTTTTTGTCAGAACTCTACAAAAATTTCAGGGCTGAAATTGCTCTCGTTGATCATTTCCACTTATCTTCCAAGCTTTACTTATATTCACCACGGTTACAAGGCTCCCTCCCCAACATCCTCACAACTTTACATCTAGATATGATTGCAGGGAACCAACTTATTTTATTGAGAGATTTGTCCCATTGCCAACCATCCACAGTGGACGGTTTAGGAGATCCACTTTCACGTCCAAAAGCAATATTTTAATCACTTTTGTTTATTATACGCTTATTGTATCTGACTTCAGCACCAGGCAGATTCTGCAGTCTTCTGACCACGATGGCTGCCCTTGTTGTCTCCAGTCTAAGCCAGTGTGCCTTTGCCTGTGGGAGTCAGTGGATTGCCAAGCTCAGCTGCCGTAATTGCCGGTCGGGGCTTGGGGTTTCGCAAGCCACCCATAAGACGAGTGATTGAGTAATTGTGCAGCCAGCGGAGCACAGGGTGGGCAGTGGGGCAGGCGTGTCAGTGTGGTCAGGCCTTGTCTCTGGGAGGGAGGCGCACGGAGCTGCAGGCAGGTGCTGAACAGCCTTACGGAGTGTTGGCTGTGCTGGAGAGAGAGCGTGTGAGAGAGAGAGAGAGAGAGAGAGAGAGAGAGAGAGAGAGAGAGACAGGGACAGGGCGGGGGTGGAAAGCTGCAATTAGCGTAATTAGCAGACCAGCTTTAGCGAGGCTCTGACAATATATGTCACCTCTCATTACATCCTATAACCAAACACAGGGCTTAATTTGAGGCAGTATCCTTTACCGTTCTGCATACAATTAGTGTTGCTTTTTTAGCCGTAGATGTCAGGCTTCCAAATTTGTCTTTTTTGACTGAATTTTCATTCTTGGCTTGTCTGCTTTAAGTATTATGGCACGCATCACAGTTACAGCTGTTAGGGTATTAGATTTGCTACAGTGTAGCACGGTGGGCTTAAATCACTTTAGTGGTGCAACATGAAATATCAAATGCAACATGTGATTATTTCTACATTCATAGCTTGAACACCAATTGCTTTTTTCTTTTATTGCTTTTTAAAAATGGTTTTGAGTGAACATATGAAACAGGCTGTAATTTGAGTGCTTACTAGGTGGTCACTTTCTGACTCTGTTGATATTGACAGTAAAGCTCAAGCCAACTAGCTACATAACTAGCTATCAAAATAAACTGTGACACGGAGCTCCTTAACCTCACAACAGAGGGCAATGCAGTGAAATTTTATTACATCACCCCTTGACCCCATCTTGCTGTACCGGCACAAATCATCCTGTTTCCATTGTGTTCCTGTTTACATTCTGCTGATAACTGCCGAGTATTGAACGCATTCCTTTGCATTGCAAGTTTGCTCATTATTTCTATCCCAGTGTATTTTCTGTGGTTCCGTTTTGACATCTTTGCATGGCCTGTAGTGATGGACACAATATTTTGCATTGAAGCATGGAACAAAAGGATAAAAAGGCAACTTCATATGCATTTCAGAGTCCTGAACTCATCACCAATTATTCAGTGCTATGAAACAAGGAATAAACACTGCAAAATGCATTAGTTGGTTGTGTTAGCCTGCTACATGTCTGCACAGTGTTTTGAAAAAGAAGCAAATTATACTTTTATCCATCTCACCATAAGGCAAATAGATTTAATTGCTGGATGTTGAAAAGCTGATGTTAACTATTTGCATATGAATGTATACTGTCCCAGGAGGCAAGAGCAGTTCAGAAAATATGGAAATATCATGTATTTTAGACATTTTCTAAACAATTCTGTTTACAAAATATGGCAATTAAGTTATGTTGACTTTATATGAATGATGATTAAATTTATGCGTGTTTCTGATTTTACATTTTACATTTTTACAGCTTGTCGCTCAGTAGACTTTATTATCCTGAGCAACACACATGAAAAATACATTTAACATTACATTTACATTGTTGGCATCCAGCAGACTCTCTTATCGAGAGAGACTGGAGAAGTCAAGCACAAAGCGCATCCAACAAAATGACACAAAACCATACACAAACAAATACACCACCATCCTCACATGAACAAGAACCAGTATCAAACACACAAGGCTGAGACCACAAATGCACACCTGTACCACAACACATCCAACTGTAACACAACATATCCAACAGGAGTGTACCACACTAACATAATACCAACACATACCCAGTGGCCTCCCTTGATGGACTCTCATAGACACCAAGGTATATACTATATGTAAATGTACTGTACGACTGTAGAAAATGTTAAACATTTGGTTTTCAAATAAATTACTCATTTTAATTAGTAAAAGTTGCATATATATGGTATATATTCATTAACTGTATGGTACATAATTTAGTTCATCATACATATATCTTGTAGTCCCTTCACCATTTCATTTTTCAAACTGTTCCTCCACATGTGTATGTGTATGTTTATTGTATTTTCTTTATTTTACATCTACATAGGAGAGGTCATATCAGCCTTCTGCTGTGTTTGTTGTGTCCTTTTGGGTTTGCATTATTTTGAAGTCAACAGATGTTACAAATTGAAATAGATAACATTCAGTGGAAATCCTGCAATATGTCCGAATACCACTGAATTCTTTGCAGCTCCAGGCTGTTCAGCATGCCTTAAGACCCCATCTATCTCTCCCTCTCCCTCTCTCTCTCTCTCTTTCTCTGTATCTCTCTCTTTGGACAAGACAGTGCCATAAGGAACTGTGCCACCATATAATATGGTGTAGAAAAAGAGTATTTGAGTGCATGTGTCTGCATTTCAGTTTGACACGGGGCCACGGAGCCAAGCAGCTGTGACAAATGGGGGTTTCAAATGACAAAATAGCCTTTTTAATAAGCATGGTGAAGGGATTTGACAGTGGTGGCAGGCTCACTTAAATAAGCAGAGTGCCTGCACTCCTTGTGGGTCCAGCTTTGATGATGGCTTTCATCCGTCAGATCTGAGATGGATTAACACGCAGGGTTAGCATGGAGCAAACGCATATTCGCAGGACACATCAAACCGACTAGTGTGAAAAAAAAGGGGGGGGGTATGAGTGCACGTTAACCTTAGGCTGTTGGATTCAAAACATCACTTTTTGTTACCTGTTAGTTCTAGATGAGATGGAAACACCTTGTTAGAGGATGTGAGGAGGAGAGGAGTGTGCACCTTTTTTTTTTTTTCCTGTACCCCTCTCTATGCATGTAGTAGTCTTCATTAGCATACACTAATCTAAGAGAGAGGTAGAGGGAAGGAGGAGGGGGGAGAGCAATGGATGAAGGTAGAGAGAGAAAGGTGCAGAGAGAGAGAGGGAGAAAGACTGAGAGCCCTGTCTCCTAGTCACTGGCCCTGAGCCCATCACTTTGTAGTGATCAGTCTCCAGTCATTTGTCGGTTGCCAGCTGTCAAGCCCTGTGCTTGGGCTGGCGACTGATGAGAAGTAGCAACCATGTTTTATAATCAATCCACGACCTAATAGGTCACGAATGACTGCATCTGGCTTGCCAATAGCGTTTGGGGTAGAAAGGACGCCTTACAACTGTATTAGCTGCCTGGCACCTGCAGAAGAGCATTAATTTACCCACTACTCTAATTAGCCCCATCCAGAACCTTTTCTGTGTGGCCAAGAAAAGAAGGCTTCTCTCGCTCTCCAACTCATTCACTCTATACTTTTGGTCCTAATTAAAGAGAAAATGTGTGTACACAGCCAGGGTGCAGGAGGAAAGAAAAAAAAGAAAGATTATACCTCAGTCAAGAACATACCTCAATGCCAAACAACGTCATTCCCACAAATTGCTAATGTTTCAGTCTGTAGACCTATTTCAGAGCAGTATTGCATGTTTTGATGTGAATGGTCTATAATTAAATGTGCACATATATTTGAATTCACAACTGAAATACATGGGGGAAGAAAGGGCAGGGTAAAAATGTTGATAAGCTGAAGTTAATTGATTTTTAAAAATTTCCCCCAGTCGTTCAATCATTGTGGCATCAAGGACAAAGCAAATGGGAGCATTGCTTAGATGGAACACAAAACTCAAATATAAGACATGAAAAAATTAACTGAGCTTTCACTTAGGACATTTACGCAGTTAAAGAAAGTTTTAGCTTTGGAAACAAATGTGAACCTTTGTAGGTATTGGATTCAGACTTAAATATTTTAACCCAACTGACCCTTTTCTAATGAATGTAATGAATTGCTTGTAAGTTACCACTATGAAATTAATTGTATTATTAATATCTTATATTAGTAATATTAGCACCATTTGATGGGAGGTAAAATTTCATTCATATTCATGTGATCCATGCTGTACTCCCTCTCTGTAAGCATATTTAAATCGATGCATGTCTCTTGTGATGCCAGTGTTTTGCCTCAGGCATTACAATATCAGATAAATGCTAAGATAAATGCTAATTGCTGTGAATACAACGCATTTTTTAACTTCATAGTAGATATAAAATATTTCACTGCCCTTTCTAAAAAAAATCCATATATTTTCACACTAATATGACTTTTCATAGGTCTCAGCTCCGTAGGTTTTTGAATGTCTTAACCACTGAGCTACTCAGGAGCTCAGTGTCTAAGGTGTTCTCTTTGAATGCTAGCTGAGCTCTACGGCCTGGGTTCAACCCCAACCGTGTCATTGGCTGACACTGATCGGGAGCCCACACCTTTGGAACAAATTGGCTCTGTTCCATCTGGGGTAGGGGCTGGGTAGGTTTTCCTCCTCTCACCTTCGGGTTACTCGGATGATGTCAGCAATGAAGCACCTGTCCTCCAATGAGTGCCCACTCCGCTGTAGTGCACTGTGTGACGTGCGGTGCGGGAAATAGCTGTTGGTTCTGTACAAGTGTATCGGAATGCAGCAAATGCAGTGGTTGTCACTGTGAGATGAGCCTAACATACAACGGGTGATTAAAAAAGGTTGCACAAAGGGGGAAATGGCAAATAAATACATGCTACCATAAATAAATATATACATTCAACATACTAACATTCTATGATCATGGCAGCATAAATGACAGAAGTAAAACACATCTATGTTAATTCTCCTTTTTGTTCAGAATCAAAATAATGCGCAGTTAATAGATGCTGTAAATTCAAACTTGCAGATGTAAAGTTTTTAAAGTTATTTAGGTTTTGACAAAGTTTATAATTTACAAATCCCATTTATAATAGGTACATTCTAGCATGTGGTATTGTAATCCTTTATATTTAATAATGTAGTCATGTAATTTAGTAACCATTTGTATTTTAATAATATGTACTTGATTGTTCATTGTACATTGGTGATGGGTGATGGCAGGACAGGAAACTGTCAGTCTTGGGGGACTTAAAAAACATCTCCAGTAGGATACTTATATGGATGCCAAACTTAATTTTTACATATTGCCCTGGAGAGAATGTCAAAATATAACTACTGTTCTGCAGATGTTAAAATGCCATGTGAATAAATGTTATGTTATGGAAGGTTAGGAAATTACCATCCCAGTTTCTGATTAGCATACTGTACTTGTTACCTTTAGCCTCAATATTTTAATGTTGGTGCTTTTTCTGCTGTGAAGGGCATACCTGAAGCTCTCAGTCTGCAGACAGAGACCTATATTTTAGTTCAACCAAAGCCCATTTCACTGCACATTCTGATGCAAAATTACCTGATAGAAATACAATAATATCTAACCAGCTTGCTGGCAAAGAATTTGTCATTTATATTAGATACATACTGCATACCTAAGCTTGTATGTAGTTGTTACAGTCTACCATCCATATTCATCAAGTGTCTCTTAGTAGGAAATATGTCATAAGTGCTTGAACATTCTGAGAATGATGTCAGTTTGGTCCTACTTTTATCATAAGATTAAAAAATACTGATCAAGATTAAGTACACTTAAAAGTACTCCTACTTCAGCAGGTATTTAGGAGTCCTCACCAGCTGTCCTAACCCGTTAGGAGGTTCTGACAGGTGTCTACATAGAGGATGCATGCACCCATATGAAAATGAAAAATACTGTAATATGCAGACAAATATGTTATTCACACTAATAATATATTGCAAATACATTTAAAATCTATTAATGCAATTCAAAAATATACTGCAATATATTACAACCACAATCATTGAAAATATAATGATTAATATATTGATTGAGCTAAAACATACATATTCTGAATATGTAATTTGTGTGGGCATATGTCAGGAAACAGACATATTTTGCATATGTGACAACATGGCGCTGTCAGATAAGGGGGGTATTTTATTCGTCACCCACCTCATCAAAGACATTGTCACTAATTCTGTGACAAGAACATCATCACTTACTGCTTTAATAAAAGTCATTTGCACTTTGTTTTATGGTGATGGGGAAAAGTTTTTATTTGAAAACAATTTTGTCCCCCTAGGATGTCGCCTACTCGGCAATAAGAGATACCGTCCAAAAACCACAACTTACGGCCCCAGTCCAATGAATGCTTGCAAGTGCACCACCCAAGTGCAAGAGCTACGTACGCATCAAACATTTGTTGCATTTTAGTATTCATAACAAAATATGGCAGTCTATGAAACCCATAAATTGCTTACAACAATATTCCACGAATCAGTTATGCCACCTATAGAGTCAATAGATCACATGTAGTGTTGCATAGAAGGCAATTTACCAGTTGAAAAAGGAGATATCATGTTTATAGTGAATAAATTTGGCAACAGTCCCAAAAACAACTAGCTGCATAATAACTGCTTGTACAATTCTGCACAATATAGGCAAGCTGTAGACTTGCATTGGCACTTGTGGGATTTCTAGCCTGTTATCCTGTTATATAAATGTGAAAATTTAAAAAAAAACAACTTTAAGTAATTATTTTGTTGTTTTTTGCTGAGAAAGAGAACCAACTCTGGCAATTCACATTTATATGATGTTTGATCATGTTTAGAAATTGCAGCATTATGACAATATTACTGCTTTCAACAATTGTCATCTCTACTGTTCATCTGCAGCATTTCACATACCTTTAAAAAAAAATCAACTGAGATCTTCTTGTAGGAAATGGTCTTACTTGCAACAGAGAGTAGGTGTAGGAAGCTTCGAAAAATAACTCCCATTGCCTACTGTGAGGACTTTTTAACTTCTAAAAGTGCTTTTAACAGGGCTCTTATGAGTAATTCTCAGACACCTGACAAATTTGGGCCTGGGTCCTAGCAAATTTGCCGATATGCCCCTGAGAAAATTTTCTCTTCCCCAACTGAATGCCTTTTGCCTTACCTGGAAAGAGGGAAATGGACCAAAGCTAACCTTGATGTGAATGCATCCCCTGGTCTCCTCCACAGACAACAATTTTCATGAGTGGCAACGTAATGTTTCTATGACAACCATTTCAGCTGCAGATCTGGGGTTTTTGTGTGCATTTCCTTCCATGAAATTTATCTAACTTGCACAAATGTTTGTGAACTGGCCTGTAGTTTATAACTCACAGTCACAGCCTGGACTCAACTTACTAGTTACCAGTAACTACTTTCTGATCACAATTCTCATATATCACTGCATTTTTCAATTAACATATTTGTTTAGTTCAGTACCACGGTCATCTCACCAAGTCAGTATGAGGTTTCCTGTTTTTTATTTTTTTTTATTTTCAAAAATATGAAAGCTATTTTAAAAAGGATGTAATGAGACTACTCATCTTAGGCTGGCTTTTTTTGGCTGGCTTGCTTTTCAGTATCCTGTTTTCCAGCGTATCTGGACATGAATCAGTTTTTGCATTTCATGATTGAGCTTTTTGCTACCAAATCATAGTTACAAACTGTGTGGATCAACACAATAGATTATCAAAAGCCCTAACAGGTAATTTAGCCGTATATCATATCAGTAGCCCCAGAAATCTAAGACGCATGCAGAAAATGGGATCATTTTCCTTCTGGATAAGCCCCAGTGCCACATTTTAGCTACTTCCATCAACAAAAAGCAGCTTTTGGAGGGCAATCTTATGATTTTCTGCTCTGAGGAGTTGCCAGCATTTGAACCAGCTAAGTTGGCACAAACTTATTTGACATATTCCAGGACCAGGTTCACTGGTTACTTCATCAACAGTTTATTATACTTTATCCTAGATGTCTGTTTCCTGTTTTATAGCATTGTCATTGTTGACAAGATAAGATGAATACACAAGCCTAAAACTTTTACAATTTTAGCTAGGTAGCTAGCTCCTTAATGTGACAACAGCAGAGATAATCCATTGTAACTTGGGAAAACCGTAGTAGCTAGTGATTTGGTGTTATAGATCCTAAAGACTTATACTTTAGACTTAATAAGGTCTTGGACTTAATAAGGCCTTATTCATCAACCATTCATGTACTCAGTGTTGTACATGACATTGTATGTGTACTCATTGCCACAAAAAAGAAGTATGTATCGAGAAAATAAGGTGCAGGGATAGGATGATTTTCATGGCTGCTCCTCAGTGCATGTACAGACACTCCCTGATTGTTGAAAATAGAACTTCAAGAAAGATAAACAGCAGTTGATTTTGCCAGGTATGTAAGTGGTCTAATTGCTGTACACATGTCATACCATAACCTAATGGCAAGGTGCACACCATAACACACAGTAATCGTTTTTTCAGGTCATATATTGTTTGATTGTCATCTGTGGCCTATTTCTCATAATGACACAATTGATTGTATCTTATGATCATAAATATATTATTGTCTACTAGGGTTCAAGTAGATTTATAAATTTCATTGGGCATGTGTAGCAAAGCAGCAGGTTTTTTTAGTTTGTTTTTTTTTATTTGGATTGCTGTCTCCATCACCTGCAAAATAGTTCAGGGCCAGTTTCTTACAATGTCAGAACTAAATGATAACAATTTTGATCAGAGAAACATTTTCTTCTCTAATTTTTCCTTTCCTCGGTTTCCTTTCCACAGTAGACAGTGCAGTTTTCTTCTTTTTTTTTTGAAGTTGTGGGAGTTCATGGGCATCTGGTGAATGCTCTCAGATCCCCTCTTCATTTACACTGGACATGCAGACTACTTGCAGGATCTGTGCCAGTGTTTAAGCCTGTGCACAGCTTGTGTGGGTACACTAGGTTAAATAACCAGTGGCCTGAAGTGTTATTTCTAAAGTGGAGGATTTATAATTTTTTGACAACAAGCCTACTGGAACCGTAATCTCTTAGCCTTGAGGTTGTGACATCTCAGACACTATAAATGTTGTTGTTTTTTCTTTCTGAAGGTCCCACAAATGGCCATTAATCATCACCTAGCACCCCCCGCTGCCCATTACAGTAGGCCTTTGTACAATAGGCCTTTTTAATCTGTGTCCTCATAGGTTTCTGAAATATTAGGGTTGTCGTAGTGATGGATTGAATTAATTCATTAATACTTTTATCCAATTAGTGTTCCCATGTGCAATTAATCAGTTGGCCTGTGATTGACCTATTCTTTTGACCAATGTGCGTTAAGACAGATCCTTTTGGCCCTTTGCCTTCTTGCTAAGTACCTTGCTGCTTTCTTTCAATGACGTACTTACTTGGCCTTCTGCCTCCATTTGCCACATAAAGACTGTACCACTCAATGTTTTTGGTCATGTTTTCTTTTTCAGTGTTTATGAGGCAACTGCATGATGATTGTAACTTAATATGTTCAATTTTTTTCACTCTTTCACATTTTTTTTTCTAAAAGTCAGAAAGGGTACATATTTAGAGAACATGATGTAGTTTACTGAAAATGTGTCCCGATCACTGCTCATTCAAATGACTTGATATACTAGATGTGTAATACACAACTAACGCTGTCATCTGTTTTATTGGTGTTCACCAGAAGATATATTTTCTGTGTCAGTGGGGGTTTAATATTTTTTTGTGTGCAGCACCAAACTGCCAGGGTGACACTGTGTTAGGCCTCTCACCAGGTCTTAGATGGTATTAGAACACATGTTACACTGAGCCAAAATGCCACTGTGCAGAAAATTCACAATCACTATTTATAACTACAACCGAGAATATTCTGATGTTTGAAAAAGAGCCAGTGCAAACACCTTGCAAAATTACAAAGTCAGTGCGGTTGGCATTTTTGCTGACTGTGCTGACTGCAAATTACCAGTCCTGGACAGATATAATTCTTGTAGTGTAGTGTACTGTACACAGTTAAAGACATGTCATCTCTAAGATATAGGGAGGCAACATTCTAAGAAATGTTATCACCAAACATACAGTAGATACCTAATGTTTGCTGTTGTTGTTGACTTATCAAGGGTAATTTTTGACATAGAAATAAGTATACAGTTAAATAAGTTCTATTTGAGGGTGTCATTCTCCTAAAAAAAATTGTCCTAAAATTCCACTGTTCTTTAGCTAGCTACCTTAGCTGGATTATATGTTCTATTTCATAATAGTCCACAATAGCAGCAGATCCACATGATATAAAGATCAGTGTATCAGCTCAAACCAGACCATACAATTCTCTTTCCCATCAGCTAAGGTTAAAAGAGGCAGTGAAGTAGAGGATGGCATCCAAAAAGCCTACAGCTGGTGAAGTGCTGGAATTTATGGAATTTGAACTTGCCTGTAATTGGCCATTGAAATCACTCTTTAATCACTTGAATCAACCTGATACTGGTAGATTCCATAGCAGATAACTAGCTGAATAGTGAATGCACTATTAAATATTTCACATTACAACTATAAATGATTTCAAATTATTAATGTGAGTAATAAAACAGATGCCTTAATTTCCCAAATCAGCACATTTGCATGTAAAAAGATGCACAGATAGTGCTTGATAACTATAATGATTCAAGTGGTGCTATTGACAGTATGACACAACGTAAGTATTGTAATTTGCTTATGCAGTTTAATTAAATTATATAATATTTTCTGTAACCATCAAGGTGTTAAACATTAAATCTGTCAATACTCCTACATAATGAAGCTGACTTGAGCGCACATGGGTGTACCGATACCCCACGATTAGTTAATAGACAGAGAGACATTTGTTGGCAGTCAATCAGTTATTTACTGGGAGGTCAGTTACCAGGCAGCCAGCCAAAACTGCCAGGTGTTCAGGAAGTATTTATTTAAATAGTTTTTTTCTTTGCTTCATAATTTTCGGTACACAATGTCCGCTTCATCAAAATTCCTTAATAATATCTTTTTTTGTTGCATAAAAATGTGGTATGGTACTATTTTATTTCAGATACTCTCTTATGAGTGACCCTTGTGGGTTAACAGGGAATGCACTTTGTAGTACTTTGTCTCTACATAGACAAATAAGTGCCATTGGTATAAGTGTTTGGTTGGTAAGCCTACATGTAATCTAAAAGTAGCTATAATTATTACACAACATATGTATATATAATGTATTTTTTAACCCCCTTAATATGCCAAGTATTACAAATATGTGATGTAAAGCTGGGTTTGATTTTAAAAGGGTTCCAGCATTATCCAATGGCACCATCACACGGGAGAGCAAAGAACCATATTTTAACCATGCTTATCATGAATTATCATGAAAAAATAAAGAAGTAACACATATTCTGTAACTTTAGTGAGGTAATCTTCGAATGACAGATGGCTGTAGTAAACACTTGTCAAAATATGTTTTGAACTCAATTAGCAAGCAAGCAAGTGTTGTTTCATTTGGCCCCATCGTCCGCATTCTGTGCTCCCATTCTGACAGTTTTTGTTAGAAGAAACATAGTATTGACAGTGTCTGAGGTGTAATTCTATTAGCACTGATCATTCAGAATATGCTGTTTTCTGCTATTTATACTCTGGCAATGGGCGCTTTCAGACAAGCACACATACAAACAACAAACGGTGGGCTGAGATAGCTTGTCAATGTCATTGATTCAAAAGTTGGGAGGATCAAAGCTGAGACTTAAGAAAGGAAAGCTTCATAGAGCAATGCGAAATATGAACAGGCTTAAGGAGTTACAAATATCTACGAGGGCTCGCCTGAATTCAGATTTCAGTTATTAAAGTATTTGTGGAAGCAGTGATTCCTCAATATTATTTTCCTGCTGTTGAAAAGCAGACAGAAATTATTCCTACCTTATATTTATTCATGTCTGTTAAATTATTCCACAGAGAGAAGCATCAGATGAAAAATATCCTCAGGTCAATATATGGATTGTTTTTGCTTTAGGTATTTTAAAGTCTTGGCCGGCATCTAAATGGCATCCTTCTAAGATACAGGATTAGTCCTAGGGCCAGGTTCAGTGACTTGCCTGTTACACATAGAACTGATCTGCATGCTAAAATATTGATTTATTTGCTGACCTCATTTGCTTTCTTATTTCAAATTCATTGATTTAATGAGAAAAAACAACAAAAAAGAATGTATCTATGAATGCAAATCTCATCACTTGCCTTTTACTCATCATATGAAATGAGATATACTTTTATGAAATAATTTTAGAAAAGCACTCTAATTCGTTTTCATATCCCTGAGATTCAACCATAAAATTTTTCTCGTTAAACATTGCAAATAACTGCGACTGTCTCATCCTGCAGGTGAGCAGTGAAAGAGGTTGGGCCCTTTCTCTGAACCCGTCATGGACGAAGTACACTCTGGACTTACATCCTGAGGAAAACTGCGGTGCGGATTGATCAGAAAATAGGACACACCTCCAAGATATTACCACCGTACAACTCTGCCCAGTGACACCAGAGACAAAACCAGGACCAAGTCCAGCATCGTTAATCTGGTCTTCAGGAATATTGTGTTGCAAGAGCAAGAAAGGAAAAACTGCCTCAGTTCCACCTCCACCAATATCGAAGACATCAGCCTACTTAGGGAGGAATACACACATTTTTGCTGCTTGATATTACACAGGATCAGAAAACAAGGGACAAGGATAAAATGTAGGATGCAGAGATCTGTACATTTCCTGGGTCAATACACAGAGCATAGGGTAACTCTGTGCATATGGCAGATAAGTTAATTGTTTTCTCTCTTTTTGTTGGTCAAATCTCCAATGGCACCAAAGTCCAATAGTTCACTCCTTATACCACTGGTGGAATACCTGCAAAGTGACTGCCAATTACAGAGAGGGCATCCAGCTGTTATCTTGTTCTGAAGATAGTTTTTTTTATTATTATTTTTGCTTCAAAACATGGGGAGACTACAGCATTTAGAAATTAGATTGTTTAGTTTCAACCACATAACTTCACAATGTAATTTTACCTCTGTGTCTTTTTGTGTAAGAAATGCTGCAGAATCATATTCTCTTTTACATCACACAGCCCCACCCCCTACTGCCCCCTGCAGTAGGTAAACTCCAGAGTTCCCCGGTTCACTGCTGATGGTGGACTCTAAAACATCCCTGTTTGTGGACACACTCAAATTCAATATATTCAATATATTTTATTGGTACCTTGGAGAAAATATGAAAGCATAAACACTCTAAACTATTTACCCAGTTTTTGAGATGAGGAACTTCAGTCTACGCTGAAATTTCAATACCTGGATAATATTGGAATCACATTTCTTAATAATACTGTCCATAATCCTTTTGAAGGAATAGGTCAGAACCTTTGGAAGATACAAAAGTCTTCACTGTACTTGACATTGGATCTTGCTTTGACATCACACCAGCTGGAGGAACAACTCTCTGTACCCCAACTGCTTTCTTCAGCCCATGTAGGACAGATAGGGGTTTCAGTAATGGCTCCTTCTTGGAGACTGGGGGCCCCCTTTCTGTTGCTAGCTTTGGGGGTCTTGCACTACGGCCATTGTGAAGTGTCAGCAATGACAAGGACTAGTAACACGGTCAAGGAAAAAGTCAAGGACGAGGGTATAATGTCCCATGAAAGAGTCAAGAGGGGCTGGGTGTGGAACCAGTTCTTTGTGGTGGAAGAGTACACAGGGACTGAACCTCTCTACGTTGGAAAGGTAGGTTTTTTTGTTGCTGTTTTTGTACATTTGACATTTAATGACATTACTGGTCATTATAATCATAACCTCATGGCTGGAGTACTCGTGTGGTAAATGCTGTAGATGGCCCCTACAGAAATGTGTACTTTTGTAATTTCAGAAATCACTGAGAAATTTGTTTTCTCATGTAGAATCTAGTCTCTAATGTTGAATCAGACCTGTTGAAAGATAAGAGAAAAACATGTAATTTATTTGTTATTACTGATCCACTGCTGCTGGATGTCACTAATGCAAGACCTGTATGTTATTTTTGAATGTTGGTCGTACCTTAACACCATGAAAACAGCCTTTATCTGTCTTTACTCTATTTACACTGGTAGATGTAAAAAATTTTGTGGAAGCAACATTATCACCATGGCAACATCAAGGCAGAGAAGTTCCATTCCAAAGTTGTGTGAACAATTAAGTACCTGAACATATATATATATATATACATACACACACACATATATATAGCAAGCTGAAACTGCATAAAGGCATCTAAAGGCTTTCTGTTTCCTCAGGGTATAAAAAGAAGTAACACAAGGAAAAAATTCATTAGTAGCACACATTATCAAGGTAAAGGTCACAGAGCTCTCCAGAAAATCCAAAAAAATGGTCACTGACCTCCATAAACAGTGAGATGGCAATAAAAGAACTCACAAAAGGTTGAATGTAAAACTGTAGTGTCCATTATTGAGATATTTAAGGCTTTGTTTGACTTCGGAAGGCATGAGTGCTGGTGGTTGAATCCTTGACCTTCATATTTGAGTTGTATTGACTTCATATTTTGGTGCAGGTGAACAGAAAATGTTAATGGGCCTCTACAAAGAGTATTAATCCACCATAAATACAAAAAGTTAAGCAGCAACTGCTACTAGAGCCAAAGAGGAGGCCTCTTAAGAAATTGCAGACAGTAAATGCTTGAGTTCTACATAATTATGTAAGAGACTGCCATGTAAGGCACCAATAAATGTCTGTCTACAGTACGTACACTAATGTGCCACTACAAATTACACATGGATTTATGATGTGCTGTATTCAAATGTGTCTTCATTTTAGGTATGCTATTAGGCTACTCGATCGTACAGTATTAAAGGCACTACAAGTAGTCATAAAGAACTATTGTTTCATGGCCTTAGGTCATTAAAGATGATCATTACATTTAGGCTAATGTTCATTTTCTACAGATGTAGTTCTAATCCAAAGGGTGTGCTTGGTCCAAATCAGGAACAAATACAGGAACGTCATTTCATAGTTTTACTTGTATTACTTGCTTTTTTTTTTGGTGTGCAGCATCGCAATGTGTTTTGGATTCTGTGATCTAGTGACTGTTATGTTAAGTTATATGATGTGTGTGTTCTTGGCTATCTTAGTTTCTAGAGCTGTCTAGTCAGATTGCACAAGTTAACTTGTGGTAGGGTGTGAATAGTGTTATGCTCACACTCACTAGTCCAGGAGTGCTGTTAGCCTGGTCTGGCACTGTCGCTCATTCAGCGTGAATGGATATACTTCTGTTCTTTTGTGTTGGAACTCACTCTGGATAAAAACATCTGCTAAATTAATGTGAGGTAATGCAATGTAAGGGGTATCCATGCCAATATGGATTGTGGATCCACCAGTTAGGTAGCTTACTTGATATCCATACATAAACATTGAAAATTAACTGAACTGAGATTGATAGCTAGCTAACCAGCTAAATTCTGCTAGTTAGTTACTTAGCTAGCCTGAAAGTAGGGGTGAGAATGGTCTATTTTTCCTTGCTAGCTATCACGTTTTATTTTCAGCCAGACAGCGAGCCTTAGTTTGGAAGCGTGCTAGCTAGCCACCTAACACATTGAAAATTGACTTAACTCTAAGCTTGGAAATGTTTCAATTACGGTTGTGAAAGGTACATTGTTAACTAGCCAGATAGCTTTATAATGACTATAAAGGCATCCTGATTGAACACGTTTACAAAGAATATCGCCAAACCCTTAATTTGCATAGTATCATTCAAACTAGTAACATTGAGTACAAAAATTAATGATATCAACAAACACACAAAAATGCTTTCAGCATACAAAAATGTGACTCACTTACAGTAAGCACTTGTTATTTATTAGTCTTTATAAGATGGTTAATCTAACCTAATGGTAAGGTTTCCAAAGAAAAGTTTGTAATAAGTATGAAATAAATAAGCTTTGGCATGAGATGCTTGTATGGTTTTGTAGTATACCACATACCAATCCCCTCTGACAACAGGACAGTGCTAAAAACTTCTTTTCAATGAAGACATGGAGCTGCTTTTCTTAGAAATACAACCTTATGCCTCACTCCCCAACCCATCCTTCTCTGGTACAGTATTATTTCACTGTTAGGTGACAGTGTCCCAGGTAGCAAGGCCTAAATTCAGAGCTGCAGCCAGCAAAGAAAGGATTCATGCATTTCGAAGTGATTCATTACAGGGGCATGAGGAAGGGCAAGGAAGGAGTCGATGCAAAATGGGAAGGCACTGGGAAGAGAGATGATTTTATTAATAAAATTACAAAGAGTTATTGCGCTTTCTGAAGCCCACGAGCCAAGACTATTAATAGTGTCTGGTAGTGTGGCCGGACTCTTCCATTGCTGAAGGTATCGGAGACTTTAATTAGGGCAATATAGGATTAAATACAACCAGCAGGCCTTTTATCAGTAGCAGCTATTTTGAATAACTTTTTTCGAGCTCAGCAAAGATGCCAAGACTGTCCTGCCCATTAATCCCCTAATGAAATATGATTTTTTTCTAAATGGCCACACACAATGCAATAAACTGGCATCTTTGCTCAACACATTTGGATAATGAATTTTCATGCCCCGCAACGATCTGCTCACCTTCCGTAACCTTTCTTGCTTTATGTACTGCACCACGATGGCAAGGCATGCTTAAAATGCATTAAAGTTTGTGTTTGTGTGTGTGTGTGTGTGTGTGTGTGTGTGTGTGTGTGTGTGTGTGTGTGTGTGTGTGTGTGTGTGTGTGTGTGTGTGTGTGTGTGTGTGTGTCTGTGTGTGTGTGTGTGTGTGTGTGTGTGTGTGTGTGTCTGTGTCTGAGAGAGAGAGAGAGAGAGAGAGAGAGAGAGAGAGAGAGAGAGACTTCCTAACTGTCTGGGAACGAAAAATAAATTACAAATGGACATTGCCGTTTAGTGTACTATTTTCTGAATTTATATTTATTTTATTTTATTGCTAACCGCTGTGAATCGTTCAGAGTAAGCTGACATACTATATAGCTCCAGCTGAATGCTTTATTGAATAAAGAATTTGTTTCAGGCTGAACACTGTGAGGGCCTAGTTTCTGATGCTGTGATAACTCTCTAACCAGCACTTAACCAGCATGCAACATCCATACTGTATGAACACCCTCAGTTGATTTGTACTCATATTGCTTTTTCCATTTCCATGGCTTTTTATTGCATTTGTTTTACTTTGTCTACCAAATATTGCACCCGATATGTGACCAGCCCTTAAAGACAGAGAGACATATTTTCAGAATTAGCTGTAAGCAGTGAGGGAAATATCTCTCATCATTCTCCTGGCACTGCTTGGTAACAGTGTTAGACACTGGCAAACTCCCTAGCAAATGTCCATGCGTAATCAGAACTCTAGATAGCTAGCTAAGTAGCAATGCTGCCTCTTCTTAAGATGATTATTTGTGCCTTTATGTTATGTGGTTTCAGCCTAGTTTAAAGCCCTGATCCTTACTGACTACTGCAACAATATTTTGCACAGATTTGGTCATTGCTGTAGCATTGCAATATTCAGGAAGTTAATTTGGCTGTGATAGCACACTGTCCAATGGAAGGTTTCCATGTGCTGGAAAAGAAAACTCTGGACGTCTGTCAGGATCATGAACTGCCTGTAACAGTTCAATGTAATATTTCCAATCTCAGTAGAATTTGTTGGAAAATAGCCTCCAGAGAAGATACGGCACTGTACAAGAACTCCTCATAAGTTAAAGCCACAACTTTTTACATCCTCTCCAACACCCACTCATCCTGATACAGAACATCTTCACTCACTGCATCAGCTGGTGCTGTGACAGTACAAGGATTACTTGTGTCTCTATCACAATGGTTAAAGCCACAATATATATTACATCCTATACTGTTGCATGCATGTGTGGGGTCAGCATAGCTGCAGGCAGCTGATAAAGCCCATTGTGCCTGGCGCTCCACATGGTATGAAAAATGAAAAATGATTCCTGCAATTAATTAATGAAATTCAGTCTGGTAAATCACTTTTAGAACACTGAGATACATTTACTCACTGTGAGATGTTGATAAGAATGAACTCAATCCCAGAGAGGGTCTTTTTCAGCATAAATGGGGTTCTGGTATTGAAACAAAAGTGTATCACATCAAGGAGAAATGCTGCACTCACAAACAAACATTTCCAGAAGTGCAAATTAGATTTAAATTCATGTTGACAGACAAGGAGTAAAGGTGTTTTGGAACTCATGCCATCATCACTGCTTATAGGTGCTAGAGTCCAGGTGGGTGTATATATTGCGTAGGTAGAATAGTCAATAGTCACACCTACCTAGCCCAGTGTTATTTCTTCTTCAGCCAATAGGGGGCAGAGATCTGTGGGAAATATACATGGTAGAAACAAGGAATGGGTAGGATGAATTGTATAAATCATATTTCTTCATTCATTCCTATGGGGAATACACTGTCCCACATGTGGATCCATTTAGTGTTACAATGAAGTAACTTGTTTCTGTACCTATCCCTTATGTTCAGAGTTACTGCTGCTATATCCAGGTATCTTGGTGGGCAAAAATTGTGTGAAGTGGTCATATAATGAAAAGGTATTTGTGTCAGATTATTGCAGACGGTTGCAACTGTCATGAATGCCAAAACCAGTGAATCGGACAAAATGTTCTGCTTCATTTACATGACTTGGAGGCTTTTATAAATAAAATACCATTAAGGACAGAGTGTGATGGTAAGAATATGTCATAGTGATTCAAGGTTTCTTCATCATATTGAAATACTTCACACAATGAGCATGATTGGTTGAATGTTTGATATTGCTTGCCTGTGTGTGTGTGTGCGCATGTTGTGTTTGATCTCCTCAGACCCTTAACATTGACTCCCGCTGCCCTCATTTGAAAAGCTTGTTTGAGCTTTACTCTGTGCTTCCTTTCTGTTGCCCTTCTCCAGCACACAAGAACTACAATCTTGTTAATTTTGTTGAAATACCAAGGAAAGTGTAACAGGTGGCCAATTAAGAACTTTACCTATTTATAACAGTCCATGCCATCGGGAGAATTTCACCCTAGAAAGTGTTTTTTTTTTGCCCCATTCAGACAGTAGATAAATGTTGTGAGTGCAATGCCAAACACAAGGATTTATTGTGCATATCCAAGGAGCTCTAGCAACACTACAATAAAAGATGAAGAGACATCAGAAGATACATTCATCTTGTAAAAGTTCCATAAAGTTTTTTTTTTTTTTTTTAGCTAAAGAGCAAACACAATCTCTTTCATTGCTGATTATTATTCCTCAGTGTATGTGCAACAGAGACAGTAATAATCAATAAGTATACTTTAGACACAGGTCACAAACACAGAAAATGGCTACAAAGACATAGAGGACATATGTTGGGGGAGGGATCATGTCGAGACCACTCTTGCTGAAAATGATTCATTTATCGGTTCAAGCATAATTTATTCCACCGTGTCTTCTTTGGCAGATTGCAGATCCCCCATACAAAGGCAGATACAAAGATTCTGTGTATATTGTATACTGAGGGTTTGCTATGAAATCAATCATGGTGAAATGGTTACTGTTGTTGAGATGACATTTCCCTTCACATAAGGTACCAAAAGGTAACCGGCTACCTATTCTAGATATTATTGAAACAGGGGAGGGATATGTACAGATTTTATTCAAGGGAGGTAAGTGGTTTTCTGCTAATGGAGAAATAAAACTGTTCTTACCTATTTTGGTTTGTAATTAAAATGAAAGCCTTCATTCTCTATTTATGGCAAGATGTGTGAAAACTTACACCTGCTCAATATACCTACATATACCTGCTCAAACAATAGATGGACAGAGTCCTTCAGGTCTTGCAGCCATTCCTAATTAAGGGCCAAAGTCTGGGCCAGATAATACAGTGTAGACAATTCTTAATATCTTAAAATAGGTGAATGACAATGGCCAAGAGCAATCTTCAGATAAACTGCTGTCCTTGAAAAGTCATTGAGAATTACACAGATCTCTTACACAGATCAGTCCATTTTTATTATCATCTTTCTTGCTAACTCACTAGATTGGTGTCATTTACTACAGGTCTAGCAAGGTAAATGTACTGGTTAAAAAATGTCTCGCTGGCTTTTGCACTAATCCTTCTACAAAAGTCAGTGGTAACTGGGACTTATTGCCAAGAGCATTTTTGAATGCGTGTTCATGCAATGATGTTATGTGAATCCTTAAAAGTAATTGAAAGTCATGGAAAATATAAATCTGATTTGAGATGGAACCTGACTTAAAATTCCCAACAGCTTACTGGCAAACATAAATAATTACATGGGATATATCTCAGTGCAGGAAAAAAATTGAATTATTATCAAGTGAAATCATCAGAATATTTATGAATGCTTATGTTATTGTTCACAGTTACCAAGCCTGCAAAGGATTTCAACATATTTCTCTGTTTAACAAACTATATTAACATTTTCATACTAAATGACCAGCCGGTTACTTTGCGTACATGAGGTGACCTGTTTCTGGGAGTCTGCAAGGGAGAGTATTAACCCATAAGACCATCTCCATAATACCAGCTGCATTTGTTTTACAAACGCTTCTTTGAGAGCAGATCATGAAAAATATGAACAATGCACTTTTTTAACACTTCCCATGCAAGTTTTTGATCTCTTTACTACATATTATAACTTGAGTGTATATTACAATGTTTGCCAAAATTCTTTTGAACAGAGAAACATGTAATTTCATTTGTTGTTTTAGAAAGAAAGAGAAAAAAACTCACACATAAAATCTATAATAAGATACAAACACAGAGGCACAGATATAGGAAGGAAAAAAACACAAGATGATGACTACACTGGACTACAAAGGCATCTTGAGTGTTTATCAGATCTGTCCACAGAGACAAATAATGGAGCAGTGTAAGTGGAAAGAAATAGCCACTAGGTTATTATGTCATACAATTTTATATCTATATCCCAAAGTATTGAACTGTACTTACTAACCTCTGAGAAAGCTAGCAAGAAAACACTAAGCTTGTAAATGTTCATAGCAACAATCACAGTTGTACCCTCCTTCCCAATAGTACTACAGCCCCTCTTTACAGAGTGACAAGGTAGGGGGCTTTACTAATGTCAAGCTTTAGTCACAAAGTGACATCAAATGGAGGCCAGGAATGCAGTTGCCATAGAGGTATCTGTCTTCATCCTTTTATAATAAATGTGAGATAGTACTCTAAAGCCGTGTCCTTATAAAACGTTCCTAATTTCAGATGTCCTTCAAAAGAGAAAAAGAGGCATGCCCAGAGTCCAGGCTGTCAACGGCACTTTGTTAGTGAACTGAACCTTGAGAGTCCGGTCAGAGCCATTCCCCCTCAACCCTGTGCAAACTCTGAATCACCCTGGAGCTTGCCCTGCGCATGTCAATCTGCAAAATAATGTGGTGAAACTCACACACACACACACACACACACACACACACACACACACACACACACACACACACACACACACACACGTCCAGGGGTGGGATCCCCACTGCATGGCTCATCCCTGTCAGATGGCATTTTGCCTCTGATTCATCCGCCAAGGAGAGCTGTCATTTCTTAAAACCAGTTGCGCTGGATCTGACCGACCACTTGTGTTCCCACTGCATCCATAGCAAGTAGTTCCACACCGCATTGCCAGAACCATTGGAGTCAATCAAAGTAAAGTGAGCTGAGCCTTCGAAGAGGGTAGTGACTTACCCTTGCTGTTTGCCTTATTGACTGGGCAGTGAAAAGTGCAAAATATTCATTGTGGGGTGTAAAAGGGTTCCAGTATTATTCAATGGTGCTGCCAAATGAGAGAAGAGAGAGGGTACACAGTAGTAACCATGCTTCATGCTTTTTAGATTAAAGTGTAAAAAAAACTAATTAAATTGCACGTGGTACATATACCACACACTAATGTAGTACTGCTGCATTATTACAGCTGTTATATCATATTGTTATATCTGTTCCAATTTTTCAATATTCAGTGTGCTTTACCACACTGTTTGAATAAATTTTTAATGTGTAGTATTGTACTTCATGTAAAATGATATTTCTTCGTTACTTCACTTTTAAGCAATCTAGAGGATGAGTGTATTCCTTGCAAAAGTAGCTAAATATGGACAGACCGATGCCCTTGAAAAAGACTAATATAGATACAGATACTACAGTAGCTAGGAAGGCAAATGAGTATTCAACACCCTCATAGTTGAATAAGAGTTAAATATGAACTACACCTGTTTCTGTTGTCATGTTCTTTTTCCTCTCTGAATTTTGAATTGCTAGAATTGGCCAATGAAACATGGCCAATGATGCAACTAGCCCAACTCTAATCTAATCTAATCAAGCTAGGAGTGTACTATAAACAACAGCATATTCCTTGATGGTGGTAGATTGATCATTAGGTTCAACCTGAGATGTCTTGACAAGCCACAATATCATAAGTGAACATTCAATACAATTTGACCTTATTCTGACAAGATATGCATTGTTGCAGACTTTGAGTTGAGCTGACCTGCAGAAGCATGGTATGACAAGCTCACTAACCAGTGTTAGTTTAAATGACATTCCTCCAAAACACCATCTCCGTAATTTGCTGTTCACAGTATTTCTACAGCCAAGAATAGTATAATTGATTGAATTTATTTAAAAACATTTCTCAGTTTAAGTTTTTTACTGTTGTCTAATTTCCCCCAAATGGTTTACATGCATTTTCTACCGGCTTTCTTCAGATATAAAGTTTAGAGCACATCGCTCGATGCATTCAGTTACATTATGGATGAGAACATTTAGATAGTATGTACCAATACATTGTAGAGCATTCTGAGTTCATTGCTTTGAAAACATGTGCTCCCAAGACATAGAAAAAGACATAAAACAGAGTTTTATAAGGCCTGGGGTATAATTCATAAAAGATAATAGTAGAAATATTGTGTGCATGGCTGTCTAGGTTAGCTGTAGTATAACAGGAAGTTAATTCTATTGAATGAATACTTTTGCTTTGACGTTGTAAATAATTCCATAGCTTCTTGGTAGGTTGTTGTTAGACTTTCCTCATTGTCAAATGTTCCTTGTTTTTTTTCTGCTGAGGTATGTTACAAAATGACTAGCAACACTCATTTCATTTGCATGACATGGCATGAAATCCATTAATATAAAACAATCAAATATCCATATGTGTCATTGGTTATTACCTGCACACTAATCTACCATTAAAGATAAGATTAGCATAAGCCTACACAGTAATCAGGAAGACTTTATTTACATGTATGCTACCACAGCATGGAATCTGCAAGATCCAGAGCTGTTCTTGGTAATGTTTATGAATCAAGCAGTATGTGTTATATTGAACGTTTATAGTGTGCATTTCTATCAAAAGTAAATATGTGCTTTGTTTGGATGGTAATTGGCGTAGAAAGTACGATAAACCGTCAAATGAGGTGCAGACAATGGCAGCAACACTCTCAAGTGTACGAGGTGGGGAAAATTTGAAAAGAACAGCGTTGACAATGATGGCAGATTGGGGGGATTAATTCCCTGATACAGCACGTTTATCCTCTCTGATGTGTAGAGGGCTCCCGGAGGTGCATTCATGTGCATCTGCTGGAGGTGCTTGCACTTGGAGCGCAGTGCTGAACTGCTCTGGAGTGAGTTTGTGTGATGGGGGAAGCCTGTGTAGGCCTGTGGTTTTGCTCCCCTCTGTCGCAACACAGACCATTTAAGGGTGTGAGGTGAGCACACCTCCCACCGAGGGGAACGCTCAATTCACGGGTCACCGAGGGGGGGCTACCGTGATCACAAACTTGGGAGAGTCTGAGAATGGCTAGGATGAGATGATCCCAATTTAATTAAAATTTAACATACGGGTAGACGCCGTTATGCTTTAGCAACAAAGGAGCTAAAGGATCTACAGACAGCACAAGCGCGATGGCCATGGCATAACAGCGGCAACACTTGCTATTGTTTGCAGCCGGGAAGTAGGAGGGATCTGATGTTTGACCTTCTCTCTTCGTAGTCTGGAGATCAGATGTTGAATACATCAGCCTTGCAAAGATAGATCAATATTGTGTACATTTGACCTAAAGAGGATAAGTGTATAGATTATGTAGACTTGTGTATTCTGCCATGTTTCCAGCCTGTGAATCCATATTATATGAATCTAAGTATTAGAGCTATAGCAGTTCAATATTAAAGCTTTAGCTGACAACTGCTGTAATTCTTTGATTGAATTTTTCCTTTGAGGCATAGGATTTTAAAGAATGCTGGGACTGTTAGAGTAATTGTAAATTCCATACTGCAGTTGGGTTGAATTACCGTCTTCCACTATGTAATACTTTATTTTCAAAACACAAACAACTATTTTCCCCTTGAAAGAGGGTAGCTAGCTGCAGGTCAAGTAGAACTATGTTCAGCCTTAAGTTGTTTCCCGACTTCATTCAAGAGAGGAAATGCCTTTCGTATAGAAAAAACATCAGCACAAGTAGCATAAGTTATTAGAAGGCTTTGCAGAAAACAAAAGTAAACAAGATTTATTTAAAAAAGCAAAACAATTAATACCTGTACATTACATATGTACGGTTTCACCAAACAGTGTGGTTGAGAAACATAAAGCACTGGAGTCACTTTTAAAATTTATAGCAAACTGTTTGTGCAATGACTTTTAGGTAATGGTTGAATTTACCTCTGCATTCTAAATCTATTTTCTGCAAATTGTTTCATGGTGTTCAGTACATGTCAAAAACTGACAGTTGGACTAAAACCAATTCTGAATAAAATCTTCAAATCAAGAGTCCATTTATATATTTTACACACTTATATTAGTAAAAAAGAAAAAGTTTAACCCTGCAATGTAATAATTTTTTAAGCATATTTCTCATTAGACATCCATTCTTGGACTCAAATATTTTAAGTGGGAAATATTTCAGTAGTTTGACAGCTCTCAGACAGTTCTTTTTGACATAGCAAAGCCATGTATTGATTAATCTGTATAGTATTGGGGTATTGCTGTGTGGTATCAAAAGGATTTTCTTTTCACATCTTAGATCCAGATATTGCAGAGCTCTCTATTTCTGGCTCTTGGAGATGGTCGTGTTTTATTATTGCTGAAATATTGATACCCCAAAATTGTATATTTTCTGAGTCTTCATTTATTTGACTTGAGGTAGATTCAAAATGAAAAGGAAAAAAAAATGCAATATTGAAGCCCGGCTTGCATTATTCCCCTGTTTTACGACAAATAGTTAATGAAAATGCCCACAAGGGTGATATAACCCTGTATTTAATTAAGGGTTTATAAAATATTAACACAGGAGACAGTTTTTAATCTCTCATTCCTTTGCTGTTTGTGCAGTAGGTCTTGGCTTCAGCCAACTCTACATTATAATCTGTCATAGGGAGAGCACAGAAAAAGTGTGGAATGCAATCAGGGTGGCTTGTTGTTAGAGTGTATGTGCTCAGAATAGGAAAGGACTTGGACAGATTTATAGTTTTTAGTTTATTGTTTTCTGTTCATACCTAATTTACCATTGTATCAGATATGATTTCAATTATGTATTTGAGGTCTCTTCTAGGGTATTGAATATCCTGACCTATGGGAGCTTGCAAATCATGTCTGGTTTAGCAGTTTCAGGTTGTTCTAGTGCTGGAGGCCTTCTACATAAAGGGGAGAAGAGTTAATGTATAGAATCTGAAAAACTTGCTTTAACCATGGTAATGCTTCCACACTTTACGTAATAAGTTCCAGAAGTGCCTTTATATGTACTCATCGACAAGCACCAACTGATAATAGTTGGATTATAGAAAATTTGTTCCATTTAATCATATTGAAGATACGGAGTAACATAAGCATATGGAAAACAACTGATATTAAACCCAGTTTAGATCATGGAATCCTTGGAGATCTTTGGTTCTTTTAATAACCATTCATAAAAACGCATGATGGCAAATATCATGAGGATCAGAAGAGCACATGTCTAACACAGCTCTAAGTCTGTCACTAGGACTTTTTCCCATGATGAAGTACAGAATCTGTGACATTTACAGCGTAATTTCCTACAGCCTGCGCTGCCCTTAACAGCAGCTTCAGGCACATTAGACTTCAATAAGGCTTTAAGACATAAATTATGCACCAGAACTATTACTGTTTTGCAAATTACCTGAAAATTAACAGGGATCATCACACAGTTTACCTGATTAATAACAAATGTATTTGTTACCAACCATTAAGTCTTTTTTAACTGAGATAAGAGAAATTTTACACTGCAATGATGATATGGCTGGCAAGGAATTAGTGAAAGGCTAATTAAAAACAGGGTTGTCAGATTTGGCATTATCAGCCAGAGTAGCTGGATTTGTGTTGAGGTAGGGGATAGGAAAGCCCACTGGTATTTGTTGACATATTTCAGCAATTAAAAACAGGACTCATACATGAGTGTTTAATTTATCATGAGATTTACTAGTGGTGAAATCAATGCTGTTGTTTTAGGTAGGCAGCTAAAATGAAGATGGCTTTCGATTTTACTCAGACTTATAAATGAAAAGTGTTCATGTCTTTGTTTCTGTTTGTTACTGGCAAATGAATGGTTGGTTCTTGCACCTTGAATGTTTTGTTTAAAGGCTTAAGGAAACACATTCTTTCTGCTTCTGAATCTCAACATGATATTGTTTCACAACATAAAACCTGTCATTTAAAAGTCTGCTCAAAAATGAATAAAATTAATCATACAAAAACAACAAATTTATACCTAATAACATAGTTATGGAAGACACTGCCTCATGTATATGCATATTTTCTCTGAATTTGGAATGGCTGTTCTAATTTGCAAGGCTGATGTAGTTCTCCCTTTCAAAAACTGCATGTTTTAGTTGTTTGGTGGGTGTGTTCCTTCACCAGCTCTTTTCTTTTGCCAACAGATCCACTCGGACTCCGACGAAGGAGATGGCTCCATTAAATACACCATTTCGGGAGAGGGGGCAGGCACCATCTTCATCATTGACGAGATCACGGGGGACATCCACGCCACTGAGAGACTGGACAGGGAAGAGAAGACTTATTACACTCTTCGGGCACAGGCCAGGGACCGCCTCACTGACCGCCCCCTCGAACCCGAGTCCGAATTTATCATCAAGGTCCAGGACATTAATGACAGCGAGCCCAAGTTCCTGGAGGGACCCTACATCGGGAGTGTTGCTGAGCTGTCTCCTATTGGTAAGAGCAGTTGGGTGTGTGGTGGGGAGGCGGGACTGTAATACCCTTACTATGCAAACTGTATGAAAGAGTACACTCAGACGTTTGAAACAACATAAGAGATGTCTCAGACATTTGACTCGTTGATCCAAAGTTTATTGCATCACTGAAACTGCATGTTTTTTAGCATCTCTAAAAATGCATGCTTGGCTGGGTTTTAATTTTCCTTGACACATAATCTGAAAATATGACAGAGTCTTGTATGGATGGATATAAATGATCAAGAATGAGATTTACAGGAGTTGAGGATATGTGATCAAATGGGAAATGTCTTTAGGACTAAAGCATTGGCAAATGGGAACATTTAAAATCTGTTTGTGTGTGTGTGTGTACTTGCGCATGTGTGCATGTGTGTGTGTGTGTGTGTGTGTGCGCATGTACATTGGTGTGTGTATGTGTGTAGGTGTGTGTGCATGTGTGTGTTGGTGTGTGTAGGTATGTGTGTATGTGCATGTGTGTTTTGGTGTGTGTGTGTGTGCGCGTTGGTATGTGTTGGTGTGTGTGCGTGTGCACGTTGGTGTGTGTAGGTGTGTGTGTGTGTGTGTGTGTGTGTGTGTGTGTGTGTGTGTGTGTGTGTGTGTGTGTGTGTGTTGGAGCAGTTAGGGGTGGGTGACTCTAATCGCTGCAGCCCTGGTTCAGAATGAACATCCTGATCAGAATTAATTCCTGCTTCCTCAGCATGTTGGTGCCCAGGACTGGGGTGCCTGCAGTGCTTATTGAAACAGGAGGGAAAGTGGGAGAATTGGTAATGTTCAAGCTCACCCTTCTCCTCCTCCTCCTTCTCCTCCTGCCCCTGCCCCCCCCCCACCCCCCACACACACACACACACACTTCTCACTCAAATTACACATTAAATGAGTGTGCACTTCATGTTTTATACATCGAACTAGAGTGCAGGGCTTAATGAGATAACAGTAGTGCTTAGTCAAGCATTTCACGTTTGTTTTCCGCTCATATTTGCTCCGCTGTAGAACAACTGCTAATGGAGTCAGTTTAGCGCCCCAATGATAAGGTCACCGCCACCTCTGTCAATGCCGTCTGGCAGGGAGACTGACGGGTGGCCATCAGGAGTCCCTCATGCTAGCTGGCAAAGCTGCTGGGCCAGCAGTTCACTCAGTGAACTGACTTAATATTCTCATATTTTCAGTGGAACTCTGAAGGGTTGTTCCCCCGGTGATTGATGTTTAACCATAATGGTGACATTCATTACTGCACACATTTTATTGAATGTTGGACGTATTTCACCGTTTTATCAATCACCTTAATATGCTGACTACGAGGAGCGGAGGTTGTTATGAAATTACATGTACATTGAAGGCAGATCCTCGGAAAAATACATCTTGAAATAGAGCCAGCGTGATCCGAGGCACTGTCTGCGTTCCTGAATAGATGAAGGAGGTAGAAAAGTATTTCCATTTCAGATGTTTTAAGAGCTCCGCAGTCTGAATAAAAGCTGGGCTGAACCGGCGAATTGTCTGTTATTATTTTGCTTTCTATTTTCATATTACACGCTGGCAGGTAGCAACGGGAATTCTGGTCAGTACATCATAATTCCTTCCACTACACCTACAGAGAAAATTGAGTAAATGGCACACACAATGCTAGCGTTCAGTGGAGAGTGCGGCAGTGTGCCGTATTCAGGGCTGGAGAATGTAGCAGGTAGTGCTGTAGTTATGCCATGTGAAAAAAGGAGGGGAAAAAAATATGAAAGCCGCCAAGCTGATGAAATATCGGATGTAATCGGAACAGGTTTTGGACATTATTCAGTGCCGGAGCATGATCACTGCGCTGTTTTATTACTGCGGTGGAAAATCCTGGGCAATAATAATAAAAAAGTAATCATGAACAAGCCTGCGGCATATTCATTTTCACTTATCATTCCGTCACGCCCGTACTCTCTATATCCCCTCTCTCTTCTCCAGGCCCTTTCTCTTCATCCCTGGCCTGTGACATAAAGTCTCAGACCACAGACTGGATGCTTCTTATCAAATACGTGGCATTGTTTAAGATGAATCCACAAGAAAAATGGACGTCGCTGGGGTTGACAACAACAGCGTTGCTAGCCACTCCTATCACATCTTCTGGAGAGTGTTTGTGAAATCAAAGCTTTGAGGGAAAAAAAAAAAAAAAAACCTGTGCACAGGCCATGCTTGAGCTGTGTGGAGTGTGTTAGCACATGAATGTACTTGCTCCAAGACAGACGAGAAAAATATGATCGATGTATGTTGCATTGCCACTGTCCTCTTTTATCAGAGTTCATTTAGGCTTTTCATTGTCCCTAAAAGTAGAAGAATGCTCTCCGTCCTGGCCTAAGCTGTGCAGCGGTAAGTGTTGTAGCAGAGGGGCCTAGGATCTGGGATGACTGTTATCAAGAGCTGACACTTTCAAGCCCCAGTAAGTACGGGCCAGCGGGGGTGAGTGATAGAGTGAAGGATCAGGGGGTAGGTGTGCAAACCGGTCAGGACAGGTGAGCGTTCTTCGTGAAGAAGCCTGACCTTATCGATAGAGGGGACCCGCTGCTCGTCGACACCAAAACCCACCGAACCGTCACTTTATAGATTTTCCTTCCAATTCCTAATTACTCCATCAGTTGTGAATGAAACGTGTGAATTTTAGTTATTGATTTTTCCTAAATGTGTCCATTAATTGACAATTAATATTAATCAAAAAATCTGATGACTCTATGCTGGGAAGATTCAAAACGACAAGGAGAGCATTGTGAAGAATGAAGGAGACAGAAAACAAATACAAATGGGGCTTGTGAGTAGCTCAGTGGTTAAGGGGCTTGCCTTGAGCACAATCCGAGCTGCATGGCTTGAGATCAATCTCAGTCGTGTCATCAGTCGATAATGACCTGGGCCACAGCAGTGAAACAAATTGGCTTCATTCATCTCAGGATAGGGGGGTGGGCATGTCAGCAGGGGTTACCCTCTGCCCTCTGGTGGCCTGCCCTTCTTTAGGTGCCTGTGAGTTTGTGATTATCGGAGTAGCGCCCAT
This sequence comes from Megalops atlanticus, assembly GCA_019176425.1. Taxonomy (NCBI): domain Eukaryota; kingdom Metazoa; phylum Chordata; class Actinopteri; order Elopiformes; family Megalopidae; genus Megalops; species Megalops atlanticus. The sequence goes on along the minus strand of CM032879.1, from coordinate 35,931,108 downwards.
CCTCCATTGAGCACCCTCTCCTCTGTGATGCACTGTGACTTGCAGTGCAGAAAAGAGCTGCTGGGTGCGTGTGAGTGTATCAGAGCATTGCATTATCACAGAACTCCTGTGCAAGTGCAGAGGCCATCACGGACAGACAAGCCCCAGTGCACAGCTGATGATTCCAAAACGGGTACACGAAAGGGGGAAAAAAAGCATTAAAAAGGAACAACTATGAATAAATAGTATTGGTATAATAGAAAGAGGCAGCACCAATCAAGCATAATATTTAATGTGAGTGAATATATTTTAATGGTTTAGGATATGGACTTTGCCACAGAATAGCAGGTGTACACCAGCAATTTGCATGGTGATACTCAAAAATAATTAACATGAGGCAGATTATGATATTACTTCATAAAGAATTGTTTAAAAATACTTGACATTCTAGTATGTGTCCTTCCATGCTTCAAGTATTCAAGGACATTCTTCAAATAAATAAGAGAAAAAATGCTGTTTAAATAATATCAGTTTTATCCATTCTTTTGTAATTCTGCTTTTATGAATCAGTCACTTATAAGAATAAAATCATCCTGGATAGGTTTGATTCTTATGATATCGTTGCACATGGCCTTTGTTACCTTGTGTAAACATCTTGTTGTAGACAATTCTACATCTGTTCCTCTTTCCTGGCATGTTTGTTATGTTGACTTAATGAAAATATGTCCTCAGGAGTCTGTTTGTGAGTTCATGCTCTTGTCGCTGGTAAGAAAAGCAGGGCCATTAATATTTAAAAAGGACCATTCTCTTCACTCTGTCTGACCATCACAACCAAAATAGTGCTTAAATATTTAAGACTTGGGCTTGTTTGTCACGTCTGATATTTTAGAAAACATGTTTTACAGGCAAAAAATTGAATGTTATCAAAATTAATCCACTGTGCAAACATGGCCTGATAGTTTCCCCAAGGTAAATTAGGGGTGAAATTATTCCTACCCTTCTCCCCCCAACCCCCAAAGGTTAAAGCACTGAGCCTGATCAATACTTGATTTGTTCACTTTGCAAGTCAACATTTTTGAATTAAAGGCTCAGCAACCAAACCTTTATAATTTGTTACTCTGCTAAAAGCCAACATATTTAAAAGCACTGTCACTATGCGTTTTTGTAGTTCAGACCATCAGAAAGTGAAGTAAATGACTATTTTATCTCTTGAGGGGTGTAAATGTGTCAGGATATCCAAATTGTAGTGTGTTGTAAGACTGGATTAGGCTCATGGCCTAAATATTGCAAACCAGTTCTTCCTAGGCATTTGTTATAAGTGTTTGTCACTAAAGCATTTGCCAAGGCAAGGTGGTCATAAAAATGTGGCTTCTTGTATCTTCAAAATGAGAAAGGGTGTGTATGAAGATGATGTAAATCCTGCCACAGAACTTTTTCCTTACAATCTCCTGTGTCCGCGTTAGGGTCTTTATGCTTTTAAAGCTTCTAATTATTTTGAGTAGGATGAGGGACTACATGTGATTTTAGTTTTTAAATTGAATCTAGGGTTATTGGTTCTTTCCTCAGGGTTAGTTTTTCATTCTCGCATAACCTTTGCCAGATTTTACCTTGGGAAATTGCAAAAAAAAAAACCATGACAAATTGGAAACTACAAAACTGCTGATGAACCACAAACCTGCTGTACTTTTAATCAAGCCTGAACTGTAAATACCATTCAACTGTGGATATAGATCTGCATTTTAAACTTATTTACACTGACATGCTGTACATCCTAAGTGAAGTCAACGTGTTTGTGGTATTTTGTTGTTGTAAAATGATTTGTGTACAACCTATACAACTGGATTACTGCTGGAACAAATCTGCAATAATTCATAAGTAGTATATTATAACAACCACATGAAAATTATGCAATGATTGCCCTCATACTGAATAACAAAAGTAGCAGAATTGATTTCTTAAGGGTTCAAGCTTGGGTAACAGGTATATATTTTCAAGGAATGTTTTATTGAATGTATACCCAGAAACAGTCCACATAGAGACTTATGCCATAGGCACATATGCTTCTAAGTATTTCTGTTTTAATTATTTGCACATTTTTCTTAAGGGGTCAAGTGATTTTTTTTAGTGCCAGTACTAATGAGAACACATATCCCACTGAGCGAAATGTGGTTAACTGACATTAATAATTGGATGAGAAAAAAAATATGAGAATTAAATAATTAAATTTCTCAAATTTGATGTTGTAATGAACAGATTCAGTCAACATAATATATAATTGCCTACATGTATAAAAAAGTTTGTGAGCACAGTATGTAAGAACCATGACTATTTCAGTATCAGGCAGCAAATGCTTAACAGCATCCCATTTAAGATTGTTGAGGGACTGTCTGAATTGCAAAAAATACATTGTATGTGAAATAGTGTGTTTTGCAGAATTTATATTTTCTCCAATTACTGTCATTTGCCGTTAATTTTTTTGTATTTTATTTTCTTGTGTTAAGCTAAATAAATGCATTTTGGTATGTATTACTGAAGGCTGTAGCTACAGTAACACACTTATGTTGCAAGCACTGTCTTGTAGTGCACAGTTTGACTCCTGTGGAAGCCAGCAGATTTATCTGGGACCAGATCAGGGAAAAGCATTGGTCCATTATTAAATACAAATCCAGTACCGCCTGTGGTACAGCTAGCTGCTTGCTGACTCCTTCTATGTGTTTTATGTCTTAATTAGTGGTAAGTGGGTCAATGTTTTGGTAGGAAAAAAATGATGAATAAGGTAGAAAATGATGAATAAGAAAAATATTGCCAGGTAGTAGGTAAGGAGATGAGAGGCTCTTATAAAATAAAGTTTGTCTTAAAAAATTAGGCCATCAAGCTGCCATGGCACAAAAACATGTCTGCATGACTGTAGGAGTTGAATTTAATTGTTGGAATAAATACTTTTGCAATCCCAGTAAGTGTGGTGGCATTGAATTAAGTTAAAATTAGTCATGGAATTTATGCAGTAAGCAAAAGTAATTTTTTTGTTTCATAACCTAAATTGGTGAATAATCTAATTTAGTGTTTACCATGAAGACTATGATTGCAAATGAAAAATGCATTGTTCTACAAGCTAAAAGAAATTGTTTTAGTTTTTCACTCAGCTGTTATTCAGCTTGTTTCCTAAACTGTGATCTGTTTGATAGTCTTCAAATGGAAGAATCAAAAGACTTCTGACATTAGGTTATGTCAAGAAAGCAGCAGATGTGCTGTTAATGCCCTTGGGAGCACCAGGAATGACACAGGTAAGAGGAGGTGTTACTTAGATATACCTTACTGGTGTCCATTACTGTTATCCCTTTAGAGGGATACCTTCAGCAGGAAAAATGCTGACTATCTGACTGTGTAACTGGCAGACAGATGAGTTGGGCAGTCCCTAAGTTTTATCCTACTCAAAAAAAGTGAGCATTCAGAAAACTTAATGTTACACTCTAATAATATAAAGTTAATCTGCAAAGTTCATACAATAATGTTACCTTTCATGTGTTCTTTATTGAGTGTATACATTTTTCGATACATGCTTCTTTTGTATTGTATTGGTTCAAACACACGTGTAGTATTCAACATTTGAACTTGTAGGAGCAACTGAATGAAGAGGATGTGATTCAATGACAGCATCTTGCTGCTTTCCTCACTGCTCTACCTGCACACGCAACTGACTTGTCAATGACATCACCCAAAGACTTCTCTCTCTAAGAGGAACATCTGGCAAAGAAGCGTAATGTAAGCAGTTATTCTCATTTCAGCCCACAGAGGAGGAAAAAAGAAAAAAAATGAAATAAATATTTAAGGTACAGTAGTACATTGGCTCCTGTCTGCAGAAAAAAGTAAAAAAAAAAAAAAAAGTATTGATTTAGATTTCTGTAAGGGGCTGAAAAAATGTTATTGCAAAATCCTTGCAGGACTGCGTTCAAAGTTTCAGTCTGCAGCCCATTGACTTTTATAGCGCGGCATTTTTTTTTCTTTCTTTCTTTTATGTGCAGCCGTGAAAAATGAATCACGGTCAATCTAGTGGAGAAATAACTTTTCAAGTGAAAACACCTAGGCTTTTATGTCTTTACTAAATGATCCATAATGTGTGGATATTTTGGTGGAAAGCGTTTCTTGGTGATCTCGGTCCCGGGCCTGGTTGAGCGGCCTGCTGTGTGCACGCCACCGCACCGCCGCTGCCGCCGCTGCAGCGACAAGCACAAATCTCCTTTACGACGCTGCCTCTTAAATAGCTGTCAGTCTGGTGTCTCGGATGAGGCAGACTCCTCCGGCTCCTTCCGCAGTAATTGAACTATCTCACCCTGAGTGCAGAATGCTGCTGGAAGCCGTTTCAGCGCACTGTGTGGATGCCATTAATAAGATCTGCACATAAATCACTTAATCACTGCGCCAATAGGGCAAGGGTTGGAGACCCCCACGATCCCCCTGCCTCCCCCACCACCCCCCCCCCTCCAGTCTTGAAATGCCTTGCCCTTCATTATGCATGCCACTGCCCTCCTCCCATTATCTTACAAATATTTTGTATCCCTTTTTAGAACCAATTACTCAGAGTAGGAGAGCAGTCATTTTGAGAGGGTTCACGCATCTGAAGTGTATTTGAATATGGGATGGAACCATCTGTGGAACACCAAGATCCTTGATGAGACCATATCATTTCGCCATGACACCATTCCCTCCTGGCATATAAGCAATTCCGCATCAGCCGCAGAGGGTACATTCCCAAAAACCCCTCGCATTTGGCGAGACCGTGGCTTGGCAATACCAAGGTTAATGGGAAATACGGGGTCAGGGAAACCCTGGTGACATCATCAAAGCCCGAAGCCCACTGTATATTCAACACAGATATGCCGTTTGTCATTGCTGTTTACCATCTGAGTGAGGGGCAGCCTTGTTTTTGTTTGTTTTGCTTGATAAGCAGTCAGGTTTTGATCATATCACTCGGAACCTGTCAGAAACTTCTTGACTTTCGTTCAGCTTTATCTTCTGCTTGCATTATTTTTCACAAAATTGTGTAGTATTTCCAAATATTGACATATTTCTGAGTATTCAGAAATCTGATCAGGGTCTGTATTCACCATGCATGAACTACTAAAAGTCTTGCTAAAAGCACTATCAGGAGTGAAAAAACTCTAACCTTAGAATAGGCCATGGGAGTTATTTATGCAATTTCCTACTCCTAATTTCTGCTTGGTGTAAAACCATTTACTACAAGTAGATTGCAGTTGATTTTTACGACATGTGAAGTCCCTCAAACGAACAGTAGAAATTACATTTTTAACAGTTCATCCCATATATTGAGAAATTCTACAATAAATGCAACCGTTAAAAGCAGTAGTATTGCCATAGCTCTGCAATTTGTGAATCTGACCAAACATTTCATAAACGTGAATACATGCTAGCAAGTTAGCACAGACAGTTTCCATTCTTAATCAACTTGAAAGCAACAAATATAATTAATTGAAATGGTCTCTTTTAATAATCACATTAATAAAATGTTTGTCAAGACTGTATAATTCTATTTTTTCATTACGGTTGATTTTGCTTGGATTCTTGATTTTCACCAAGGATATTAGATTAGAAATCCCACATATGCCAATGTGATGTAGCAGTTTGCAGATATTGTGCAGAATTGCACAAGCGGTTATATGGCTGTTTTTTTAGGGGCTGTTGCCGTATTATTTTTTGGAGCATGATAAATTCAACTCCAGGTCCACCTGCCCAATTCCCATCTCTACAACACTATGTGTGGTATTAAGAACCCCAGAGATGACATTACTGATATGTAAAATATTGTCATTTAATTGGTTTCATACACCATCACATTACTGCAAATACTGAAATTCAGTATAGATGTTTGATGTTCAGCTAGCTGTGGTGCTTGAGCTGTGAAACAGATAAAAACCTTTCCCATTCACAAGGAAACAAATTTTAAATTACAAAGTTTAAATTACTTTCATCCTTTTAAGATTACTTTTAAATTACTTTTAAAGCAGTAAGCGGTGACATTCTTCATACATATGTCTGGTATCTTTTTGAAAGCTCCATGTTGTCAAATGTGTGCAAAAATTTATTTGCTCCCCTAAGAACTGTGTACACAGGTTACAGCTTGTGAGGACTCGTAAATACCTGCCGAGGTAGGAATACTTTGAGGTTTAAAGAATCTTGATAAATACCTTTTACTCTTAAGAGTAAATTTGCTCAGAATTTTTGAGCACTTAGGACCTATTTCCTCCTCTGAGACACTTGATGAATATGGACCCAGGTGTCACTGTCTGCATATGATTAACATGAAATAAATTCAAATTTGTGAAAGAATAAGCAGTGAATGAAAGGTATACTTGTTATCTCATTTGTATTTAGATTGTGTTAGATTGTGTACAGTATTTACAGTATAAGCATATCAAGACCTCCCACTCATCATCCCTATCCCATCATCCCACAGTCCTCACGGCTGATTGACATGTGACAGCCACACAGTCATGCTCTGATCACATCTCATTTGATCTGAAGTGTCCATCATACATATACTGTCGAGTCAATCAATCATCGTATCTCTGACCTCTTATGGGGTTGGTAAGAATAGGCTGGATATACTTCTAATTGAAATATCTGCACAGTATTCTCTCTTTGGCACAGGAAATCAGTGATTTTTTCAGTGCGTACTCAAGGTGTTAATGGTCAAGGCAATTGAAGCACTGGGATCAATCACTTTCAACTTTGGAGTGGTTGAAAAATAAATTTCTTCCTATGTTCAATGTGAAATTGGATGTAATGTATCTGCTTGATATGTGTGAGATTATAATATCTCATGGTACTGAGATCTAGAATTAGGTAATAGCTGCAGAATGTAATTATATTTTACTTAGTCTAGCTGTTATCATTCTGGAAACATGTGTTTCATTACTTTATTCATGTTTGTTCAGATTTGTAACAACAGTAACAGTAGTGAAATTGTTTTTTCCCCTTTTGGGATAACTGTGATGTTATTAAAGGCTGACTATATGTGGCTATCACTACTGTAATTACAATATTGCATACATAAGAGCTAGCAATACACACATTTAAAATATGTCCAAAACCCCATGTTATTAAATATACTCAAAATAATATAGCAAAAACTATGCAACTATCATTACCAAAAATTTAACTGGGACCATATTATATAATGCTTAATGATTTTATGTGCATTATGTGATTTTATCTGAGTGATAAAATGCATATCAGAGCCAGAACAAGTTGTAGAAGTAGAAGAGGGAAAGGCTGCACTTCTGCAAAATAAATAAATAAAAACAAAATAAACTCTTGGTAAACAACTGCTGTCCCTGAGGGCTGCAGCACACTTTGGTTTCACCCAAGTGATCACGTACACATTTAAAAAAACTATCCCGGTCGCTTGATGTGGATCCACTAACCACAGCAAAGAGCAGCAGCTGAATCTGCAAAGCCTGTTTAACTGTGAACGTCACAAATGGGACCGAAAACGGACGAAAGGGAACTGACCGTGCATCTGTTTATTCGTTGATGAAGCGTCCAGGACCCTTGAGTGTGGCAAGCGTTGTGATACACTTTGCGAGACGTGACTAAAATGGCCAGTAAAATATACATCAGTGTCCGGTCCTCTTAGGATGTCAGCGAAGAGCCTCTGTGAAATCATGCAGTCCAAAACAATCAAAGCATCTCATCCGAAAAGATTGCTAAATCGAACACTGAGGACAGACTCTCATGCCAGCAAGTTTTATAGCTTTAATCCAGTGGTTCTTCTTTAATGTATTTTTTATGACGGTGCCAGTCACTAATAATCTGCAATGACTATTTCCCACAGAAATGGATGCTGTCAGATGCGTAATGCTATGCCAGACCCTTTAATTCATGTCCAGAGCCCTGTGCTGTTAAATGACCAGCAGTAATGGAAATAGGGGAAGCCAGCCAGGATCTGAGTAGCAACATGTCTCCAAATGTCTGACAGTATCTCTGAGGCTGCAACCCACATGCCCCTCATTTCTCTCCCTCTTTATCTGTTCGGCTCTCTTTGTGTCTTTTTACCCTCACAGTGTGTCATTACTTCATTCTTCTTTCTTTGTGGCAGTTGCTATCTTCACTTCTTGTTACATCTTTCTCTATATCTCTCCCTTTTTCGCTTGTCATTTTAACATCTGCTGCGATTGTGTGAAATTGTGGTGCTGTAATGTGCTTTCCAAAGGCAGTTCATTGAAATAACTAATCATGGGATGATATTATAGGAGGATGTGCCAAATTCTTTAAACTCAAGATCATTAAGCATCCAGTCTAAAAATGACAGGGCAGATTGCTTAAGATTACATCCCATATTGGTAAATCATTTGTTGAATGATACAGAAAAAGATGAAAAGGAAATTTGGTATATTATGTAATGTTGATAATTTAATGCCTTATAAAACATTAAATTTAGATTTTGGAATGTTTCATATGTCTTTCCTGTTTGTCTTTACCAGAATACCAATGGTATCATGGTTTTGGTCACATTCCAAGTTTGCAGGATGTCATCAGATAATGTGCACCTTTTGGCAAGAGTAAGTTTACTCAATGATGGAGCTTAGCTTCAAGGCAATTACTGACTGTACCCCCAAGGTCCTACTGCCAAACTAATAGGTGAATAGTTAAAATTTATGGTGGCCTAAGCTCCCTGATAATTTGCCATTTCTGGAGCGCATAATTTTGAATTCAACAGTTCAGTTTCAGGTTCTCAAACCCCAGTTCTCCTTGGGCTTTAAAACACCAGTAGCTATATTTATGTGGTTATTTGATTTAATCAAGGAATTAACAGTGCACAGTAAATTTTCAGATGTTAAAATAATAATGAAATGCTTCAATGAAAACAAAAAATAACCACGTATGATGAATTTTTGTTGAATCCACTAATTTCTGCACCTAGTATGACAATTTATTTTTTTTAAAGCCCCATTTGGCAGATTCAGTGACATTATTATTCTGTGGGCATTCTTCCTGTCCACCGACTCAGGTCAACCAATGAAATTCTGTGAGCAGGGACCAAAGTAGATGCAACCAGGACATAAATATTAAAGCTGAGCAGATCGACTTGACAAAAGTTTTCTGCAAAATAATGTAAGCTCTCATCTGAGAAAATTGTATTTCGAATTAAAGCCTACTGCTACAACAATGCTCACTTAAGCAAGTTCTTTAAATTCCAACAAAAAACTGCAAATCATAGAAATGCTTGTAATGATACACAAAAGCAGGAGGAACTGTATTGATGGTTTGACTTGAAAGTTCTGCACAAGAGAACTAACAAGCTGCAGAATACTGCAACACCCACCAGACATGCCTGAAACATCACCATACAAATGATTCAACAACACAAACTTGACAGATCACAAAGATGAGCAGAAGTCACTGACAAACAAGCCACATTCAAATCACACTGCAGCAGCTCCTACACAACACATAATCATAACACGACATACTTTTTCCTGCTGAAATGTGTTTGTGACAGTAATTTGAGGCAAACATTGCATTCATAAAGATTGGTTTTTACTTTTACCTTATATAAAATATATCTTAACAAAAATTCCAAGCATAACAGAAAGAGATACATAGAGAAAATCTAAAAAATCTAAAAAAAGAGAGATACTTAGAGAAATCTAAGAAATGTTGTAATTCTGGACACATATTGGACACATATCTGTGAATTCCGCTGCGTGGTGCTCACTGAAGGACCAAAAAGTGCAAGTCTTTAAAGTTTTATTGTATTCCCATCAACCTGTCACAACAACTAGGATATGAGTAGCTGCTTAAGACAGACGCGCAGACCAACCACTAACTAATGATTTCTTATGAAAGTCGAGGCAGCCGATTATGGAGAGCCGGAGATCCAACACCCACTTCCTTTTTAATATGAACACAATAAAGAAGCATTTGCATTTATATAGTGCTTTCACTGACGGCATATCCAAGTGCCTCAAACAGCTGAGCATCATGCTGATTATTACCTAGGGAAAATTAAGATAAGAAAGTAATCCTATAAAAAGGAATGACTTTCCTGTTTCCAGAGTGCATCTAGGTGTGCAGAGTGAACAAATCTTACTTGCTGGAAAAAAAAAACAAAAACTTGTCTAATGCATCCCACTTTTAAATATTCATGGAACCTGTTTTGAAATGACCGATGGTAATCAACGGGCATAATTCTGACTGTTTAGTTGTTTACTTTCTTGTCAATGTAACTGAGTTTAACAAAAGGAATGATAAAACAATTGGCAGAAATGTTAAAGATTCTGTAAATGATTGATATAGATCAGTTGACAGATTGTTCAGCACCTAAGGGAAACATGAACGACATCCTATTGTGCTCAAGGGGACCATACATACATGGTCTTATATCTTTGAAGCACTGTTATTAGCTGTGGATGGGAATGATGCATTACAATCTTTGGCAATATGGAAGATTTATAACTATCCACTAGCACATAACTAAATGCATTATTTTCTGCTAAAAAACCTGGTAGCTATCTCTGTGATTTGCCTGGGTTACATGACAAAGCTGCTGACTGTTGTGGTTTTAAATGTGAATTAGTTCATGACAAAATTACAAAGCCTTTAGATTAAAAACATAAAAGAGTAGTAATGATGGACTAAAAGATGTTGGTGTTGTCTCACCTTTGCTGAGGCTATGGTAGGATCAAGTCAGCTTGAAGAGATTTAAAATCTGCCTACAATTTATACCAGAAGGAAAGGTGTTTTATCCTCAAAAATCACAAGCAAAAAAGGAATGAAAAGGAACACTGGTATTTGGGGGATTTTTTTATTCCTATTTCAGTACAGAATATAACAGCCTTATTGTTATTATACAGCTCTGAAACATTTCCACAAAAAATGGTAGCTATGCAGCAGTTCACTAACAAATCAACATGTTTTAAAAAATGGCTCATAATATTAGTGATGCAACATAAGCGAGACTATTCATGGCAAAAAAGAATATTTATTAAGCCTTTTGATTAACCATGGTAGAGCAAATGTATCACCATAGCTTGTGTAGGCATTAGAAATACCTGCTTGCAATGGTTTCTGAGAATTTGACTTTCACGTTTCATTACTACATTCCTTGAATAAGTCTGACACAGAAAACAGCAGGCAAGCAGGGAGCTGGGCTCAACCAAGGGAAGGAAGAATGACAGCTTGAAATCATGTGGAAAAAGCCTGATGCCTGAGAGGGTCATCATTACCTGAATTTGGAGTGCATTGTGCATGTGCATTACTGCATGCGTGAAACAGACATAATGTTCAACCTATGAGTTTTCCAAATGGCCATTAATTACTCTAAGGGCAGTTCAGATCGAGATGTTCTTTTTCAGAATAATCAATTGGTGTGGTCTAGCGTATCAAAAGTACAGTATATTTGAAAGCAGGTGTAACATAATGTCTATTGATTCAGAATTGATTCGTTATTTGTAAATGTTTCTCAGTTTCCTAGAATTTGTCAGGCTTGTCAGTCTCTTAGGATACACTTTTCTCTGCCATCACTGATTTTTGTAAATATACTTAAAATTCTGTTAAATTTACATGGGAAAAATAGGATGTGTGGTTGAAAACAGAGACATCTGTCATAGGTTGCCCATTTAAAGGAAGATGACTAGTCTGTAATTTAGCTCTTAATCACAATGGGATGCGATGAGGTCAAAACTGACATATAGGTGTTTGAAAGGGCAGTATTCACCACCAGGAACACAAAGAGAATAGGCTGTGCATGGAATCGTGGGAGTTGGCATTTATTTCAGGGGGAGGGGGAGGGAGGAAGAAACCAATAGACAGCCACACATCAGAGAAACTGGAGATAATGGCAACGATAGCTTTAATGATAATTTCTCCCCCTCCCCCAACCCCATCATTTCCCTCAGCTCCCCTGGGAGCCCCCGGCCATGACAGGAAACAAACAGCATTCTGACACATCCTTCTAATTAGCGTAATTACCTTGCCGCTATTATGTGGCTGGACAGTAGCATGACAGGTCTCTCGGAAGGCTACAGCTGTGACCTTTGTGGACAACACCAGCTGTCAGTAATTACCTATTGCATCACCAGGAAAGAGGGCCGCGTCTGTCCTTGAGTGCCATTGCCACCTCAAATCCTGTCTACAAACAAGGTGTTACTCTTCTTGTTTTCACAGAGAAGGGTTTGTGCTTTTAGATGATGGTTCCCCTGAGGACTTTGGTCCATTAAGCTGTATAGTCTGCTGCCTGCGCTATAACTCTGACTAAAGCAGTGAAGGAAATATTTGTAATAGATGTGCGACCATCTAAATGTAAATACGCTCATTTCGCTGGATCCTTTTCATTGGAAAATAGAAAGCGCATGTTTCATAGAGCTGTCTCTGGCACCACTGGAATGATGTAATGTATCAAATCGACATCTGACTCGTTCAATGAAAACAAATTAATTGCTTAAATTAATCACTGATAATTTACTGTGTCCATTGACAACGGAACGTGTGATGATCTATTCCTCAGCATTTTCCACCTCATTGAAGATGAGAAATCTGTGACTACTCCTTTGAAATAATGCTGAAATACAGCATTCACCCCCTCCCTTAGTATGACTCACCTTAGTTCAAATGTTGAGTTGAATGAACGCCAAATACATGTTCTTGGCTCAAAATGGGCAGTGACGCAAGTCAGAACACCATAAAGAATCACCTTTTGTCTTTTTTGAGACACCATTTTCACGTATTGTAAGCACTGGACTGTATTTTGATCATTACTGTAAAATTTCCTGGCAGGAAATTTCAACTTAATTATTACTGACTTGTATATTTAGTGAAGCAATCCAGGTTAAGACCCTGGTGATGCCCCCACCTGGGATTTTTTTTAACATAAAATGCTTTAGCTTTAAACTGGCTTCTTTAACCTCTGCACACTGTGCAGAACGCTTGATGTGATCTTGGTGTGAGGTGCGGCTGGGGCCCATGCTGATGGCGGGTTGTGTTGCAGGAACGTCGGTGATGAAGGTGACCGCTTCAGATGCAGACGACCCCACGTATGGAAGCAGTGCCAGGGTGGTGTACAGTGTGCTGGAAGGGGAGAAGTTCTTCACTGTGGACAACCAAACTGGTAAGTATGGTGACACACACAAAACCACTCTTAGCTGGTGACCTTCCCATATATACATACAGTGTAAACTCATTAACCTCTGTAATGTAGGGCACTGCCCAAACTGACCCTATTAAGAGGGGGATGTATAGCTGATGCAGGAAACCCCAGAAGTGTGTGTGTGTGTATGTGTGTGTGTGTGTGTGTGTGTGTGTGTCAAATATAGTATCAAATAATACTGTAATAGCACCTTCTCTTCATGTGATGTAATGCTGCATAATCCTTTAAGATTAAATATTATGTCCTTATTTTCTTCCCTTTCCTCCTTTCCGTACCATGGTCTTTGCTGAGTTGCCATTGTTAACAACACATGTTAGTGCATGATGATGATCTGCCTCACTTACAGATAGACCTGTTCGCAGAAGGTAAGTTCAAACAGAGAACAATGGAATGTTTCAGCCGTGCTGCAGACTCTGTTGTCTGCAAAGTAGGCCCTGGGGGGAAGCAGTAAACTTTTAATGATTTCTTTTTTTGGTCTCCTGGGTTTGATTTGGTTGGCCGTGGTGCCTGGATGATGAATGACCCTGACTTACCGGGGCTCTGTCTGCCCTCTCCACCAGCTCTCTGTGCGCTGGAGCCGGTGAAATAGGTGAACATGGAAAAGGTTACTGATGAGAGATGGGCCGCCGCTGTGTGCTTTTCAGATCTATGTCTTCCGAATAGCACCTTCTTATTGAATTACATGGGGTTTTTTTTTGTTTATTTGTTTGTTATGTGCCTGTGTCACTTCTTCAGCTCCATTAGCAGTGATTTTTGATCATTTTGCTATTTCTTTGCATTCTGCTGTACGCAACTTCAATGAGGTTAATGGGCAAATACTTTAATTTTAAAGGGGGAAGTTCGGGCAAAAAAGTGAAATATTTATAGATATGTATCAGGTAGATGCATGTTTTAGCATTTTGTTGTTTAGTCTGATGAAAATTTCTGGCTATTAGTAAGGCCCCTCTGCATAATCTACTAGATCCATGGTGGCTTAAGGTTGTCAAGCTTAAGTTATCCAAATTTACCCTTAAAACTACCCAATTTCTGAGCTGGACAGGTGCTGTCACTTATGATTGTAATGTAACTCTTTAGCCAAAAAACCCCAACAAGGAATACAACTGTATTGTTCTCCAATTTTGTCACCGACTGGTTAGAGAACAGGCCCATGATTTAATGCACTAGAACAACATAAGTTTGGCCAGCAGGTAGACGAGCATGAAGGTTTTAAGTCTGAGTACGCACATAATCACACAAATTATTGGGGTGACTTACTGTCAGCTTTATTGCCTTTATTTTTCTCATTCAATCACTGGAGTAAATCTGCCACCTTTGCAGCTTCAGTATGCAGGTACAGGCGGTATGGCTTCCTGTCAAATGCCAGGAATTTGCATACTGATCTTTTCGTTTTTTTTTTAAACTCTTCATCACCCACTTTGCAATGCGAATATGTGTATCGGTGGTGATGATGAACTGCAATTATGCAGAAGAGCATGTGGCTGGAGATATACATCAGTGCTGGAGCCTAAAATTCATAGCCACACGTATCTGGGCCCCCCAGACAACCGAATCCTCCTAATGTTTTTTGCAGTATCGTTAATGTTGTCTGCTCCCCATGTAAATTGCTAAGGTGACCGTGCCTGGTAGTCTGTTATCAAATAATGAAATGAACTTCTGGGGTCTGAGCACCGACTAGATACTGTATATACGGATGTGTGGGAGTGCGGGAACACCTGCTAGTTGTCGCATTCGGCGAACTGTTTGAGGGACATGACTGCGAGTTCAGAAACTGGACTGAATTTACATTTATACGGTTAAGAAAGCCCATGAGGACACTCAGATGTTTGTGGGAACTATCTTCTAAAAAAAATTGCACTTTTAAACCTTCTTGAGAATTTTCATCCTGTCCAAATTCATAATTAATTTATTTTGATTAAGTAAGCCTCACCTTGGGTGACATCACCATTGACTTTATCAGTTTGGACCAAGAAGTTTTTTACAAAATGTGTCCTTGCATTTCTGAAATGGTTCTTAATTAGACTCGATTGTCTATTTCATATAGCATTTTGAATTATTCAGAAGTACTGAAAAATTAAGTAGTTGAGGAAACAAGTTGGAACTAGAGTAGCACTCGATACAGTGCATTCCTCTGTTACCCTGCACAGTCGTATCAGTCCTAAAATCAAATAATTTCTTCCTTGTCCCACAGAAAATCGATTCACTTAATTACTTAATCTTTTTAATTAGCCTGTTTACAGACGGTTGGGCAGAGAAAAAGACACACAGGAGTGATCAAAAACATTGCTGCTCCACCTACTGGTGGTGGCAGGACACGCGGTGATGTATTTGGAAGCTCAAGTCAATCATGTGACCTTTCCGTCTATCTTATCTACAGGGGTGATTCTTACTGCAGTGGCTGATCTGGACCGAGAAACACAGGATCGCTACGAGCTGGTTGTCAAGGCGACGGACATGGCAGGCCAAATGGGCGGTCTCTCCGGCTCTACTACCGTGACCATAGTGATCACGGATGTCAATGACAATCCACCACGCTTTCCACAAAGTGAGTAATTTGCAGTGGAGGAAAAAAGCCAAGTCTTTAGAAAGGCTAAGCTTCCTTTTAGCTGATATGCAGAACAATGCAAAGTGTATGATGTGTTTTAGCCGCTCAATAGAATCAGGTTAAAGATGTTTTGCTGGTTGTGAGGCAAAGACCTCTGATGCCAAAGTCAGCTGCAGATTGTGTTTATGGCCCACAGATGGTGGAGACTTATTGGAAGAGTGGGGAATGAACTTTAGGTGGCACTTTTGTTTAGCTTCAAAAATTCTGTCATGCGTATAGCAATCACGGATACAGCATGTGCCCTCGCTGGTAACAGTCCACTGACAGTCCCTCAGACAGACTGTGATTTTGAATGAAATGATAGTGAGTGAGAATGACCCTCTGGAAAATACTTTGTATCATAATACAGGCGTCAAAGATCACCTAGTGGGTGTTTCATTTAAAACACGTGATTAGGAGGCACACTGAGAAGGCTCATGTGTTTACCAGGCCCCTGGACAGTAAAAGCTTGGGTGTATGGCCTGTTATTGGCATATTTCTTCCTGCATTTTCTTCTCTCTGTTCTCTTCCCTGTGTAGACAGTGTCATTTTTATAACGGCATTGAGACATGGTGTCTCATTCAGGCATAAACTCTTTCACATCACCTTGCTTTCTTCTCTCCATGGTTTTCGTTCCCCTTCTCAGGTGAAAAGTGAATGTCTTTGTAGGGTCTTTTGAAAACAGTTCCTCAAAGTCCCAAAGAGTTGTGTGATTTTTGTTGTGTATTCATGTTTTAAAGTGCTCAAAAAAGTGTATTATATTTTACAAAAAAACAGCACATTCGGTTTGGGAACCCCAAGGAAAATTGTAAGCTGAGGCTTTAAGGCACAGCAATAAACAAGACTTTCCATGGCTGGCACTGCTTTGGACTGTGCAGAAGTATTCTCAAAAGAACAGTTGCCAAGGCTACTGACGTAAAGAGTTCTCTGCAGGTTTGTTTGAAGCGAAAATGTACAACTCAGGCTCCAGCAAAAGAGCAAAGATATGCCGAGTAGCAGACAAATCTCACATCTCACCAAGTAAATATGTGAGAATGTCTTATTTTCACATTGTTCTTTTATTATTTTTTTGCAGTATTTATCAACTGAGGTACACAAAGTCAGAAAACAATGACATTCACATTTGAGGACTGTAACAGTCTTAAAAAGAGATTTTTTTAGCAATTTGCATTTGAATGCATAGCACAAATGTTCTCCGCTATGTCTGTAGGTTCTCCTTTCCTTGCTGAATGTTTGGAGTTAGTGCTACCAGGTTAGCACACAAAATACTCCAGTGAAAACTACATCAGTATATGTAGTTAATACATAAAATGCAAACCACAGGCTTATGATGTCTGTGAGGCAAAAAAAATAAAGTAACATACTGTAGAATTGCAACTGCTCTCTTCAGTAATAGTAATTTTGCATTTTTAGTCAGCATCGGTTTTTAGAATGACAGTACTAGTATACTACTTATTCAAGTACAGCTGACTAACACTTTTCAGTTATATGTCTGCTTAGATCATTGTTCCTGTTGAACAAAAAATAGCTGGTATCATGGAATGTGTTTTTATAAGAATGCCTCTCACAGCAATGACTCTCTTCATAAGCTGAACTGACACTTTGCAGCTGTAATTAGGGATCCTTTGGAAAGGTTTCAGTTGTGTTAAGTACACATTGTGGCACTGAATGCTAAGTGCTTACATTTACCTAGATTCAAGTAGTTTTTATACCCTGTCCTACACACAGCAGGGGTATGCATTGAAGTGTACTGTAGAAGTGGAATTATATCTGTCATCAACCAGGACTAATATGACTATAGTATGAATGTCCTTTCCTACCATTAATGTCATAAACAAAAAATGAGACAAGACACACATTTGTTTTGAAATGCAAAGCTGTTGACACTCACACACAGACAAAAAAATGAACATGCAGCTGAAAAACAAATGTCTCTGAAATGGTTCTTTTCCTAATATATGTTGTTTCGGTCAGAGCTAGCGCCAACAGGCGTGTTAGGCAGAGCCAAGCAAGGTCATAGCTGGTCACACCAAATTTATGGTGCAGTTAAAAATAGGTTAAACAAACAAACTGTAGTCAATAAATGTTCAGTTGTAATGTAAGCAATTACTTACTTTTGTGGTACCCTTGTGTTCTTTTTCTGCTTAAGTGTATCTGTGAAAAAAATTATGTGCATTACTTTTAAAAATGGAAATCCACTTTTATGTTTGTTTGTGTCATAAAGTATTGATTCCTAGGACTCCTGCTTGTAAACATACAAAAATATTTTTTGGGGGTGGGGCCTCTGAGTAATATTTTGTAGAAAAGTGTCTTAGGAAAAAATGCAGGAGCTTTTAGTGTGGAAATGAGGTCTTTGAGGTCACACTCTATTTAAAGTACTTGTTTATACTGCCAGGGAAAAACATCTAATATATGCTTTTATGTTTTTCTGTCCTCTAATGAACATATCAATAAGGTAAAGTAGTAAACAGCTAATAAAATGTACATTTTGATTTTATAGCACTCTAGCCAGGAAAACAGTAAACTTTATTTTACTATAAATTATGGATATATACTTGAAAACAACAAATCTGGAGATTTGAAAAGTGGTGTTTAAAAGCCTAAAATGATGTTTAAAAAAAAAAAAAAAAAAAACAGAACAGAACACTGTTACCGTTCCAGTTTATTCTGACTTTGAAGTCGCTTTTGGATAAGTGTCTGCCAAATGAATAAATGTAAATGTTATTACAGGTACTACCTGCACACTTTCTCTTCTTCTACTTTAATAAATAAGCCATGCTTAATAGTGGAAACACCAGACCTTTAAAACAGTGATTATTCTTTGAAAATTTGAGTCCATCATGAAGGCTGTGACTGAGAATTATCTTTATGTCATCACCTTGCAGCTGTGCATAGCTGTTTGTCTTTTTAAGGTACACATATGGCAGTGTAACATAGAGGATATTCTGCACAATGACCTACTTTGCTTTGTCATATTGATGTGCACGGCAGTTTTACTTTGTAATTGTTGATAGTGTATTTGTGGGTTGAAGCAAGGTGAATACCCATGTCAGGTTTTGAAATTGTGTAATATGGTAATGAGGTAAAACCCCTACTGGACCACAATAGACTGGCCAGAGCTGGGGCAGAAGACAAGAAAATGAGATCGGGGGACATCAAACAAGTGGTTACAAAACCCTGTAATTGGATTTTCATATTTGCAAAAACTTTACCAACAATAAAGAGGACAAAGGGGCCTGTGGATTGCAGCTGATTGTGAACAGTATTTGAACTTTCTGCTTAACTGAAATCAGAGCTTTGATGTATTCCACGGTAATGACTTTGTGTTCAGCATTAACAATGCTTTTGTTCCTACCTCCCCCGTCCCCCCAACCCCCTCCTGCCAGAGATGTACCAGTTCTCCGTTTCGGAGGGGGCAGCGGTGGGGACACCTGTGGGGAGGGTGATGGCCACAGATGCTGATATGGGCGAGAACACAGACATGAGCTACCTTATTAAAGACGAGGAGGGCGGGGAGCTCTTCCGAGTCACCACCGATGCAGACACGCAGGAGGCCATTATCACCATCCGAAAGGTGCGTTCAGGCCCAGAGCCTCTCACTGTTTCCCTGCAGTGGTGATCTGTGATCTGTGATTGGCTGGATAGGTACACTGCTAATATGATACACAGTTATGGAGCAGTACCATTGGTAAATAAGGTGAATTAAAAAAAAAAAAACATACATATGTATTTACCAATGGTACTACTTCATAGCTACAGTACCGGTCAAAAATTTGGACACACCTTATTAAGGTAATGGGAAGCTTGCTTTCAAAGACATGTTGATCAAAAGACCTACACTTAAATGCTTGAAATGTGTTTCTGAGACAAACATGAATAGTGAAGTTGATGACTATGTATGAATTTGTTTTTGTGTCCAAAGTGTGTCCAAACTTTTGACTGAGGTATGTATTTGTAAGGTTAAATTTTAAGGTTAGATCTATTTCTGTTTTTGTTTCAGCACAGAACAATGTCAATCATGTATGTATATATGAATGTGTATACATATGTTTGTTTTTCAGACTTCAGTGGCACATTGTTTTACAGTAATAAGTACTGGGGGTAGTGATCTGCTCTCTCAATGCGTTTTCTTCTCAGCCCTTAGACTTCGAGAGCAAGCGCACCCACAACGTGGTGGTGGAGGCTGTCAACAAGCATGTGGACCCCCGTTTCGTGGACCTGGGCTCCTTCCGCGATCAGACCATCGTGCGGGTCAGCGTGTCCGACACTGACGAGCCGCCCATCTTCCGCCCGCCGGAGGGGGCCGTGATGGAGGTGCAGGAGGACGCCAGGCTCGGGGCACTGGTGGGCATCGTGACTGCGGTGGACCCTGACATGGAGAACGCCCCTGTGAGGTATGCCCATGTGACCGACACGGTTCCCACAAGAACACATGACCTACAATTACATTACATTACATTACAAGGAGATGGCAGTCTAGCATAGTGGTAAGGAGCAGGAATTGTAACCAAAAGGTTGCCATTTTGATTCCGGCTGCTACTGTACCCTTGGGCAAGGTACTTAACCCACATTTGCCTCAGTAAATACCCAGCTGTATAAATGGATAACATTGTAAAAAAAAAACTGTAACCAATGTAAGTCACTCTGCTAAATGCCTGTAATGTAAAAGTGTATCCCTTAAAGCTAAATGAGCAACAGTGTCAGACCAGGCTAACAACACTCCCAGACCAGTGAGTATGAGCATAACACTATTCAAGCCCTACCACATGTTAACTTGTGCAACTTGACTACACAAGGGAAGCCGAGTATACTACCATACATCAGTCACTAGATCACAGAGTCCAAAATACATTGCGATACTACACGTAAAATAAACACCAAGTACTACATGTAATTGTAAAGTAACCTACCAATGTTGCAGTATTGTTTATTTCAGGGTCTTTATATGGTCACATAGTACAGAGAGGGGGAAAAAAACTCTAACCTAATGTATAGGAATACTGGAGTCGTGGTGCCATAGTAACCTATTTAAATGTGTTGATAAATGAAGTCAGTTTGATGAACCATTGGAGCTGTACCCGGGCTGTTACGGATCTTTGACGCTGTCCACATGAGGTTATTATCCGCTGAACAGCTCAATAAGAGGGAGGCTGGCAAAAGTCATCCCGTGGCCTGTGTTTAATCGGCACTTCCTGTGGGGGCCAAACGCTGCTCACGTTAGCCGAGGATTGAGCTGGATACATATTATCTTGTTATAATTCTCGTTATGGACGTGTCAGCCCAGGAAAGGGGAGAGGCACGTTCTGGCGGAAAGCGCAAAGGCTCCAGTGCACTGTGCCCCATTAACGTGCCCACTCATCTGTCTTATCATCATTACTGTGAACACTTCAACAGCTATGGCCCCCAAAATTATTTACCGGCTTTTTTGCGGTAACAAAAGTATCTGTTTACCAGAGCTGCTTTCTTAAAAACTGAGTTTGACACAGGTTAATTGGGGTTGTGGGGGGACGGGGGGAGGGGGTCTGTGTTTGTGGCGGGGCCTGAAAGATCATGTCCAGTTTAAATTAAACGCTAAGCATCTATTTCCTCGTAAGGAAGAAGAAAATCAGACATTTTTGTGACATTGACAATTGCCAAAAGATAGAGATTTTTACATAAAATAACATTTTGAACAGTGAACAAATTTACCATTCCTGTTTTTTTCCTCTCAGACCCAAGTGAATGACTGAATAAGAGGCAATAAAAAGCTAACTTTGACTATTATGCTGAACATTGGTGAACACCTGTAGTAAAATATTGACCCTCATACAGTTGTTAGGTACTTACATCTTAATGTTTCCAATTTTATGAAATGCAAGGAATATATTCTCTTCTGGTATCATTTACTTGATCCAGGGTCCGTATGAGGGTGACATCAGCTTTGTCAGATTTGTGACTACTAATCTGAAAATGGCTTTAATATGGTGTCTAGTGAGCTAAAATGATCATTGGTACATGTTTTCTCTCTGAATTCATCATCAAGTAATCCCTCCGATCTGTGTGTTCATGTGTCCACTGTTGAATCAAATCTGGACACTATTATATCCATGCATCTTTTGAGGAGCAAGTAAACTACATAGATTTAATGTCAATCAACTAGATTAAACTAAATGTTAACTAGCAAACATAGCTATCTCCTTAAATATAACAAATTCAGTATTCACCTAGCACACAAAATAAGACTAGACTAACAAAGTAAGTAAAAGTTTGTCAGTGAAGCTGAGACATACCTACATATTTTTTCCTTTTTTAAAATATACATTGTTGTTGTTGTTACTACTTCTACTACTGTTAATAATACTACCACTTTTACTAGCAATTGCAATGGTAGTTGTAGTATAACACTTTAGTTAAGTAAGAAGCAATGTTTTCCTTTGCCAAAGCAGCTAGTCTTGCATAATGTTCATTTGCAAATGCAGTATCCAATTAAAAGCTCTCTTTAACTTACATACAGCAAATGAAATGGTTCAAGAGTGGGTGCTTAGTGGCATGTTCTATTATCTGTTTTATGGCATGTGTAAACTACTGTGTGTGTTTAATTCATTCAGGTTCTCTCGTATGAAAATAATTTTGTTCAAAGCACAAGGCTTATGCTTTGTTTGTGTCCTGCTTTCCTTACCGCCAGTGTCCTGGTGCCAGATGTCATACACAGTCCCGCTTGTTCTCTTTTTAACCGGTTCCATTTGAAGCTTTTTGTACTCATTTCATCTCGTTTCATTTTGCACCGGCTGTTTTGAAAAATCTACAGAAAATCGAGATTTCAGTACTCTGATATGGTTAAAAAGAAATGTGAAGCACAGCACCACCACAGTACCACACACACACACACACACACACACACACACACACACGCACGCACACACACAGGCTGTGCAAATTACCTCCATTAAAAATGCATGAGGCTGAACAGAAAAGAGCTCCAGGTGTAATAAAGTACAGCGCAGTGGCTGGCTTGCTTTCCTGGCGCCGGGCCATGCCCATCGGTACCACTTTAATCATCTCTATTGGACTGAGCTAACCAAGCGCCTGCTGCCCACAGCCCCATCACTCACACACGCTAATGCCACGCAGATCCAGTGGGCCACATACCAAGGGCAGAGGGCCCATTGGAATGCACACAGCTGCTCGAAATGTGCCACCGCGATTTGGACTGGGAGGATTAATATTATTGTTTTTTGTTGCCGTTGTTATTTTCAGAGCATCCGCAAATTGATCAACAATTTCCTCCCCTCCATGCCTCATATTACCTTAAAATTAAGCAATATTTCACATGTAATAGGTCTGCTCCCTCTGTTTATACAGTGGTTTTTTTTTTTTGTCCATCTGCTGAATGGAATTCAAAAAGTGTTGACTCTGTCTGCAGGCTCATTGTAATTCTGCAAACTTTTCTTCAGCAATTTGTTTTTCTGCAACATTTACTTTAAAGCAGCCATTTTTTTAAAGGAATGAAGAAATAATCATTAGTATAATTACATTGCATTCATTTTTTGTAATACAAACAAATGTAGTGTAATAATTAGCATAGCTTGATAATTAGTATGGTACTAGTTATGAATTTGATGTTTGACTCATATTCACATTATTGTGTACATACTACACACAATATGTAAGTGGTCACACGTGAAGGACAAACAGTATTCTCTGCAGTATTCTCTTTTTCTCTAGATATTTCTCAAAAATACTCTCGTAATGCATACTAATTTCCCCAATAATCTTTGCTTTGACTTGCAAACAAAAAATCTGGTTACAGAGGTTTATTGATTTGCTGCACTATGAAATACCACTAATGTTATCAGTATAACAGTATACCACCAATAGAAGCACCATCTTAAGAATGGGGCTATTGCATTGTTTCAGTAATGTAATGGCAGTACATACAGTAGGGTTATGGTTGAGTGAGAGACCCCTGTTACCCCATCACAGGTAAAGATGTTGAAACAACCGTTGGCAACTTTAGAACATAACAAACATTTAAAAAAGCAACATTTTAAATCTTTTAGTGGTGGAGGCCTCGTTGAAATGAACATGGTGGCTTCCACAAATTTAGAATAAATGGAAGTTCTTTGTGAAAGTGAAATGGAGCTCTTCAGGAACCTCCCCCTGACCATTCCTAATGTGCCTCTGCAAACTGGAAATGTATTAGTTTCTGTCTGAGTGCTGTATGAAATATTAATTTCATGTTTGCAGGGGTCTCTCCTTTAGCCACTGTGTTAGTTGGCCGGGAAGCTCTTATTCCACATAACATTAGGGAAGCAGAAACTGTGACAGTTTTCAGATACCAGCTAAATGCTTGATTATATTGTGTTCATTCTTTATTTGGCTCATCATTTTCTTTTAGAATCGTCCATTTGCAAGACATATTTTGGTGGGCATGTGTAGCTAGGCTTCCATTTTAGGACATCCCCTGAGCTTCGGTCTGAACCAAACCACCATCCTCAGCCTTTTTTGTGGGAGAAAAAAAGGAAAAATCAGACTTTTGCCTCAGTGCGGTTATCAATGCTGGCAGCCAGACTGGGTAGAGCTCAGTATGATAATGTGCTGTGTTTTCCATTAGGTACTCTATTGACCGAGGCACTGATCAAGAGAAGATCTTCAACATCGACGCAGTGACAGGAGCCATCACCCTGGGAAAGATCCTGGACAGAGAGACCGCAGGCTGGCACAACATTACTGTGACAGCAGTGGAAGCAGGTATATTCTCTTATTCCTGAAACGCTGTCGTTAGGCTGGTACTCTGATGTTCACACCGCCCCAAGGCCAAATAAAATAATCAAGACTACTGCACCTTCCATGGCTTGCGCTATTTCTCTGAGAAAAAAGAAACTCAATTTTATCATCAATTTCCTCTCCAAGGTTTTATCCATTATGAATGGAACAATAAAACTCTTCCGGGGTCATTTGTACAGAAGCCTCAAACTCCCTGATATCGATGATGAATGGCTGTTGCTGTTTACTGTTCGTTGTGCAGTGACTTCAGTTGGATACAGTTCCAATGGAAAAATAATAGATGCAAAATCATTCTGCCAAGCTCATACATTTTGTTTAGCTTGGCTGGACAGGGCTTAATTAGTGTGAAAGAAAGTAAAGGCACCTCATTAACTGCTTGTTAATGAGCAGGCTATTGTGTGGAAGACTGGGGGTCGCTTAAGTGTCATTTTCTAAATGTTTCCATGGTTCGTATTGTGTCCGCATGCTTGGCAGAAGATTCTTTGTTTTCCTGTGTAAATATATGGTGCTGGTTAGAAGGTCAGACTCTAATCCAGGGAGAGTAATGGTCTGGCTGTTGCAGAGGAAAAGCAACAGAGAAGATTGTTGCAAATGCCATGAAGCAAACGTGCAATTTCCGCATTCAGTTTTTAGGATAAATATGTGCCCGTGTTTTGACATTTATGCAAGCCACTTCGAAAGACTACTTATGTAAATTTGGTGAGCTGCCATTTACTAAATTATTTATTCAAAATACATGGTTTAGCACATTAGGTGTCAGTTGTGTCCAGATCATGTGGAATGGACATGCACCTGCATCAGGATGTGTTGGTTGAAGTGATTCTATTATGCTTCAAGATCATTCTCCCAGTGTGATTCACAATTCCTCCAACATTGCCTTAATGCAAGCAATTATCCTCAACAGTAACAGTCAGTTCTATGATTTATGTAACATTTCATCTTCATCACTCTACAGTAGTTTTGTTTTTGGTACAAATTATTTCTAAAACAATATTCTTTGTTCCATTTAATCCTGTTCTGTTTGGTCCATAGACTGCTGTGCATAACGTCTGCATCAGCATTAGTTATTTTGTATTTATGGTGGATTTGATAGGATTTGGGGTTTGACTACCCAAAAGTACATGCATGCTACTGTATCTACTGGAGTTCAGTTACATGATTTTCGTTACATTTCACTTTAATAATAATACCGTCATTCATGCATTCTTCAGTCATTGGCTGACAGATTATACTTAAACTATTGTGCATGTCTCAGGTTTAGGTTCATATATTGTCATTGCGCATATTTATTTCTTTCATTGTAGTGAACTTGTTCATTACTTCCCTTTAAAAGTGTTAGCTGTATATGCAGGAGGTCTCTGGCATGTAAAGTCATCATATGAGAATATAATTGGGGGCATATATTCATAACCTGATAAATCTATAATAAATGTAAATCTTTAATTATAATAGATCATTTATGAACATTTGAAAAAATCAAGTCTTCAATTAAAAGCACAGATATCAATTTCTGTATGCAGACAGTATTGCAGCTTACATTCAGACAATTAATATGTTTAAACCTCATACTGTCAATATGTCTGCCAATAACAACAGTTGCCTGGCATTAACATTGAAACACTTCCTTGCACAATTCTTCTGTGTGCATCTTCCACCATGATAACCACCTGTACAGCAGAAAACACATACTAACACTTGTAATTGATGCCATTAAAAATATGAGCGTGTATGACACAATGACATCTAGCTGATTAAGGGCCACAGTTCACAAAGCTTTACTTGACAGAGTCTACTGTTCATGTATTAGACACAGTTCTGATGAGGAATGCAGTGTTCCCTGCTTCAGTGCAGACTGCATGTGAGGCTTCATGGATGTGTAATCATAGAATAATCATCTAATGTTTATGCAAATGCATTGCAGTCAAAAAACATCAACAACAACAACATCAAGAAAAACAGAGTTAATGCATCAAAGGACGTAATGATATTTATCACAATAATGATATGCTTCATCGATCTTTGCATGTTGGTCTTTCTCTTGTGCTTTTCAAAACCAGATGTGTACCTGTACGGGGATTTCTCAGGGATCAAAACACTTCGAGGAAAAAGCTATCTGTTCAGCTGGTGGCTAAATGTGTCTAATTAACATGAAATAACGTGTGTGTGCTTTGTTTGCATGTGTGTGTGTGTGTGTGTGTGCGCGCGGGCGCGAATACGCCAACATCATGATAATGTTGTTGACCTGAGGAGATAAACTAACAAAAACCTGCTTGATAAGTCAAAAGTAGGCAAAATGGCAGGAAGTAATGGCACAGCAGAAATCCCCCTTTGAAGAGGAGGTGATATGATGACACAGCAGACACAGGCTGCATGCACAGAAACAAATGCACACACACACACACACACACACACACACGAACACAAACAAATGAACAAAAAAAAAGAATATAAAATTAAAGAGTTGACTAGCCTAATTTCTTCTGGATCACCTGAGGTTCCATTCCAAACTGGCAATGCCAATGTCCCCCTCTGCAGTTGTGTCCGCTCTCCCCAGAGGAATCGCTACTTCTGTTTTTCCAAAGGCATTAATGACATCCCATCAATAGGACACCCACAAGCTCTATTACAAGCTGTCTTTGGTGCACCTCCACAGGTCATGCCACCTTATTTTAACTCAGTTGCTGGTCTTTTTTTGTTTTCACCTATTGATTTGATGTTATCAGTAATTGCTTGCCAAACGTTGTTTCTCCGGACTGCAATTTATCTTGGGACGTGTCTAATTGAAGCTTGGTGATGGAACGTTTCTATAGGTACTGTAGTTCAAGGCTAGTGGCATCTGCACGGTCACTGTGAGTAAACACCCCTGTAACGGTGAAGTTATTAACATGTACAATCTCAGCCCAAACTCCTTCCTTCAAAAGAGTCAATGTGTTTCAGTGTTTATTAGGATTTATTTTTGTATGATAATAATAAGAGGTTTTTTTTTTTTTTTCCTTGGTATAGACTTATGTTATTCTTGTGTGACACAGATTATCAGGTGGATAGCACGGTGACCCATTCCAGCAGTCGCCAGCTCCGAAGTGTTATGGTGTGTGTTTATCTTAAAGATATTACGTCTGGCTCCTTGGCGAGTGCTAACAACCTGATCAGTCAGCATGGCATGCCCCCCGCCTAGAAATAGAACACCAAAATGGCTGCGTCAACACAAAACCCAAACGACGAACAATACCATTTTGCAACTTTACATTTCCTCCAAAAACAATACTGGTGAGAGAAACTAAAGGGTTTTTTTTTCCTGGAGAATTTTATTTATTCAGACTGGATCAGCTCCTCTGGTGCCTGACTGTGAGAGTGTAATTATGATGGTGTTTGCCCTTCTTTGTGCCCTGTGCTGTGCTTTTCATGTAAAGTGACCATTTTTAGACGGATGCATTCGGCAGGTAATCAAAATTCCTCTTTTACCTCATCACCTAAAAAAAAAAAAAAAATCACAGAGAAGACAAAATGTAAATAGTAACTTGCATCAGAATGCACTTTGAATGTTGCCTTTTTCTCCTCTACTTATTTAGGTCTGAGCCCACTTAATAGAACTGGGAAAAGCAATACGCAGGAGTGAAGTACGGGCATTTTTAAAGCTTGAAGTCATTTGGTGGTCTGTTCATTGAAAATGCTGCGTTTTCAACTCGTGAGTTACAGTGGCACTGGGTCTGACCTTTTTAAATCTCCTCACTAATCTATGAGTTAGCTCACAGAGCCCGGACATCAGTCCAATTAGAGGAATTGTACATTTGCTTTCTGGGGGTTGGGGGCGGGGAGGATGTCTGCCAAATAGAGACCTAAATTGTGGGTATTTATGTCAGAAGAATAAGTGTTCCTCCCTCTATCATTGGTTCTGCTGGGCCTGCTGCTAAGCCCTGTCACTTTTGGAAGAATCCCAGAGAATTTCCAACTCTTATGGTGGCAACTGCAATATAGCCTTACAAACAATGGGTTTGTTATTGTTTTATGGGACGGGCTAATGAAATGGTCTTGTCTACCCCAGGAATTACAAATTCTGCAATACAGTGTAATTTAATCATACTGCATAAACAGGTGCAATCACACATTGCAGACCCTCACTCCACTGAGTTAACTCCATGATACACTCAATGGTAGTTTTGCTAATGCTAAGCTTCTCTGAAACACACATGTTACAGGTGGATCATAGTAAACAATAGATCCCTGTGCATAGTAAGACTAACCTGAATGGGATTATGAAATGGTCTCTATTTTTTGTGTGAAATGTTGAAATGAAATTCACCATCCGTTTCTGAAATATAGTTACATGCAGACACAGACTGACTGAGCCAAATGCTGTCTTCACAAGAAAATGTCTTACTTTAAGACTGAAACTGAGCACAGACAGTTTCCTCATTTCTAAACACTAGCCAATGCTATAGAATTATCTTTAAACTATTTGATTTCTTTGTTTCAAGTTATGACATGGAGACAATTGAAATATAAGGATGAAAAAAAACAACAGTGTTTCATTCTATTGAGGAAAAACAATATCTTTCTGAACAATTTGAAGAGAATAAAGGAAAGCAATTCAGACAGAAGACATCAACGGGGAGCCATATCAAACAAATGCATTATGGGTAACACAGTGAATAACAAATGAAATCGTTTTAAAGAGAGGATGATTCTATACATTCATTTAGGAGCATAGAGTGGGAGGCCATCAGTAAAATGCCTTGACTAATGACACGTATTTTAGAAGAGTTGCTGAAAGTGGAGACTGGTGAGGCAGAAAATGCTTTGCATTTGCAACCAGATTGACTTGAACTCATTTCCTGTTGTTGTTTTGCTTGTCAGATGCAAGGTAACTTATAATAAATAGTGCCATGGATTCTTTGGCACAAATTCATTATTCTTTAAATTAAAATTACTAAAACAAAGTCATTTATTACTATAAAATGTGCTATTATGCAATAACGGTACAGCTTCTGAAGGGATGGTATCCATTTATTATTAATGAATAATAGTTTACCAAAAAAGTAAAGTGTTAGTCAGTTGGCACATGTAAGTATTTGATATTGCAAAAATTCATTGCTGCAGTGCAGCAACTTCTGATTTATGCTATAATAAATATAAATCCATACCTTCATTAATACTAACATCATGCCACATTACGCTGTAGGTGAAGTAAACCTTACAGTTCTATTTTAATTGACTGATATTAATAGTCAAAAGCCTGGAATGGGGAAAAAAAGGCATTTAAAAGTAACATCTCAGAATTCTTTTTGCAGCAACAAAGGTTATGATGATAATTGTCACTGTTGGGCATCTGATACTGTCATGCGGAGACTGAAAAACAAGTCAGTTGAACGAATGATGAATATGCCAAGGTCTGCCAAGGTACGTTTAACAGCTGGCCAAGATGTCACTGTCATGTTTGAGATAAAAGTCTGTGACGATCAGTAATGGATGAGTGTTTGACCGTGAAACCCGTTCTTTGGCGAGGATGGCAGAATAACAACGAGGCTAGTGATTTGGAATATGCATGTTGTCACAGAGAGGAACACACAGCCCTACAGGCAAATGTCTCATATTCCTCCCTTGGGTGATACTCTTAGTGTGGCTGCTCTCCAGTGTGCCAGGTCCCCTTGGCTATCTTTCCACCCCCAATGTGTGTGAGCTCTATTACCAGAGAGCAAATTACATAACAACAAAGACCTGTTGAAGTACAGCAAGGGGAAGATGGGAGAGCAGATAAAGAGGCATCTGAGAGTACTGATACAGTTGAAAAAAAAAAAAAAAACTGTGATGGAGGAGTTGTGTAGATAGGTAAGTTCCACAAGGCCGTAGAGACCAGAAGAGAGAGACAAAGAGAAATATTACAGGAGGGGATTTTAGTTAAGTATGCACTGTATCAGGGGCACGAGCAGACATTCTACCAGCACAGCCAACTAGAACACAGGGCTATGCTGCCTCTGACATTACCCCCACCTTAAAGCCTCAATGCCACATGGGGTGCCACCCACTCATGGCTAATTTATATACTAATGTAAACTGGCTAGGAATAAATTTTCAGCTGTTTTGAACTGTATCTATCATTATTTTAATTGAAGCAGTGTTATAGTTATAGTGAATAGTTGCCATTGTTGCAAAAGTAGTTGTACTGGCTTAGGTCAAATCAGTGTTCTTTTCACACTGATTAGCAAATAAGGTCTTTTCATTATAAACACGGTCACCAAAATATATTAGCCTTACATTTTCATATAGTCATATGATTTCTTATAATTTTGCACTGTTTCTCCATGTAATTTGGCCAAATTTATACTGTCGGTGAGACACGAGGACCTCTGTACAAGGAAAGTAATACTTGGTCAAGTCAGAGAATTCTGCCTAACCTTTCCTCCACCTCCAGGGTTTGTTTTTTTTTTTTTTTTTTTTTTTGCTGTATAGCTATTTCAGTGGGGGGTGATATGTTCTGTGATTGCCTATCTGCTGTGGTATCCAGAGGTGTCATCTGTCCTTATTTCTCTCCACCCATCTGCTGCATGTGACACAGTAGACTATTAGGTCCTCTTGGCCACCCTTGCCGAACTGACAACTGAGGCAGTGGCCGTGCGCAAGTGGTTTTCCATTTCTCAGCGTTCCTGCTGGGTGTCATGACGTGAGTCTGTCCTGAAGCCTTTCCACAGTAGTCCCTCAGGGATCCCTCATCGGTCCCTTCCTCTTCTCCCTTAATACAAAATCTCTATCTGCTTCTATCATTGCTATGCAGAGGACATACAGCAGTGTTGTTACAGCTGAAGTATATTATATTTTATATTGATTTTTTTTGATATTTAGAATTGGTTGTCATTAATAAGACATCTCTCAAAGTAGAATAACATTAAAACAGTATCAGTGGCTTCTATTATTTTACCATATTGTATCGTTTTAAGCAAGGTTAAAAAAATGTTGAGCTTTACAACAATTTTGTTTCTAGTGGTAAATTTTTATCAATTTTGTAATCTTAATTCTAGGAGTCGTACAGCTCATCCATCTGCCAATAACACTGGACCAGTATTCTCACTTACCCAAGTTATTGCTGCCTTTCACACCTTATTGCTAGATTTCCGTATACAGTGGTAACAGATCGATAACACCTCTTCTCTCTTTCACTTGTACCTGATACCTTGATACTTTGGGCATCTAGATACCTTGGGCATCCACACTGCACCTAATGTCACTATTCTGGTGATTTAGAAATGCAATGGTCAGTGATCACACATGTAAAACCATTTAAGGAAGGAGCTTTGGAGTCTAAATATGTGTGGTTTTGTCCACATGTTTCTTCATCTCTTGTGGCTCCAAATTGATTCTCGCGTTGCGGAGGAAATGGAGGATTTAGTGGAATCTGAGGTTTATTGTGGAATTTGGTAAATCAAAGAATCACGGCTAATTCTATGTGGGATGTGATGAAAACACAGGTCCTTTGTGCCCTGAGTGTTCAGTGTTCAGTAACTTGGCAACAGTGTTGCATGACACCATGATGCAGTGGTGTTACCTTGATGTGCACAGCTACATAGCAAGCTATCTAGTCACTTAAGTCATGTCGAAATAAAAAGTCCAAGGAAAGCAGTCAAGAAACTCAGAAATACGAACCTCTCGGCAAAGTTCATGGCAGATTAGTATCCATGTTTGTGCACAACAATACAAAACAAAGTTAATTCATTTTGTTCAAATTTTTCATGACATGTTGATATGAATAGTTCTTTCCTCAGTTTATCTCATTTTACAAAAGTTAGATTTAAAATTCCATATGTTCTTTGTATTATTTACCAAAAAGATTTTGGACATTTTTATAATGAAAATAGAAAATGTCATTTAAAACTGAGGAAATGAAACTCAAGAAAATAGAAAACCGAAAGCTGGCAATAATAACACAGATTTAATTCCACAATACTTTTGTTTGCAATTATTGCTGTTATATGAATCAGGCTAGTTCATATAACTAGGTGGCAGTGTAGAGTAGTGTTAAGGAGTAGGCCATGTAACGAAAAGGTGGCTGTTTCAATTCAACGCTGGGGCACTGTTTCTGTACCCTTAGACATATATATATATATATATATATATATATATATAAATGGATAAAATTTTAACCTCTGTAAGTTTCTCTGGATAAGAGTGAATGCAAATGACAACAATATAATGTAATGTTGTTCACTGATATACTGCTAGTGCACATGAAATACTGTTTACTGTTTTACTGTCATATGCTGCCTGTCACAAACATTCTCAAGTCATGTGTTATGAGTGTTCAGATATTTTGAAAATATTATTTAGCTAATAAATTGTGTATTTTATTCAAATTAATCACAACAATCACACTTCTCATTAATGAGTGAACTATTTCGTCTGAATCATACATACATACATACATACATACATACATACATACATACATATATATATATATATATATATTTATATGTGATGACCTCTAACACATCTCTGTAAACACCTCAGCATCATAATACAAATGTGCCCTCAAAGAAGACCTCAATTCTAAAGTCATGATTATGTACATGAGAAGACCAGGATGTCAACATTTGTGTGAGTTTGTGAGTTTCTCAGTCACATCAAAGAGCACCTCACAGAAGGTTTTTATTTTTTTTTTATCTGTCTACTCCAGCACCGGTTTGCACCTCTAAAATTGAGTTTCTGAACTTCCAGTCACACAGGTGAAATGTGTAAAAATGAACCCCATGCATCTGATTAAATTATACATAGCTTACCATAGAGCTGACTATGTATATTCCCAGGTTTCCATTCAATCTCCATACAATTACATATCTTACAGTGAATTCTGAGGAGGTAATGTCCTGTAAAATAGTCCATTGTGTGCTACTTACTTCCTGTCAGCTTTGTTTGAGTACATTAAAAATGAGATTGCGTCTGGGCAGAATTGCATTTTTTTTTCCTCTCATTTGACATCAATGGATGTTAGTCAGTCATCAGAGTGTCTTTGATGAAAAGAATTGAATCACTTTACAATGGCTAATAGTTATGTCGTTGAGGAGTTCTTTGAAGAGGACAATCTAGTAATCAATTTAAAGAAAACAGAACTGCAGCTGAAATGACAGTGAGAGCATGAATGGCCTTAAAGTCATTTCTTCCTTTTTAAAAAAAAAAAAATACTTTAGCAGGAGTTCAGTGCATACAGATTTTTTTTTTTTTGCATAAAAACAAATTATGAACACACACTGATGTAGTTGGTGAACATCAAGCCAAAATTACTAAGAGAAGAAGCCTATTCATATTATTAAATTGTCTTAAATCAAGTGACACTTTTGAGGCTTCATAGGAAAGTAAGTATGAACAGTGAGTGACTATGTAAGTGAGTACAGTGTTTTACTTGCTCACATGTGGCTGTGGTAAGTGTAATCCAGACTGTTAAACAGCAGTACACTTTTATGAAACAATATACCTTTTTTCACTTTGTTGAACTTAATGGGTTGAATAAAAGCCAACCTATAAGGAAAATTTTAAGGGTATTACACAACTAAGGAAGTCTGAAATTAATCTTGAACCACACAGCTGGTCATTCAGAGAAGGAGATTATAGAATGCATTGAGAACGAAAGGAAAAAAATTGTATTTAAAATTAATAGAAAGCAATCAAGAATAGATAAGAAAACATTTTTGACAACAAATGACAATTTCCTGCCTCTCTCAGACTGTTCAACCTAACCCCTTCTTCTCCGGCTCCAGTTCTGAAAAAGTGTTGACTTCTCATGTCAACAACCGAAACACTGCTGCTGTTTGATATTTGTTTCTCTCTAAGTATTCCTCATGATATTAAAAGATTTAACTGGAAATTAATTAATTTGATGCCTTAGTTGGTGAAGACTTGAAGAAGACTTGTATAGAGATAAAGAAGATAGAACAAAAGTAATATATGAATGTCATGGGCATAGTTAGACTTTTTAAGTAGGGTGTGCGATGGAACTGGGGCAAAAAATTACTTGAAGCTATGATAGCCAGCCAGCGTAGTAGCGCTCTATAATTTGAAAAAATTCACCACATAGCACATGCATTTTTGAAAATCCCAAAAATTCAAACATTGGCCAGATCGATCCAATAAGATGTGGGTCTTCACCACTTTGTCTGAGTAAGATATCACAACCAAAAAAACAGCCGCAGCCAAACTCATTGGATACAGCAACAGTCTACAGGCTCAGCAGAGTATGCAATATGTTTAGTTTGTGAAGTTGCTTTAGAGTTATTACATTACTGCTTGTTTAATGGACATTTCATTTTCAGCTTGACTCATTTGGTCACCTGCCTGGATCTTCATTGACATAGGGGCGGATTCACTTGGTCCTCAAGGTTTCCAAAACTTTCAAGTATGCATCACGAAAAATTAAATACCAGTCAAAGTTAGACATTTTTCATACTGGCATTGATGTGGCTCAACTTGGCTCTTGACTGACATGAGTGATCATGACTGGTAGGTTAGCAAACCAGCATGCTCTCTCTGGTGTGTTCAACAAGGCAAATGCTTTGTGACAGACTGACAGCTATAACCTACCTGTATGCGGAATATTTATTTTCAAGTGAGAAAAACGTAAAAAACTGTCATCATTGTGGCCAAGTGTCATTTTAATACATTAGCTAAAAAGTGGCTCTTTTTTTTGCTTAACTGCAGTTCATCTTGTTCATGTTGTGAACTAACCACTTCATAGGATTCATACAGCCCCATGAAAACTTCTGAAAACAGGATAAAGAGAGTGATGCACATGTTTAATAATTGTTCTTGCTGATTAATTATCCAGAGATGGTGGAGAACTCAAGATTCTATGTACAAAATTTGAAAGCTATATGTCTTGTTTGCTTAAAATAGTTACATGTAGAATTCATTGAAAAACTCTTGAATTCAGCTGAAAGGTACGTTCCAGGTATTGCGAGGGTCAAGAAGGAATTATATTAATGTTACCCCGTTGATCTCCAGTAACTACAACTACATTTTTACACTGCATCTGCCTGGAAACAGTGTTTTTACAGTACATTTACAGAACAGGGCATTGGTTTTGCTGTTTGCATTGAGATCATGCAGAGCAGTTCCTAGTGCTTCTGATTTTATGACAAACAATTTGTAAAAAGAAATGTCCTCAATATTGCAGTGTCTCATTTGTCAGGCATCATTTTACTCTGCCGTTTGAAGAGAGGACACAATTGAAATTTGTGTTTTCAGAAGATGAAAGGAAGCCTAAAAGTACTCCTAAAAAATATTTCTTACGCAGCCTGGAATCTCAGCCAAAGGAGAAAAAAATAGCAATCAGAAATGAATCTGTAGCCTTTTCCACTCGGCTGCATTCCTGGGGACACAGAGCCTGATTACCCTTAAATGTGATTTCCTCTCGAGAGCTAAAAAAGAAAAGAAAGTCGGAATATATGAAATCCCACGAGAGTGCACTTTTTATCATACAATTGAGAGTCATCAATGAATTCAGCGTAAATGATTTTGTATTTGGAAGTACTTTAGAAACATTCTGCTTGAGTGGGCAGGGTTTAATAAATATGCTGAGTGATATGCTTTATAGAATGTATTTAAGAGATGTAAACCTCAAGACCTTCTTTGCTATACAGTCAAATTTTTTTGTCAGGACTGAAGTAGTTTCTGTACACCATTCTCCATGGTCTGTCCGTTATAGATCGGATGTGAATGTTTTGTTGTTCTTAGGCTTAGAATTAAGTACAATAATATCTAATTATGATGTTATTGATAGGACTACATTAATTGATGCGTACAATTACTTAATGACAAATAATTACGTATAACTCATGTAATTTTGTAAATTGTAACCTTTAAAAAGACCTTGTTGCCTTACATTACTCACTGTCTTATCAGATTTTTGCTTGATCTTTCAATATTATTTTTAATAAAGCACATAAAACAGCATAATTTCAGCAATGGCCCTATATGTTACACGACCTTGGACATAAAGGGATCACTACATAACTGTTTAAAATAGTTGCCAATTAACTAACTTTTGGATACCAGTGTATTTATTGTAATTCCTTGCTATTTTCACATTATATCACTATATTCTAATATTAAATCGCATTTACACTACATGCAAAAAGTGTAACTCTGCTTTGATGGATCGAAAATTAGTTTAGCAGCCCATGCATCTTTTGCATGTTCAGATGTTTTCAGACAGTTTATTTTTGCCTGTAACCATGCACATTTGAAACACCACAGCTAAAAAGTCTGCATACTGTGTTTACCCGTAACTGATTGCTTATGTATTTCCATAACATATAGTGTTTAACCAGATAGTATCTATTCATGCTAACTTCCTTTTCTGTAAAAATGAATTATAAGACTAGTTTAATAGTTTAAACTTCATTGTAGTTGATGGCTTCACACAGGCACAAAAGCTTGAGGATTTCAGCATGTACATGCCCATGCTATGGCAGACATTTTTGTTGAATTTGTTTGAGTACAAAGTGGAGTACTCTGGTTGTGCAAGCAATATCATAAAGCACTCAAAAGCAACTATTGCCATTACTGCCAAGTGAAAGACATGCCTATAATATGCTTCTCAAAGACACCCAGTTTGGAAAAAAAAATGTTACAAAAGAATAATAGAGATCACAAGGGAAAATGGCTTCAGATCTGATGCAGAGTTGAATGCTGTGCTTTATGATTGTTGTCTTCCTTTGGCAAAGCTGAAAGAAGTGAAAGTGAAGATGATTTTTGAATTAAGATCAGTAATGTTACTCAAATTATGCTGACATTGCAGGGGATCCAACTCCATGAAATTTACGCAGCTGTTCTCGCAGAGCTGTTCAGTGAGAATAAAGCACTGCAGGACAGATGTGTATGTATTGAATGCAAATTGTTTAAAAATTACTTTTGTTCCCTAGTGTTTTGAAGCTTGGCCATCTTGTTTGTAATTTTGTCCCACCATTTTTTGTTTATTACAGTGTCAGCATTGTTGAAAAAAACATTTTTATGTTGTAGAATGTTTCATACATGTAAATATTAGCTATGTTTTCTTATGTTGATTACATTCAAATATATGTCTCCTAGGACTTCATTTAGATGAGAAGAAAACATGTTTAGTGGCAATGCATGCTCTGCCATTGGACTGCAGGGCAGTCTCAAAAGTATATTGGAAGAAATCTTGCACTCTTGATATCTGGAAAGTACATACCAGATGTAGGCCTGTAATCTGGTTAAATCTCTCGTCTTAATGTCTGGCTAACTGCAGTTAAATTTAGCACAGATTTTCATTTACTTTCTACAGGAGTAAATAAATCCTTCAATTCTTTGCAGAATACTTCTTTGCGAAAAAAAATTACATGGATCAAGATTTTTTTTTTTCTAATGACATTCTTTTGGCATCTAATGGAGTGAAAAATGTCTGTTTCCATGTTTTACTTAAACGCACAGCTGGACAGAATATCAAGACAACTGTGATATTTATAGCTCAGTACTGATGGGAAAATACAAAAAAGACATGTTTTTGTTAAAGTCCCCTGACTGAGCACCTGTTACATGATATTACTTCAGATCCGATTGTGTTCCCAGCACAATTACTTGGAGTCCTCCTCACCACCTCACTACTGTTTGATGCTTTTAGATTCAATAATTGATTTGGTCACTTGCTATGAACATCTTTTGAACATCATTTAGGGAAGTAAGAGACTTGTGAAAATTATTTAGCAATGGATTTTCTTTAATTTGCATCTGTTTTTTGGTCTATGCTACAATAGTATCTTTAAAATACAGTGGCTTTCAAGACCATTTTTGAAAGTCACTGCTGGTCTTTGTTGCTACATGCTGCAATATAAATATAGACAATACAGTACATAAAACCATAAATAATAACTGTACTGAAAAACTCAATGATAAAACCTCACTTTAGAATAAGGGGTGAAATAGTCCTTACTAAGAGCTCATTACTGTTTAATTAGTGACCTGTTGGTAAAAGTAGTGTTATGATGACTAATAAGTCCTTTATAAGTTATCGATAAATGGAAATGAAACCTCACTTTAGAACAGGGGGTCAAAACATCCTTAGTGCCAGCTCATTACTGTCTTATTAGTGACCAGTTTGTAAAAATACCATGAAAAGACATTGTTAATGGCTATCAAGTCTGTAATATTCAACCTATTATGCAGTCCTGTAATTAGGCATGTACACCCCATACACAATCCTTAACCAATAAATACCTGCATAGTACATAATAAACATAATTAATATGTTGCTAAATATTGCCTAATGTTGCCCTATTAACTCCTAATTGATTATATTATACATTATTAATGATTAACGAAAGCTTATTTGCTAATAATTGACTTATAAAGAACATATAAGGCAAGGTTATGAAAATACCTAATATGCCATCGATTATGCTTTATATGGCTCTAATAACTGCCAAACTTCTTCTTCTCCTTCTTCTTTTTCTTCTTCTTCTTCTTCTTCTTCTTCTTCTTCTTCTTATTATTATTATTATTATTACTAGTAGTAGTAGTGTTGTATTGCTGTTTATTAATGTATTATTATGGATGCCTAAAATAAAGTGTTACCAAAAACTCATTAATGTATGGAACATTCATTTGTAATGTTCTGTTGTCTAATGAAAGTAGAACGTATATGGACCTTTTGGTTAGGCTGTGGTTAAATATCCCAAGCATCTATTTATTCAAAACAGGCATATATACTGCTTCCCCCAGCCCCTCCTTGAACCACATATGTCACTTGAATTCATTGTACAAGTCACAGGTGTGATCTCGGCCTCATATTTGCACAGCAGTGAACAGGTCATGCAGCAGTGTAAGCGCATAACATTATTATTATGGTGTAAGCCCAGCAGATTATGATTAAAAGGTGCTTGTTAACATTGGAATGGAGACTAATTGCAACAGTACCATAATAGATTGGGGAAATAATTAAAACATTTTCAAGACCATTAAACAACTGTGAATTTCAATAAATTGCAGGGGAAAGTTGGTAACTGTTTCAAATTCTCATTATTTGTAGATGTACATCTAATTTGCAAGGTTTATCATCATCATCATTAGTAGTAGTAGTAATAGTAGTTGTCACAGTAAAAGCAGTAGTGTCAGAAGTGGTAGTAGTACTCATGGCATGCAATGTGCTTGTTCTGACCAATATTTTGTAACTATTTTGTAACTTTTGTAACTATTCCAAGAAAAATGTGCTTGGTGTATTAAATAACTGAGTATGCTTCTACAAACAAGAGAATGATCCAAATAATTAACTGGCCATTATAAAATGTAGTTTTAATCATTTATATTTATGATACTTGCTATAAAAAGGTGTCTGGTGAGAACACCTGCAGTCTTTATTCATTACTTGGAAACGAGGATGAATGTAGTAAAATGAGCAAAAATGATTTATGGGGCCATTTTTGGAATTTTTGAAAACACTACTTTGCTAATGCAGGCAATTTTAGGAGTTATTATGTGCTGTCATTAGGGATTTGTGTCTAACTGATATAGCCTAAAAGATCCGTGTTCCCCTGTGTTCTATAATAACAGTATACAGTGTAATGAAAAACTGGTACATTTACCGTATTGTTGATCCTCCAATTGCAGTCTTGTAATGTGTCTGTAAATAGTATAAACGTATTATTCTTTGCTTAACTTAACATTTCATTCAGGTACTAAAGGTTTGTGCTTACCATGTGCATGGGTTTTCTTCCCCCCCAGATAACCCATCTCAGGCCTCACAGACCTCTGTCAGCATCCGGATCCTGGATGTGAATGATAACCCCCCTGAACTGGCTACCCCCTACGAAGCTTCCATCTGTGAGGACGCTAAGCCTGGCCAGGTAGGAATGTCCCAGACTCACTGAAAGGAGGAATGTACTGTCCAGCATGCTTCACATCTTTAAGACAATGTAAATTTTGCAACATATGATGCATATATGAAATTAGTTGTGGTAGTGGTGGTAGTAGTAGTAGTTGTTGTGGTAGCCTACTTATATCATACATGTAAGTGCATGTATGATATAAATATGTACTTGCTCTACCAACGATTGTTAGTTGTAAAGTACTGTTCTAACATAATTTTAGAAAAAATTAAGGACCCATTTTTGTCCTTTTAGTTCAACGAAAAATGACCAAACATTTCTGTAAAGAGTTGTTAACAAGTAGGTTCAAATAATCTGTTGAATCCATTCTTTCCTGCTTGCCACTTCCAACTGAATGCCTGTTTATTGCACATATCTGCATTATAATGTGTCAATCCCTGGGAAGAAAAATCTCTGCATTTCAACTCAGTCAAATCATACCAGTTGAGTGGCCAGCTGTTACATTATATTCCAGAGCTTTTTAAATGCAAGATAGATCATGATGCCCTCTTCCTAATACTGCCGGGTGCAAGTGCTCAGCTGGAAATAATGAAAGTGGATATAACAGGTTATCAGCTCCTGCATTTCAGAGGTGCTGGAATTCAATTTTATGCCAGAAATGTCTGTCATCCAAAGTGAGAAGAAATTAATCCAGTTACCCTGATTGTTCTCCAGCTATCTTACTCAGAGGTGGTGAAGGGAAGGTGTAGTAATGACTCTAGAAAATGAAAGATTTTTCTCAGTTCAGTGGGGTCAGATATTAATGCAAGGATTCATAAAAAACACTACACTGTAAGCAACAAAAAAGCTTCCAATCCTCTGTGGTGTGCTCATACATTGGAAGAGGATTGTTTCTATAAGCCTGAGAAAGGTAGGTTGAGCCTAAATATGAGGCACACCTTGTTTCTATCAACCAAATACAAAAGGAACCATGTGATGTCTATTACAGCAAAAGCTAATTGCTACATCAGTCATGTGATGAGGTCGACCATGGTAAATAAGCTAGTAGTAAAAAGTTGTTGTTTCATGATTCCTATACGTAAGAAACAACAGAGAGAGGTGAAGCTGCACTGCATGTCAGGCAGTGCCGATGTTAGTTACGCTGGGGACATGTCCCCACCACTTTTTGTCGTAGCCCATTTCGTCCCCACCACTTTTCGAAAGCCTTTAGTTAGTTGAATCCGTCATTGTCCCCAGCACTTTTCAAAACAAACTGACGCCCATGCTAGCCAGGTTAGTCTGAGTTTACTATGGAGAAACATCTTAATCTTTATTGCAGTACATCTGATTGTGTCCTCCAGCATCCAAGTTCAGCAAGCCAGCTAAGCTGATGATGTGATACTTTAAGTATAATTTTATGTACAGTAGAAGCTAGCTGACTTGGCAGCCAGCAAACTTGGTTAGCTAGCTACCTAACATTAGTGACCCCTCACTTACCCCTACACCTGAATATTTCCATACTATGTTGTATTAAAATGATATGTTTCATCCCTCTTTTTAGAAATTGGCATCATGCTTTAAGCTTGTCACCAGAGCAGCAACAACCACTGAATCCATGTGCTGTAGGAGCTCAGGGTGGGAGAAATACAATCCTCTAATGCACAGGCATGCCTACTGCAACTAATATTCACACTACAAGTCCCACAATGCACCAGGAGGCAAATGCTGTTGGAGGATAGGTACATCCTCCCAGCACTATCTGAGTAACTCATAGGTACCCACACGAGCCCAAGGGTTTCAAGAGCAGAGTGACAAGGGACCCTGGCTGACTTAACCACCTTTGTCCCCAACGGAAAGAAGCCAATCTGTTCCACCAGTGCTGGCTCCTAGGCATTGTTGGAAATTGTCTGCTGGTTTTGAACCTAGGCTGTAGGGCTCAGTAAGTGCCTTTACTGTGTGATCCACTTGCGAGCCCATAAGATATAGCTGAAAAACTGTATTACTTAGTGTATCGATATGGAAGTGGAGGCAATATTTCTCACCTCCAGTGGACATATATGTATGATTAGTAAGGTTTTTGACTAAGCACGGTATACTGATGTTGTGCTGATCTTGAGGGCCAGTTTTAATTTTACTATTAGGCTATTACCAACAGATATTAATAAGCAAAAGGTGTTGTTTGTGTATTACTGTTTACATGTTAAGCTACCATATCATGTAATTTACCAGATTGAATAAAACAGTCATTAACAGAATACTTGATTTGCTGTAACGAATAAGCAAAATAAACAAAAAGCATCATACTATACTTTCTTATTTGCTGTTTGTATACAGTGCTGAAATTCCTAATAATCTGAAAAACAACCATCTGCCTGGGTACAGATGCCAGTCAAATACGATATTAATAATATTAATGTCAAAGGCCAACTGCTCCCAAAAACCGACATGGGCCGATAAGAATCATACTCAATTTCATGGCAA
Source organism: Megalops atlanticus (assembly GCA_019176425.1). Lineage (NCBI taxonomy): Eukaryota > Metazoa > Chordata > Actinopteri > Elopiformes > Megalopidae > Megalops > Megalops atlanticus. The sequence continues at coordinate 35,888,333 of CM032879.1, read as the reverse complement.
TTTGTCAATGTTATCACATAATATTGATACACAGAAACCCCTCTGGGCAAAAAGTTTCAGCCCGTGGTGGCTGAAGTATCCATGGTATAGATATCCTACGGGGTTAAGGCTATCTGGTTCACTTAATCTCTCCGAAGATTAAACACTTATTAAATCTCCGGCGGACATGCTTTTGGGTTGTGTCTCCGATGACACAGACTGAGAAGGGGACCCTGCTCTGCCGTGCTAATCCCAGATGGTGACAAGCTGGAGTGGCGCAGACTCTGTGCCAAATAGAGACAGGCTGGTGTGACAGAAAGGTGACAGAGTGTGGAAAGTGTCTTCGGCAGTCCAGCCTGATATAGGGGTTCCTGTCATGGGAATTATCCTGCATGCATATCTCTGCATGCAACAAAGGCTTGCAGGGAATGTGGTTATTTTAAAAAACAGTGTCAAGGATAATAGGTTAAGAGTCAAGAAAACAGAAACTTTAAAAGAATTGGGTGAGACCATTCATGAGCTAACAACAGCAATGTTTATGCTGTCTTTAAAAACTGGACAAAATCCCGATGGTGGTTAACAATAATAATAATAATGATGCCAATATATAAGAAACGGGATTATGCTGGTCCAGAAAACTACAAGTAAGGTCATTTCATTTGCATGTCAAATAAAACTGTAGAATATAGCAATAGGGACAGGTCGGAAAATTTCCTGGAGAAAGGCAGCATAATAGATGACAGCTATGAAATGTGTCAAGTCAGATCAGGCTCAAGACAGCAGCCTTACCGCCCTGAAACTTTCTCCTGTCTGGTGGCTGAAGCTAGGCAGGGATGGGCTTGGCTGGTACTTGGATTACCCTCTGGCGAAACCAGGTTGCTGCTGGAAGTGGTGCTGCTCAGTCAGGAGAGGGCAGTATTCTGTCTGGACCTAACAGGACACCAGTGCCCCCACCTGATTTAAGCATTCACAAAGGTTACCAGAGATTTGATTAACATTCATTCAGATGAGTTGTTTATTAGGAGACAGTAATTTGGCATTTTTTGTTCTCTTTTAAAGTAAACTTTTTCTGTCACTACTCTGATGTCAGAAAGTGCCTTATCTACAAGGGATTTTGATTTGAAAGAATGTGTCTGTCTTGTTCAAAGTCTGTAAGAACTAGAGATGGTTTACAGGGCTGTTTTTTACACATAAGAGCTTTGAGATTTTGAGTCCTAGATGCTCTACCTCTAATAAAGGGCCTTTAGTCTGCTTGTACTGAAAACCCAGTGTATTATATGAAAGATACAAAAACTAAAATTAAATCCAAAGAGTTCGTCATAATTTGTACCTCCATGAATTTTTCAAACCCTATTATTATCCTTGTTTTTTTTTTTGTAAAGAAATCAAGGATTGTTGATTTGTGAACTTTCACGGAACAGCTTGTTTCTTTTGGGGGAAAAAAGGTGAGGCTTTGTGCAGCAGTGGTTTTAGATGGGAGTGCAATCAAGAGCCCGGTGCAGACACTGTTGTTATATCCTTGAGCAAGGTGCTTTGCTCCAATTAAAAATGGACAGAGTCATTAAGGTATTTTATTTTCCGATTTCAGTCAACAGCCCCAGGCTCAGTGAGAGCCAATTACCACGTGAAGGGAGGAGGAATAATTAAAAAACAGGACTTAGAAACAAGGCCTTCATGCTGGAAGGTACATTTACATGTGTAATGAGGCTTAGGCCACCTCCTTGGTCCAGAGACACTCAGCTGCTTATCATTCTATGTCTTGACACAGCTCAGGGGTGGAATATTGAGCACCCCCATCTGAAAAGTTCATCTGTATACCTGCCTCAACGCACAATTTATAGAAAGAAATACTTCTCAAAGTCTTTGGGATTCCCTTTTCCAAAAGGGACAGGCTACTCCCAAAGCGGTGAATTCAAGGATGAAAAAGTATGCCAAAAAGTATTAAGCTCCATTTCTAAGAACATACATAGATAAACGTGATTTGGATCCACAATAAGATCAGTATTTTTTTACTTTCTTGAGAGGATTATCTCTTATGATAGTCTATAATAACAAGGTCAGTTCTTGTGGGGGAAAAAATAGAAGGAAAATGATTTATGCATGTGTTTGTATGCCATAGAAACCTTACTGACAAAATGCAATTTTGTGCCCCAAGGCAAGTTAATTTTGAAACTTATTTCCTACTACAGTAATATCATAGATTCTTTGTTTTGCTGGACCGAAAATTGGAGGAAAATATGTTATCTTTGGATCAGAGCTTTTATTTTGTATTGCTTATTGACTGCTTCCAAGCAATTGTTCTGACATTTCAAGTGACTCCATTTTATAAAATTGAAAAGAAGTGCTCTGTTACATCTTTGTAATACATTCACTATAGTTTACTACAGCATGTAAAAACATTGGGCAATGGCAAAAATCCCAGTGACAACAAGCAATGTTGATCAAGCTAGCACTCCAATACTAATTTGTCTCATACTCTTTGATGGAGTACAAACCTCTTCAATTTAATCAACGGTTTTGTGTTTGTGCAAGTCTTGCAAATGGGGTTTTTCAGATCTATGCCTGCATCCCCTGATAGCTGCCAGTTCTTTTCCACTCATTTGTACCAGAAGATAGATCAGCAGATAAAGCTACTACAAGGAATCCAATTGTTTTCCATGTGCTGTTCAAGTCTCTCTACTGAAAAAGTTACACAATTAGTTGTAATTAATAAACTTGTCTGTGCTTTGTTAGCATAATTACAAGACAAGAATTTGTAAGGGGCTACTGTTGGTGGTTAAAGCTAAAAACACTCAACACTGGAAGCTTCATAAATCAGAAGTTGAAATCCTATCACAGGCAGACCTAGGAACTGATTTAAGACCATCACCTCTGTTTTTTCCAGAGTTCAGGAGGGTAATGCTACCACCTGCAAAACCTGGCTTGAGGAAATAAGGAAACTGTTGCTGTTAAGAGTCAGAGGTATAATCAGAAATGTGTCTTGTTGGTATTTTGTTAGTTTTGCCAAGGTGTTGGTAAGTAGTTGTCAGATCCAGTCTAATAGCTTGCTAAAATTCAAGGGAAATCAGAGATTTCTTGAAATTAAGTGTTATTTATCATGATAATTGTGCTACTCATTAAAATGCTAAACATAAATATTTAGCATTAGTCAGCTGGGAATGTTGCGGAGTTTTAAATGGGTTGTCATTCCCTAGTTATATAATTTCTTGAGGATTTTCTGAAGTGTTGTCCATAATTGCAGGGATGCAGTCTCCCATGTATAGACCTACCAACTGTTATGAATAATTACTCTGTGTTATATAAGGCAGGAGGACCAGTGTAATATTAGGAGATCTTCACTAAGTACAGTTGATACAGCACTGGAGAATCCCAAGTGATCTAAATCTAACTGATGGTGACCCCTTAGTTGCGTGATTGCGTGACTATGCTCCAGACATTTGGTCCCGTAACAGCATGAGTGGACTGATCAGGACAGAGAAGCCTATGTTATGTGAAGCTATTTATATGAGGTTGCATGCTGTAGTTAGCTAGCTCTGTTATAGATGTAGTAATACAATTAATACAGTTTGAAACTCACTGTAATTTAATAGCTGAAAGCATAATTACAATGATACAATTGGAAGAGCAATGAGACATTCATCATATTACACAACTAGCCTAAGTCTAGTTTCGTTGTGTGGTTTAAAATATGTTGTTTAGTGGTAATATTGCACCGGCTGGTCACCTTGGTTCATATGGATCATTAACTCTCTACTTCCCCTAATCTTTTCCAAGAGACATTTTTCAAATGAGTAGTTACACTCTCATGAACTCTAATTCTAGTTTGCTTTTATTGGAAATTTGTTTTGCTGAAGAAAAAGCATTGTCTGTTACTCACATGACATGACACAGAAAACATAGTTTCGCTGTTCATGTGTGAATTTTACATGAGAAGAATAAAAAAACGCACAGGGCAAACTACAGTTAGTGAATGCATACATGTGTTTTTTTTTTCTTATTTTGTTTTTGATTAATAGTCTTCATTAAAAAACATTGCTATTTGAGTACCCCCCACAGTACACCTCTCTCTCAGGGGTATTGTAGTGGCTTCACAATGTCCAGTGGCTTGAGCTCATGAATCGCTCCTTGATGCCAATGTTCCCCAAGGCCAGTTATGCAGAACATTGAAGGAAAATATAGGCTGGAGGATCACAGAGGTGCCTATTGTTAGTGTGTAAATGAGCTTTAATGCTGTTTCAGTTCCCTGTTACTGTACACAAGTAATCAGAGCAGTGCCTTGGACGGAAAGCAGCCCCTTGGGAGCATGTATAATTAAAGTCATCGTTCTTGTACCTGCAAGCCAAATGCTGCCCTTCTAAACTTTTTTCCCAGGTATATTCTCCCAGCTTTGCTCTGTAAGTAATTCTCTAGGCAAATGAAAACCGAGAAAGAACCAAAGGAATTGGGGATATAACTAACTTTTGTTTGTTTAGGTTCCAAAAAATGTTTATTTAGAAAAATGAATGTGTGTTCTTTGGCTTCTCGTGCCCCGTTGATAATCATAATGCACTCTGCTGATGAACAACTAAAGTTCCATAAGTTACCAGCTGAAATCAGGTGAAACAAAAAAATGCTCATTGGGTTGCTCTGAAAGTTCTTTATCACCATTCTTTAGGCCCTCTGGGTCTTTTTACTTTGGAGGAAATGCAGGCCTTTGTAATACAGGAGATGTTTACATGGTAATATATCCTCACAAGGTGTGTATTTACACTAAACTGCCCTGTCCTGTTAATGCTACCAGTAGATGGGAAGCCTTTTTTGCGCAGTCATCTCAGAGACTGGGCCGGAGGAACTTATCGTCTCACGCATCCGACAGCTCGGTAAGCAGAGGGCACAATTATGAGCCGTCCTTAATTCCGCGCGCCGTGTTAACACCCGCCCTCTCATTATGCGACACGGTCTCAGTCTGGATTTGACAGCGGTGAAATCAGATTACTCTAAGCCATTAAATGCATTGGGTCTGATCCCATTTGAGGGATGGTTATACAGTGCGTTTGTTTGTGTTTAAATGGAAACTAAATCTGGAGGGAGAAGTCTGGGGACATGAATAAAAAGGACTTGTGTGACACCGCGTAAGCTGCTTGGTGGGTGGGGTGAAATTCCTTACAGCAGTGAAACACAGCTGTTCTGCATGGCAGACGGTGTTTACTTTCATTTTGCCTGACATGTGTCACTGTTCTTCAAGTGAAGATGCTGGAGAAATACCACTGGCTGTTGTGGTCTTGTGATTGGCCCACTGGGAATGGCACCGATTTCCTTTTTCGCCTTAGCTGTGTTTGGTATAGAACCGTCAAAAGTAAGACTTGTCAGGTTTTCAGTTTAGCTGGATATGCAGAATTGCTTTGCATTATCGTCATTATCGTTAGCAGACACTCTTATCCAGAATCTCTTACATAGGTTAGAATTTTTTCCATTTATATAGCTGGATATTTGCTGAAGCAGTTGTGGGTGAAGTACCTTGCCCAAGGGTACAACAGCAGTGCCCCAGCGGGGAATCAAACCAGCAACCTTTCAGCTATGAGCCCTGCTTACACAGATGGCTTACGGCTTGTATGACTTACACACAATGCTTACTTTTTAATTTCTTGTTCTTGTTCTTGTTTCTGACACAACTAGTACTAGTTCAAACACTGCATGTTTGAAAAGAATATTAAAAAATATCACTGAAATATCTCATGCACATGATACTCTGAGCTCTCTTATAAGAAGCACATCTTTCCAGGACAGTGTGATTCTTATATGCGGTTGACTCATGAAAGTGTAGTCGTAAATGAACAGGTAAAATTGAAATTTATGTTTTCAGACATGTTTTTGCTTTAGTTGAAAAGTGCCCTTTGCTAAATTCTTCAAAACACATGTTTTTCAAGTGTTTGATATTGCTATTATTATACTATTGTTAGAAAAACAACATGACTCACGATAATTGTTGGAATATCACCATGTGATCTGATGGCACTGTGTGAGCTACAATGCCATAACACAGACAATTTCCTTAATTTGCCTTAATTATAACATTTGATAATTTGATTATTGGCACAGTGGTGCCTTGCTGGTTCAAATTCCCTTTATGATGTGACACCTTCTTACTTCTGCATAGGATCCCGTGTAATTAAGGCTGTGGATTGTCCAGGTTCATAGCTCCATTTCTTTCATTGGTCTTAAGACTATCATGAGGCTGAAGAAGGCAGTCCATAGAAAGTGTCTTTCTTATTTCAGCCATGATAACTGGCATCCAGGCATTTAGGTAAACTGCACAACTTTTTACAAAAATATTTTATGTGCTTTTGAGGTAAGAGTTACACTGTATTTAAATTGTAATTCTAAATTCTTTGTCATAAATTATATGCCAAGGGTTTTTTGAATACAACTGTGTATTAGATGTTGTGAGTGAGCTCAAACTGATTGTTTTGCACAACTTTTGCACAGGAATTATTCTGTCTCAGTGTGTTTGATTACTGCCTTTGTTTCTTACACCAACATTTCTTATATGTAAAGTACCCTGGACTGAAACAATGAACAAGGTTGTTTTGGAAGTACCTAGTGTTAACAGTTAACCAGCCTGGACTTCAACACCATGCAGGATCCGGAATTACTTTTCCAGTTTACCTTTGCATAATAGTTCATGATTGTCCTTCACAGTTAAACCGAGTCTAATGTAGTGTAATGTCAAGATACAGAGAGTGAATTAAATCAGGTGTGGTGAAATCCTTCACACCTAGCAGTGTCACAAAAGTGTTGCAGTATGGCAGGGCCTGGTTGGGCCTATGCCCACCCAGCACCATCTCCCATTTTGCCATTTCATGGCCTCCCTTCATGTCTTCCTCTGTCTCCTTGTCCGCCGTCCCCTGACTGTCACGTGAAACAAGTGTGAGCTTTGTGTCTTCCCTACTTCTTCATCGACCCTGTGGTATTTGCTGGACTAAATGCAAAGAGACAGGTATCATATAGTGCGGTGTGTGCGCAAAAAGGCCGGGTGGAAAGGCAAATACTAAGTACGGCCCCAGGGGGACGGGCCTGTCAGCTCGACACAGGCCCTCAAAGAGCGCGCCGTGGGCCGGTGTGACAGATCGCAAGGGTTTAGTCCTCCCCTGGGACAGCACAAGCCAGATGACTAATGTGCACCCCCCTCAGATGCACACATACGCATGCACATACACGCAGAGAGCCTTAAATCACAGGCAATCTGGGTTTGTTTGGTTTTTTTTTTTCCCCCTCCATGAAATCAAGCTTACTGTGGGATACATAAAATGCATGACATATGAACCTTACAAAAGATACTTTCATGCATGAAAATAAGATGGGTAGAATTTCGGAATGGGCTACGTGTTCATTTCCATTCGTGCAACTGCGGACTACAGTGCTAAATGGGCAAGTAATGGGCTATAAAAATGACCTCTGATATGATTCATATCTCTCACATTTCCTTTACTGTGTTCATAAATGGTTCTGTTCCAGCCAAACTTAATTTTGAGTTTGAAATATTTTCAAATTCCTTTTTGTAGAAAAGATAAATTTAAATAGCTCCTGTATCTTCTAGTATTTTGAACCTACCCAGACTATAGGTAGAAAATAGTATACCACATACATTTCATTTTCTTGAGTTTTACTTATTATTTGTTCGGCAGAGCAAATTATGAGCACATAATATTAATAATAATTTAACCTGTAAAAAAAGATTTGTAAAAATTGTTGGCCTGATCAATTAAACTGTGTAATAAACATTGCAGTGTTTTCCACTGTGAGCAGTATGTTCAAAATGATTAGTACCAGTAATGCTAATTTTTTTTTATAAGTCTGTTATGTGCAAGTGACTTGAAGTTAACTTTCTCGGTGGATGCTGGAGTGCAAGGTTACACCCACAAATGAGAACACAGATACAATCACAGAACCTTTAGTCCACGCTGGCCCTTGAGAAGTCAGGCTAGTTTTGGGAAAAGCTTCTGTTCTTGTTTTCCAGGGCTGCCAGAGATTTGAGGGTCAGTAGGGGGACTGTTAGATAGAAATCTAATTAAGTGATTGTGCTTGAGGGAGCTGCATTTGCTACTCAATATACTCCCACACACTCACCAAGCTGCCGAATTTTTTTTTTTTTTTATTTTGTTTTTTTTTGTGTTGTTATTTTTCATTGTGGGTAATGCTGTTGCTCTCATTCTCATTGTTGTCACTGGTATAACACTAACTAATATTAATCAGGTTTTTTTTTTAATAGTGGAGTTTTTCTATTAATTTATTTTGGAATAATAAGTTCCGAGCGGGCCAAAAAAGGACGATCGGTTTGACCATTTTCAGGACCTATCGAACAGTGCAAACATTCCCTTGTTCAGGCTTGTGTTTTGCCCTGACAAAAAATATTACTGAAATATAAACTTGTTTCTTCATAGTGCCGTAACTGGCAACACTGCAAACATAGTTGTTGAATTTTCCCGGCTGTTTGTTGATCCCTTGTATTAAATGGATGTGTTGGTGCAGAGGCAAAGGTAAGTATTTACAAAGCAGGTGGGAGGCATCAGTCAGCCAACCTGTCTGTTTATTTTTGTGAGCAGTGACAAGAAGAAATGAAAGGAGTACCTGAAACAAAACCAAGCAAGGCATATTCAGCATTGCATTTGCAGTGGCAACACAGCGTGCATTAGCAACTGGCTATTCCTTAAACAGAATAATAGCTGCATTAGTGCATGCTATAAAAGCAGTAGTATCAGGCATATTTGTGCTATTTCTTCATGTTAGAGCAGTTTACACAATAAATGGAAGAGGTAGAAAAGCAAACAACAAAAGTGTGAGGTTCTGGAGAGCCCAAGCTGTTGGTGTGCTCAGTAAATGATGTCCCTGACATTCAGGGCCAGCACTGACAAAGCAAGCTGTACTACTTCAAAAGCAAATACTCTCTTGTGTAAAATCAACCCTTTGGTCTGAATACATTTCGCATAGAATTAGCTAAAGTGATGGACCTCTGAAAGCAACAGGAATTTAATGGGTTTTACCGTAGTGTACACATTCTAGAGGTTCATTTTATATGTAACATTAATGTATTGATAGAAACACATTGTACATATTTAAGATAAATATACACTGATTCAGGCATAAGGTAAAATGAACATTAACTTCTGTGTTTGAGAAGTGACTGTAGTTTTAATAAAGTGAACACCTGGTCATGGGACGTGCATTGATATGGATACTTTTAGAGGCAGTCATACTTTGGCAAAAGCCTCTACTGGAAGCCCCCTGTTTGCAGTGCAGTCATGTTATAGACATGATAAACAACACTGCAGTACACATATGCATTGGAAAGCACATATAAATAGTTACAACATTACCAGCCACATAACAAAAAATAAATGATAGTAATAGAATTGAAATTGTTGGAAAAAAAACCTTAAGCCATAACATATTAATGGAGTTAAATAAATATTTAGCTACAAATACAATGTACCTGATTGCAGCTTCCTCCATTTGCAGAGTGTTGGATGAATCAGACTGCTGTTTGCTGTCTTGCATTTTCAGGGCTCTTTCTTACAGGTCGATGAGCACCTGTCTACCTTGTGTCTGCTCTGTCTCCAAAACAGTTATGCAAGCCGTCTTCTCTTGCTTTGGTGAAAACACTTTGTGGGCATTCAGTCTAACAGCTGTGTTTTTTTTTGCTTTCAGTAGCAAATTCGAGCACATATTGCCTTGTGTTTTGTGTCTTGCACATAAGCAGTAATAGTTATTTAAATCCATCAGTCAGAGTTAAGGAGAAAGTGTTGTAGGAGTTAGAGTGAATGTTCCACCATGACATCACCAAGATGCAAACATGACACTTGCATGCATTATATTGTATACATTAGGACTGAAATCTGATTCTTTCAAGAGTTTTGTCTCACCATATGGAATAAAGCAACACAGTCCTCATCTCACCCTTTTAGTCACGCCCTTTTGTCTTGACACGGTTGGAACAGGGTGAAAACGTTTGGTAGAAATAGTGTCTCGTCAGATAAATACCTGTCTGAGGCCAAGGGGTGCTTATCTGCTTAATGACTTGTCAAGAATCTCTTGTCAAGAGTCTCATCACTGCTGGTCCCTGGAGTAAGGAGGTTTGTTTGGCATGTTAGGCGGCAAAGCCCTTTTGAAGCTTCACTGAATACTGGTACCATCAGGCCCTTGTTCAGTTTTTCGGTTACACGATCCAAACCGATAAGTGTATGTCCTCTTCAATTAATCGCACCCTGATGCTAGGTTGCAGCACATGATAACCATTCATGTGTGAGACAATGATAGACAAAGACCTTGTAGCTCCTTTTGTGTTGTCTTGTCTGCCTGTGTTGTGTTGTTTTTTTGCGCTCATCTGAATTATGACTACTTAAGAAACATGTTACCTTGTTTTATCTGTGAAATCCATAAAGATGGTGTTTTTCAGTTATGAAAACCAATGTTTATAGCATCTGATCAATACTTGGTAGTCATGTTTGAAACAAAGTCTATGATTTCCATTGCTCTTATTGGCCCGACATAGGATTGCATCATAAGGATGGCAAACTCATAACATGGAAGCCTTTGTGTTAAGAAGTGTTAAGTTCATAATCCTTTTACTTTAGGTGACACACAACACTAGGCAAGGCTTTTTTTATTAATCAGATTTTATACTCTCAGTTCAGGCTTCCTCTCATATCTTTAATTGCTGTACGACACTGTGGATTACCTTCTCAGCACCAGTATTAAAGATAATCTCACCCAAATAACCACTCACAAGAAATGAGAATGAGGAGATGGTGTCAGATATAAAGGAGCTCCAAGTTCAAGACTGTCATCTCTACCTTATAATCTCTTTTGGATGAGTCTTGATTGTGAAATATAAATTTAGCTTTAGTATGCAAATGACTGTTACTGTGGCAGTATAGAGCTTTGTAATCAACGTGAATGCAATTACAGTGTATTTAATATAAAAGCTTTGTATTAGTTGGTTTGAAATCATAATATGAATTTGTGTGTGTGTGTGTGTATAGTAATGCATTTTTTCTTGTGCTTGAGCACATATGAGGTTATGTCTGCACGTGTTTGTGTGTGTGTGTGTGTGTGTGTGTGTGTGTGTGTGTGTGTGTGTGTGTGTGTGTGTGCTCATGCATGTGTGTGTGGGGGGGGTAAGATGTTGGTTTTACATTAAAATGCAGTCTAAATATTTTAAAAATATAAAAGTACAAATGGAACACAGTGCAGTTGTGTACCCAACAGAGACTCTGACTATGCTTAGAGTCATGTCTTCCAGGAGTACAGGCTTAAAATCACTCTGTGCTACATGGAAAATATCTCACTTTAATCATTTTGAGAAGTGCCGCTATGGGAACCACAGATGTTTGTAATATGAAGTGTGCTGTACTTTGAACACAAACAGTGACTGAGAACATTCTGTCCCTGTGGTGTGTGTGAGTGTCTGTGTGTTTTTTGTCTGTATACTGTGCTTGCAAAAAAGCAACATGCATTTGAAATTAATGTCTCTGGCTTTCTAATTTGGATTTCCGCTGACTCCCTGAAGAGTGAGATAAATTCAGCACCAGTGTATTGACGAGCATATAAGAGAGCAATAATTGAACTGTGGTTTTTAGGTCAAATGCCTAAAGTGTTCTGTATTTCCGTTTCCTTTTATGCCACTATAAATAAATCCTTTTATTGTTTTGCATGAGCTGTTAATTTAATAAGTGAAGATGATTTTGTATAACATCCTGCCGACAAATCACTCCCCCCCCTCAAAAAACACTCACACACACAACATTTTTGAATGTCAGTCAGGCAGACTGATTTGTTGAAGCAGGATTTGTAACTCTTAAATCTCAGTGATTTTCTTGCTTCCTCTTTTCTGCATGTCTTTCTCTTCACAGCTCATTCACACCATCAGTGTGGTAGACAGAGATGAGCCACAGTCTGGACATCGGTTCTACTTCACGCTGGCCCCCGAGGCTGCCAACAACCGCCACTTTACCCTGTGGGATGTGAAAGGTAAGAGTCCCTCTCTATAGAGCTCAGAGTCCAGCATGGCCTGCAACTCAGGCCTCATCAGACTATGATTTACAGTTGCATTCCAAAGACATCACAATGAAATTGCTGTTATTATTATTATTATTAGTAGTAGTAGTAGTTGTAGTTGTAGTTGTAGTAGTAGTAGTAGTAGTAGTATTGGTAGTAGTGGTGGTAGTGGTAGTGGTAGCGGTGGTAGTACTAGTATTAGTAGTAGTATTAAATGATTTTATACTATTATAATATTATTAAAAATACCACAGAAGAATTCAAATAATATTAATGATGTAAAACCAAGGAGAAATATGTCATTAAAATGTGAATGATGTCCTGTAGGGTGGCCATGCACTTGCTTCATTGTCTATGCTGTTGGATCTTGCCAGTGGTTTGTTTACATTATTATTGAAATAGCCCTGGAACTGTTCATCCCCTTGCCAGTAGCATAAAATGGGGGACATGTCTCTTCCAAGATATGCTAGGAGCAGCAAACACCATAAAAGAGGTGAAAGCAACAAATGTAATAGAAAACTCTAAATATATTTTCAAGTGAATAATGCATACAAATCCTCTAAAACATACCGCTGTGATATCCACTAAAATAAACAGAGCTACTTTTTATTCAGATAATTATTATGGTAATATTCACAAAGCAAATAAAGATACAGATTGTCAATGAACTTTTAGATTTCTGAACATGTGTCTAAAGTTCTTCCTGTTGCTGTCTGGTAGGAGTGGTAGTGTAACATAGTAGTAAGGAGGAAGGATCATAACTGAAAGGGTACCGGTTCACTTCCCAGGTGGGAGACTGATGTTTTACCCTTTGGCAAGGTATTTAGCCTGAGTTGCCTTTATTAATATCCAGCTGTATAAAAAGATAATGTAAAAACCATATGTTATGTAAGTTGCTCTGGGTAAGAGCAACTGCTAAGCAAATGCAATGTAATGAACCTCCTGTATTAAACCATGACCCATGCCTGTAAAGTCATAGCAAATATAAATAATAAATACAAGTAAACACACAACAGCGCACGCACAAACATACACGTTCACCCATATTAATTCAGGTTAATGAAGTGAAGATAGGCGTCAGTTGATGAATAAAATTGTTTAAATAAATCAAACATTTATTCAGTGAGTAAGTGGTTCTGTTCAGTATCTGAAATCTGAGTCTGTGCTTCACATAAACAGCCTGCAGCAAAACATGATAATGATGATGTCACTTTTTACAATGTATTAAACTTAAAAATGTCAAACTGACAAAATGAATAAAGAACTAAATGCAAACTTAAATAACTAAATGGTAATTGCTACCCAACATTAAGCCAATAGCTGTACAGCTAGTTGTTGCAGTATTTTTACTATGGGTTATATTTGATTATCATTTCATGATATTTCTTTCAAGAGTATACACCCAGTTTTAAAACTGAAAGACAAAACAGAGACACAGACAACTAATTGCCTACTGTGATAGTTCTCATTACGTTTCCCAACGCATTGCTTTGCATTAAAATAATACATGTTTTTTGTGTCTTTATGAACTGGCATTAATGTGATGTGATTATCTTATGATTACAAATGCATGAAACCTCACACACAATCTGCACACAAGCACAGAACGTAGCCTGTTCCTCATCTGAAATGCACTTAATGTGTGGCTAATAGATAGTGTCAGGTGAATAATGCGCTCAGTGGTGGGCCTGGGGTACCAGGAGAGCTTTGTCAATAGGGGCCTTATAGTTCCCTGCAAATGCATCACCGCATTAAATACTTTATCTGTTAATAAGTCGGTGTTAGAGACATGACGGGTCGCAGTGAATTCACCTGCAATTTACAAATCTGCAATAACTACAAGCAGCAATAAATCACCATCAGCAGAAAACAGAAGTGCCTCTCTAATGAATCTGATGGGTCTCTGTCCCCCACTCCACTCTGCAACAATTATCACTCTTTGCTTTGAATAATGTGAGCAAACACATGACTAGAAGGCCACATGCGCATAAATAATCAGTAGTGAACACATATAAAAAAAGTACATTATCAGCCAGACAGCCTGAAAAAGATTACTTTATTAGCTAGCTAATGACTACAAAACAACTCCAACTCCAGTGGCAGGGAAACAGTAAGGACAACAGAGTGGTGTGAACTGTATTGCTAGTTAGATAGTTACTGTGTATTTCAGCTAATGAGTAAACACTTCTTTGTACTCATTATTCAGAATTTTGTTTTGTGTTCAAAATTAGAGCTGCAGTTTACACACCACCTGACTGTCGTGTGTGAAATAATGAATACCGTATCATTGTAGTTAGCCAGGTAACTTACTTTAGCCAGGTAACTGTAGTTAGCCAGGTTAGTTACTTTAAAACTCAGTTAGGTGACAGAAAATGGTGGTTGAAGCTAGCTTGCTGGCAACAGAGGCTTATTTGCAAATATGCATGTCTCTGTTCATACTATTATAGTGAAATTTTAATATTACGATGATTCCAGGTAGGTAATCTAAGATGGATTGATGGAAAGCCCTTTCTGTAAAAATACAAATTAGAATTTGCTCCCCTGTTTTTCATATCGTTAGACCAGCATAGGGATTAGTAACCACATAATAAAGATAGGAGTCATATTAGCCTTTAGGGACAGAAGTGGATCATTCAGCACTGTGACCACAGTTCATTAGGGAAAAAAATCCAAACATGAATGCATTTGCAAATGTCAAGGGGATGAAATTTCCAAAGGTTGTCCATTGTCATACAGTGTCCTATACTTTTAAGTAAAATTTTAAGATGAAAAAACATCTGGAATGAGAGTACTTAGGTACCAATCCCCTTGTACCACCATAAGTTACCCCACTGTCCTGTATGGCATTTCACCTAATTTAGTATCAGCTCAAGTGGTGCTGTTCAAGCTCAAAGTGATATTTGATAGTTTTGTGCGTACATTCTAATGCATTTTGAAACATGGACTTTCGACCATCAAGCTAATTTAAAAACAACACATTTGGATGAAGTGGTGAGCTTAGTTGGGCCGAATGGCCTGTTCTCGTCATAATATGTTCTTATGTTCTTATGTTCTTATTCTGGCCAGTGTACTTAGCCAAAATACCACATTCAGCCAAAGTAAGGTCTGATTGCCTTAGCCAGTTGGAAGACAAATGCAACATCAACAATTTAAGTGTAGCCAATTGCAAGGCAAACAGGAAGGTATTTTGTTTAGAAAGTAACAGCAACTTGTATTGGCCGTTTTTTCCTTAAAGCGTTTTAAAAAATGTATTAGATTATTTTCCCTGCAATTTTTTCCTTTTTTTGCCTCATTCCTAAAGCTAAAATTAGCTACTTGTTGCTGTATAGTACTTGCTATGCTGCAATCTCTGTCACATAAAAACAAAATAATAACATGATCCCAGACATTGAACTGATTTTCATGACAGCATTCATCTAGGCTAGCTGTTTTTATCTAATTGAAAATATTATTGCGTAATTCCTTTAATTAGTTAAAGAAATGTTTCCTGTATTTTATGTGTTACTGCATGTTTTTCTATCAGTTTGGTTGGGTTGTGGTTCAGAAATTAATATTCAAAGTATCATTCTTATCGGTAAGTACAGTACCAATGAAAGAAATCCTCTTCAGATGGTAAGATGCGAAAACAGATTTCAGGAAAGCAATGTGTAATGAAGCATTGTGTAGCATTGCATTGAAATGGTGCTGGTCTATTTTGTGTACTGTAATGTGAACAAAATTGTTGTCTTTTGGTTTCAATTAGAAAGGAATTATTTTGATGGTCAACCCATTTCTCAAGTGGTTATTTAGTAATGAATGGAAAATCCTCGGAAGCACAACTTCCCAATGAAAGTTAACTTTTTTGGCTTTTTGTTTTGTTTTGTAATCTAATGAAATGTAATGTTAGATTTTAGGTAAAATTACATTGAACTGATCACGAAATTAAACTAAATTATGAGTTTGAAGAAGAGTCGATTATTAATGTAACAACAAGAAACAAGTTCATAAATACAACTTGACCTTCATATGCACTTCTTTGGTTTTAATTGGTTTTAATTGGTTTTGATTGCAAAATCATTTCACCTCCCTGCCACTCCCATTTGTTGTTGTTATTTATTCTTTTTTTACAATCGCTGTCCCCATCAAGCCAAACAGCATTATATCTTTGGCAATTCCCTCTTTAGAGATGTGTACATAACTGGATGTGACGCGTGAGTAAATCAAGATTGATCTGACGCGATGAAAATGTCAGGAGCCGGAGCCGGAGAAATGTCAGCGGAAGGATCGCGGCCTCATGTGTCTGCACACGGCCTTCTGCATGGGGGCACACCAAATCTTCCCTCCCCAGCCACAATACAAACCCCCCACCCCCACCCCACCCCCAATTTAATTTCATTTTTTTTTCTATTTATTCATCCAACCTCCCTTTTCTTTCACCGTACTTCTGTTTCATGGACACATTTGTCAACCTGTCAGATCCAATCTGTCACTTTGTTTTCCGGCATCACTGCTTCACATTGCATTCCATCTTATTGAGGGCTGACACATGAGGACGAACCTTAACTTTTTTTTTCCATGCTGGAAAAGTTTTGAGTCATTTTTGTAATCGTCTGTGTACTGTATGTTAACCGCTCTGTAGAATAAACAGGAATGCCAGTGTAGCTACTGGCTTGCACTGTACATCCATTTCAGCGCTCAGATTGCTTCTGACAGTCAGTAGTTACTAGTTATGTACTAGTTAATCTTTACTACTTACTAGGAATGACTAATTACTAGTAATGACAGTAAGTAATTACTAGTGACTTTTTAAACTTTTTGTTTACTTGTTGTAAACTGTGGAATCACCAGTTTGGCATTAAGCTTTCCTGACAGCAACCAGTCCTGCATTCCTGTAGGTAATGCAGAAGTGAATTATGTACAGTCCTTAAACACACCGTTCAAATTTTATACATGATGGGTCACGTTTAGTGGATGCAGAAAGATGGCACAATGATCAGAAGAAGGTATTGGTGTTTATGGACAGTGCAGATGAGTAAAATTCATACTTTCTTTGACATTGCTACTTTCCTATCTGCTTCTCTCATTGCTTGCACTACTGTGGTGTCACATGGGTGTGACCATTTGTGGATTGGCTCTAAAGCTGGAGCACAGTAGTATCTAAAAAGACCTAAATATCCACAAAAACAAATATTGAATATGCCTATTTGCGGAGGCATCCACACACTGATATTAGCATAGTAACAGTGTTATACATAAATCCGTTGAAACTATAGAAAAATCAATGTTGGCATTTTTCTCCCAAATGTCGACCAAGCAGTAACCAGCTGTGTGTGTACTTGTGTGAAGGGGAAGTGTGTAGTGACACAAATCCTTACTTTTCAAAGCCCATCCTGGGAAGTAGCCCCAGGTGTTCTCTCTGTGATACATGTATTCATTTGGAATGTGTGGCCATTAGTCTAAAGTGTTCCCAGCATCTCAGTGTAGACTGAATCTCAGCATAATGTACTGTACGTTGAAAAAGAGAGTAAACAAAGAAAGAATGGAAGTTGAAGTTGTAATATGATCCATAAGGCACCCAAAGTTAAAATGTTTCATCACATGGAGTCAAACTTGTGAGCCGGCTAACATTGTTAAGGGTTCCATATTTTTTACAGATATTATTTATTTATTTATTTTTCCTTATTAAATTTTGCATTTCCTTCTCCTAGTTTGGAGAAAGATTTTTAACAGTTTAAGAAATTGATTACATTCAAGTAAAAATGATTTTCTTTTTTTTTTTTTTTTTTTTTTTTGTTTTACATTGATGTTTATAGATTGGCATTTTTGTGGTGTAGTTAGTCTAGCAATGTGGTGGATCTAATGCTAATTGTATGGACTGTCCATGGTTTAATCAGTTTTGCTGAATTTATTGTATTCATAAGTGCTATAAATATGAAAACTGTCTCATCATTTTCAGTCGTGAAATATTAATATTCCCTTTTTGTCTTCTGTTTTATTGCTTTCTTGGTTTGTTTATTGTATTTAAACCTCCTATGTTTTTCAAATAGGGCTGACAACAGCTTCAGGTGAAATTTACACAAATTTACACAAAAATGAGCTGAAGAAAAAAAAAATATCAATGCCCTGTTAGGAACTGGACAAATTCAGTCCTGCATTATGCTGGGGGGGCAGTCTGCCTTTACGTGAAGCAATTAAAACACAAGGTGAAGGCGGGAGTGCTTAAGTAAGAGGAAAAGGCGGTGGAAAAATAGGGTGAGGGGCCCGACGTTAAACAATGTTCTTCAACATAAACAGTGACGGAAATATGATGAATACATACCTCTGAGTAGTAGCTTGCACAGATGACAGTGATGTATACCCCCCCGTGATGGATTGCAGGATCTCTAATATGAGATTCCATCAACTGTAACTACAATTTTCACTCTATTTGTCAAAGTCTCCTCTATGTATTTTTTGCATTCATCTATGAGCCTGTGTAGCCTATAAGCTAAGTAGTTCTGTAGCTGTTTCAGGAGCTTGCCGAAGAGCTTTAGCTTCCAATGGCAATTCGGTAGTGTTTGCTTTCCATTTTCATTACATAAATGCTTGCTTTAGCTGAATTTTCCAAGTCCTGCAAAGTGGTGAATGGGTGAAGTGGAGAGTGTCTCAAAATTGCATGCTTTTTAACGCTTCTTATCCAGATATCTTGTCAGATAATTCTTATAAAGACAGTAATGCTTGACAAGAATGGAAAGCTATATTACAAAGAAAGTATAAGGATGTAATAGATACAATTAATAGTAATTAATAATAATAGATACAATTCATCCAGTGTTTTCTCACCCTGAGAACTGTATTTCCAAAAAAACTGTCTTTAAAACAGCAAATGATGCTTTATTCATTTTTTACTTGAATAATGAACAACTTTATGCAAAAGTTGAAACCTTTGAGATGCAAAGGTTTCCAAAAAAAATCAATACCTTTTAGCCTACTGCTGTCATTAGTCATCACACTCCGCCGGCTCTTTCCAGCCACCGTTCACTCACTCAAATCTCTCACTCAAATCTCACAAGGGTTTTCTTGTCCATTTTTCTTTCTTTTTTTTTTTTTCCAGACAACACGGCCGGCATCAGGACGCAGCGCACGGGCTTCAACAGACAGGAGCAGAACGTGTACCTGCTGCCCATCCTGGTGGTGGACAGCGGGCCTCCCGCCCTCAGCAGCACGGGAACCCTGACCATCCACGTGTGCGGCTGCGACACCGAGGGGGCCATCCAGTCCTGCAACGCCACGGCCTACGTCATGTCGGCCGCCCTCAGCCCCGGGGCACTCATCGCCCTGCTGGTCTGCATGCTGATCCTCATTGGTGAGCCAAGTCTTTTTTACATTGCATTACATTATTCGCATTTAGCAGACGCTCTTACCCAGAGCGACTTATATCGGTTACAGTTTTTTTTTAACAATGTTATCCATTTATACAATTCATACAATGTCATTCATTTATATGGCTGGATATTTACTGAGGCAATTGTGTGTTAAGTACCTTGCCCAGCAGCAGTTCCCCAGCGGAGAATCGAATGGGCAACCTTTCAGTTAAGAGTCCTGCTCCTTAGCCACTATGCTACACTGCCGCTCGTTTTATTCACATTGTGGCTTTAACCATTTTAACTGACTACCTCTGACAGGGTAGTGTTAGAAACCTGGATCTAAAACGGTGAAACGTGAACGGTGAAACGGTGAACGGTGAAAGAGATGGAGTGAACACGTTTCCTGTGATTCTCGTGTACTGTTTTTCTTTAAAGAGGTTTTGAATGCCCAGAGCTATGGTGTGTCCTATTTCCACGGATCTGAGGATAAATATGTTGGCTGTGTAAATTATATTGGAATGGAAGTACAAGTGGGAAGCCTGCATTTACCTTGTTAGGAGGTAACTTGAGTGTATACCAAGACTAAAGAGGGAGAACAAAAGACTAGCGCGGTAGCAAAAACATGGTTTTCTCAACACTAACCCATAGATGTATCTCTTTGCTTGGGTGAGAGGCTTAATGGACCATCTCTCTTTTATAGTTTTGCTTCAGTCAGTTGTTTCTGTTCATTTTGAAGGTTCAAACTCCATGCAGAAAGGCTAAAAACAAGCAATGACATAAAAGATGATCAATATTTCATTTTCACTCAACTGGTGACTTTGCTGCTGGACATCCTCTTTGATGAAGGAAAAAAAAAAAAACCTTTTGTCCAGGAAGAGGGTACACACAATATTGGGCTTTATGAATGACATCAAACCACTTTGCCACGAAGAACATTGAGGGGAGCTAAATGACTGCAGTGCTAGTGGCTACAGAGCTGCATCAGCACTTATGTCCCACTAGAACAGCGGGCTTTAAATAGACAGGGCTTTCCAGACATCCGCAGATACTAGCACTCACTTTTCTCAGTGGGAATGCTGAGGACTTGTATTGTCATCTTGAAAGTTTTATGAGTACCATCTCCTCCTCAGCTCTTTGCAGCCGAAAGCCAGGCCATAAGTCTCCCCTCACCCCTCATGCTCCCACATTCGCTGTATGTAGTGTTCCCCTCCTTTCACCCAACTTCGTGAAAGTCAATTGACCTTCTGCAAATAAACTTGGTTCTGACACCATCTAAATCACCAGCTTTCGGTTAATGTTTTAACTGAAACATTAAAGTTATGTTGGACTTGTCCCAAGTAGTATTCCTCTTGTAGTTATATTTTATTTACTAGTCTTTTAAAAGGTTATTTTTTTCCTTCAGTAAATGCTGTAGACCAGAGCTCTTTGACTAGTTTTTGATGGTTGCCAGGTTTTAAACAAAAATGGAGTGGCCAGGCAAGACATCTTCTACACCCCATTTATAAAAATGCATGGGAATGGATCTGTATATACAGACGAGTTTAGTTAAGTTCGCAGGTGAATGCATCTTATTTATCATGTTTTGAAATACACGACCAGACTTGAATCTTCAAACACAGAATAACCAATCATTCATGCTGTATATGATCTAAATGATGTGTGTCTTGAACCTTTAGTGCACACATGTGCAATAATTGTTACATATTAGTATGTGACTTTTTTCCATTCTGGTGGGAGAACAATGACCATTTATCCCACTCTCTATGGCAGACTGAGCTGGACTGAGGCATCCTGGTATTATGTTTGTTATATAGTGAAAGAGTGCCCTCACAGATTATGACAGATTATGGCAGATTAGGCTGCATCGATCTGTTTGTTTATTTTTCCTTTAAATCCTTTTGTAGTGGAGAGTTTTTTTTTTCCTGGACGCAGCCAACAGACCATATTGACAAGCATGATAGAATTTGCATTGAAAGGGCAAGATTTGCCAAACATGTTTCATAGTTTTCTTTGTAGGATGTTCAATCAGTTCAGTTACCATAATTAGATTGATTTCCAACCTCCAAAAGGAACACATTTATTGTTGTTAATCAGTTCAGAAGCTG
Organism: Megalops atlanticus; assembly: GCA_019176425.1. Taxonomy (NCBI): domain Eukaryota; kingdom Metazoa; phylum Chordata; class Actinopteri; order Elopiformes; family Megalopidae; genus Megalops; species Megalops atlanticus. The sequence continues at coordinate 35,866,891 of CM032879.1, read as the reverse complement.
ATGTAGAAAGACTACATTTATTTGCTTGTCTACATGAAAGCTACATGAAAGAATAATATTAAAGGCATCAGAATTAAGAAATAACACAAATGGAATTATGCAGTGACCACAAATGTCAAAAAAAAGAAACAAATTCATACATAAGCAACATCTTCACTATTTATATTTATCTAAGAAACAAATTTCAAGCATTTAAGCAGAAGTCTTTAGATAAAAATGTCTTTGAATGCATGTTTCCCATTACCTTAATGAGGTGTGTCCAAACTTTTGACTGGTACCGTATGCCACAGTGCATAATCTCTTACAAGGACATCTCTTGAAAAATACACAAGAAAAAGGGTCCAAAAGTTCACCATTTCTCTCTGTGTATGACAGTCCTTTCACTGAGAGTTCCATTTTACCCTCTAGAGTAGATAGAAAATCATTCAACTGATGACAAAAATTAGAACTGATTTAATGGCTTTACAGCTTATTGAATACAGTTCCAAAACATAAGAAAAACTCTCCCCTCTGTAAAGGACCAGTTATAATGAGCGTAAGTATACAAGCTGTTTTTTTTCAATGCAAGGTTGAAAAATAAAAAAGAAAATCATTGGAAAAAGTGTGGGGAAACATTAAAAGTGATAAGATTCATAGAAGTATTCAGATTTTAAAATTCTAAACTGTGATAAATCAAAAATGGACCTACTATTGTAGACACGTACACATGCATTGAATTTTAGAATAAAATACACACTGATTAGCCATATTGGGTAAACACAAGAAGTTAATTTTTTGAAAGATCTTAGGGGAAATATCTATAGTTTAAAGGCTCAGAGTGCACATCACCTGTAAGAAAGATGGGGTAGACATGGAAAAAGAGGAAAGCAATTGGTTGAAATTGGTTTATAAAGGTTCATATTTTGCATTGTAGGAAATGGCATTTTACACTGGGCAAAAACTACTGCTTGACTAAAATGCTAAAATAACAGTTTCTAAAACTCAAAACCCACAAGATAGTTATTGTACTTCTGATGACAATATGTATGAATTATTCTTATTATGCATTATGGTATTCACGAAAATAACATTTGAATTAGTAAAATAGCTGACAATATGTATTTTTTATATACAAATAAATAATAAATTATTTCTTTTCTGGCAGTTGGCCAGAGCCACTTATCACTCTACTTTGATCTATCTGTTGAGTTTACACACCAAATTAGCATTGTTGGATTTGATATTGGATTGAGTTTTGTTCATTCCATTATGTGAAAATAATGACAAATGAACTGTCCAGCAGGCAGGCTGTGTTCATTCCTTGCAACCTTTGAAGTGGGTTGTTCATCTTTCCTTGTAGTACTGTTATTCAACCACACTGCAAAATCTGTATGCGTGGGTTAGAAGTAGATGTGGAAATCAGCATATTTCTGTGAAACCTTTATTCTTCATAGATCAATCAGACAACTTGACAATGAGTGTACATTCCATTTCAAGTGCAATATTGTGTGTATGAACAGATGATTAATGAGACTGTCAGAGATGCTTCTTTTTTTCATTCAGATCGAATCCTTAGTTACTCAATTATTAGTTTTAAGTAATGAATGTGACCATGTGCTCAGGCTACTCATTATTTTACTATCTGAAATAGAAAATTCGCTGAATTACATTACTGCAGTATTCCAATAGTGTCTGAGGCTTTGAATGTATTCCCTTTATAGAAGAGTTTCAACAAAGAAGTGAACATTATCCCTTAATTTGACCTTTGTAATAGGGAAAGTGATATAGCTTGTTTGCTTTTATTGTTTTCATTAAGTGGATTTAGACCACCTTATTGCATATACTTATCCAGATTGTGAGGTTGTATTGCATTTAAAAATGCAAAAAACCATATGTAACACACTTAAAATGTATAATCATATATGAAAATGAGAGTGCCCTATTCATTTTCATGAATTTCTTTGTTTTCTCATATACTTGTGTGGCTTTGTGTGACTTTTTGTGCATGTGTGTGTGTGTGTGTGTGTGTGTGTGTGTGTGTGTGTGTGTGTGTGTGTCTGTCTGTCTGTCTGTCTGTCTGTCTGTCTGTCTGTCTGCCTGTCTGCCTGTCTGTCTGTCTCTCAGGTGAAGTCTTGCTCATCAATATTCTCTCTAAATGAAACCCACAGATCAAGCTTTGATTCATAATTTAACACAGCTGTTTTCATGCCAGTGAAGTGGCAAGAAGAGCTGTCGCAACATTGGTAAGGGTAAACAGGATCCTTTTAAGCAACTTAGTAAAAACATACTAAAAATAACTATTACATGTGCAAAGCCTAGTAGTATGTAATAAGCCCACAATCCTATGTCTTCCATTCATTTTTTCCCAGATACGCACAGGGAGTTTCAGTTGCCCCAAGATAAGCATTTAATACATGGTTGATTAGAGGGCAATAAAGAATAGATCCATGAACTCTGAAAAAGTCAATGGCTCGCTAAGCAAATTCTTTTTCATTTAAATATGAATAGCTGTTTGAACACATAATTAAATGAAGCAACAAGTTACTCTCTATACCACTCCCTTTTAAAGGAGATATCAAAGGGAGTGTGTGATGTCAATGAAGTGTAAAATAAGTTGGCGTTTGTCATACATAGTTTTAATTAAGATTTCTATCACTAGCAGACATCAGTTCTGTCAGTTACACCTGTCTTGATCTCAATGCATAGGTGTTTCTCTAATCAGCTGACCACCTATTCATTCCATTTCACAGTAGTCTTCAACAGTCATGTGCCTACTATGAAACATTATTTATCTCAGAATCAAAACCTTTGATGTTGATTCCAACACTGTGTGCACTGTGAGTAAATGTATCAAAAGCCAGTGCTTGTGATTTACTTCCAAGTCATCATTATTAGGGCTGGGTATTGGCAAGAATCTGGCGATACGATATGTATCATGATACAGGGGTTATGATTCAATGTATTGCGATATATTGCGATTTTTTATCATTAGCCATTTCCTTTTCTGTTAGCTGTACATCAGAATGGTGTCTTGCGAAGCGTGCTCTCAGATTCATTGTGTTCCCCGCGTATTTGATTTTGACATGGCACATTCTGCAAACGGCATGGCTCTTCTCGATCTCCTTAGTGTCTTCTTTATTGTGGAAGCCAAAATAAGCCCACACTTCAGCTCTGTATGTCGCGGGAGCCGGTATAACTCTTTCAGATTCCAATGCTAATGCTAACGTTAACAGTGCGCCCTTACGCTACTTCCTGTCTCAGTTCACGTTATTATGTTGGAGTGGAAGAGTCAAATGGCTGAAGATAGATTACAACACTGCTATCTAGGGGTTTAAACACAACACAAGATGAACCACTGTCTGCCACAAATCTTTGCATGTAAACTATTAATTAAAAATCGATGCAGTGTTTTTGAGAATCGATACAGTATCACAAAACATAATATCGCGATACTCAAGTGTATCGATATTTTCCTACACCCCTAATCATTATGCTTTAGAGGACTTTCATCATTGGCAATAATAATGGCATAGCTGACATACTGTTGTAACCACTCTTGTACAAAGCAAATGCAACATGCCTGACCAGCTTATTAGCAAACCAAGTTGATGTCTGACATCTCTGCTATGAGGAGTTTATTCACTTGGCTACCACTCTTATTGCTTGCCATTTTACTATTCTGAATCCTGCTGATCCCAATTAAAAAAAAAAATCCTTCAGTTTGCAATAAATTCAGGGATAGGAAAATACTATCCTCTTACGGGGCAGAAAGCAGCTGATGCATGCTGCATTTTTTGGTGATGGTCATATGCCATCCAAATACTTTAAAGTATACTATATTATGCGTGTAGTATACTTTACTACATTATGTGTAAATGTACTTGATGACCATGCATATTCGCCAAGCATATTACAAAGTATACATTTGGGATATGGTCCCTCTGTAGCTGGTAGTGCTGCCAGAACAGGCTTTTTCCGCCAAATCGTGAACTCTCACTGATTTCACACACTGACTTTTGGGATTGAGAAGCCAGCTGGCATTTTGGCTACTTTTTCCAAAAATTGCTTAACGTAACAAAAAAATGTATTTTGAGTTACAATAGCAAGACAAGTTCATGCCAAAAGTAGAACTAGTCATAACTGTGTCTCCTTAGTGACAAGGCTGTTGCAAGAGGCCAGTTAGCTGTCTGGTCTTTTTTGGCATTTTACAAAGTGAACATGTTGATAGTTTGGTTTATAATTTTGGCCATGTAACGTGGTGTTGGATTGTCTGGCTGAAAGATGGTATTATGCTGGCAGTTCATTTGAATGGTTTTTGGATTCAGCTAAACACTTTTATGGAGTGGGTACAACATGCATTTTTTCAACAGAAAGTGGTTTTCAGAAAATTACAGAAAGAATCTTCTCTCTGATCTCTTATCAAGTGAGTTCTTGTGTGGAAATGTTACAGTATGAATTTGCTAATGTGACTTCACCAGCAGTCATTCAACGCTTGTGTATCCTGAATCAAAGGAATGCATTTTTGAACAGAAAGTAATTTATTTTCACCCCAAAGGGAAGGGGTTCTTGTTTAGACTTGTAGTGGTGTCCATATATGTAAATTGCAACTAAGCTACATTTTAATGCTTTCAATCAAGACAGAATAGTAACCATATGGATTGCAATTATTTTATTGATGAAATCTGCTGGGATATAGAAATATATAGGAGGTTGCCAGAGGGACAAATGTCATCAAAGGCATTGCTAGAGAGGTAATGCAGAGAAGATGGCTGTGGCCTGACCACAACTTGCAAATGGCAAGAGTAGACTTTGAGCTCAAACTGCAAAGGAAAACCAGAGACACTGGGTCCCAACGTATGTTGCATGTCCAAAACTGTTCTGCTGGAGATGTCTCGCTAATTTTTCATGCTCAGCATGAAAAAAAGAGAAGCAATTGCAAAAATAATTTGTTCTGCTTCATGGTTCCAGCAAAACGTCCTACCCTCTGGATTACACCTCATTTGCTTGCACGCAAAATATATTTAAATCTTTCTTATTAACATAATGTCTGTGATTAACGTAGTTCCCTTATCTTTACATTCCTTGGATAGTATTACTTATCTGAACTTAATTACATGGGTGATATTCAGAGATTAGTGTCACTTTTCTGTGCTTGCTCCACTATTGTGCATAAAAAGAAGAGAAGATCAGGCTTGCACCTGTTTTAATGCAAAAAGGGGGGCTTAAGACATGATGACTGCTTAATATTTAATTCCAGCTCTATAGTGTGTAGCCCAGTGGTTTAAAACGCAGAGCTGAGATATGCCTCCTCCTTGTTAAGGTCAACTGCAGCCACAAATCACTGCAATGTCTCGTAAACAACATAGAGTGACAAGCCGACTGATTCATTTCAAGGGGCACTCGGATGTGGAGTGAATGTCCCTGTTCCCTTTACAGCCGCTGCAGTGGCAGTGAAATATAGTAGCGTTACAGCAGTGAGCAAACTATTCATACTGTACAAAACCTGCATTATTTGCCATTAAGTAAGGAGAGACTTCCTCTCACACCATAATTTTCTCTTAAGGTACAACATCACTGGCTTTCTATCAAGGAGATGTAAAAATATTGATCAGGAGAAATTAAAAGTGTTTGAAATGTTTAAAATTTCAGAGAGTTCAAGACAGATGTTTCAATTACTTGTCAGAATGTAGATGAGGCAGAGCTCAACGTTCTGCAAGATAGCTTCTCTTGTGCTGTTTAAATTGATGTCAGTTCTATTTTAACCGGTCACATGTCAAAACAAGCATGTACACTACAGTACGTTATTGGCATTTAGCAGGCGCTCTTATCCAGAGCGCCTTACATCAATTACAGGTTTTTACAACGTTATCCATTTATACAGCTGGATGCTAGCATGTGATACTAGGCTGTGATGCTAGGGTGTTGTTGCACTGAGCATCCCTCTACCTCTGTGCTTCATAGAAACGGTGAAGGATGGAAATTATAAAGAATGTATACAAAGCATTCCAAATTCTTACCAAGAATTGTATAAACTTAACACATATTCAATTCACGTGTACAGTCATTTACTAATTCAACCATAATCATAATCCATGTATGTGGATATCATCATTTTCAGGATCAATCTGTCAGCACCACATGTGCTCCCGTGAGTTGGGAGGGCATTCCATGTTCCCAGGAAAGAACCTCCAAACGGTATCGTGACATGAATAAAATTCTGGCAGCTAGCTGTATTTCAGTATAGCAAACCTTTCAGAAAACTGCAGCATAACAAACCTTTCAAGCATTTCTCTTTTTTTTTTACATCGTTGTGTCCAATAGAGATGGAAGAATTAACATATCAAGGAAAAAAAAGAACAATAAAAACAAGATTGTGTGCACGTTCATGTGTGAGTGTCTGTGACCATGCAAACTGCCCTTATATTGTTTGGCCTTCTCTGTCTTTTCCCCCTTTACCCTCTATGGTATTAAAAAAAACAGCTTGTCTTATCTTTCTCGACGGCTCCCTCAAGAAAGTCCTGCCATATCTGACAGGCATTTGATAACCATAGCGCTATAACCTTACAATACTCCGGGGTCAAACCTTGACATATGAATAGGCAGCCTATTAATTCTGGTTTCAGCCATACAGACAACAAGGTGCGGGTTTTCCATTGATGCCAAAATTGAGAGATGTCCCTGGTGACACTATACACTAGAGTCAGCTGTTGTCATGTGAAATATGTGTAAAAGATGTTGAGTCCATAATATCTATGTATACTGTCAGATAACAGCGCACTCAGTTTACAGGAATTACAGATATAAGAGATAATAATATACAGTTACCACAAATAATGGGACAGAATGATACCCATATGTTTAGACAGTGCTAAGACTGCTAAGCCAACAAAACAGCTAACATCACAACCGTCAGGTATTATCCTAAAGTTCAGGAATTCCCAGCTGTGTATTTGATGTACAGTATTTTGCCATTGCCAGCAAACCCATTTTAACTAATAAATGTCTTTCTTGTTAGTTGACAGGTTGAATCAGGTGTGCAAGTATGTGAATAGATCTGATATATTGAAAAATAGAGTCATCTGTTAAAAGAATTAATGAATGCAGAAAAAAGAGATTGGACATGACAATTACTGTTCTAATTCAGCAGCTTATCAAGTACATACAATTCAATTCTTAAATTATACTTTGAGGACAATTACTCACTAGCTAATATTATTTTGTCTTCATTAGATGAGAATGTCAAGTTCAGATTTGGTAGGAAGTATATCATGTTGCTATAAGATACTATACTGTACCTAGCCTCTAAAGCTAACTGATGAATTGGCCTCCAAATTGAATAGATTTAGCCTCAGCAAGCTAGACTAAATGCAAGGAGGCTAAAAAAATGAGGACAGAATGTTACTTGGATAGATTGCTGGCTAACTATTAACATTTTTCTCTCCATGCTCACTAAATGCTACTGCTCATTTCCACTTGTAATTATATATTATATTGTGATAATGATCATGTTGTACTTCCCATACCTCTTTCATATCTGCTTCAACCTCAGATGAGCTTGCAATATACATAAATATTGGTATAAGCTAACGCTAGAAAAGTGTCTGAACAGCAGAGAGTATTACCTGGATTTTCCAGCATGACTTAACAGAGTTGAGAAGAACAATGTGAAAGCTTTACTTTTTGCAAGGCGTGTATACAAGGTGTGCAAGCCAAGTATGCAAAAGCTTTGTGGTAACTTGAATGTCTGTCAGTCTATCACTGAAATTTTCATCTCCTCACGTTTACATTGGTGAAAATGAGAAGATGTTTTGGTTTTTGGTTTTGGTTTTTGAAAGGTGTTTCATCTAGATGCTGTTACATCTAAATAATGGGGAAAAAGGTCACTGACAAATAGTTTTGGCATTAGTTTTCATTTCATTTCATAAAGACTGTTCTCAAAGCAGATATGTAAATATTTAAAAAAAAAGGCAAGGAGTTTAGTTAAGTGTCTTGATGTTTTCTACAGATGGAATATTGCACCTTTTTGTGCCTTACATATGTCTTTAAACCAGCTAAAGACATACAAGTGAAACACTGAAGGGCCTTAAAAATGGAGAGCAACACTGAAGGAGACAAAAAGCCCTATACAAAGCACTCAGGCATCCATGGTGCTTTGTACAATATTCAGTTTCATCATAGAGATGCTCAAAAATGATCAAAATGATTCAGATTGTTATTTTTTTGTTTCAGATTAGTTCAGCATATTGACTTTGCCAGAACATTGTGTGGATGTTTGCTTTTAAAAATGTTCACATTGTTATAATTTTAATACTTTTCATATTTGATGAAGTGGGCGGCATTAGTCAGCACCCTGAAAACTTGAATAACTGTTATTGCGTTCCCAAATAATTAAATTACTGTATAACTGAAATAAATAACTTGTGAAATAAGAAAATAAGAGTGCACCCGGTTTTAAGTGGAAATGTTTATTCTGTGTGGATATGCTGCCATGAGTGAAGACTTTAACAGTATTAGTGAAAATAGATGGCCATTAGCAATTCCATTGTAATTATCCTGTATACCTGTGGTGACATTTTAGATTTGGTAAGATAGGTTTTATAAGATAAGGTATGTAAGGCTGACATTAGAATAACATGTTAAATGCTAATGAAGAGAGACTGCTAAAACATTTTAATCTTTAGCTTCAACTTCAGTGGAAAAACATTGAAACTGGACCTTTTATAAATGTAGTTTCTAGGATTATATGGGTACCAGCTCATACCCACACTGAAAAAAGAGCCAGCAAGTGCCTAGCTAGCACACCACATCCACAAAGACCAAAAAGCCTGCCTTGTATTCTGGCTTGCTGCCTTGCCATGGAAGCCCATCTATCTCAGAGAGAGGGGAGACACTGAAGTATTATCTCTCTATTTCTAAGTAGACCTCGCTATTTCCTGGTTGACCTGCGCTTATGTATGGGCCTCCTTGTAACTGAATTGCAGGTTCGTCTATTGTACCTGAGACTGGTGCAGAGGTATTTCATCTTTTTTGGACTCTACCCTTCAAGGGGCAAGCTGCTCATTGTAATGATTCTCTAACCAGCCCTATGCACCCTGCATTATTTTTGACATTTTGGAATCCCAGATTACACTGCAGTTTAGATCTGTAATAGTTATCCACACACATCATATATCATTTTGTTCAGAACTAATTGTTTAATGGAAAATGACATGCCTTGACCGTAACATGATGAATTTGATATGCCCTTTTATATGAGGTAAAATAATCCTCATTTGTTGAAAAGAGTTTGTTTACTCGAAAGCCTCTCAAGAAGCAAAAGTGTCAGCTCAGGTATCTGTACAATGACTGACAGAGTATTGAGACGTGCATCCACTGCAGGTATGAATAGGCAGAGGTTGTGTCTTTGTGTGCAATCTTGCTGTTTACTGACATCTTATTGAACACCGTGTAAGACCCATGTTTCTGGTACGAAGAAAAAAAAGAAAAAAGAAAATGTGTTTACGTCCTGAAATGACCGAGATATTAGAGATGAATTGGAGTTCTCTTTGAGGCAAACGAGAGAACCGTTGGTGATGCAGAAATAGGAAGACTTTCTTCTGCTGTTGCAGAGCCAATTTTATGTTTACCGATGATGTATTCCACACATTTGAAGTGGCAAGCTGCCTGTACACGACAAAATGGACAGGAAGTGTCTATGTTGAAAAATGATAGAGTTATTCAGCGGAGAATGAGGTAAGCACATTTGGCTGCAATTTGAGACTCTCAGGTTGTAGGGGTCTAAGAATCCTGCACTTTGCTGCTGCACCTTGAGCACTTCACAGTGGGAGTACCATTCTACTAACGCTGTAGTGTCCATAGAAACTTCCCTTTTAGGGCCTATTTGATTCTACCAAGTCACCTGCTGATATGGAAGCTGAAGAGCATTTAGGCTTACTAGGTGTTTGTGGCCTCTGGTACTATATGCAAGGGAAGCTGTGTTGCCCAGAAACACTTCACTCATCAAACACAATGTGCTTGCGGTTGACTGTGTGGTCAAAGCGCGTTATAAAATCTGAGAGGTGCACAGTAACAGTGCTACCCTGAACTGCAGTGAATGCAGCCTACTGTTTTGGTTGAAATTGTTTGGGTGACTACTGCTCCGGCCGTTCCACCTGCAAGATGCATAAACCAGCGCACAGGGTTGGGTTCAGTTTGCCATGGCAAGTGAGTAAGGAGGACTTGGAATCAACCTTGGACGTCCTTTTAAATTAATGTACTAGGGTTGAAGACCATCCATCTGACTCCACAACACTTCATACAAGTCCTGCAAGGCCAACACAGTACATAGGTTACTCCAAGCAACGTGACTGCAGTAGTTTGCCAGTCACCACAGTGGCGTAGGCTGCCTTCGCCTTCTTAAAGTGGCGTGCAACCTAAGGTCTCATCCCCACCCATCTTAACTGAGAGCAGTGCATCTGGAAGGGTTGGCCTCCAGCCCTTCTGTATGCGTTTTTTCCCCTTCCTAGAAGGATACACCACACAGTCCTGTGCGGGCTGAAGTGGCTGCAAATACCATGCTCTGATGTCAGGGGACCTCTGGTGGCGCAGCTAATACTGCTCCCTCCCAGATAGCAACTGCTGATGCAGGCAGAGGAGATGCTGTTTCACTCATTTGTAGATCTGCTCCAACCCCCAGGCTCGGCCCCTAAACCTAACCAGCTGTTGCTGGTTGGGTTTAAGGGTACAGTACTGGAAACACTGTAAAATGTAAAGGCCCGCTCTACACTGAGAGCTTATTCGTACCGTTGGCTCATCTTTGAATCCCCCATGTTGTCTCAAGCCTTTGGTTTTTAATTTATGCAGAAGTTGGTAGATAGTGGTAATTTGTCTTCCAGCCTTATGGTTATTAGCTGATATTTCAGCTAGTTGCCCCACTGTAGAATAGTCCTCTTGAGAATTGCCTACAGAGAGGTCCATGGCTCTAGACTGGGCAGTTGCATTTAGTATTGACAGCCTTCTCTGAACCCTTGTTTGCACCCCTGGAGAAGGCTGTTTTTAATGTTTGTCTATGCAGACAGCGTTTCTCTTGTCGATTACATTGACAAGTGAATAGCGAGCCTTGTTTGTCCACATGGACTACGGCAGGTTCAGGCCAGGTGGTTCAATGATCCTAAGATTAAACTCTAATTTGCTGAATTGGATAGCTCTCCCTCCAATGTGGATGGATCCATGCAATTCCCTTCATTTTGTCTTCCTCCCTACATCAGGTGAGGATCACCATGTGACTCTGCTGTGCTTGATTTATGCGCTTGATACCTATCCAGTCTGCACCAAAGTAAGTTAAAAGCTCAGTCTGGGAAAGCTTATTTTGGAAAGCGTGCTGGCCCACCAAGCTCTGGCAGTGATCCAGTTGGCATATGAGTGGGCTTGCCCTCCTGCTCCCACCTTAAGTAATCTTACATTCTCCTCATGCACCTTGTTCCATGGTGCCACCTTGGAAGAGGCATGCGGTGCAGCTGCAGTACTTGGACTATGCATGCTTTCCAGTTTTGCTTGGTTTACAGTGCTTAGCATGTTTGGCTCCCTGCCTTCTGAGGCAATGATCTGTGGATCTGTCACCCTGTATAAAATACGTGTTAAGTGGCTCTGAATCTCTGCCTTGGACAAACTGTGGCAGTTTAATATGGCGCGACTGATCAAATTGAACTCGCTGCAGTCCAAGCTATGGCCAAGCTATCGGAATTTTGAGTATTCTAGTACCTGGGAGGTCTCATTTCCCAGTGAGTCTGTGCATACTGTGGCATATGTTGCCTTGTGATTGTGTTATTTGGGGAACTAATTTCCTGAGAACCCATATATTGTAATTTGTTCCCAAATTTCTCACCCACAATGTTGTGTTGGTTAGTGGAGGGGGAAGATTTGTGTGTATGGAGTCCCTGTGTGATATGTGATGTACAGATGTGCACATACATACACATTAGTGTGCCTTACAGAAAATGTTATTATCTTAAGTCACTGAGGCAGCAACATTCCACCTCACTGTACAGTCACTGTCTTTCACTCAGGGAAGGAAGGTTACTCAGCTAACATTACACTACTGCCGTGTTTTCTCTAACTTTGTGAGAAATGCAATCTGCCTTACAGTAGATTAGAATGCATGCTGCACTGAGAGTGTGCGTTCTGTTTATAACGGGTCGCGTTGCGTCGGTTGCGCCGACCGGTCTGACTTGTGGAAATGCATCAGACGGAACTTCCACCACGTTGCACTCATAGCAAGGCGCATTTTTAATTGCACAGTTTTCGTCACAGTTTGACTGATGAAATATGATCCCATCTGTTTCTGTGCCTGATAGACACTGTCTGAGAGATGCAACTAGACACCACAAACCCATTCTCCTGCTTATGACTGCCTTGTTACCCAAGTGATGAACTCTTTTTAAAATTGTCGCAATGTTAATCTTGTCAAATTGTACGCATTAACACAATGCAAAGGATGCATGTACATAAGCCTTGCACCAGCTTGCAATAATAGTAATTTACTGAATTACTGCCATTCCCATCAAACATTTCAACCATGTAAATGCTGGGCTTACAGAAAGGAAACTAAACAACACTGAAGTAAGTAATGCCTCAGATCTGAATGATGGAGCTGATCTGAAATTTGCGAAATGGCTGTGAGACACTATGACATCTCGGTGATCCCCTAAGTATGTGTCTCTGTTGTTGTGGGGGGCAGGGGGGGGGGGTGTGGGGTTGCTCGGCTTCCTGGAGACCCGCGTCTCGTGATTAGATCAATCGTGGCGTGATGAAGCAAATGAAAACAAATTTCTGCCTAATTACCAACAAACAAACAATCCCTCCATCAGTTAATTTAGGGGGGGTGACGTGATGAATCCATCTCGGCGCGGGAAGGCATCTGCACACATCCTTTCCAATTACGGCCCATCTGCTGTGATGAACTCCTCGGTTCATGCAGCAATCTCAGCCCAAGGGTAAATTAGCTGTCTTGTCAAGAACGTTTACCAGAACATCTGTACGCAGTGGAGCCGCCACATGTTTGTGTTTCCAGGTACATGCTGCAGTGGTGCGGCCTAGCTGAAAGGGCATCACATTGCCCCCGCGCCCCACCCCACCCCCCACCCCTGCCCCGGCTGCACTGTGGCCATTTATCGGTTAATTAATGAGGATGCATGGGCCCCCCGCCCTGACCTAAGTCCCAGCTGCAGCGCTGTTTACCATGATAGGAAATTGTTAGAAGTTTCCAGGAAATGTTCACTGACATGGTTTGTGAAACTGCCATGAAAACTTTGCATCCTCTTCCATCTGAGATGCTTTGCGTTAATTTATTTCTGATGTCTAATGCCATCAGATTTAGTGACATTAATCAAGTAGATCAGATGAGAAGTCACACGTTCAGTGGCTATTATTTTACATTAGACTCAACGCAACAATGAAGTGATTACATAGCAATGCCCTTTTCAGCTTAAAAGATTAAATAGGAATTCACTGTCTTCTGGCATTACTCCTTCAGTAAAAATATATATGGGGTTTATTTTTGCTCTTTGGTGTAATAGAAACTGCTACATATGTTGGAATCTTTAAAGTCTACTCATATGTAAGGCAAGTCTGTCTTGTGTTCCATTATTTGACTTCAGTGTTCAATGCAGTGCATAGCTATTGATGCCTTTGGATACTTCTATTGAACACACAAAGATCAATATGCAATTAGTGAACAGCACGCATACTGGCATCCTTTATGTGTTGTTGAGGTAGCTGTGTGGCGTGTAGGTCTCAGTACATTGCTGTCTATATGGCCGGAGCATGCCTGCAGTATTTGATGGTGATTAAGGGAGAACAATTAATGAGCAGTAATAAACTCGATGGTCAGAGAGAGACATTACTCCCCCAAGCCTGAAAAACAGACAATATGGAGGCAAGCAGATCATCACTCCTGTTGCTGGGAGAGGAACCAATACCGATCAGCATTCAGGTCCTCACTACCTCACCCAGGCATTCCAGGAAGCTCATCAACACATGAAGACTAATTCCTTTTTTTTTCAAGAGTTGTTTTTCAAGTCATTTACACCAAATAAAGGTAATTACTGGGATCTATACGAGCCATTTATGCAGATTAATATGATCGTCACCGCTGTTTTTTCATCTATTTCGCATGAAAAAAAATTCCCAGGGTTTCAAAGTGTGGAGAAAAATGAACTGAGGTAGCACAAACATACTGTGTAGCCTCTCGGCATAGAATGGAGTTTATCCAAGGTGGGCTACATGAGTGTAATCTGAATCAATACATTTTTGAGACAGTTACGGACACATACCCCCCTTAAAATAACAAACTGAAATCTGGTGCATAATTTCCCACAGTGACTGGGCCATCTATAACCTTCCTGTGAAAACCCACCGGTCCAGCAAAGGTATTATACATGTTTTCCTGGACCAGAGAGACCAGAAAACACAGTGGTGTGTCACAGATTATTATTTATTGCTTTCAGACCACTTTATGTTTGTATGCATTTGCCCCAGGCAGGATCCTTACCTGCATCATATGATGTATGATGCCCACCGTTTAATGATATATATAAAGGTCCTCTGGCTGGTGCCCATGAAAAATATTGCTAAGTCTCGCTTTCAGGCATTGTGGGGAATGTGTACCTCCTAAATGAATTAGCATATGAAACGTTGTTGTAAGGTGTTGTTCCATAACTCTTCTTGAAAGCACTAAGTCTTCGGTGGTTTTAGGAGGGGGCCCGTTTCGTATTAAATTAAAGGTGAGACAGAGAAAAACACCAAGTGAAATCAAAATAGATGGGGACATCGATGTGACATCATTTTCGAGCTTACATCCTGGACGACCTTTCCTCGTGTGCAGCGGTACAGTGATGCCTTGATTAGTAAGCAAAAAAGGCCTCTGTCAGTGGGGTAGCTGAGGGGTTGCAGTCTAATTGTGCCCAGTGGCAGCATTTGTGGTGGAGCAAATAATATGGTTTGCGCCTGTGACGTAAAAGGGGTACGTACAGCACAGGAGAAACGCAGCAACGGTAACCTCAAGCTGCCTCCGGGCACCACCACTATCATCCAATCCATGTCAGAGATCCCAAGGATTATTATGATGTACTATTAACTGTATTTATTTTGAGATAACACATAACTCATTTTGCCCTTAAATTGTAAATATTTTATCAAGATCTCCAGTAATATACACAATATAAAAAATATAGAAATCCAGCTGTAGACAGTGTTATCTAAACAAAGTCAGAAGTTGTCTGAACATGAGGTTCGGCATTGCTTGCATGTAAAGGCTATTAATATTCTACTTATGTATTTTCAGTGAATCTTCAGAACATTCAGCCATACGGAGAGTGAATAAAAGTATTGTAGGGATGTTGTTTTGTGGTGATGTGAAGACGGAATAGTTCAAGTGCAGATGTCATATTCATTCAGAGTAAACAGTCCTGAAAACATAATAATATCAGCCCTTCCAGAAAGCACGTGGAATAAATAATTTAAAAATGACTGAAAAAAAAATTAAAATAACTCCCAGAAGAGTGTTTATCACATTTACACTCTAAGTGAATTGCCACTTTGTTACATGTATTAATAAACATATGTGTCACTGTGATTCCCAAATGGTGCTTTAACTTAGACCATTGTTTACCATGCAAGTGGAGATACTCCAGACATACGCCATACAGTGCTTACTGCTGCTCTGACTTATTGTGTTATTGAGCTGTAACTCTCCACAGGAGACAAAAAAACTTGGGATGACATGACGAAAGTTATTTTTAAACATATTATAAGATTACAAGATGTGTACCTAAACACAACGGGACTCATCAATGTTAAAAGGCTAGACAAAGTAAGGCATTGCTGTTTTACTTAGCCATACAGATTCTGCTGAGTTAGGGTGTATTTTTTATACTGAATGGAAATGGGCATTGAAATGTATAGTGCATTTGGAGTACCCTGCCCGATTACTGTCCAAGAGTAAGGAAACGCTTAGAAGTGCACATATAAGCGCTTATCACTGAGGAGTGACTCCTTAGTTGTCAGACCTTGAAGCAATTTGGTGCCACTTTATTATGTCTAAAATTGCTTTGATTTTTTAAAAACATTTTTCTTTATTCACATATGCAGTCATGTTACCTTGAATCACCCAGGACCCTGATGTCAAATTAATTTCCTTTCCCTTTTCCTAAAGCAGAGCTGTTTTAATCTTGGCAAGAGTGTGAATTCTTCACGTTCCCATTCATTCTTTTTTTACTTGCTAATGCCATAATTCACTCTGACCCTGCTTTTTTCAGACAATAGGGATGATTGTCATGCGGTTTATAAGCCAATCCACATCTGAGGTATGCAAGGTCAAGAATACAAAATAGGTTTCTTGCATACCTCTTCTGGGGAGAATGTCTTTCTTTCCCTCTGACACATACAGTTCCAGGTTGTGCCTGGCTATACTTTCCAGCACAAAGCAACCAGAGTGAAAGAAGAGAGTGTTTTCAGATAAGAAAATGGCGCAGAATACCCTGCTTCCATGTTACTGTAAAATCAAATGAAGGGGCTAATGTACACCATTTGCACAATAAAGAAGTTTCAGTAGTTTACAGTAAAACATATTTCTGTAATTGCCTGCTAGTTGTTTTCACTAATGTACTATGTTTGGGCTTAATTTAACAATGTAAGATTACTAATTCATTAGCTACCCTACATACCAGCCAGAAAAATAATGATCTTGCATAAATACAAAATTAATACCACTGGTATATATTTGCTCCGCTGTAACTATTTCCTGCACACAATAATGAGTAATACAGCTCATATGTAATACAGCTTTGTACACTGGTTCTTGATGTGGGGAAGCAGACTGCTTTTGCTCTTTGAGTAGGTTGGTGTTGATTTTTTTTTAATACCTATTTGAAAGTGATATTTCATCATAGACACGTAGTGGACCCTGCATGACCCCATTACATCTCCCTTTACAAACTAGCTTGCAGTCAGTTACCTGAAACCTTCATCAGTTTTGATTAACTGGATCTTGCGTCACACGATTGTATATTTACTACTGCTTCATCTCTCAAACTGTACAAAGCACAGTACATTTTTTACTCAAAAGTGATATTCTTACTCAAATGTGTCTTAAATGTAATTGTGAACACAACTGTATTTGCAACACATATTTCATGTTCTTATATATATTTGACAGCCCAATGGGAGAATGATGCAAACTGGCACAATTTTCTTTTTTTAGAGTTGAAAGGATTTTAGAAGAATATTCATGAAAGTGTTTATACTGGAAATTGATTATACATTTTCTGCTTGTTTCATTTATAGACAGGTAGACAATAATGAATGTTCTAAGAGGCTGGGAAAATAATTACAAAATAACATTTCACACATTGAATGTTTTCGTATCAATCACTTGATTGATCTGTGGTACCTAGTGCAAGACAGAGATTAAATTTACTATAAACTGTACATTTTAGAAGAAAGATGACACACAACAGATGAATATTTCCAATAGTTGCAATATTTGTTATACATTGCTTCATTTAAGAATATATTACATGAATTGGTGTAATTTAAACATTGTGGCATAATATTGGCCAGTTGTCCAGCTTGTTATCCATTTGTTTATCATTGTATTTTTATGACAAGCTCATTAAAATGTTCATTTGTAAATACTTGTTGATAAAACATTGGATTGAGATAACAGCTCCAAGAAAAAAAAATGTTGCAAGTGCTTCTCAAGTGCTTTTATACAAAATTTTAAATCATATATTGGATGTTTCTGTAATGTCAACAAACCTCTCTCAAGACTGCACACAGGGTTACTGAATTGTTGGTATAACCTTAACCATAGGTTAACCACAAACATAATAAACTGACAAGATGGGTAAAAACAACAACACACTTCATACTTATACTTCACAGTACAAAAATAATTGTGAATAATTCCAGTTCTGCTTGCTGACTGGTCAGAAAGCATTTTAGCCATGCCAATATTTATGATAACAACACTGCAGGGTATTTTGGTGTGACTGATCATCTCAACTTAATCTATATCAATATTCATAATTATCAAACCTTACAGTACCTCCAATGAAACAGTTTATTTTCTGGTGTAAGATTTTGTTCCCCTTGTCTTTAGAATTAACTTACTATGTATTTCATACTTTATCATGTGTAATGAGTTTAGCCTTTATAAAAAACCTTTGATTACATTAGTTAATAAGATACTGTACTGTACTGTAAACATGTCTGTGAAAACTGAAAATTCATGAAGCTGTAATCCATTTTTTCATGCATTGTCCATGTCATGCAATCAGATATACATCTACTAAAAATAGGCCTAGGAAGGACTCTGGGAGAAGCATTCAAAAGGACATTTTGTGAGATGACTTTGAAACTTCAGATAGTGGGGATTGTTGTTATCAGATGCAAGGTGAAGTACTTGCGCATGTTTCAATCGTGCCTGCCCTATCCTATTTTTGAAATATTTTCTTTATTTTTACTGTTTTCCAAATTTTAGAATAAGAGTAAAGACATCAAAACTATGAAAAAACACAAATGGAATTTCTTTTGTTTGGAAATAAATTCATACATAGGTATCAACATCACTATTTATATTTGTCTCAGAAACAAATTTCAAGCATTTAAGCATAAGTCTTTAGATCAAAATGTCTAAATACATGTTTCCCATTATCTTAATCAAGTGTGTACAAACTTTTGGCTGGTACTGTACATAGATGGTGCCATATTTATTGGAGTTATGCACTTTGGCTCGTCATTTTGAGCATAACATATAGATTGTGTACACCTTTAAATCCCATTCACTACAGTGACAATGCAATTCCCTATACAGTACCAGTTTGCCATGAGGCACACCATTGTTGATATAGTGCATTTATAATGAAAACAACACTGCAGGCAGGCATATGGTATACCTCAACAAAGGATAATGTAATACTAAAGCACAAGTTAGGAACATATTTGATTATGTTCTGAAGCTTTTGCCATGTTTGTGTAAAACTGAAAAAAATGAATTCCATTTGCAATCACTTTATCAAGGTATTATGCTGTAAAGGTACTGCAGTGATTCAGTCTCTGTTTGTTGAAGTCAATGTTTGTTTTATATCAAGACAAATGGAAAAGGTTCTCCTATATTATTATCCTGTAAAGGAGTCCCAACATTGAGCTGTAAGGTGAGCAACCTATACAATCACAGAATGTGGTCAATATGTTCCAGGAGCTAATTGCATTAATGATAAAAAAGAAAATCACTTCTATCAGAACATAGTAAAACATATTTCCAGTAGTTGTGAATCAGGCCTTTAAGTGGGGGTCCTTGTCTCCCCAGTTTCCGACACATTCAGTCCTAAACCAGGCTCTTAAATAACAATAACAATAATAATAAAAATTTATTTGCACAGTGCTTCTAATAAAAACATTCAAAGTGCCTTCCATAAAATAGAATATAAAATACAATAATGAAAGAACACATAAATATAAATAAAAACACAGGTGAGTACAGTGATCAGTGGAAAAAGCACGAGTATAACAGGCCATACATTTAAAAATAGAAGGAATAAAACAAAAACTATTACAAAGAATAAAAAATAAGGTTTAAAAAGACAAGTTTTTTTTAAGGATGAAAGCAGTGACTGTGAAGCCTAGATAGGTTCTGGTAGAGCCCTGCACAGAGAAAACTCGATCACCGTTTGATTTTAAGTGGGTTGTGGGGGCACAAAGAGAAGCCCGTCTTTTAGATGTGAGGACCCGTTGTGGCAGATAGGGAGTGAGTAGCTCAAAAATGTACTTGGGCCAGTTCATTTAGTGCCTTAAAAGTAATCAATAAAATCTTAAAACGTTTTCTAAAAGCAATTGGTAGACAGTGTAAGGAAGCTAAGCCTGAAGTAATATGAGTTCTCTTATTTCTTTTAGTTATAATTCTAGCAGCATTTTGAATCATTTGGAGGTGAAATAATGCAATGCAATTTAGACTTGAATAAAGAGCATTACAGTAATCTAGTCTTGAGGAGATGAGTGTGTGTATGACTTTTTCTGTGATTTGAAATGGCAAAAAAGATGTAACTCCAAATATATATCTTAAAAGGCAGTAATATGTCTGGGATGTCTTCTTCATTTGTTTCTCAAAACCCAGTTTAGAGTAAAAGGTAACACCATGGTTCTTTATCCCAGACTTTGCAGTTTTATCTGAATTCAACTGGAGAAAATTCTGAGCCTTTGCTGACACATTCATGAAGAATAGATATTCTATGCCAGTTGCTAAGACTGACAGACAAGTATACTTGAATGTTGTCTGTGTAAATGTGAAAGGAAATGCAGTGCTTGTGGAGAGCTTGTCCAAGAGGTAGCATATAAATAGAGGAAACAGACGGTCCCAATACGGATTCCTGAGGAACTCCACACATGACAGGAACACACTACATGGTGCATGAAAAGCGTGAAATATGTATGAAGTTTGAGTTGGAGTCAATTTGATAATTTTTTCAGAAATATCAAATTTACTCCAACTCAAACCTCATGCATGGCATGTTACCCTAACACAATCTACATTATGTGAGCATATACGACAGGGTGTGCATTATTGCAGTTATCAGCAGGACATACGCATCACGGAGTGTATATAACCACACAGCCAACCAACCAGATTATTCTCCTTGTGCAGTGAGCAAACTTACCAAAGACGTAGATGGAGCTGCTCACATCATGTTTGGTGTGAGTAGCTCCTGGCTCCATCTAGGTCTTTAGTAAAATTAGGGCCTAAATTAGGGCCTCCTAAAATTAGGGCCCGCTCATCTGTCTTGATTAACCTGTTCCATATACATTTGCATATACTCCCTGTATATGCCATGGGCAGTGCACACACTAAACAATGGCCACTCTTGTCATGTTTCTCCAAACTTTTTGTGGATACTTGATAATGTCACATGTCAATGAAAAGCGGTATGGGCAGACCACACCTACATGAAAAGTGGTTTGGCATTAGCCATACTGTCCATACTTATGGTGGTAGCTATTGATAATGAAAATCGAAGAATTTCTATCTCCTTGGACTATAAATCATGTGAAAACATTGCACCTGTATTCTTTCCTTTGCAGTTCTGGTGTTGTTGATCCTAACACTGAAGCGCCACCGCAAGGGCCAGCGCATGTCCGAGGACGAGGAGGACATGCGCGACAACGTCATCAAGTACAACGACGAGGGCGGCGGCGAGCAGGACACCCAGGCGTACGACATGAGCGCCCTCCGCAGTCTGTACGACTTTCCGGAGGTGAAGAGCTCCGAGTCCGGGCCCGACCTGCGCTCCCTGCCCCAGTGGATTCAAAGCCGCGTCAACGGAGACGGAGGAGCGGCGGATTTCTCCGTGTTTAAGGGTTACATCCGCAAGAAAGTGGAGCAGGCCGATGCTGACCTGTCGGTGCCACCGTATGACTCCTTCCAAACGTACGCCTTTGAGGGCACCAGCTCCCCAGCCCTTTCCCTCAGCTCCATCCACACCCTGTCCACCACCTCTGAGCAGGACTTTTCGTACCTCAGCGACTGGGGTCCCCGCTTCCGGCAGCTGGCCGGCTTCTACTCGCTGGGGCACCCCGAGGAGGACGGCTCCTAGCATCCTTATCCTTCCACCAATACCACATTCCCCCGGCAACCCAACCGATACCCTCCTGCCCCTGCACCCCCTTTCAAGGACGGTCCTGAAACCTAAACTTTCTCAATTTTCATACCCCTTTCTTTACATTAAAAAAAAAAAAAATCTTGAGGTGGGTCAAGTTGTTGACCTCCAAGATGACACTTTGACCCTGTCTGTTGGGGTGGGAGTGGAAGCTTAGGTGCTCCTCTTTCTCCACCTAGAAGACATGAATTTTTGATTACGTGGCAAATTGACAAAAAAATTAAGACGTCACATCATGTTTGTACAGGGAACCACATCTACATGCCCTTCATTTTGTTTTGGTTTTCTTTTCAGTGCAAGCAAAGTCTTCAACCTACTGGTTATATTTTTTGCTATATATAAAAAATTTTAAGGGGAAAAAAACATATATTACCAAACTCCACAAGGGGTGAAAGAGTATTTCCTAGCCAAGGCAAACTACCTGGAGTAAATAAGTATTTATTTAAGATAAAGATATTTATTTATATTTATTTGTATTTATTTATTTATTCATCGTGATCAAGGTGTGGGATGCAGTAAAGGATAAGGACATCGTCTGTGAAATGATACTGAAAACCTTTGGATGAAGTGAACATTTTCCCATATCTGGTGGACACCCTACCTTAAAGTCTGTTAAAGGAGACACTTTGTTGAAGAAGACTTCTGAATGCACTGTCACAAGTGCTACTGTAGTCCCTGATACAAGCTGTTCAAATTTTTAAATTTCTAGGAACACTTTTGTAATTTGGCAAACACAAACGGAAGACATTTATGACAAATAGGGGAAAAAGTCATTTTTAACATGCCAACTGGTTATGAGGTTTAGGATTTGTGTTGGCGTTTCTTCTGATATGACTCTTTTAAAAAGGGATTATGGAAGTAATATACTGTGGACACTATTATTTTATTTGGTTTACCCTTTCAGCCTCAGCTATTTGAAAATATATTTGTTAAATGGCAGCAATAAGACACGAAAAATACACAAAAGATGTAAAATTCTGATATACAGGTATTTGTTTCATGGGGTCAGGTCCTCTACAACCTTTTCAAGCGTGATTTCTGTTAAGTCACAGTTTGTAAATGTGAGTGTGTCTATGCGTTATTCTTCTGACTTGGTTTTTACCATAATTAATTGGTTACTTCTGTTCCGAATAGTCAATGGTTTTTGGGAGGGCAGGGGGGAAGGGGGGATGTAGCACCCATACCCAGTGCTAAATACTTTAAATGTTGACCTTTAATTGCAAATGTATGGAAAATAAAATTTAAATCAATAAATATTTAAGAAAATTATTTTATCTTAAAACTTTACCTGTCACTGTATCTTGAACTATGGAGATGCATTGTTAGTGGAAAATTGATAATTCATATTAGTTGGCTAATTGCTAGAGGATGTTTATCTACATATTGGATTACATTTTTTCATGCATTATTATCCATAAGACAACATCCCCACAATTTAAGAACCATAACAAATTTTAAAAAATGGATCTGAATAATTGACCTTCAGGATAAATTAAATCAACTGTTTTTGACTGACTGATTTTAGGTTTCTGGAACATTTCAAATTGAGCCAATAATGGCAACCATACGGTGCCATTTTTGCTGAGAAACAAGTTCATATATTGATCCATAATCTGCCTACATTACATGATTGCAGTTTGTATAGGTATGTTTAAAAAAAGAAATGGTTCTAATCCCAGTTCAGAAACAGTATTGTTTCAGTTCATTTGGTGCTTGGCCCACTGATAAAACTGTGTAACTCGTATAACTCTATGGAATCTACATTCAAGAAATAAAATTTCAGAAAACAGTACAGTAAAGAATCAAAAATGGCAGCAATCAAGTAGCAGCAATTTTGCTGGTTTCTTTCACTTTATCAGTCTCTTTGTCAATCTATGATAAAATTCAGTCAGCTTTCTTTGACCTCTCTCTCGCTTTACATTCTAAAAGCACATGGTTTTTATTTACCATTAGGCAGTGGTGCTTCAGAGAAATAAGTTGAATCAGTGGGTTGTGTTGATTATTTGAAACAAGTATTATTCTATTATTAGGTATTATTATTAAAACCTAAGATTCATATAACTCAAAGATGAATCCATTTACTTCACAAGAATAAAAAGCTCATTGTGGGTTTTGAAAAATCACCAAATCACCAATCACTGCTGCAAACATGCAGTACTTGGAAAGCAACCATTTCTTAATACAGTATTGTAAAATTGCAGATCTTACGCAAAAGAAAAGGGTGCATTGAGAACCATGAGAACCAAATACATTTTTTTTCTATTTGTGGCATTAATGTACACTTTACACACACATTAGCAAATTTCTCATACATTACCTTACCTCTTAAGGTTTTATGAATCATGTCAGAATAGAGCACTTGTCAGCAATTTAGTATATTTTGATAAAGATGTGCATTTTGAAAATCCTATGCCTTTTGAAGCTTCTGCTTTCTTTTGAATGGAGGGTATCAAGAGTTCTTTGAATTTGGGTCTTGAAGGTCAATGTGGTATATAAGAAAATATTGTTTCATGACAATTACCAAAATTAACACTTTCAACACTTCAACACTTTCTCTCTGTCAGTCTACTTCCTTGGCATTTTCTTTTTTCTTTAATGGAAGTGCAATCCGTATCCATTTTTATCCATTCTGTCATTTGATTGACTGAATCCATTTTGTATTCATTGTCTTTTCCCACTACCAGGTACTACAATCAGAGTCATATTTCACTGTTGTGGTCTGTTTGCAGTAGGCCCCAAGAATACACATACTGAATTATGTCCAGTGTCCAACTTCTTTTGCAAATGTGATTGACTGATTCTGGAATTTCAGTGGGCCGTTACTACACGTCGGCTGACAACAATATGGAATCTCAGAACTCCCAACGACAAGGAGACTTCAGTGTGTCAGTCAAAACAATATGTTGTGCTCTCACTGTCTGCCGCCAACATCTCTGGTACTGCGCATTGGTTTTTAATTTGGTAAGTGTCACTCATTCTACTTATTGAGGCAGTGTGGGTGAGGATGTTGTTATCCTGTGTTCCTCTAGGGTCCCGTGGTATGACATTGTGTAAATGTGTGAAAAGTTGTGTTGTACTGTATGCTTAGGATACGGAATATGTAATGATTTTCAAGTTGTTTTTGTCTACCCAGATGTTTTAAAACCATAAGTAGTTATGGAAGAAAAGGTAAATTGAAAAGAATAGATATGCACGTGTTCCTTAGAATTAATGTCTGAGACCGAAGGTAAAGTTTCATTGCGTTGCAGTAAGTCTCATAAACAAACATTTTTATACTTTGCTTGATTCAGATCTATCAACATTCCTCCAGTGCACATTATAAAAGTGATGCAAGCACCTAAGTATTCAACATTATTATGGAGGATTTTATTCACATTACACTACAATCATTTAGTACATACTCTTAGCCATGGTGACTTCCAGCACAATGGAATGTAAGTGTATCCATTCAAGTTAAATGAGCAAGTGTCAGACCAGGCTAACAACACTATTGAAGCCCTACCACAAGTTAACTTGTGCAACCTGACTAGGCACCAGAAGCCAGTATACTAACATGCAAACATCACTAGATAAAATACATCACAATACCACACATAAAATAAACAGCAAGTACTACAAGTAGCAGGTGTTGTGGGGATTGAGGTGGAACTGAGATGCAATCTGATGTACACTGTCATATCAAATAATAATCAGAATAGAAGTAGTTCTAAAACTGAACAGCATAATATAAAGAAAATCGAAACAACTGACATATAAAAAAAAACAAAGTACTGCATGAAATCATTGGACATCGTGTTCCAAGTACCTGTACCTGTTGGAGACATCACAAACAACCCTGAAGGAACCGGTACATCAGTTTTTATAGCTACAGATGCTGTACTGCTTTGGATTAAAGCTCAGCCTATGAGAATGGAGAAACTGAGGTGTTGAGAAAGGGAGTGTGGGAGAGTGTGGGGGGTGCACTCTGAAACAACGAATTCTCCCTGAAGGAGGAGAGTGTCAACACCATTGCAGTCAGTGACTGTGAACTGTTAAAAGAGGTGAAGGAGTGGGGACAGCTCAAGGGTCAGTGGTCTCTGTAGAGTTGGAGGCCATCCTGCCTCCACCTATTAAATGGCAGTACGATGAAGCCCCCAAGGTCCAATAATAGGTCGTAAGTGCCAACATATTAGAGAGCTGTAAAATGTGAGAAAGACTTCACCCCATCTTCAAGGGCAACATGGCGGTATTCTTTATGTACCTGGTTAGAGACTGATCGACAGTGCTCTGGGGATATTTTTGCCCTCATATTAAATTTGCCCTTTTTCAGCTAGAATTAATAACAGCAAATGGACATCATATTGATTAAACGTTATACAGAAATGCAATGACGTTGTAGAAAGAATTGATTTGAAAAATGGTATTATTTATGAATGATGCATCATTCAGAGTTGACAATATGCACACAAAGAGGGTTATATAAGGTGAAACAATACTTTCCTTTTTAGATTCTTAAAACAATGAAGTCAGACTTTGTCAACAAGCAAATGCAATACATTGCCCCAGAGGACACAGCACTGCAGCCATCACTGTAGCCATCCACTAGCCCCAAGGCCTCATGCTGCCCTTCAGAACTCCATGTTTAGCCCCTGGAGTAAGTATGAAGCAAAACAAATCCAATATAAACTGGATTCACAATTTGATTAAAAATGATATTGTTACTTTCTGTGAAATATGTAAAAATGATATTACAGTGAAGTCATTCAAACAGAGCCCTCTGTTTGGGCAAGTAGTGTTCGCATTATTCCTGTCATCCCGCCAAAAAAGGGGCAGAACTCTAAGGTATTGTTGGCAAAAATAGCCTCTCACTTCATGTGAAGTGTGACATAAAACAGATGTCACTTGCAAATGAATACATGGATTGATTGACAACACAGAACCATACAGTTTCTCAGGATAACAAATGTATGGGGTATCAAAATTCTAAAAATATCTTAATTGCAGCCCTTGGATAATGACACAATTCTAGCTCCTACTCTGGTCAAGTAAGCCACCCTGACAGTGTACACAGTGCTGAGTCACTGTTTCTGACAAAGGGATTCTTATGTTTTCTATCAATCCTGAAGGTATTTTCCCTTGTTGATAAGGACCGCAGGATATGTTAGAGGTGGGGGAATAGCTTTTACTCTGCAAAACCAATTATTTCTTAGAGATCTGGCCACTTCTCAGAGCAGTAGTTGTAAAGGAATGAAAATGACTATATCTCACATGTTTCTGATTTCTGAAAATTGCTAATTATAATAGGATATAATCAGCAATTGAATAAAATAATTGTCAATCAAACTGCAAGGTGTTCTACAGTGCAGCCCTGTGCAAGGCTTCGGATGTGTGCTTGGATTACAGTCCTCACAGTCACAGAGTGAACCCCCAGCTGTTCTGTTACTGAAGTTTTCTAGGCAGAACTAGCCTAACCTTGTTACACTGCATACACTTCATCTGTAGTGGCCTCCATTATCAGTGTATTTCATATGAATTATATCAAGTGAAGGTCATACAGTGTGTCCAATGTAGAAAATTGGTTTTGGACATTTAAGACAGATATTTGGCTTCTTGATGTTGACTGTGCTTGATTTTAAGTCACTCTGGATAGGCAAGTGTATGGAAAGGCTATGAAAACACCAGGGATGTTGTTTTGGAATTTTTGTACTCATGTTTTAAGGTATTTTATGCCATATTTTAACCATGTGTCCCCTTTTTAACTGTGCTTGTTTTTTATCATTTATTTACAGTAAATGAATCTTTCTTTATAGCTTCTGTTTTGTTTAAAAAAAAAAAAAATTCATTTGAGAAGTAATAGGCCAGCGTCTTCACAATGCTGGTAATTAAAGACGTATTTTGTTTCTGCTTCAGTCCCTTTTGGCCAACGGATTATTGGAAATTTGGTTGAGCCCGACCATGCCTGGTGAGTCCCAGACCTGTTTATTTTTATTTATTTATTAATTTCAAATAATGCTCTACATTCCAGGGATTGTGAAGTGGCATTGTTCTAAATCTGGGTCTGGGCTACCAGGTAAAGCCAGCAAAGCCATTCATGCCAAGAGGAGTGAGGCCGGTGTGACCATCACTGATGACAGAGGAAAGGATGCCTGACTTGCATGCGACATCTTCCATCCAGGTATACCAGGTAAGTAAAATAAAGAATACACATTGTTTCTTTTGATGCAAATGTTTTCTTTGTGGAAAGATTGGACTAAATCCTTTTTTAATTATATTTTAAACTGATTCATGCCATTGAAGGGTGTGCATGAGTCAGAACTGCATGCTCTTAAACAACCATTATTTTCTGTTTCTCTCTCTCAATGCCTGTTTGAGCAGAGGATGCCATGCAGTGTATTTTGTATGTGCCGTTGAAAATATTTTCCCCACAACATCCCTCGATGTAAATGAGTTTTGATCTTAAATTCTCCTAGTGGGGGTGAAAAGGACATGTGTTGGTCCGCAGCAGAGGAGCAGGTGGAATTACGTCTCCCGGTGGCTTGTGCATAAAGTGTATGATTTTGTTCAAGCTGTGATTATTTCACAGCTCATCGTGTTTTTTGTAGCGGCAGACTTCAGGGAAGCAGGGGATAGATAAACAGGGATTGTGTTTTCGCCTGGAATGCCTGCGTTAGGCTCACATCAGAGCGTGTGAGTGAGCAAGAGCAAAGCAGTGCCAATTTCACTCACTTTATAGAGTGGAGAGGATAAGACACTTGCCAAAAGGCAAGTGAAATTAGTTCTAACATGTAGCAGCGTAGCTAGTGAGATAAATTGCCTCGTATGATGTGGTGCCCCTTTCTCCCTGTTCTAGATGGGCCAAAGCAGATACACGGCACACAAAATACAAATGTAACACGTTCACATTTGCTGAAAAAAAGACTGCTCTTGTTTTAAGTGTATATACATGTCCAATTTACTTTCATCTGTTGGCTTGGAATGGAGGAATTATGGTGATAATGATGATGATTTTATTATTTCTTCAGTGCTTGTAATGATTTTATTGTTTATCTTAGGCTTATGAAGAATGTGGTGCCTGTATATGTTACGTTTTCACATTTGGTTTTTTGTTTCAAGAAGAGTCTTGCTTAATAGCATAAACTGCCTGAGTCTGTTGTCACCCTCAATGATTCCTAACATTACTGCTGCTCTGCTACAACCTATACAGCACTGGCTGTACTAAATCTTTTCAACACATTGCCCCCTTGAAAAGTATTTCCCTTCTCTATTACTATCTAACATATATCATTTGAATTATATTTAATAAAACATGCTAGTCCATTTTATATGCCTTATAGATTACAGTTACATGCAGGGAAACTGTTAAAAGAAGTATTTTACCACTGGATATACCCTTTAAAGTCATGAATGAGGCTAGGAGTAATCTGGAAAAGCATTGATAATTTAACAGGAAAGGGACCAGCTACAACTAAAGATACATGAACGCTTACTAGACTACTTCACTCATTTAGTATAAGAACTGGGACAACTTTTTGACTCTGGTTGTCACCCCCCACCAAGGACTTGATGACTGGCTAGGTTTTTAACTTTGTTACTGATGAAGCTATGGTGCATAAAATATCAACCTAATTGAAAAACTCAAAGGATACATTTGAGTATGACAGCACTTTTAAAACAAATGACAAAGATACCCTAATTATCACATTTACAAATATAATCAATTCCTTAATACAACAATTTATGCACAGGTGTGTAAATGTCAGCAGTTGTGATGCCCATATTCAAGTCAGGAGACCATTATGACATGTACAATTGCAGACCTTTCAGTGTATTGCCAGTCATCTCGAAGGTTGCAGAGAAAGCGATAATTGAACAATTAACTGCCCACTTAAACATGGGTAATTTTCCTCTTCACCTCATGTAATTTCGTTTCCAGGGTAAATCACTCGACAGAGACAGCCTGCTACCTCTTAGAAAAGATTAAGGCCAAATTAGAGGTGTTGTCACTACACTTTTCCTTGACTTACAAAAGGTGTTTGACACTGACAACTATAATGCCTTCCTTTCAAAATGGGCAGAATTTTACTTCTCATCAAATTCCGTAAAGTCACAATAAATCAGTCAAAACAGTTAGCTGACAGGATGGAGTGTGTATAGATAGATGATGAATTGTCACAGGAATCAGTCTTTGGCCCTTCCTGTTTGACCTTAATTCTGGAGAACACTGTGAGCATGTACTTCTCTAAAGCCAACTAAACCAAGTAAACAAGCTCCTCCTGGTATTTTATCCTAAGGCAGAACATCACGATCATAGCAGAGATCAAATATCTTGGCATTATTTTGAGATTAGACTCACTCATCACACTCAAACAATCACACGCGCAGCAGAGGAGGCTATAGAGGAGGATATAGAGCTCTGGCCTGAACCACTCTCCCAGGTCAAAATCGGCATCCAAAAAAATGAAGGTAAAAGTTTGAGTCTGAGCTCTACAGGAAGACCCCCTTTTGTCTGCTGTGCCCAGGATCATGGAGCTTCCTCTGTTCCAGCACACACTCTTACTGCTTTTCTCATCACATGCGTAAACTGTCGGTACTCTGTGCAATATCTCAAGAAACTGAACTCTGGCTCTGTGTTCCTACCACTTTGGCCTTGCTGTAATGTTTGTATGGCTGAATCAAAGTACAGTATTTTATTGTAATGTTGTTTCTATGATGTATGTACTTTGTAATTTTTGTTTTTGTATTGCTGCTGTGATTGGTCCTTGATGCATCCGATTGTCATAAACCTTCAAAAGGATTTCAGATGAATAAATTAAGTTCCTATTTTTGATATTTATGTTGAAAGTTGTACATAGCCAGCTGAACTCTATGCCTGGGGTTGGATCCCAGCTGTGATATCAGCCAATGGGGATCTAGGAGTCCATGGCGGCTAAACAGTAAGGCGTTGTTTCGGCAGGGTGAGGGGTGGGTATGTTGGCAGGGGTCGCATATTCTCACTGTACACTACATGACAAGGAAATTGAAAAAAAAAAACAAAACAAGACATGTTACTTTGCAAGCTGTCTGTGAATGTTAGCCAGAAACTTTCCCTTTTCATGATGTATACTACTGAAGTATTGACAGCAACCTTGTTGGGTTGAAGCAAATTTAACTGGTGCCAGTTTCACAAAATGGCTAGCTAAATAATCACTTAGCCAATGGAGGGATAGATTTGAAGAGGAACAGTTATTTATTAGTTGCCTAGGTGATGTTACTGAGTTTTTAGCTTTACTTACTGCTTTTGTCACAGGTTGACCAAAACCCCACACCCCCTACATCATCCCGTGAGTGGCCTCCTCAGCTCCCCAAAAGACAACAGTGGTGATAAAAGTCAACTTCATTTTATAACTTCATAAAAATCAAGCACTTGTTCAACCAGTTGATTCATTCTAGGTAATGTTCCTTTTTCTTGTACTCTTCTTGTGTACACATACCTTTTCACAGTAAGCCTACATGGCAGTTATTCTACCACTGTGATTGTAAAGGCTTACCCTAGAGGCCCCAACCCCAAGGGACCCAAATCTCTACAACTGAAGGGGAGCTGACAAACTGAGAGCACTTCCCCCAGACACACACACTCACAAAATACACAGACAACAAAAAATGAAGATTGTGCTTTGGCAACCACTCTCCTGATGCTAAAGATACCATCCAAAAAAAAAAAAAAAAGTCTTTCAGAGCCATGCCGTGATGCTTCACCCACTCTGGTCTGAGTCAGAGTCGTCCCCTCACCTACCCTGCTTTTCTATCCGCAGCAGCACAAACCAGCCTCTTGTCAAAAGGTAAGCTCTTGTTCAGAACTCTCCACCACTCCGTCCCTTCCCTCTCACACAAAACACAGCAGGAATACACAGAAACAAATGTTTTGCTTGTCTTTACAGGGATGCCGCCCTTGGGATCACACGCTGGCTTGCTGTCTGGCTCGTCTGCTTCGTCATGCAGCTGCAGGGTAACTCCGCTGTCTTCCTTACAGCTGGCTTCCCCCACCTCGCCTTCTGCAGCACCGTTCCCCAAAAAACCATGTTTTCCCACTCCACTCCAAACGTAAACACGCCAGCAGAAAATGACAAAACAAACAACTGGGGACTGGGAAATGCAGCCCCTAACAGTCACTCATGGCATGGAGACTTCAGCTCTCACTCCAGTCCTTACCTGAGAACACACCTGAGAACTCTGTCTTACTTCTCCCCAGCTTGAATTAAACAAGCTGCCTCCCTGCTCGGAGCAACAAGATGCAGCTCCGAGTCATTATCAGTAATCACTGGTAATTGTGTAAAGGTGCCACCTTCACATACAGAAATACCAGCTGTTCCCAGTCACATGCCCCAAAAAAAAAAAAAAAGTTAACAAATACCCTGCAACCTCAAGATCGAGATCATCAGATCATGCTCTCCTATTGACTAAATTAAAAACAATGATGTTAGAGTGAGCATTTTACCATTGTTTTATTATGGGGCGGCAGTGTAGCATAGTGGTTAAGGAGCAGGACTCGTAACCAAAGGTTACCGGTTCGATCCCCGCTGGGGACACTGCTGCTGTACCCTTGGGCAAGGTACTTAACCCACAGTTGCCTCAGTAAATATCTAGCTGTATAAATGGATAACCTATGTAAGTCGCTTTGGATAAAAGCGTCTGCCAAATGAATAAATGTAAAATGTAAATGTATTAAACGCTCACACAAATTCTGGCAAAGTATAAATGTTGGCAAAGTTCATAAAGTATGAGTACCAGTAGACAGACAAATTCAATTAAAAAATTAGCCAGGCTGATAAAACCAGAGAATATTAACTAGCTAGTTAACCTTATTCACTTAAAGTGTGTTCTTCCTTGATGGACATGGCTAGATATCAAGTCAGTTTTATGGTACATTTGCTATTGTAGTATTTAAAATAGGTTAGCTTGTTAGCAAGATTGAATCCACTTTAAATGACTGCTGTCTGTCTAGATGACAAAATACGTATGCATAACAATATAGGTAGGTAGCTAGCTAGGTTAATTACCTTAACAAGGGGTAGGTTTTGAAAATAAAGAGCCCTGGACCTGCTTGTTTGTTAGCCAAAAACAAGTTTAAATTAGCAGTCTGAGCTTTTGGTTGGTTATGTAGCTTCTGTTGAATGGCTAATATTTTGATAGATTATACAGTATCACTCAGTCATGGGTGATACTGTATATATATAAATAACTAATCCTGACCAAAAACAACACTATTGGCAAGGTTTCACATGTAGAGTAATAAAACTAAAGGTGGTCTGGTTCAGGGAGGATGTAATCTGAGTTGATTGAGAGACTTGAAAAAGAAAAAAAAAGAGATTCAAGATTGCTATAATTTCCATGCAGACAGATGGAAACGGCATGGCCAAATTTAACAGACCAGATGCACAGCTATTTCATTAGACAATCAATGCATTAAATAAACAAATATACTAGATAAAAGGTGTAGCTGGATAGCCTGAAATATCATGACAGTGGGACCTGTAAGGATAAATGTTTCCTGTGCATCAAGCTCTGTGGGTGGCAATGTAGCTGCCACAGTAAGGATGATTGCAATCATGCTGTTTTGCTGTTTTGTTCATTACTGTTATTTGCTTTCTTCTGAACACATTAATTTCATGCAGTACACAATGCTTTCATATCTGGTAAAGATTAACTAGTGTTAGCAAACATGGCTATGAACAGACAAGTATATGAGCCAGAAATCTAATATCATTTACATTTTACCTATAGTAGGCCTTAAGGGTTAAGGACAAACATATTGCAGTGTTTATCGCACTGTGAAGGCTTTGATATACAGTATAAATATACAGACAATGCATAAGGGTAAATTTGAGCTTCAAAGATGAATAACACCAATGCTCTTATTTAATTGATTTAAAATTGCGTTCATGATTAAAAACCAATATGTAATTCCTATAGGCATATTTGCTTCGATCCAAATCCAAAAGTCCAACAAAGCTCTCTCCCAGGAATCTACCCAGAGGCACTTTGATGAGGCCTGTTTGGATAAAGCAAGCATTAAATGAGTAACGTGGTTTAAAAGGGCTTCCTTTGTTGATGAAAATTGAGGTTTACTTAAATTAATATAAAGCTCCGTAATCCAGGTTTGGCACTTCCGAGCTAAACCTTGACCAGCCCTAATAATTGGAACACGAGAACATAGCCTCTGCTTTAATTAAAATAAACAGTAAATGATGAAGTCTAATCAGGTTTTGGAAAATGAAAGGATAGGGTCTGCATACTATTACAGTGGGCAGACAAAATTTTAAGAGAATGAAGGCAGATGGGATCATTTAGACTGTGCGGGAGTGCACTGTGATCTGTGACAGGGCCGTGCTCTGTTCATTCATGTGCCCATCAATTTGGCAACGGGGCAGTGCGTTTGTCGGAGCAGTTTGTCTGAAGCAGTGCAACACTGAAAGGAAGAGTGCTGTTTCACACCTTCTCCCCATTTACTTCTGACATTTGTCAAGGTCAGCGAGAGAGAGAGAGAGACGGACACATTCAGTCACGGCTCTCATGCATTATTAAAGATATGCAGGTAAAATGGGTCTCAGGAAAAAAATCAGTGCAAATCCGTATCTACGAAATCATGTATGAGTTGAAACGCTCACTTTCAGAACTGCAGTCTTCGAAACATTGTGGGGAGAACCATGTCATATACATTAGCATGTGAAAACGTGGACATATATGTTGAATGTGTTCCATGTCCTGACTATTGTGAACTGAAATAATAGACCGGGCCCTAGCGAGCAATGTAATATTCTTAATATAAAAGGCCTCCTCAAAGTAATCTGACTCAATGGCTATTATTAAATGCTCTCAGGGATTTTTCTTCACTCTTTCCCTCCAAAGAGGATTTTAGAGAGACACCACCCAAATTAAATGTAATTCCTTCCCTATTCTAACAATTCCTAACAGTGATGTAACAAATAATGGAATAATTAGATGAGATCCGGTGCTGGGGAGTCCACATTAGCATGATAATGAAAATGTAATTAGTTATACCTTCAATAAAAAGGGGCTGTCTTGGAGTTTGGCTACATTGTACTTTCACTTTTACAGTGTTCTTGATTAAAGGAATTGTCGTGTTGTAACTTTCATTGCAGCGGCAGAGAGTAGGTCTGTTGTGATTTTTTTTTTCCAGAGTGAAATAAAGTGAGCCTGATATCTTGGTATTTGTACGCATAGGAATTATGGGTTTATTGGAGCTGTGTAATTACATTTTATTGTTTCTTCCTTTCACCCTCCTTTTTCTCATTCTGCTCCTAATGCTTTATACCAGATTCTCCCTTGGAGGAAATTCTTTATTATGTAGCTTTTCTGTACTGTAAATTTGGTCTTCTCTCATTATGCAAATCAATTTCATTTGCACCAAAAAACTGTAGAGTAATGGAACAAAAAAGATGAAAAGGACATAGAATGAAATTGGAATGAAAAATTGAAATCCCATCAGTCTCTTTCAATACATTAAACCATGGTGTTTTGTATACTTTGTGCTCTACCCATAAAATATTTAGTGTCCATGCATTTATAACCATTCTTTGGACTCTGGAAACAATTCAGTGAAGCTCTGAACATTCAAGGTGATAACTCTCTAGTGCTTTGGGGGTATAATGTAATAGAAGTTTTTCTTTAAAAAAAATCCTTTGAAGTGAATATTACTGTGTACTTATTGTATATGACTTACAGCACGATTGCCAGAGGATGATTACTTATATGCAAGGAGTTTGTTTTACGCTTATTGTATTGATTTATATAGCTCCCCGAAGATGTGAGTTAATAGATTTTATTGTGTACATCTCAAGAAAAGATACTGAGAAAACATTGACAGCAGTTCCCTAAGTCCATCGTTTGTACCAAAGATGATACATGATCTTTTTAAATGGATGGTCCTTGCTGTCTTAAAGCAATGAAGAAGTCTTAAGTCATGCTGGTCAGGAATGCGCACACATTTATAAATAGATAGAGAGCTTAGTACAAAAGTGGCTCTATACACTTGGCCTGATGACAGACTGAAAATGGATACCCTCATTTATCTTGCTGCTAATTCCTCTGCAGACTAGACACACTTTACCTGAGACCACAGTAAGATGTACAGAAGTAGACTAGAAACTGTCCCTTTGCAGTTTTCACTAAAATATATTTCTGTCCAAAAATAGAATCTTTACGACCTTGTTTTACTCTTGTAGAGCTCAGCTCTCTGCATGCCACAGGTAAGTTAGAATTCACTTTTAAACTCTCTCATTGTTTTCCACTTAAACTGAGAAACTGTCTCCAAATTATTTTGTATCAAGTCAGATGTGATACAGGCTGCTGGTAAATACTAACATGCACATAGGTTTTGTGTACTGGGAAAGAAAGACCATAAGATTCCTTAGCACTGGTTGCAACTCAGTCTTTTATGCGAATCTCTTTTTGCAACATAGAGTGCTTCCTTAGTAAAATTTGTCTCATTTCCAATATTGACTATAACCTAAAGCATCACATGTTCAAGGAACCCCCTGACCTTAGTTAAGGCTGTGCTTCTGTGATTAGATTTTAGTAATTAGCTACATTTACTTCTGAGTAAGAGCACCGGAGACAGTGCCGACATGCATACAATCCTCAGAAGCTCAATAATCTACGCTCTGAAGGGCTAAGGTCCATTAGTTGTTCAGCTCGATTGTCCCTTGAGTTCCTCTGACTTTTATTTGAACTTCTTTATAAGCAGATATGAAAAAGGTTGGTCATAGAGTGGGCCTTCAGACTGAACTGACGCAGCCTATTAACACGAGGTAATTAATGTCACAGCTTTTCATCAAGTGATATGCAGTAATTCAGTGCATCATACTGGCCTCTACATTTTTGCTACAGGCTGAGTGATGAGCACTTACACTACTTTTAAGTGCTGGAATTACGGCGTTTGCAGTAGACTGTGCTGTTAGATGATTTCTACATGTTGGCTGTATCTGCAAATGTGTCAATTAAATCAGAGTCCTCAGTTGGAGTTACTGTGTGTCTAAGGTTATAATTTTTCAAAATATGAGCTCTTTGATTTTCCTAATCCATACTCTGCAAATTATACGCATATGACATCTGAACAGCATATATTTTGGGGGTACCTCTTTTTTCAGAGACTGAACTGAAAATATTAAGTTGGGTTTGAGGTACATTCAGAGTGTGCATTGGTAATTTGTTCAGCAGCTGCTTGAGAAGAGAAGAAAGAAGTCACATAATGAGATGTCTCTGTACCAGGATAATTAAATTAATTTAGTCATTGCATAGCAAAGACTGAAAATATCTGCGATGTACACTGCTATTACTCAAGCAAGGTTTTAGTTGTCAGCTTTACCTTGAATATATGATATACTGAGAATGTGTACATTGTCTTTAATAATTAGCCATAGAGCTTCGAAATGACTTCATGTGTTCATAAAGTGATGGTCAGTTAAATGGAAACCACCAGCTGTAGCACCCACCTGGCTGATTCAAAGAAGATATAATGGACTAGGATAT
The DNA here is from genome assembly GCA_019176425.1 of Megalops atlanticus. Taxonomy (NCBI): domain Eukaryota; kingdom Metazoa; phylum Chordata; class Actinopteri; order Elopiformes; family Megalopidae; genus Megalops; species Megalops atlanticus. The sequence goes on along the minus strand of CM032879.1, from coordinate 35,829,719 downwards.
AGTGTGATCCAACACACATCATCTGAGGCAGAAATATTAAATTAACAAATTCAGCTGGGAGTCTGATTTCTTGGCCAAATCAAGTTTAAGGTGAGAGAGCCATGTCAGGGTAGAGGTCACAGTTCCACATTTTTGTGAAAGTGAAAATTCCACAAGGAATCAGGGCCATGGTTTCACATCTTATCTAAAGAGCCTGCCAGTACTACAGCACAGTTTCCCTGATACTGCATTATACGAGGGCTTTGGCTCTTGGTAGGTCCAGAAGTTAGATTCCCTTCTGTTCCATTTACACCGCTACCTGGAACAACAACCTAGTTTTCCTTGGAGGCCCTACATCAAAGTGCTGACCAGGCCCAGTCATGCTTCACTGTTGAGATACTGCAGCGGAAGGCTGCAAAGTGGTATGGTAAATTGTGTTTTGTTTTGTTTTTCAATAAAGCTTACTCCCAAGCAGCAGCTTGGCATAATTACAAAATTACCAACATAAAACTCCCCGCTTCAATCCCTAAATAAAACTAAACGGCTCCACTTCCCAGAGTTGGCCCATAAATATATCAGCTTTACGCTCCTATTTTATTTGGGATCCTAAATCTAATGTGTATTAAATAAGATGCTCATTATGGACAGTCACAGTATATATTTGCCTTCTGCTGAGCAAGCAGACATAACCTAGCAGAAGGGAAAAAGAGATGGCAAGATTTGCCTCACAATTAATTATCTGTGTTTGTACATCATTAATTTTTATTAAAGCCAAATGCAAATGAGTGTGGGATGGTTTTGTTTTGCTCTGCCAGTGAGGATAAACAGATCATTAAACTTGGGACAGCATGAAAAAAGAAAAGGTTACAAAGGTTTAAGATGTTATTTCCAATAAAGTTCAGTTTGATGGAAGAATATTGTCCATATGTAATGCCACATCAAAGTTGTTCACGTGACTGAGAGAAGGTATCATGACATGTATTCTTCTTTATTGCATAGCTTAGTGCATATACAGTATATAAACTTGTTGACCCCTTGAGTAAAGTTGCCTCAATATGTTATCCCATGTGAATCAATATGGTGATACAAGTAGTTTCAATTAATTTGTCTTTATGAGAAAATAATTTTAATGAAGTAAAAGTAGACCGGATGAATAAAAAATTAGGCAAATGTGTATTGAAAAGTCTTGATCGTCACCTCATGGATGTAAACACAAACGCAGCGATGGAAGTGGTATTGCATTGCAACGTACAAGTCAAGTTGCATCCCAAGCAATGTAGGTAAATATATCCCTGCGGTATGAGTGTCATGGTCAAATTCCTGTTCTGTACACTTCCGCAAACAAATCTGATCAACACACCAGAAATGGTTGTGAAAGAACACATGCTTCAACAGCCAACGAGCATCCAATCTGTTCTGTGCATTACATGGATGTTTGGGGGCTTCTGTGAAGCCTTGGAAAGTGCAATATAATATTCAAATAAATAAAATAAGTGAATTGATTCACAGGAGTTTTTGTCACCAAATCAAACAGTTCAATAACTCACCACCTCATAGTGTGTACAAAAGTATCTTCAGCATTTCCAATCCATAAGTGCTTCTACCAGTTTACAGCTGGCTAGCTAGATAAGCATAGCCACAATTCAGTTTCACCAGTTAACTAACTCTGTTTTTAAGTTTTTTTCTTTGTGTCTAAAATGCCTTTTCACACCTGGAAAATAATTTAATATATTTTAGGATTTAAGAATGTTGTATACAAGACTTACAACAAAAAACCCACAATGTTTTACTGCTTTCAAAATATATTCTACATCATATGTATGGTTATTAAGCATTAGGTAGGTTGAAGATAATTCATAATGAAATTAATATTATTTTGTTGACTTACATTAATCTACACTGGAATTACTAGCAGTTCATGTAATATTAAAAATAAATTGCTACACATTTCACAGGAACTGATATTCAAAAGGTGTTTCAAAATTGCCACGCAAACCAAAAAAAGTTACTTTGGTACATGCAAAAATGACATTGAGATGAGCAGATCAAGTGAACATATGCCCCCAAATACCACCAGCAGCTGCTGAATCATCAAAAGTGGATTGCTGGTAGAGGAACCACAGAGCTCTGGTCTGCCAACTAATTTTCATACATTGCTTCAACACAAATTGAACATGAGCATAATGCATTTGACACATGTATTTAACATACCAAAAAAAAACCCCATTTTGAACATGTTTTCTTCGAGCCACTTGTGCTTACAATCAGCCTTTCATCTTGTGAATGTGCTAATATGCACTCTGTCGCAATGTAAGCTCAAGTCTCTGCCCACCTCTTTACGGTTATGAATGCAATTACAGGCTAATGCAGCACGATAGCCACCTCGGATGCATCTCTCTTACCGTGTATGTGTTTATATGCTTTAATGCTTCACAACACTCACACTCAAGGGAAAAAGAATAGACATCATTTCATTATTAACAGCTTTTGTGCAACATATATTGGTGGTTTTTCCACTTGCTTGCATTCTGTTTCCAGAAGATGTAGTTTGGACAGGAAGGAGGCTAAAAGGTGAGTAATTTACAAACAATTCACAGTCAGACAGTGTTATCCTTGCTGCTTTAAAGGCATTTTAATTACCTTTTATGATTAATAAAACATCTAAATTAATAAGCAGCACCTATATGGTACAACCCAGCTTCATTATTTCTATTTTTTCTGTTAAGGAGGGAAGCTATTGCTCTTATTTGTATTCACCTGAGATAAATTGCCATTATATTTGCAATTAAAGAGAGAATGTAATTACTTTTCATCTCTCCTAATGACATTCTCACTTCAACGAATTGGTAAATGGATCAGTTTGAGATTAGTATCTGGGACCAAGATGACAGCTTAAATAAATAATGGTCATTAAGCGTGTTCACCAATGTGTCATTGGAGGTAACTCGCTCGTTTCCTGCCTGTTAGTGCTGTACCATGGTTTTGTAGCTTTTTACAATGAGATTTATAGAGGAATAAAAATAGGCTGTGGAGCTGATTTATAACAACAGAGCGCTGCCCAGACCTCACAACATCAGAGGCAATTAAAGAGCTTATTTCTGAAAGGGATTCTTTGGCAAGTGATACTGCCACATTTCATCAAGGGGGTTTTACCTTCCTTCTGTCTGAGCTACTTTTTTCCTAATTTTTGCTTGTCTCGGTTGGCTTTCTGTCACATCATAAGCTTAACTGGTGACACTGTGGTCACATTTTAAGGGCTTGTTTGCACTGCTTTCATTCAATCCATTACTGCCTATTTACAGTAAGTATGACTAAGTAAAACTGAGTTCCTAAACTGATAGTCTACCTGAAAAGGTGGTGAATGATTGTGTGTAAATAATTAAATTATAAATAAGTTATTTTTAAACATAATTTTCCAAATGTCCAGGTTTGTTGTTTTGGTTTTAAAAGTGACATTTACAGGTTAATATAATACATGTTGACACCAAAGTTATCTCTTTTTTTACATTACATTATTGCTCTTACAAGACACTCTTATCCAGAGCTGCTTACATCAATTACAGGTTTTTACAATGATATCCATTTATACAGCTGGATATTTACTGGATATTTACACGAATATACATCATGCAATGGTGTAGTAGAAAGAAACAAAGCATAACACAGTATGTACAGTATGCTGATTAATCATCCATGTTACAGTTGTGAAAGTGCAGCATTTAACATGTATGCCAGCCTGAAGGTACTGTTGTGTGGTCATTTAATGATGAGTTTCATTCACTAGTCTGAGAATCTTCTAAGATTTAGGTGTACAGATTTGCCCATTTAGCTCACATGCCTAGTCACACAGTTGGTACACTCCTCTGGTGTAATGTCTCTGTGACAAGGTTTCTTACCATTGGCTCTTACAATCAGAGTGCAGCTGGGTGCATGATGGTGGTTGACTAGTGTTACTGTCAATTTTAAGGAAAGCTCTAGGTTAACAGACTGTGACAAAACTTATCTATTTAATTTAGGTTTCTTGCACTGAAATACAAAAGATATAACTGTGTCCATGATACTTATTGACACGTTTTGAGATTTAGATTTAGCTGCATAGAAACTAATCCTATGTTGCTTTCAGTTGTGAAAATTCTGCTCAAAAGAGCTTTAAATGTTTTACAAGAAAAATGCTTGTCATATCAGAAAGGCTTAATGCAGTGCAAAGCAATAAATGTGACAGCTATAAACGTAAATCTTTCCACAATGTAAGATTTTTGTACACACAAATGTGACAAAAATATGCATATCTGTATATATGAATATGTCTGTCATATGCTGTATGTTCAGCCATATAAAAGCCCCACACATGTTATGCACATATCATGTAATATGTATTTAATAGATTTTGCTTCTATTTTGTTCTTTTGTTCATAGTCTGGGTTTTTGTTTGAGCAACAATTGTGACAATTTTGAGTCTGTTTCTTTAAATGCTACATTCTGGTAAGTTTTCAAAAATTAATTTTGGCACAAACTATTTAACATGTATTAATGACTGAGCATGTGTCTGTATTGACGTCAGAAAAATTGTAAATTATACCATGAAAAAAAACTTGCAAATAATTTGGTGAAAAACTTATGTTACCTCATCATAAGTTGTGAAGGTCTTGACATGGTGATCAATGAGGAGTTTGCTACCTTTCAGGCTTGGTGTGGAAGCTGTTAAGCTCAAAGCTGGAAGCTAAGATGACAATGCTTCTCACTGCTTGAAAAAGTGCGTTTAAAACAGAGTTTGAAACAACTGGTCATCAGAGGGCTGGAGCTTCCTTACTATGTTGTAGGTTTTAGGGTAGAGACATTCAGTGAAGCTGAAGCTTGCGAACAGGTTATCCAAAGCTTGTCGCATGCTAACTGGCTAGTTTGGAGATGGAATTCAGGGAAACTGGCTGTCTTGGTAGGGAAGCTGTCAAGTTGGATATGGTTTTCAGGGAAGCTGGAGCTCAGTAATTGGCTGTCCAGAGGTGGAAGCTGTTAGGCAGGAAATATAGAGAACTGGGGAGTCCTCTATATGGGGTGTAAGATGGCTAGACCTTGCTTACTTTGTTCTAGCTGTTAGGCTAGAAACATTTGGGAGAGTTGGTGGGATTTTTAACTTTAATTCAGATAGCTGAGATTTTCACAGAGCTGCAAGTCTGGAGCTTAAAAACTGCTCCCATCCATTTACAACATATACTCAGAGACAGTTTTTATCCTTTTTAGTCTGAATCCTGACTCATGACTGAAAGAAAGGATGGCCAGCAAGGGGCTTACATGCAGAGGGCAAACACTTCAAAGATAATTGCAGTTGCTTGTCAGATGGAATTTTGATATGCATAAACTGTGCAAATAATCTGATCACATAGACAAATATTAAAGATTAATCTTCCTGAAATGAGTTCTCACATTGGATTTATAGAGTGCAGGTGATGGTATATTTTCATGATGCAGCTATATGGGCAGCAGTGGAAATCCAGGAGATATACATACACATACATATATATATATATATATATATATATATATATATATATATATATATATATATATATATATATATATATATATATATATATATATAATACATATATATATATATATATAAAATAGCTAATCTTAGGATCATTTATATAAATTGAGCGCATAAAATTTCTCAAATTTTTTTCGCTCGTGTTAAGCAAACATACTTCTCGCTTATTGCAGATAGTTATGATTTTATGCAAGAGCATGAAATTTCCCTGTTGTATTTTCTGCCATAACAATTGGATTGTGTATTGTACCTTCGAAATAATGAGATCCTTATCTCAATAATTTATTTCACCATGTGTTGCAAAGCTGCTTCAGACAGATTTATTTTTGTTGTCCAAACTCGACTCACACCCTTTTACAACATGACCCCCACTAGTACACTCATTTTTCAGAGACTTGGGTTCAATTGAACAGAATTTTCAAATGTTACAATACTAACGTAATATTTAGGGATGATATGTTGTTAATCATTCAGTGCCCAACGCTATTTAGCATACAAATCCGGAGCTAAACCGGGGGTCAATTGAATTTGCATTTAAATATATCTAAATAGAAGTAATTTGGAATGTCTTCGTTCTGAATTAAATGCATGGGATTTTATTCGCCGTTTTCTATCATTCAGAAATATTTGCATTTCATTAGCATTTGCAGTGCAAGCTGTTTTTGAGTTTTGTATTTATTGCCCTGATACGAAAAGTCAGGGATGAATGGGCATGGGAGAAATGGAGGAGGTCCGTGAAATGGGGAGTGATATTTTGTTGACCAGAAGTTTAATGGGTGCAACACTGCCTACCCATTCTCATCACCGCATTTGTCCGGACCTGATGCAATGTCAAAACCTGACTGTTCCAATGCAATCAGCGGAGTGACACTTCGGAGAGCTGTTTGTGTGTCGGAACAACTCAAGCAACATCAAAGCTCCTGACTGCTCAGCGGAGCCCTTTATGAGGTATGACGTAAGCCTGGATAAAGCAGCGTTTCAGCAAATGTCATTTTTACATTTTTTTTTTTTCCTGGCTGTCACTGCAACAAAGAAACCACATCATAAGTTTTAGATTACATGTATTTAAAAATGGAAAGGAGCAGAAATGGAATTTTGAAAACAAATTTTAATAGCTTGTGGTGCTGGGACTAATTTATTGCCAAAACATAAGGCACTATGCACAAACTTGCCATTTTGCTTAGCATTTAGTATTCTTGACCTACAGTGGTTATGTTTATACGTCATAGTTCTCAGACTGCAATTGTATAAAGCTTCCAGCAAACTGAACATTTGTAACACCTCATAAAGCACCCTTATTTCAGTTCTAAAATATCTCTGTTCTCAGCAGAATATCTGGGCTTAAACCAACTGTATTATTTTTTTCTAGGCAACATCCTTCTCACTTTCATCTGATTTGACTGACAGTTCACATTCATACTACAGTATATCTGTAATATGTTGGCAATATCTTACACAAATGTCTCCAGCCTGGCAGTATATGTACATAGCTGCACAGTTTATATTCACTTCATATTAATCAAATTTCTGACCACAGTCTACCATATGACAAGTCAAGGAACTTAAATTAAAATAAGTGATGCTTTTTGCCATATTTTGCTAACTTCAATATGCATGATGCCACAATAGCAGTACACCACCAGTACACACAGGCATGAAAGTTACATGGCCACATTTGTATTCGACGTATGACCTGATTCCAAAGTTCCGAAGCATTGACAGTGGGGGGAGGAGGGGGTGGGGTTTGCAGAGAGTAAGATTTAAACTTTTAGGACTAGGGGAAATGCAAATGAGAGCTATAGCCTTACGGGCCCTCTGGATTGGATGCCTAAAAGAATGTGAACGGCAAAATTGAAAGCCTGGCAGCTTGTTCAACTGTCACAGTGGCCCAGGAGAGATATGTAGAAGAATGCTGAAACAGACACACAACAGGACAAATGTACCGGCATACTAAATATTGTCTCTCAACAAGGCAGTATTTTTATAGCGGCTGATTTTAAATAAACGAGATGAAAATAAATTAACCAAATTAATTGAAAATCACAAATAGAATGGCTGAGAGGTTTGCAGGCTCCTGTGAGACGTTGCAGAATTGAAAAGGGAAGGAAACAAAGCTTATATCTTTCAATTACTTATCAAACAATTGTCTTCTGGGATAGGTAGCATAATCCTTGTAAGTTGGGAACATGAATGAGAAATCATTTGCTCAGTCCATTGTGCTAGACTAGAATGAAATAGAATACTTTTTGTCCCTGAGGCAAACATTTGACAATCATAGCAACACATAACAATATAATATGACAATAATGTGCTGGTATGAGGCACAAGGCTGTCGCACATTGCAAACAGACCACTGTGTGCCATAATATTTACTGCCTGTGTTGACTATTGTCCCAGCATGTATTAGTGTTAGGACTGACAATTCGGACAAGCTTCAAGGACGAGGAGAAGTGTTACTTCTGAGAGTTTAACAGATGGCAAATCATAGCAGGCTGGCAGCTCTGTGGCTGGAGGCATATGGGGAAGCATGCAAGATAATCCTTAAAGAAATCTGGGGTTGCCTGTTGAGGATCTCAATTCCTGGGGCCCAGACATGAAGTCTGAGCCTGGAGCAAAGGTGTCTAAGTCATGTCCATTCATTAGTGGGGTGACCACGTAGTGCAGGGGTATCGAGCTATTGTATGCTTAGATCATTTCTGAGAAGACTCCCGTCCAGTGTGCTTGTCTCTCCATCTCTAGGGTACTTTACGAGAAAATTTACTCAAGATTTACTCATAGATTCCATTTACATGTATATGGTAAATGGTGGTTCACCTTGCAACCATAATGCTAAAACATTTCTTTAAACAGAAAAGACAAGATATTAGTGCCCTGACAGGACATCCATTGGGTCAAATGAGGTTACCGCAAAGTATATGGAAAGTGGGTGGGGTTGCTGAATATGGATCTGTAATCGCCCAACAACAACAGGACATAAGGTCAGTGAGGATGGATGTGTGCAAGGCGTTTAAGTCAGAAAATTCATTGCTACCACTTAATAATGGGTAGATTGTCATGCTGTGTCTTAATGGGAGCTTACAGCAACAGCTTTATCACACACATCATTGATGTGAGGCCTCATCAGGCCATATTCTGCCCTGGATATTTTGAAAAATTTGGGTTGATACATAATTTGTCATGGTCAGTGAAAAATGAAGAATAGTGGTAGTAATGTCTGCATATGTTTTACATTGGCAAAAAGGTTAAAATTCTTGTAGCATGTATCTTGAAGGATACTGAATAACAAACTTTTTGTTAAACTCCCTTGTTTAATTTTGTGATGCATATGAAACATGAAGCTCCTATCGTGATAAGTTTGGGGAAACCTGTGTTTAGAAAATTGCATGGGGAAAGGTTAATTGAATGACAAAGGTTAATTGAACTTTTCTTACTCCCTTCTTCCTCTTTCTTTTATTCTAAACTTTCAAATTTTAGAAAATGAATTGTGAATGAGGAAACACTGCATGGTACAGCAGAGTCTGCTGCAAATGCAATAATCGCAAACTTGTAGATGTCTTGAGGGAATCTTGTGCCTCAGCTAGTGCCACATGCCCCCCAATGTGCTTCAGCACAGAGTTGAGACCAGTTTATGCAGGAACCTAAGGCCTGGTGCGAGGCTTGCAGCAGCTTATATTTTAGACATTGTAAAGTGTTTTTTTTATTTTTAAACTTTTTTATATTTAACATATTTAAGTAGCAGCTGAATATTTGTTTAATGCTACCATGTATTGAGCTATCCTAACCATTTGCCCATTTGTGAATGCTGGAAAGGTAATGGTTCTTCAGAACCACAGAAATAAACATTTTGCAACTTTCAAAGAGATGAGGCGTAAAATGACCTGATCCCCAGAATATGTATTGACAGGTCAGGATGCCGCTAGTACAAGTGGTCCTACATATACATTACTTCTGTGGAAAAAAGTATTTCTATCCCATCTTCAGGAATTTAACACTTACATATAGTATAATAGTCTCTCTACGAGAGAATACAGTTCAGTTCCTGACAATACGTTTTTTAGTGGCGATTACAGAAATGTATTTTGTTGTAAATTTCAAGACCTCCTGTCCCAGTGTTGCAATGTCAAGGAAGGTCTACAGCTTAAAAAAGAATTAATTACGTAATTATGTTATCTAATCATTGCACATCATTGTACATTGACGACACATGGCACACAATTTGAATGATTGCAGGGTGATTGAGACTAAAAGGTTTCTTCTAGGTTTTTAAAGTGTATTTGAATCACTGCCTATTGGAACCGCCAATGCCTTGTCTCATCTGCTTTTTCACATCAGTTGTCATCACCTGCAATCTCTAACACTGGTTCTCGTTTTACACTTGACCAAACATATGAAATGAGGTTAGTTAATGCAAACAGTGGTATGCCTCATACTGCAATTTTTTTTCCTATCAGTGTGGGGAATGATATGCAAGTTGGATTTGCCATTCTTTGACTCCTTGTCCTTTTAAGATGCTTGTTGCCTCTCGTTAGCTCATGGCAGGATTAAGCTGCAAGATACAAGTATCGCGTGCAACATGCCAGCGCATTGCAATGAGCCTTCCTGCACACCGCGGACCCACTCCAGTTCATTCTTTAATCATAGCCAGGGAGAAGAAGTTCTTGAAGCCCTTTGGTGGAATGGGAAGGAGGATTTGCAAGTTTTGTATCCTGTGATGACATTTAATATCTCAGAGAGATGAGTGCCCCTGTTACAGGCTCTGATTGACATGCCCTGTGAAATGAGTGTGGAACAAAAGGAGAAATATAGTAGAAATGATGGTGCCTTTTATGGCCTTTCCCTCTAGTTTTGCTCTCTGACTATAATCCCCCAAACTATGGGTGATTGTGGTGTGATGAGCATCCTGACAACATGTAGTGCAGAATATAACTGTGCAGGTTAGAAAGCAATTAAATGTTTTTAATGTTTTCTGTTTATTTTTCATAAGTGTTGTGTGATGGCAGAATAGCTACTTTAGACAGGTATCATTAGCAAAAAGTAGTGTATGTGTGAAGTGGAGGAGTGGGAAATGAGTCAGGAATAGAGAAATGTAATATTCATATCATTGAAAATTGGGCATTACCAGCTTTGTAAAGTGGAAATCATAGTTATATTTCAAACCATTATCAAACTGTCACCATCAACATCATTAACATTTAAAATGTGAGTACACTGATGCTTTGAAAGAGTTGCAGTTTCCCACTGATGTCTTTTCATCCATGTGCATTTAAAACACCCTCAGGAAAGAAAGGATCACAAATAAACAAAAGTTGTGATTGCCTCCTACTTAAACTGCCAAGCCCAGTTAAAATGGCGGCTGTTTAAAGCAAGGGTTGCCTCTCAAGTGTTGCCAGTCCTTTTAGTTTCTAAAACACTCTGACATTTTAGTCATTTTCCTTGTTTCATTTTTGTTTCAAATACTCACGTTTAACCATTAAAAAATTGTTTGCATTGATCTGTGATTTTGAGTTATAAAATACTGATACAAACTGCGCTTGTCAGGCCAAGCCAATGATATCCGTTCTTTTTGAGAAATGGCATCCATTATATTTTAAACATTATAGTATAAAGTGTTAGTTTCACTGACAAAAACGTGCATTGTAACAGAGATAAATTGGCTCTACCTGTGAAATGGCAACACAAAAATTACATTTCACAGCAGAGACACTATGTACCCTTACAAAATGGAACAAACATCAATCGGGTGAAGGATAAATGAATCCTGGAAGTGAACGCGCTTCACAGAGTGTGTCAGGCAGTGCGTTAAATAAGAGGAAACAATGTCAGGCAGCACTCTGTAACTAAAGCAACCTCAGATATGTGAATTAAATATTCAAGTTGCTCTAAACGTACAGCAAAAGCACGGAAGCTCGTCACTTGTGTGAACTGTGCAAATAAGTGTGCACAGTGATTTTGTTTGTTGGTCGCTTATTTTAAGCAGGTTATTCATAGCAATGTAAGCACAACTTTTACAGTGTAACATGCATGCATGTAAGCAAGCATGTTAATATTTTCCTATAAAGATGTTTGCCTGTAAAAAATGTTATGATACTGTCACAACCCCAGAGGTGTATCCATAACAGACCATGGAGTGAGACACGCAGAGAGCGAGAAGGCAGCAATTTGCAGGGAAATCAGTTTATTTCTCTTATGGCCGTAATCACAATTAGCAGTGATTCCTCTCGGGAGATAGAGGTAGTAAGAGTTGCAAGTCAATTAAGTTTTTCCTCCTTATTTTTAGGGCGGTTTTGCTTCAGTGGCGGATGGAGCAGCACCGCCAGCTGCAGTAGTGTCTGAATCCCACCAGACAGCGGTGGGGGCACAAAGGTCTGTCAAGGTCGTAACTATCGGTAAACAACAGCAGAGGGAAGGAGAGGCCTGCGCTCTCATCCTCATCAGAGTGATTCTTCTCCCCGAGAGCCCGTGGCTTCATCGCTGCTTGCGGCAGCTTGTTACGAGGTAACTGGCTGACTGGGAACTGGACAGCAGCTGTCTCCTCTTTTTACCGCCGGACGGCTCCCTCTCTGGGCGCTGAGCAGGAGGGCTGTGCTCACGGCGTGTCTTCCGGTCGGGGAGCTGTTCGCCGGCCAAATGTCCCACCCGCCACCGCTGCCAGAAATACTTAATGTACGCCAGGCCTTAGGTTGGATCCGGTTTTATGGCCTCGTAAGTAGGGCTCTGAGTTTTGAGCTGTTTGTTTTGCTCTATGTATTTCGGCCCTCCAGCACCAAGAGGTCGATATAGCCTCAGTTTCAAGCCACTCGGTAACAATTATCCCATTATGGCACCTCAATCATCTCGGTCACTCAGTCACAAATTTAACGTGCGGGCATGAATATTGATCCATCTTTTGCAATGGAGATAATACTGCATTAAATGAAAGTGTTAAATGAAAGTATTCAGGAAGAACCTATACAAAGAAATGTTTTTTCTTCATTTGAAGAGGTGCAGAAAATACTGACTTAAAATTAATGCAACTTATTTAGCTGCACTAGCATTTAAAACCATTTAAAAGTGTAAAGCAAAACCAAAAAAACAAACAGAATGTCTCCCATACAGCATAGTGAGAGAAAGTCAAATTTTCTAAATTCTGTGGTTACGTATAAAAAATTTCAGTTGTTTTACAGTGTTTTCTTTCAGTGTCTTCCTTCAGTTCTGTGTCAATATGAAGACAAACATCTCTTGGAATTGGCAGAACTGGTAATAACTATTGGTAACAAATACTCAACAGCCCTCCATGTTAGACAAGGATAAATTCTTGGGTAAATATGAAATTCTTCATGAAGACATTATGCTGGGCTTTTCTTTTGTGTACAATCTGTCTTTGTCCTGTCTGGATTTACTGCCTGCATCAAAACAGGTGATAGATTCTAATGAAATGGTTTCCACATCCAAACTGCGGATTTGCTATGGGGTAAATTCGGGACAGCTATAGAGTTTTTGTAAGCTGGTTGACTGAAATGTGCCATTGATTAGTGGCATTATTTAATGCCATTAGCTTTTCTTTAAACTTGTTGAATATTTTAACATATTGGTGGGTTATTGTTCTATCTATGCAATGCATCTCTTGTGTCAGTTTTTGATAGTCATTTGTCAGCTCAAATTCTTTGTATGTTTTGTGGATTCTGACATCTTCTGGCAGCAAGCCTAGAATGATAATAACATGTAGTTTGCAATGGCTGACAAAGTCGCATTTTTTAATCAACTTCAAATGCATTTAAACATTTCGCAGTACCATCTGCCGATGAGGGGGAATTCATGTTGTTTATATACACAGCAAGAATGAACTCAGTCTGGATCAACTTACAAAACAAAAACAAAACATAAAATCATTTGCATCTGTTGATTTACATTTTGTCAGTGGCTACAGATATGCTGTCAGATGTTTTAATCAGCTCTTTAATTTTGATTTCATGGAAGTCAGCAGTCTGTGATGTATACACCTTGGGAAGCTGAATAGCTGATTGCCCCCTCTTTTTAACTGTAATTTGATCCATATCCTGGCTGCTCACCATGCCTATTTAAAAGCCACATCAGGTGCATGGTGCATTGCCTTTCACTTTTGGTTATTTAATTTAAAAATAAACAAACCACACATGAATAAACCAGTGCCACACACCACACAACTCAACTCAACACCTCTCAGCAGACACACACCTATATTTAACACAAGCTACATAACAGGTGGGGTTGATTTCTCTCTCTCTCTCTCTCTCTTCCTCTCTCTCTCTCTCACACACACACACACACACACACACAGGAAAAAAAGCCATACAAGGAGTCAACAATATCAGAAGCGCTGCATGACCAACTGTCAACAGCTGGCCAGACAAACAGTAACCAGTCTGAACTGTCACTGGTGGAATGAGATATCTCACTGATATTATGGTAAGTGGGTCCTCAAGATACATTTAAACAAAACACACAACATGAAAAACGTCAAACACTTAAATACACATTAAACGCTTAAATCGGTTCATAGGGGATAGGTAGATGTCCCATACAGGCGAAGGCTGCTCCTTCACACACTCTTCTGTGGGGAACACTGGCAGTTTGAGGGTTAAAATGTTGACAGTTGTACCGCTGTGGGTTTCAGCTTTTTTCAGGTAGCAGCCTAATATCATCTGAAATAGCTGTTGACTTTATGAACATTAAAATTGCCTTCCTCCTCCACCAAAAGTAAAAAGATGTTCTGCTATTGCAGCTGTCAGTGTTTATGCTAGTGACTGGACTTAAAGCAAAATGCCATGCTAGATCTTGTTTGGACTCAATATCTGCGTTTAGTGAGGTGTGCATTTGGCTAACATTTAGGTATTTGTCAATGGCTGTAATATACGTCTGCGGTGAATGATGCTGACCTGTTGCTCACTGAAGAATAACGTCTACATGAAAACTGAGGCAATAAGAAAAAGAACCTCCCTGTTCCTCTTGTCCTGTCAGACAAGGGATACTCAATCCAACTTGCAGAGCTGTACCGCCTGATTTTCAGGGCATATTTCATTGTACTGATACATCTTTGTGATGTCCCCATAACTCCAGCTTCGGTGAGAAATTGTTTGGAGGCATAATTCAGTGCACCATAAATGTACGGTGGGGGGAAGGAGGGTGGGTTGGGGGGGTACAGTTGTTTTATTAAAACAGTAAATCGAATTCGCTTTCTCATAAAGAGCAGGCAAAAAGATATGCATTTCCCTACATGTCTCACGGTACCTCCAGCCAGCATAATGCACTTCATTTGTAGCTGGTGATAATAATGGTTGGACCAAGCAAAGCTGTCAGTCTTCCATATAGATGATGACAATGGGAGGTAATATGAATAGAACAATGTCTCCGGCTCCCACAGGAAACTATCCTTCAATGTCCTGCACACTGTAGTAAGATATACAGTACTGTTAGGGTGTACAGTTAGCCATTTGCATTGTTATCTGTCTCTTTCAAGTTACAAGCAGTAATAAAGTAATCAGATGTAACTCATGCTGTTATATTTGCTGCGCAATGCATCTTAAAGCAGAAATATTCAGTATGTGTATGTATGGTGCGTTAGATTATTACTGTGATGAAAAAACCTTGACTAAAATAATATCATTCCATTTTCAAGGTGGGATCTCCAAAGCATAATCAACAAGTACAGACAAACATCTGCAATTAATAAACCCGGGAGCAAAAAGTTGTTGAAGAAGGACAAGCAATACTTGTAGATAATATCCTTAAGGAAGATGAAAAAAGAGAGGCATTGCATTTGTAAGAACTGGCAGAAAGCACAGGTGTCACTGTCTATTCATCAACAGTACAAACATCACTCTTGAAATCAGGACATAGAGGAATGTGTTGCAGGAAGAACACTGTTCTTTGCATCAGAGTACAAAACTGCAAAGATTTGTAAGATGTGCATAGCAGTTTATATATACAATCTTCAAAGTCCTTAAATTGATTCAGATATTTTACATTTGAACTGGTAATTAAAGAGTCCACATTTGAGGTTGTGTAAAGCATAAAATTAACTTATGGATCTATATCTCACAGACTGTTTTATTCTGCATACATTATATATTACCCATATATAATAACTCATATATAATAATTTTTATTTATTTAATGCACTTTTTCCATCTACATGTATTAATCTACATCTATTTATTTTTATAGTCATGGACATAATTATGACATATATTTTTATTTTTACTTAATTTTCCTCCATAAAGCATCATCAGCTTCAAAAACATATCTTCTTGGTTCCATCTTGTCTTTATTTTAGGTGTTATAACAGAGGTCAGACAGGATGGCACCACCACAGGTGTCTTATCTGCCCAATAATTTAAAAAAAGAAGCAGCATCATGTCAAACAACTCAAAGGGATCAAAGCAATTCAGTGTGCTTTTATAAGTGCATCTGTTGCCATGTTTTTTCTAGTAAATTCATTATACCTGCCCTGCATGGTCTGTTGTATCGTATTTGCACCATCTGACCAATACTCAGCCCTGCTGAAAATTAAATTATAAACAAATGTAATAATGTATTTAGCAATATTGGAGTACTGTGTTTTGTATCAGTGCAGCTCTATTAACCATCATGTGAATAACTTCCTGGTCATTTTCATCAACATATTAACATTTTCTTGCCACTGATGTTTGATATGGCTTTATTTTCTGCTCCAAACTACAGTCCCGATGTTTTTATTACCCTGACAGCTAAAATGTATTCTGGACACATTCCAGTGGATTTTCTGTTCTAGTGTTTGAATATACAGAATATATTGTAGTAAAGCAATGACAGTACATCTGGTTTGACCTCTTTATACTCTGAGTCTAGATAACCACATAATTGGCTTTGTGCAAGCTTGTGCATGCAGTGTCTATTTTGTATTATTTTCAAAAATGAACACAAAGCCACATTTCCATGAGCTCTGTGTATGTTTACCAGAAAGTAGACAACATTGAAAAATAATTTAGAGATCAATCATTCATCTTATTTTAACATTTTTATCATATATTATTTACACAAGGAAATAATATATGTTCAATTTGTTCAATTGTTCAATATGTTCAATTTCCCTCAACCCTGATCAACAAATCCTCATTGTAACCCAACTTCTCTTCATCAAATGAGTCTTTTAAATCTATTTATGAACTGCCAAATGTCCCTGAGACACATTAAAGTAAAACTCCCTCTTGTGTGTCACAATATAGTCTAAAAACAAGTGCATTTCTAAATGGCAGAGAGAAGATTCTAGAGAAAATTCTCCCAAAATGCTTTTGTGAAAATATAAACATGTGCTGTAAATGTGTTGTAAATCACAGATCCACTAGAGAATTCTTCCCTCAGAGGTAACAAGAAAACTTTTGAGGCCTCAAGGTGTTTATTGTTGTTACCAGCTCTGCTACAAAGAAGGTTTCTATTCTGGATACCTTTTGAATGCTCTGAGTAATTAACATATTTTTTTGGAGAATGTCTGAGGCTGAGAATCATGTTGCAAGTGGAGAAACTGATTCCTCAGGAACTAATTCAGGAAATAGGGGTGCTAATGTCATCAAACTTTTCTGTCAATCCCAGAAGAAAAAAAAACAATTAATGTCTGACTGTTTCTCTCCATATCAGTTTATTAGAGGTAAACATCCAAAATTTCACTTTGTGAAATGATATAGTAACTTGTGTATTAATACTAGTGTATTAATTATCTTAGCACTGGTTCTAAGGCCCTGAAACCCTTCTCTTCAGTCAGGCAAAATGGGTTTGACTTTTCTTCAACCACTGTCTTCTATTGCATTCAAACTTAATGAGTATGTTTATGTAGTGTTATTGTAGGGTATGTTGTATTGCACTTAGGTTTGATACCTGTTTACTTCCTGAAGCATGTATGTACTGTGTAAGAGGCTGATGGATGTCCAGGTGTGGTCAGGTGTGTCTTGCAATTTTATTAGATACACTTTGTTCTTGATCTTTGTAAATCACTCAGGATAAAAGAGTGCCAAATTACGTGTGAATGTGAACTTCTCCAGGCTGCTGTTATTTAGATGTGGTATGCAAACATGCTAATGACTAGTCGCTGCTACAAGGCACAGACATCGCCAATATGGCATGTTAGAGGACTGTATTCTACACACAGGTATTCCTCTTAAGGGATACAAATGACATTTGTCGGTACAGGATGAGAAGTCAATCAATAATTGAATTGCTTCAGTAGATTAAAAAAAGATATTGAATCTGCCACCCAGTGATCACATGTAATTCCAGAAATTGTTGAGTTACTTTTAACGCTTCATATTCATGTGTCTTGCCATGTTGCTTTTTGCATTTGCCATCTCCCTACCTTTTAGTAAACAGGGCAGTGTCAGATGTTTTGAGCGCTACTGTTCTGAGAAAAGGGAGGCGCATCCTATCCCAGAGAAGATTATGGGAAGTTGACAGGATGGAGGACGAATTTTTAATATCACTGGCTTCCCTAATGTTGTTGATAACTCCACACACTTTCTACCGTTACCACCTTGGGGGAACAAAAACATTTTTCTGGCTAGCTGACGAAGCTAATAGCGTGAAAAAATTGACTGGGTTCACCAGTCAACCTCCTACCTAACTAGAAAATAAGATTGACCATGGACAATCCTAGCTTCATTGCTCTATCTTCTGTCTTCAGCCAGCTAGCCTGCCAACTGGCCTGATAAAACGCAGAAAATTGACTGCCAGCAGGCTGCGCTTGAAAACTGACCATTTGCAAGCTATTTTATTTTATTTTCAGCTAGCTCCTCATGTAGCTTGCAAGTTAGACAAATAAAATGTTGAAAATTGACTCTGAGTTTGCATCTAAACTTGAAAATGTTGATGGTTGACAGTGGATTGCTCTTAGTCGCTACCAAGCACCCACATTTTTAGCTAGATAGGTACATTATTAACCAGCTAGCCTACTTCATAATAACATGCTAAAATTTTTGTCCTACTATACAAAGATTCAAAAAGACTATGAAGGCATCATGACTAAACACTTTGATAAACAATATTGACACCATTGTCTCGATTACACCATATCAGTCCATATGCATAGTATCATTTTCACACATATTGTTGTATGAGAATAAATGATATCAACACAAGAATGCGTTCAGCATACAAGTGTATGTAAAGAGTCTCCCACACACACTAAGCACTTATTCTCTGTAAGCCAGTAGAAACACTAACTAAAATAGGACTGCTCTTGAAATTATTAGGACCAGGTTACACAAAATAATTTTGGAAACATTGTGTAGATTTGCTTTGGAGTAGTGCTTGTTCAGTATGTGTGAGGCTGCCCAGATTGTTTAGTGTAACCTGGCTTCACTTTGACATCAGTAATTTTAATGGCAGTCCTATTTTTGCAAGCATTTATATTGACTTAAAGAGAATAAATGGTCACTGTGTGTGAGTAACTTGGTGTTTTTGTGCACTGGCAGCGTTTATGGGTTATGTTATTCAGAATTAGCTCTGTCATGTGGCATGGGGTCACATTGTTACTAGAGTTCAGGGGTGCCGTAAGGGGGTGGAAGTTAGGATGATTCCAAGGGGGCCCTCATATAACACTATTATTGTTACTATCATAAGTAAGGTAATGTCATTAAAATTATAATTTTATCTATTAAAAAGTTACAAATGAAACAAACTTGTGGTTTTTTCCTCCATTTTTGGCAAAATTATCAGGATAGCCTTTATATTTCACCCCTCTCTCTATTCATTGCATGGTTCAGTCTTGCGTAGGTACACTTTCCAGCAACGACTACAGAGCGCGGTGGAATATTTGCTTTCCAGTAGGTGCACTTACAAGCAGCATAGATGGTGAATTGTCAGTAGATTTGACATGTCATTATCGAAGAAGTCGGGATGTCAAAAACGAAAAGCGAGGCAGCAGAAAGCTGAGAGGGAGAAAAAGGGCCAACAGTTTGTCACCCAGTTTTTTCCAAAGAAAAGTATATTTATTTACGGACATTCCTTTGGTGCCCATTAACACGTAGCTACCTAGCCAACATTACTATTGTGGCTTAAGCACTGCCTGGATGATCTAACTAACTAACAAGTTAAGTTAATTTACAGTGCAGTGTCAGTGTCATTTTGTTTAAATATTTGGTAGGTTAACTTTATTGCCACCGAAAATGAGATGAGTGCAATTTTGGTCCAAATATAATTAATATAGCTCAGTGAATTTGTAGCCAGCTAGTGCGCACTCTTGCTATAGCTAGCTAACTAGCATACTTGCTAATTAGCTTGTTCACTAATCAGGTCTGCCCTCGTCATGCACACATGCAGCTTCAGGATTAGGAACCCTTCCCTCACCCCACCTCCCAGTTGAAGAAAAAGGAGGTGAGCAGTATTTCGTTGATAATATATTTACAGCGCAATCCATGAAGCTAAAGGTCTTTGGGGTTAAGGCTCAAACTGACTTTGAATATTTTAATGTATGCTGTATTACCATGTGAGCAGCTAGCTGGCAAACATGGAATACAACTTTAGCTAATAGTCACATTTAGCTCATCTAGTTTTTCCAGTAAAGAACATTGACATCTGGCACAGTATTAGGTAATTAACATTAGACTACACTAGAGCTACCAGTCTACAAATTATTAACTTTGGGTCATCAAATGGGTTTTCTAGGTTGGTGGGTGGTCTAGGTTTGGGGGGCAATATTTCTTGTGGCACTTCTCCTAGGGTGTAAGCTATATGTTCATGTACTTGAATGTTCAGAAGTGGTCAAAATCAACAGGTAGGCAGTTTTCCTGATCAAAACATTTACTCAAAAACCTCTTGTTCAGACTATGTCTCCAAAAATGAAATTTCAGAAAGTGTTCATAAAAATGAAAAGAGGGTCAACTTAATATACTACCAAAATATCCAGAATAGTGAGGTTTTATTTTTTCTTTTAATCCTAGAATGAAAAAAGCATTTGAAATAAATAGTTATGAAATGGTTGCCTGTATCCAAGTCACAGCTGGATTTAATAGAATATGTTCACTTTGTGCAAAACACAGTGATCCCATGTCAGCATTGAAATTAAATTACTTCTTCCCTGAAAACCTAGAGATGGATAAAATGAGGTTAAAGGTCTTTTTTGTTTGTCTGATGACCTTGTTTCAGATGAAATTACATCAACCTTTACTTGCTTGCAAGTGCCTCTATAAAATATTTACAACAAAAATAAGGACAGTCATAATAAATTGCATTTCAAAAAGTACCGTTGCAAGGATCTACATTATGCATAGATATGACTTTATGATCTAACAGGAATTTTAATCAGCAAGAGCCTTTTTGTTGTGTTCAAAGTACATAGCATGAAGGTTTAAACTACAATGTCATTTTATTCATTTATCTCTTCTTTTGATTTCTGCTTCTTTTTTAAAGTTCGTATGCCTGCTTTAACCTTCTGGTTTTCCTTAATGTTTTTTTTTGGTTACTCATCACCATAGCAACAGTTTACTTTATGCTCTTCCTTTCTCGACATGTGCAATCTCTTGCATCCCTGAAGGGGTTTACAGTACCATGTGATTTTGTTTCATACATTATTAATCAGGGTAAAGATATGTTGTCACTGTCAGCCATGCCAGGAAATCACTGATAAATTCATATAATTACTTCAAAAATTATAGATCTTCTGAAATACTGTTTAGATTTTATTCTTTATATCTTCATGCTGTATATGTGGCTCACACAGATATTGAACATTCATCTTTAAGACCCTCTCAGATCTCAATGGCGCTTCACCAAAATATGACCTAGCACTTCTCTTCATACTGGATGTTTCCTTGTAGTATCTGCAGTTGGATTGTTTTTGCATCTACTCCATCAGTCACATCCATTTTCGGTTTCATAAAAGAAGAAAAAGATCTCATTGCCTCTCAAACATGATCACTTATTTATCTGTCTGTGTGGGTGAATATTCAAATGCCTATTCACCTTGTTTGTTGTTTAAGTAGAGTATTTTTTGTGATACATTCAGATTTTTTCAGATGTAGTCTGTGGTCATTTCTTTTGCACTTGGTCTGACATTTTGGTCTGACTAAAAAAATATTTTAAAGTTATTGCTAGCTATGCTGGCAATGTATATGTATACGGACCTATATAGAATATATACAAGAACCCCCAACAGTATTACATCCTGTGACATGAGGCCATGTAATGACAAAAGAGACTGTCAATACTTCGGCCCCCTAGCTATTGTTTTTGTTTCTCCCTGTCTGTCAGTGTCTTCCATGTGCCTTTGTTTACAGCTCCCATGTGTTCAGGCACTGCCCCGCTCTCCGCCCTGTCCCCACCCACCTGATTTCCTGATCGCCTCCACCTGCATGCCTGCCCAACTGCATCCCATCTCCTTGTCAGCCCAGCCCTGTATATACCCTGCTTGTCTCTGTCTTGTTGCCAGTTTGTTTCAGTTTTTCCTCTGTTGTGTACCTGCCTGATTTCTTGTGTTGTTGATCCTGTGCTGACTGCTGCCTGAATTCCGACTTCGCCCCTGCCCGCCGCCCTGCCTTGGTTGTACTGAGGGAATAACGGCTCTTTGAAGAGAGCCGGATCTTATGGCTCTGTTCCTTTCCGAGAACCGTTCAAAAGAACGGCTCATTGTTCTTTTTTTTTTTTTTTTTTTTTAGGGGGCAGGGGTTACATTTGGATCAGAAATTACTTGTATTGCCAGACCTAATGTCATTGTGTATTTGTGCTTTAGAACGTGAACATGTTTTAGAACATGAAACAAAATAAAAAATAAGGCAAATAATGATAGTGAATGCAAATCTGGTATGTTGTAATATTTTATTAAGACATATTTTATTTGTTGCAGTTTTATTAGTTTAGTTTAAAAAATGAGTAAATATTCTTTAAAGAAATGGCCTTAAAATATATTACATTTGAGAAAGTATAAATCAAATGAAAGAGGACATAACACAAAAAGACGCTAACTTACAAAGGTAAGAAAATCAGTGCAAAATAAATATGTCGATATGTCTGAGAACAAAAAAACAAAACAATAGAATAAAAAATGCTTTCTTTCAAGTGTTTCAATACTTAAGCACCAGGGGGGTGAATATAACCCAATTACCAGCCACTTATCTTCTCAATTAATCATTTAATTACCCCCAAATTAAGAACATAGGCATGAAGATTGACAGTAATGTGTACGGCTGTTGACACTATCATGTGTCAGATTCAGTCCTATTCATCAGAAACACATACAGGCATTGAAATATTCACCAGGAGCATGTGTTCAGTTAGTCTGTGTTTGAAGAAGTGAGAAAGTGTTGACTTAACAAAGCTGGTTCAGTAACATGTTAACCTGCAATAGTGTACAGTATGAAAAGCACTGTAAAGCAAAATATAGACACATTGTTTACAGCAGGAGCATGCAAAATAAATAAAACAAATTAAAAGGGCAGGTGAATTTCACATTTACTATTTAGTGAAAGAAACTCCAATGTTGTTTTTTAAGTTATCTTTAATCACAGTCAGCTAGTTTGCGGTATCCTTTCATGAACTGACCATACAGTATGAACACTTTCCCCAAGAAGATGCACTTCTTTCAGCACTGACATAAAGGCTAACACCTGTCGAGTATCAATCAATAGATTTCCGGTTTTTCACTGTTTTGACTTTTGATTTCACAGTCTTGCCTCAGTGGATACAACTGAATTCATGCTATCTGCCACACATTTGATGGCTGGATTGAATTTATTTATTTATTTTGTCTTGCCTTTTTTCCAACTCTCCTTGAATCTGGCTGATAGAATTGAGAGAAAGTGTTGGCCTCCAATAAAGCAACAGCTACTGCTAAATCAGGGAAATGGGCAAATTTACATATTGATAACACTACAAAAAGTGTCCTTTTACTAATTTGAACTAATACCTGACTCATTAAATAATAATTCTTTAATACATGGCATTCTCATGTTGATCTTGTGTTATTTGGCATGTTAGGATGTTTATCCTCTGGGCTCAAAGAAATTTGTGAGCTGGTTGACTGAAAACTGTTTTCTCCAATTAAATCAGGTGCTGTTAGCTTCACTGAATGTTTTCACATGTTAGTGGTTTATTGTTCTGGCTGTATCATTCATCTGCTGTTGCAATGTTTGATATTCATTCATTTGTCAACTCCTCAAATTTATTTTAGGTTTTGTGTATTCCTACATCATTCTGACAGCAGGCCTCAAAGGATGTCATTCTAAGCTTTGCACGTGTAGTTTCCTTCAGCTGACAAAAATGCAGTTTTGCTTTTAAAACAGACTTCAAATCACTTAAACCTTTCACAATGCCATCTGCCACCGAGGAGTAATTAGTAGTGTTTAGATACACTATCTGCCAGAGCTGTTTTTTTTACAAAATGAACAAAATATACAAAAAATAATGATCTTTTGCATTTGTTGAGTCACCAGTGACTACAGATATGCTGTCTGCTGTTTTGATCAGTTCTTTGATTTTAATGTCATTTAAGTCAGCAGTCTGCAGCAGATACATCTTGTGAAGGTGATGGAATTAGCTCTCCGTTCATTACATGCTTGTATAAAATCATTTGTAAGTTTGACTCATCCCCTTGATCAGGGGGAATATTTGCTTAGTCATAAATTACATCCTTTTTTCCCTTGCATTTTTGACACTGCATTCCCACTCTTCTACTTCAGTCTCATACATGGTTTTTTGTGATTTTAAGATGCTGGCAGATTATTATATTTTTGTGTGGGTTAATTATATGTGTAATTTAGTTTAAATTACATCTGGCAGTGTGCAGTGTGCCAGGTGAATGCTAATTCACTCAGTCACACAAAAAGCTTATTTTTCTCCTCTCTTTTCTTTTTTTATTCCTCTTTATGCAGGCCTAATTGTCATCTGTCACTGCAACATCCACTGGATGATGTCATACAGGAGTATGGAGTGTTGTAAATGCAATCCTCCAATACTCTCACAGCCCAAGACGAATATTTATAATGCTGCACGTTGCCTAGCGCACCACAGTGAGGTAACCTGTTGGAGGAGGGGTGGGGCTTCACTGATGTCATTCGAGCAACTCGCAAACACCTAATGGGTCAGATTGAGTGCAGTGAGACGAGCAATGCTTGCCAACTTAACCACTCCTATCCCTGGTGGAGCAAAGCCAATTTATTGCACTGCTGCGGGCTGTCAATCATCATTGGCTGATGACACAGCTAAGATTGAATCCAGACCGTGTAGCTTAGCTTGCACTCAAAGTGAGTGCCTTTACTACTGAGCTACTTGGGAGGCCCCAGAAGTGTTTCTTGATGCAGTTTGGTTTAAATGGGTAATGTAAAAATAATTATCTATGCAGGTTACTCTGGATGATAGTATCTACTACATGAATTTAAATGGCTAGCGCTCGTTGTGCAGCAAACTTAATTCCTTAATGTTATCCTGCTCTAGGATTGATATTATGGCATGATTGTTTGTCTAGTTTCAGCAATCTGTGAAAAATATGTACTGAATATTTAGTGAATCTTGGACAAGCTCTTAAATGTGTATTATCTGTATGTCTATGAGCTGTTATTACAGGAGAGACACTTTGATTTTGTTGTACTTTTATAGGTGTAGCAGGCATCATGAATAGTATTTGAGACTGAAACGGAGAAAACAGAAAAGGTTAACAAAGTTTTCTGATGTCTTTGTGATATTTTGGCTTCTGAGTTATATCTGGAAAAAACTGCATCGACATTCAATTGTTGATACAAGGCTCTTAGCTAGCTAGGTAATTGATACAATCTATTTCCAACAGCAATTGCTAACAAGCGTAAGTCACATCATACCAGTTAACATAACTACTCCTGGCTAGCTTATACAAAATTAATGTATACAAAATACAAAGCATCCCTAATCAGAAACACAATGCTGCAATTGCATACAGTTTCAACCACTAATTAGGCAACTAAGTGGAATTTTATAAAATTGCTAGCTAATCCTAGTGGGAGTACTTTTATAAATCAGTACTTTGACAGATATTCAACTAATTATATTTGAAACAGACATAACAATATATAAAATCTTGGAGTGCTGGACATTCATAGCATAGCTAATTATGTGCCGGCAGACTGGGTTGCCATTTCTCAAAAATTTTTTAAACCCCTGAAATCATTATCACTGTGATATGTTTCACAGCGCAGTGTGATCAGCCATGAAAAGTTTCACACCTTAGATGGCTTGGTGTGACATTTCTTTTGTGTAATTGTAGAAGTTGTTTTACTTCACCTGTGAAGATTCTGATTAGGGTTGTCATGGTACCAGAATTTTGAGTTTCTATATGACATCAGCTCAGTTTCATAATATTCAATACCTTTTTGATACTACAGAAAAGAAGACATTTGAACCTCGAGAGAAAACTTTGATCTTTATATAGGTATGGCATAAACAAATCTGGCAAATAACACTTCATTTGTGAAGGACATCTATTTATCAGTCCAATTTGCACAATATGACTTTGCTCTGTGTAATGATATTAAGAATGAAGTATAACTGTAACAATAAATTTCAGTCTGTCTGAATTAAAATATGACTTGAAATGCTAATTTTGCTCATTTCAGTGTTGATAGGAGTCACGTAGCTGTTTTCTTAATTTGCCTAATTTAGCAGTGAAAATAAGCTTGTGAAACTTGTGAACTTGTGAAACACAGTATATTCTCAGTAAATATTTAGTTTGCTGCTTGCAAAATAAATGTTGATGCTTTCTTCTTTGTATAATCCCATGAGCTATGCACAAGTTTAATTCAACTGGATCTAATAAACAAGGAGGGAGTGGACCCATCATAACTAGGTGAAAACCCCTTACCTCAGAAAGAAGATAAGGAAGTGTAAGGAAGAAGGGTTGATGAAGTGTAAACCTAATACATAAGGGTAGAAATGGCAAGTACATGCAAATCACCTCCTGAACAGACATGCAAATTTGCACAAACCTGCATGGTGGGGAGCTTTTTATAACTGAGATCTCTGTTATGAGGAATTGTAATGAAAAATATTTACTGTCACAATTTAGTGTCATAAAAGTCATTGTATACAATTTCTTGACTAGAGTCAGTACCTTAAGTACAACTGATGTTGATCCAGCACTGAAATTTGAGCAGACTTTTATCTTAAATGGTAAATTTACTGAAATGATATGAGGTTTTGAAAAAAAGGAATATACTGTGTGTATTCCTGTTTGAAAGTGTAAACATTCAAAATTAAATCTGTGTCATTTGCATTAACCTTTTTGGTATATTATTTTGTGATTTCATGTTTAAAGGACATATTTTGATACGCATGGTCATGGCCTTAATATGTCATGGTGATTAAATGATTAAATAAGATGTGTATCTACAAATCAGTGGAAGCACTCTGAACTGTGTCAGCAACTGAAGTATATCTAGCATAAACTTATTTGAGTTGTTTTCATTGTTATTTTTGTCTGTCGGAAAACATCTTTCTATTGACTTCTATAGGATTTCAGTTCTAATTAAGTAAGGCATTTGTTTCAGAAGCCCTGTGAGAGAAGGCATGCCTGTGATTGCAAATGCCACTGAATCAGCCTAAAGTGCTTGCCAAGTTTATGAGAGCTTAGTCTGCCTGAAGCCGAGACAGAATAACTCACATTCCGCACTGAATGAAATGTTAATTTGCACTGCAGGCAATTCTGAATCAGTAGAAAGAGCCCATCTCTTTTTATTAATATGATTATTTTTTACTGTTATTCCTTGCTGCCTCTTTCTCATTTTGCGCTGCTTCATTTCTTTAGAGGTCTCTTGATACTGTGATTTTGGTCCATTCTGCCTTGAGGTGACCTCTACCCGACCTTGAGCCAGGCCTTTAGACCTATGAACCAGCCTCCTCGGGGCCTCCCTGTCTCAATAGCAACAGATTTTCTTTGCTAAAGCCGTACAATTTACTAAATATATCCATATAGAACAGAGAACATCGCCTTGAATGCTCGGGGCAATGACTGTCAGAAAACATTACTTTTGTCTGGGAAACATTTCCTAATTGGAGAAAAGCTTTAAGTTTTCATTCTGACTTTTTGTGGCTTAGTATGGCTCCTACTAAGGAATAAATATCTAATGCTTGGAACTGTGCCACGAGCAAGTGAGACATTTGCTCATTAACAGTGTAAATGGCACAGTGTGATTCCAATTGTCAAGTCAAACAGCGTATAGGCAGACAATGGTGTAGAGCTAAAGGCTGTGTGTTCTAAATACAGTTCGGTTAGCAAAAAAGTTTTGCTCATGCTGAGAGGTACATCCTCTGTTAGGCCCAACTTACTGTATATGCAGACTGCTATCATGCTGTCCATTAAGGCTTGTTGTGGTATCAAAGAACTCCTAAGCTCACTGACTTTCCAGACTTAACGCACACTGAACTCGTGGCGTTTTCAGCAGAGAAGCACTCACTTAAGGGTCTGCCCCATTACGTAAATGTATAAATGCTGCAGCCTCAAATCCATGTGTAGAAAATACAGAGGATACCAGATGTGCAATAAATGGACCAACAAAGTAATCATTTCCAGCACATGCTCTGTCATTTTTGAAATTATGCCTTTTTCCTGAAATAAGGGTTGGAAATAAATTAACAATGCAGAAAGAACAAGTGTCATTTTGAAGATGTATGCATTATGAGATATGTTACTTCATCCCTGTTTTGTACTGTTCTTATATTTTACTTTTTAAATATGTTATAGTCCCTTGTATCTGCATCCAGCATATAATATGCCAGGGGAGAGATGGGAGAGGAGGAAAAAAATATAATTATCAGGTTTGTTTAATGGGTCACAAATTTACATTACATTGAGGCGACAAACAATCCAATCAAATATGACGCTACTGATGACGGCTTAGTGCCAAAAGGCACCTAATGTGTTTATTTTCCCCGTATTGACATGGAAATGCAATAATAACATTTATTAAAAACAAAAGTTGTTTATGATTGCTTGTAATGGGACTGCAGTGGTTTCATTTTAAAATTGCAACAATATTGGCAATAAACATGTACTGCAAAACACGTACATAAATCTCTATCAAGCATACATAAAGACATCAGCATAAAACGTAGCAAAGATTTGACTTGTTTAACAGGGCGAGCTGCTGGTAAGGATGCAGCTGTGGGACATGTTGTCTGTGTGCGCAGTCTCTGTTCACTTCCACCCGGGCTTCAACATCATTTATCAGGAGAGCATTGATAGAGTGGGGTACACAGCTGATTTGCTCACATGCACAGCCTGCTTCACCTTCACTTTAAAATTACATCCAACTGAAGGCAGGAGCTCGGGGGAGTACCATCATCTGTGCTCGAGGTACCCTTTCTTTTCTCATAATGACCCATTATTTTAAGAGATGCCCTAGAATAAGTGTTTTACCGTATCATGCAAAAATTCTGGAACTATGTATCTGCAAAAAGCGTTGATTTCTGTATGAGTGATGCTCAGTGATTCAAACTCATTTCAACATGTAAAATTGTGTGCCTTAATGATGACATACACATTATCCACCACCCATATTCATCAGCTGTGTGTGTGTGTGTGTGTGTGCATCCTTTGTATTCCTCCAGTAAAGTAGAAGTAAAACAGTGAACCCATATGACAGATACTAGCATGCTTAATGTACAGTTTTAAAAACCATGTCATGCACCTGGATTCTGTCAGCGTGCACTCATTGAGAGAACTCACATCTTATTGGGAAATTGAACTACCCCAATTGTGCAGGAATGACCCAGTGGCACAGGGAGACAAGGCGGCTGTCACCTTTACAGCAACAGGTTGGGGATGTGGCCAAGGGGAATGGAATAACATTGAACATACAGCAGAGCTCTTGATAAATAGTGTGCTAATATTAGCATTTCATAGTGTGCATTCAATTACTTGATGTTTTGAGGTGTTTTAGTATTTATTTGACCAATAAATAAAGACTAATTGCTGGATTTATGACCGCTGTTCATAAAAAAGGTAGAATTACCTAGAGAATGTTACGAATCACACAATATACCAAACCACACAAGCTTATGTTATTTTATGTGTCATAATGTCTAATTGAGGACAGATTACATTTAGTTTCAAATTTTAATCTCCGGTTTGAAATCAGCCAATTCTGTCACTGAAATAATTAAAACTGTTGATTAAATATTGATGTTCAACAGGAGATGCTTTGCCCACTTCTTGCAGCTTTTACTGAACCATTACTTTCAGTTCAAACGCCCCCTGTCACATTCTTAGGGTAGACACGGCACCATGGATAGATGGCCCAAACACAAACACAAAACTGCCTACTGTGCTATTCCAGTGTTACAACGCGCTGCAAATATTCACAGCCACTCCCTTCTCAGCTATCATCCATCACCCTCCAACACAAGGCAAAGCAGTAATGCAAATGGCATGGAAATTGCAAACTGTTGTGCTTTTGCCATTTTTGTGCTCACATCACATTGCCAAAAAAAAAAATAAAAATTACATTACATACATTTGCTGCCTGTACCGCATTTTGCATCATTAAAATACGGCCCATTGTATTTTCCAGTTTTTAATAAAATTGCACTTGGATTAGAACCATGTCAAGGTACTCACAGGTTCAAGTCATTTATTCTCCAAATATCAATGTATAAATATTAGTAGAATAGCTCTGTGGCTGAAGGTATTGACATAAATAAGAGGTCAACATCAATTTAATCAACCCATCCAATCAACACACAGCAAAGTTTCCTCTGTTCTTTTAAGTAACTTGGGCTTGTGCTTTAAGTGACATAGGGGAATTGTTGGGGCCATTTAGCATCTGTAGGTCATATGAACAATTCCATACATTCTTATAATGAAATGGCTTTGTCCTAAAAAAAAAAAAAAGAACAAATATTCTCATGCTTGCAATTGAGCATTGGAGCTTGAACTCTTTTATATGGCTTATATTGAAAAA
Organism: Megalops atlanticus; assembly: GCA_019176425.1. Lineage (NCBI taxonomy): Eukaryota > Metazoa > Chordata > Actinopteri > Elopiformes > Megalopidae > Megalops > Megalops atlanticus. The sequence goes on along the minus strand of CM032879.1, from coordinate 35,799,293 downwards.
AAAAATTCAAGGTGGCTGCTGTTAACCGCAAGATGAAAAAGGTTCAAATTACACAAAAGGATTTAGGAAATATTGAGAGTGTTTGCATTTGAATAGTGATTCTTCCATTTGTATGAGGCAATGTCACTCAAATTTTATGATATTGTATAGTACTTAGTGTATGGCTTTATTTTGATATGTTATATATATATATATATATATATATATATATATATATATATATATCATTGTATCTCAATATTTAATAATATTGAATTGGCAGACTTAATTTTGCAGATGTTTCTACTCACAGAGACTAAGTACTCGGCGTGTGTGAGTATCTTGCCATTTTTGCATACTGAAAGCATTTTTTTGTTGTTAAAATGAAAAATAACATTTCCAACATGACTCAAGCTCAGCTTAGATCTTACTTAGGCGTGTGTTCTGTGAATAGACTCTTTATTCTCGGAGCGTTCCCTTGTGTAACACAAAATGAAGAACAATAAATATGTCATGATTTGAGTCTGTGTGTTTGTGTGTGTGTACAAATTACTTCATTTCTGCAGCATAAGGAGTTGGTAAAAGTTTTGGATTTGAAGTTAATGAGCCGACTTCTCATTTACCCACCACTCAACCCACCCCTCAAGTCCCACAGGAAAGGCATTTTTCCCCATACGTGACAAGGATAGCATTTAGGTTTAGCAATTATCCGTATTTGACATACTGGGGATAGAAAAAAGGTACTCTCCTTCTCCAGTCACAGGGTAACGTCCCTTTGGCTTTCAGTCCCAGCTCACTGTCCTCTGTCATCACCCTCCCTCGGGGACATTGTTGTCACTTCTTTTTAGTCTTGCTCTACACAGAACTTGCATGGCTTTAATAGGTTTTGATCCAGACAAACCTTTGGCTAAACAGGGAAAGGGAACCAATGTCCATTCATGTTGCCTGCTCGTGTCTCTGAAGACATACCTCTGTTTTTTGTCTGTGGCCTTTTTAGCAGTGAGATTTAAAAATATTTTGGCCTTTAAAATTTTATCCTTTGTAGTACGCAAACAAAATACCTGTACTTCTTTCATAAAAGAGGCTTAAAATTGTTGGAGATGGTCATATAAACCTAATAATACAAGAATGCGATATTTTTTAATTTTAGTGAAATTTGAAATCATAGTGAACAATACTGAGCATTTATTCCAATGTACAAATGTGAATAAATTATTACATTTAAACTTTTTAAAAATATAATAACGTTATATTTAGTAGATGAAACAACAACCCTTAGGTCCGGTGTCCCTTACCACTGTGCAATAACCACCAGACAATACAGTATGTACCAAGTGATGTGAAACATTTTGTGATCAAGTATTTCCAGCTCTTTCAGAGGAAAATCTTGTACTTTGATTACCACTTATCGTGGCTTTTTTTTCTTTTAATTGGCTTTTTAAGGATTTTTTTAAATGAAAATTGTTTGTGTAGTCCAGACTTAATTGCTTCCAATTTTTGAAAAATGTTGGGACATGCCAACTCCATGAGTACGCATTGATGCTATTAGCCTGGCATAGAACAAGATAATTTTTAAACTTAGTTGGAGTTGAAATAAACAAGCATGTAGACAGTTTCATAATCATAATTAGTTTGGTGATTTGTGCCACGCAAGGGAGAATTTTCAAAAAATCTTTATCTGTCTGCTGTGATGGGTGCTGGTACAAATGTTGTTTTGATGTGTGTGAAGTTTTTTTTTTTCCATTTCTTTTTGGTTTGATTCCTACTGTTGACTATCTTCATTGGAAACTTTTGTCCTCAAAAAGTTCCTGAAATCATTACTTCTGGTTGTGTGGGGTAGAGATAAGGTGGAATCAAATTGTTTCTTGCAGAATTGAGCCATGGAGTTGAAAATAAATATTGGATTGTGTATATTTTCCTTAAATTGACCTGAAAAGTACAAGAGTATTGCAGAGGAGAAGGCAGTTTGCAATTTGAAAGGCCATCCCTTGAGGCAAAGAGGAAAGAATAAAATGTGTCATTTTGTGTTCCTCCATTTGCATTCCAATTTATGACATGCATGTTAAATATTGCATGCATTTGTATACCATGATGCAAGTCTGTTATGACTGACATTTTTGTCTTTTGTCAGTGGGGTCCTCCCTGTCCTGGGTATTGCATATGGTTTTGGTTTATATATAATGAAAGACCTGAGGAATTCAGAAAACTTGATCAAAGATTATCAAAAATTGTTTGGACAGTGCTTATCTCTCCTAATGTTCTAGTATTGACAGAAGAGTTCACAATGGAATTGAACACATTTTTTGAATGTAGTGCTTTGAATGCAAATTTAAAAGGGGTCTCACCCTATGACCCAATTTAGACATGGGCAGAACTACAGCGAAAAACTGGAACTTGTTAATACTTCAGCCACTAATGTTGATTTTGATTATGCATAGGATCAAATATAACTGCGAATGGCTCAAGATTATGTGTCTGAGCTGTTGCTGGAGTATGACACCATATATGTAATGTGTGATCAGATCTCCTCCATGTATCATGGTGCATCACTGTGTCTGTACAGGTAGTTCATCTTGTAATCTGTGACAGCATTCTCAACCATGACAGTGATGTTTGATCGACATCTGACATAATTTCCCACTCTGACTGATTAAATGGTACGTGCCATGGCATGGCCTTCTGCATTTATTTAGCGTAATAATCAATCCAATTATGTAATTAAGAGGTGAGATTGGAACAAAAACAGTGAACAAATTGATTGCTTCCTTATACTCGGGATGCTGAAGTTTCATACTTCTAGGTTATTCTTACACGGCTACAAAATTTTTGCATATTTGCACATACTGAGCCGCAGTGGCTAGATTTTATCCTTCCTTTATCTGATTGACAATTCACACTTCTTTCCCTCTCCTAAGTAACAGCTAAAAAATTCTGAAAAGTTTGGAATGTATATGTGTAATTCCACACAATATTGTAAACAAATCCTGTCAAAAGGGTTTTATTTACAGTGTACAACTCAGTCAGCTGTAATTAAAGAAATTTTGGTGTTTAAGTATTTTCATTTAACTTAGGCAGTTGAAGATATCCAGACATGAGTGAAACCTGTATAAAACCTGGATTGTAAGCACTGAAATGATATGGGACATGGTTGTATGCTAAGAGGTGCTCAAGTTTGAGAGCCATAATTAAATTGGAGCTGCTGGGGATTCAGCAAGGGCATCCTGCAGGCAGAACAGCTAACACTCACATCCTCCATATACCGCTCAGCTTGCTGGGTTATTTATGTG